>BPLQ01013365.1:15000-657586 GCA_021605075.1 Caerostris darwini | reverse complement strand
AGTATGATGGTTAATATGGGTATGTCTCCCGGACGATGCAATACAGGCTTTACAACGCCTAGGCATGCTGAGTATCAAATTATCAATCTGATCTTGGGGAATATTACACCACTCATCAAGCAATGCCCTCCGAAGTTCCGGTTGACAGGTGGGAGGGGGTTGACGAGCTGCAATTCGTCGGCCAAGCATATCCCACACATGCTCTCTATTGGATTCAAGTCCGGTGAGTATGCTGGCCAATCCATACGGGTTATACCCCTCCAATTGAAGGCATTCATATACAATGTTTGCATGATGAGGACGGGCGTTGTCATCCTTAAACAGAAATTCAGCACCCATGACGCCCCGAAACACACGTACATGTTGTTCCAGAATGACATCCCGATAGATGTGGCCAGTCATCGTTACACTCTGAACATGCAGGTCAGTTCTGGAACCAAGAATAATTCCTCCCCAAACGAGCCGTCCTGCACCACCGTAACGGTGTCGTTCAATGGTGTTCTCTTGGTGGTAATGGGTACCTGGCGCTCTCCATGTGAAAGTCCAGCGAGAATCAGACTGCAAACTAAATCTGGACTCTTCGCAAAACATCACACCAGACCACTGTTGCGGTGTCCACAATGCATGCTCTCTACTCCAGGTTAATCGCAGGCGATAGTGAGTTGCGGTAAGTGGAACACATCTGACAGGCCTACGAGCATATAGACCAATGTGCCCTAAGCGTCTGTACACGGTCTGCCTTGAAACTGTCGTACCGGTAGCTCAAGAGAGCTGACGAGACAGGTCTCATGCTGTGCTCCGTCTGTTTCTTTTGGCAGTAACTGCTAAATACCGGTCCTCATTCGGCGTTGTAACTCGGGGGCGACCTGTTCTGTAACATCTACTCACATTACCATCATCTTGGAATCGTTGCCAAAGCCTGGAGAGGACACTCTGGGCGATTCCAAGTTCCTCGGATACTTCCAGCTGGGTACGTCCACATTCCAGTCGTCTGATAATTCTACCACGTAAAAAATCATCCAAATGCTTCCTTTGGTCCATAACTTTGCGGTTATTGCACTGAAAGGCTTTTAAAGCGCTTGTGAACAATTTTACTTCTTTGCCACCATTCCTTATATACCCTTCTCTTACACTCTCGTCATTGTGACGTACAATCCGCGCCATCTGGTGGTTTCCTGTAATTTGCATATTCTTCTTCAAGATGTGTGTGATAATTCTACAGGTGAAATTTTTATTTTAGAGTTCAATTTCTGTGTGATTCTGAATTATCCTTAATTTATGGACATGAGTGTATTATACAGCCATAAATATCAAATTAGCACCTTACATTTTTAGTATATATGCAATTTCCTTGCATCTCTATTGGATAAGAAGATTGAGAATCGTCTTCTTGACACATGAAATTCACCTCCGCTTTCCTCAATCATAGAGTACTACTACTACTCCACACCAAATCACAGCGCGTAGAGCTGAGTTGCTCTTATACAGTGAGTTATACACTATGTGGAAGAAAGTAACGGGACCCGACACTATAACGACATAAACCCATATTTATTAAAATTAATAGGATGTAAGGCCCCCTTTGGCTGCAATCACAGCTGCAACCCTTTTGGGCATGCTTTCCACTAAATTAGCCATAGTGGCAAGAGGAATTTCCTTCCAAATGTTTAACAGGAAGTTCCATAGTTCAGGCTTGCTTTTGGGGAGTGGGGTGCAGGCCCTCAACCGACGGTCCAATTCATCCTAGAGATGTTCAATTGGGTTAAGATCAGGGCTCTGCGCCGGCCACTCCATGAGTTTAACGTTGTTGTTCACATACCAATCAAGAGTCCTCCTTGCAACATGGCATGTTGCGTTGTAGTCTTGTTACCAGCAATCATCCATACCGTACGTTGCCCACAAGGTAGGAAGGATATGATTGTCGAGAATATCACAGTATCTATCGGCATTCATCGCACCATCAACATTCACCAGTGGGCCAGCGCCATACCAGGAGAAACAGGCCCATACCATCAATCCTCATCCACCAAACTTTACAGTTGGGACGACACACTCGGGCAAAAGGCGTTCTCCTGGTAAACGCCATACCCAAACAAGTCCATCGGAACGGAAAAGGGTAAATCGTGACTTGTCATTCCAAAGGACGCGTTTCCAGTCATCCAGAGTCCAAGTACGGTGGTCTTTAGCCCATCGAAGGAGCGCTTTCTGGTTGGTTTTCGTAATCAAAGGCTTATGGGCCGCCGAACGTCCAGTGTAACTAACTTATGGGCCTCGATACGAAGAGTTTTGGTCGAAACGGCCACACCTGTGGCTTGTCTAAACTCATTAGCGTTGTTATCCCTGGATGTTTGACGGTTACTTCGAATCTCCCTGCCGAGCACCCGCCGGTCCCTACTGGTGAGAACTGTAGGTCGTCCACTTCGGGGTTTGTTCTGACAGTGTCCCTCAGTATTGTAGCGACACACAACACGTGCTACAGTTGATTTTGAGAAGTTACGGAGAAGGGATATCTCCCTGATTGACACCTTGGCAAGATGCAATCCAACCAACAGACCTTTCTCGAACTCAGACAACTCTTCCCGTGGCGGCATCTTGACAAAAAAACAACTCTAGCCGACTCCACAGAGTATTTATAGGATATGGCGGACACGTAATACCTATTATTGCGCATGTGTCAGCTGTATTGTCGACTTTTCTACTTTTCGAGGGGTGTTCCGTCACTTTCTTCCAGATAGTGTATCTAATCCATCAATTTCATGTGCATCTACAGCATGAATAAATATGGGTTTTTGTTTTTTTTTTCATTTTTAAATTTTTGTATACATTCCGCCATTAATGTACAGATAATCTTCAACAAATAATAAGGTTCCATTTTTTTTGAAGATGAGTCCTTTTTAATGACATTTTTGAGCTGTTTCGCATCTGTTTCATCAAAAGTGTCCGATTTTTGTCCGGTCATTTTAATTGTTTTCACTGCATGAAACTATTCAAAATTTCACAATTTATATACATAGTTACAAAATTGAACACATCCATTGCACTTCTATTACCGATAGTTATTACTATTACTTTCTTATGTGCTCGCCGGCATATTAATTTGTTCATTCACTCCGTCAATATATTGCTTGAAATTTTTATCTGTTTATTGTTGTTTATTTGCCTTTCTTTAACTCATTTGTTTCGCACATCAACCAATTACCTTTTTTTCTCCTTCCAAGATCTTGTAAAAAGGGCCTGAATGGCCGAATGGATTGCGTTCTGGCCATCGGTACCATAGGTTTCGGGTTCGAGTCCCGGCGGTGTCATGGATGTTTGTAGTGGTTTTTGTTAAATAAATCGGTTAAAAACACAGGGTGGCCGTAAACTAACTTTCCTCTGATGAGTGGCTAAAATTAATAAGAGGAATGAAGCAGGATTTCATTCACAGGCAGTGAAAAACAGGTTTCGGTTTCGAGTCCCGGCGGTGCCATGGATGTTTGTGGTGGTTCAGAATCCACTTTAAACCGTAGGTCTAGTTCTAACATGACCGTAGAGTTTTGAGGGGGAATTGTTACTCCGCGTACATGGTTCAAAGATACATACAAGCTTCTTACGTACTTTTTTCTTACTTCTTTTCAAGTACGCGTATCACCAAGTTACACGTGCCCCCTGGGTAATGCAAAGTGAGTAACGTCTGCACAGCGCTTGCCTTAAGGCATCCAAGACCAAGCTGTCTAATTGTTTGCCAGCTGCATTAGAAAGAACGAAAAAGATCTCGTAATAATATTGCTTTGTAAAAATGATGCGCGATTATCATGAATTGATTTTACTAATGAAAAACTTTTTACCTCACATCATATAAAAATAGCAATATGATAAAGAAATTGAAGAAGCTTGTATATATCTTTGAACATCATAATTGTAATAGTTGTTTAAGAAAATTGCCATCAGAGAAATTAGCATAAATTAAAACTGAAAAGAAATAGCTAGTGGCAATTATGCCATCCAGGTAATAAAAAAAATCTATATAATATTTTTTTTTATTTCTGTTTCATTGTTAAATTATTCATTAGTTTACAAGGAGTTCTCTTGTCAGTAATGAATAAAAAGCGTAGATGCAAAAATTAACAAGCGTTTAAAGTGATTATCTTGAAAGGATTATTAGTTTTACTACTCATATTTTTTATTCGTTTCCTAGTTTATTATTTTTAATAATAATATTTTTCCTTTCACTCAAAATTCTTTCATTTTGTAAAAAAAAAGAGTTTGTTAATTATGTTAAATTGTTAATTATTTTAAAATTGTTATTATAAGTATATAAAATATACAAAATTGTACTATTGTATACTTTTAGTAATTTAACACGGTTTCAAGAGCCCCTTATTCACTAATATAAGCGATATATCATGAAGCATACGGAATATATTAGGAAACATACTATACAAACGATATATAATCAATATATACATACAAAAATTTATTATGAAACATACAATACGAGTACAAACGATATATTACCAATATATACATACGAACGATGTAGTATGAAGCATACAATACAAACGATATATAACCAATATATCCATACAAACGATATATACTGACCTCCAAAAGTAAAGGAACAACATGTTTTTCGAAGCTCACCATAAAAAAATGACAGTAAAAATAAAATGTATAATTTATATAAATAATAAAAACGAACTTTATGCAAAAGCGATAGCTACCCCCTTTTTTTTTTTATACAAAAGAATGGTTATATATGAGTGAGAGAAAAATATGCAAATAAAAGGCTTTCGTAATTACGCATGTAACTTTTATTGATTTACAACTTTTGTTAGCAGATTATTCGACAATAGGCAATGGGGTCCCACAATGTCTGAGAGAAGCTGTTTGCCCGATTCGTTCAGGTGGCAGGTGGTCGGATGGATGGAAATGGGGTTGTCCCAGGCTGATGCTGCTAGGCTTCTTAATGTGCCTCGCAGTGTGGATAATATTGATTCCAGCTCGTTTTCCCTTTGTAATGCATGTAAACAAAGTTATGTCCTTGCAGTGCTCCTGTCCTAGATCTGCTCAAACGGCTTTAGCTAGACTAAGGACTGCCACACTAGTTCGACCGTGAATGGAGACGAGAAGACATTTACCCTTTGTCATTATTCGGCCATCGCGTCTCCCTCTCATCTCATCTATTGTATTGGTGCCTCTGTGAGGCAACTGTTGAATGAGGGGAGGACCGTTTACGATCTGTGGATGCAGCATGATCTACTGGACTTGGTTTTGGAATCGAAATCAAGGGGATAAGCAACAACAACAACAACAGTAAAGAATGTGATCCGTCCCGTACAAATGAATGGCAGAGTGACAATGACAGGCTTACTTTGGTTTGTCACTTTACGGTCATCTTGTGCACACTTTGGGCTAATTAGACTGGCACCTACAGTTTAACGTGGATTCCAAATCATTCACAAATGCCATTCCATCATCCATCCTCCATTGGCTCATCCATGCCACCATCAACATGAAACCCGTGGTACCAGAGGCCAGAACGCTAACCTTTTGGCCATCAGGCCACTACAGTTAAAAAGACAAGCCATCATGTCACTCTTGTGAAAGTCAAGTGAAGTATATGATCACGTGAGGAACATGTGTGCCTCAAATTGGCAACCCGGCTGAACACTGAGACTTTTAAATCCTCCAGATTCTTTCGTCTTATTCACAGTGTGTAGACATGGTATTCACAAGTGCAAAAAGCAATCAATGCATGTCAGGTATTTTCTTTCATTTTTTCAATCCTTTCTATTAGCTCACACTCTCCCTATATATATCTTGTTCAAATTTTCAATCGTTCATAACACACTTTTTGTTCATCCACTCCAGTTCAAATGCATTTTTTTTAACTTGTAGTGGATGACACTGTATGTTAATACAGTTTTTTCAAATACTAATTCAGTAATTAAATTTAATTAATTAATTTTAGTTTTTTTTTAGATTTAAGTTGCATGTATCTACCAATAGACGGCGCCAGATAAACTCAAAAAAATGAATGAAAATTATTTGTAAAGGACTTTTCTGCGATAGAGTGAAAAAAAGTAGGAATTCATTTTAAATTTTTTTTTTTTTTTTTATATTACTAGTTTTCTTATAGTTTGTGGTAAGTCATGTCTCATACTTCAGTGATGATTCCGCTGTTTTTGAACATCAGAAGCTAAATCTGTTTTCTTCGAACTGATCTTAATTTTGAATTTTTTTTATTTGTTGTCAAACAAAGAATGATATTCTTTTTATCATATTGAGATGTTGCAAGTAAAATTCTGCTAAGTTTTGTGTTAAAGAAGAGAAATTCAATTTTATTCTTTCTTTAAAATTAAAAGTCAGACTCGCAGCGTAGCAATAAGATGCGTAACTGGCACTAATTAGGGCTTAGGTTCGAATCCACTAGCAACATTCGTTGCAATTACTGGTTTCAGAAATGAGAAAATTTAATGGCGATTGTGACATTAAGCATGGACAGTCAACCTGTTGATATGAGTCATCCGGGTTATTATTATCTGGGCGACAATTAACTCGTAAAGTCTTCCCGAATTTGTGTTTTCTGTGGTATTCATCATTATAACACAACTCCCTACCCTATTTAAGGAAGAAAACATAGTCTGATTAGTGATTTATTACATCTAGCATTTAGTTATTGCTTTATACAGTATGCAATTTTTTGTGGCCCGCGAATTAATTATGATGAGCATATGCGTGATTTAGTTCTTCAAATTCATACTTCTCAGAACTAAACGAATTAATTACGAATCAATCTTCGAATTTTAATTACAATAACCAACTTAAATAATTACTGCTTTGCGTTTAAATGCGACTTCTAGATATCAGTATTTATGAACAATGTAATTTAATTTATTTTGGTCAGAAACCGTATGCTTATTATTTTCATCCTTTCATCAAATAAGATAAGCGTAAAACATTATGCTACTGATTGCATTTATTTTTAAAAATATATATTTTCATTTGTTGTTCTTTCTGAGTCTATAGCACACTTTCACTTTAGAATTTTGCCGTTTAACTGGTAGAAATATAGTAGTATCTAGGCTTGAAGAGGTGCACCCCAGGAATTCTTCTACACCTCACTAACACAGTGAGTAGTATCCTCTTGGCGTTCACTCCATCCTACTTGAGTCCTTCAGGATATTCCGTCCTACAGACCAAGCATGATGCTCCCAAAAATTACATATTTTCCTTTTAAATCAAGCAAAAAGCAAATTTAAGAGAACAGAGCTATTTTCAGAAACTCATTAAAATTATCCCCTATATCACAGCTACTCGAAAGCATCTGTGATTGATATTATAATTAAATATGATACTGAAGAAAAGCTTTTTAATAAATGTATTTTCTTTCTCTCTAATACAGCTGGCAAACACTTAGACATCTTGGTCTTGGATGCCTTAAGGCAAGCGCTGCACAGACGTTACTCACTTTGCATTACCCAGGGGGCGCGTGTCACTTGAAGTTACGGACGGGGAGTAACAATGCTCCCGCAACACTCTACGATCCTATTAGACCGGGACCTATGGTTTAAAGTGGATTCCGAACCACTACAAACATTCATGGCACCGCCGGGACTCGAACCCAAAACCTGTGGTACCGAGCGCCAGTGTGCTAGCAACTCGGCCATTCAGGCCCTTTTTAATAAATTTATCAATAGATTATTTATATATATATATATATATATCATTAAAAAAATCTAAATAAAATTTGGTATTGAGTAATTTTAAAAACAACTATTTGAATTTAAAAAAAAAATAAAATTTTTCAATACAATTTTCTTATTCAGTTTTTCTTTTGTCATGCATCTTCTGGAAAAAGGATGGCCTCAAATCTCTTTAGCTTGCGGCAACTTGATGTAGAAATCAACAAACTAAAAAAGAAAAAAACGGTTTTTTTTTTTTACTTGTAGCAGAGAGAGACAGAAGAATTTTCGCTTCATAAGATACGACGATTTTCAATTTCTTTGAAAGGGAGGGACTCATAACTCGCGATGCAATCTCAGGGAACTCCCTCCACCCCAAACCCCTGAAATATGTAAATCCCCTTCTTCCCTTTCGCTGCAATGGACTCGCTGACTTGCTGACAAAATCTTCTCGAGTACCCGATCCCATCTTTCGAGTGGGGGGAGATCCTCTTTTGTGTTGACACCAAGTGGAAGAAATATTGGATCACTCGACTGAACTGCGGAGGTGTTTCAGCAAATCACGAGGCGCCTGCGACCTGAAATATTCGAGACTCCGCGAGTCATAAAGACACCAAAGAGTCGTGAGATCATCGCCGGTGACGTCGCAAAAGAAGATTTGGGTCTCCAAAGACATGTCGGCAAAAAAACCCACCAACCGATTTTTATATTTTCACCAGACGATATAATGCATTGGTCTGGCTGTGGAAGATTTAGGATCGGCTTCCAGTTTGTGAGAGAGAAAAAAGTTTAAAATATTTCATGTATAATAAAAATGGTGACCAATATAAATAATAAATGTTAGATGTCATAAATTGGCCAAATAGGTTGGTTTTCAATAAGAAAAACGGCGATTATATTTTTAAAAAATGAATCAAATTTTTTTGTAGAAATTTAGAAGATTACGTAAAAAGGAGCTGTTGTTGTTCTAATGCAGCTTGCAATACAGACACACTTAATCTTTATGCCATAAATAAGGGCTGCACCGCTGTTACTCATTTAACACTACCCGGGGGCACGTGTAGCTTGAAGATAGGCTACTGACGCGAGTCACACTACCCCAGACAAGACACTCTACGATCCTACTAGACCAGGACCTACGGCTTAAAGGGGATTCCGAACCACTACAAACATCCCTGGCACCGAGCGCCAGAGCTCTAGCCGAGTGGCTATCAGGCCCACGTAAGTAGGAACTCATGTATTGGAATATAACAAGCGAAGTATGGCAAATACTCTCATTTAACATCACTGGACACTTGACAGGAAAAACAAGTTTTAAAAGCGTCTAGTGCTTTTGTCGTCTAACGCCACAAAACACGTGATCGAAAACGGTTTTTAAACCTCCTGTAGTTTATTGCAAGTAGAAACTGCGACATTTGAGTGAGTCGCAATAGCCACACTTAAGTTACCAGTATTTGGCATCCATTATCTGAAGGGTTACGACAGAGTGCCAAATTTTGAATGGAAGCAGGCCATATATGTCGCATAATGAACCCTTCTGTAATTTGTTTACTTTCATGTTAGAGAACATAATTAGCTTCTAGAAGTTTCAGTCGAAGAAGAAAATTCAAGATGACATTTGCGACAACATCGCGAACCGCCACATCATCCTACACAATAAACAAGTAATATAAAAAAATTAAAGTCAATTCCTACTTTTTTTCACTCTATTGCAGGAAGTCCTTTATAAATAATTTTCACTCATTTTTTTAAAGTTTATGTGGCGCCATCTATTGGTAGATACATGCAACTTAAATCTAAAAAAAAACTAAAATTAATTAATTAAATTTAATGAATGAATTAATATTTGAAATGACTGCATTAACATCCAGTGCCATCCACTACAAGTTCAAAAAAAATGTATTCGAACTTGAGTGGAGGAATGAAAAGTATTTTATGAACGACTGCAAATCTGAACAAGATATATATAGGAAGAGTGTGAGCTAATAGAAGGAATTGAAAAAGGAACGAAAATACCTGACATGCATTGATTACTTTTTGCACTTGTGAATAGCATAGTCTACACACTGTGAATAAGCCGAAAGAATCTGAAGGATTTAAAAGTCTCAGTGTTCAGCTGAGTTGCCAATTTGAGGCAAACATATTCCTCACGTGATCATATATTTCACTTGACTTTCACAAGATTGACATGATGGCTTGTCTTTTTAACTGCAGTGGGCTGCAAAAAAAATGCATCTGAACTTGAGTGGATGAATAAAAAGTATTTTATGAACAATTGAAAATTTGAACAAGATATATATAGGGAGAGTGTGAGCTAATAGAAGGAATTGAAGAAAAAAACTATTGAAATGCATTTTTATTTACCGTCCTGTGATGTCGCAAAATAGACTTTGTTTCTCTAAAGTTCACATGAATGAGAATAAATACTTGGTGAGATGGCTCCGCGGCGGATTCAGGGCGATGCGAGGAGTCTTCGAGTAATGATCGTGTGTCACATCGCGTCTCAGATGAGTGATGACTGCGTCGCGTCCGCCTCTGCAGTGTTCGTGTTCATCAAAACAGTCACGTGACAGCCCCTCCATTAAAACAGGGCGCTGACCTATAAGCAATGCGCCATGACACCCCTTCTACGATTCCCTTCCATTCAAATGTTCATCGCATAAGCATTTTTCTAACGCTTTCATGTACATTATAATCCGCAATGTATCACCCTACATCCAGAAATTCACTAATAACTTTTTAACAGTTAGAAACACATTCATTATGCGTATAGTTCAATTTTATGTTCTATAAATGGAATCACAAAACAACCTTAATACATGGGCTGTTCTCCGGTTCCCATGCAGTAATACGGCAACTCCATCTAATATAGTTGTGCCACCTCTTCATTTTCTTCAATTCACCTGACTCAGACCCAATTGTCAATGTGCGCAGTTGGCGTGCCAGAGAGGCGATGTTCGAATCTCAGAATGGCATTGTTTTAGTCACTGCTTTCGGAAATGAGAAAATGATTCGGAAATGATTGCGACTATACACTGAATTGACAAAAGTCATGGGATACCTCTGAATATCGTGTCGGCCCTCCTTTCGTCCAGCGAAGTGCAGCAACTCGACGTAGCATGGACTTAACAAGTCGTTGGAAGTCTTCTGCAGGAATATTGAGCCATGCTGTCTCGATAGACGTCCATAATTGTGAAAGCGTTGATGGTGCAGGATTTTGGGCACGAACGGACCTCTCGATGATGTCCCATAAATGCTTGATGGGATTCATGTCGGGCGATCTAGGTAGCCAGATCATTCGTTGGAATTGTCCAGAATGTTCTTCAAACCAATCGCGAACAGTTGTGGCCCGGTGACATGGCGCATTGTCATCCATAAAAATTCCATCGTTGTTTGGGTACATGAAGTCCATGAATGGCTGCAAGTGATCTCCAAGTAGCTGAACATAAGCATTTCCAGTCAATGTTCGGTCCAGTCGCACCAGAGGACCAAGTCCATGCCATGAAAAAACAGCCCACACCATTACGGAGCCACCACCAGCTTGAACAGTGCCTTGCTGACAGTTTGGGTCCATGGCTTCGTGGGGTCTGCGCCACACTCGAACCCTACCATCAGCTCTTACCAACTGAAATCGTGACTAATCGGACCAGGCCACGGTTTTCCATTCATCTAGGGACCGACCGATATGCTCACGTGCCTACGAGAGTCGCTGCAAGCGATGTCGTTCTGTCAGTAAAGGCACTCGAGTCGGTCTTCTGCTGGAATAGCCCAAGAAAGCCAAATTTCTCCGCACAGTTCTAACAGACAAGTCCCTTGTACGTCCCACATTGATTTCTGCGGTTATTTGACGCAGTGTTGCTTGTCTGTTAGAATTTACGACTCTTTGCAGACGTCGCCGGTCTCGGTCGTTAAGTGCAGGCGGTCGACCACTGCGCTATCTATGCTGGGATGTTATGCCTGAAATTTCATACTCTCGGCACACTCTTGACACAGTGGATCTGGGAATGTTGAATTCCCTAACGATTTCCGAAATGGCATGACCCATGCGTCTAGCTCCAACTAACATTCCGCGTTCAAAGTCTGTTAATTCCCGTCGTGCGGTCATCATCACGTCAAAATCTCTTCACATGAATAACTTGAACAGAAATGAAAGCTCTGCGAAAGCACTGCGCATTTATACCTGTTTTACGCGATACTACTGCCATCTGAAAATTTGCATATTGCTATCCCATGACTTTTGTCACGTCAGTGTATATTTGATTCAATAGGAAGTTTGGGTTGTCCTTGCACTCATTTGATTCAATAAGATGTTTAGATTTGTCCTTACATTCATTTAATTTAACAAGAAGCTGGGATTTTAAGTGGTACTGATTTGATTCAGTAAGAAAGTTGGATTTATCCTTGCACTCATTTGATTCAATAAGAAGTTTGTATTAGACTTGCACTCATTTGAATTTTAATATTTATTTGTTTGATATTTGTTTTGATATTCATTGGATATTTGTTTAAATAAAAGGTTAGAATTGGCCTTGCATTCATTTGATTAAGTAAGATGTTTTAATTGAACCTAATGTTTCAGAGAGTTAGATATCCAATTGGAGGAACTCGATTCAGTATCCGGCAAACGAAGTCAAACCGAAAATTTCAGTCTCTACCCTGAGAATGAGAATGATGAAATTGTAGATCAGAAAAGCCTTCAATTTAGCCGAAGGTAGTGAGAGAAGAGTGCGAATATAGATGAAACGCCTTTTTGTGTTCGTTCTAAACCAAAATACTTTAGAACAACATGGATGCAATGTAACAGATGATCCATGGATGAAATGTGGGAAACATAACTGCTTTCAGAGACAAGTGATCTTAATGGGGATTCAATAATTACCACAAAAATATTTTACAATACAGTCCTAGAGCGCCATGAACTCATTCACCACAGGAATTGCACGTAAGTACCATTGGGCGACAAGCAGAGCTTCTTAAAAATATTTGCTTTATAACATTTTGTGCACATTGAAGTCAAATTATTTTAGTTTTTTTAAGAAATATTTTTTAGGTTGAGACATAATACAGTTACCTGATTTCCAATAATTATGTATCCTTTTTTTAGTTTTCAACGCCCCTGATTTATTGACAGCGGTGCAATTTTTTAAGCGATAGAATTTACATGTCTTAAGACGAAAAGGATTCTTTTTTTTGAAGTTCATGATGGTGTTTACTTACACATATGGATGATAAAAATGTCTAATTTATTTTCGTCACTTTATAAGGGTGAATTACAGCTCATATTTCCCATGGAACTACATCAGACTGCAAAATCCGAGTGAATATAATTCAAGTAATGGGGGTAGTGTTACTCGCGTCTCTAGCCTATCTTTAAGCTACACGTGACCCCTGGGTAGTGCTCAATGAGTACCGTCGGTGTAGCCCTTGCTTATGGCATAAAGATGAAATATCTCTGTATTACCAGATGCATTAAAACAACAAAAACATAATTCAAATAAGTTTATTTAATAAAAGTGGGTTTTTTCATGTTTACTTGATGGAGAAACATATTTTTTTAACATGTGACACATTAAACATGTTTTTTTTATGCTTAGGGATTTTTTTCCTCTTGACCATCGATGAGCTTGCTGTTTCACTTAAATATAGTATGCCCCAAAGGGCATTTTATCTAACGAAGAGAGGACATTGCCTTCCGTGAGGGACTTCAGTGTTAATTGCACCACATTTTGATGTGGTATGGGAGAAAACCCGGAATACTTCCACCTTTAAACCTCCCTGCCAATGCAAAATGCTTATAGATAGGGTCCCAATCGTCTTCTGAAGGTAGTGACTCCAAAGGACCTATACCATTGCGTTTCGGTTGGGACGGCAACTTTTTCGCGTATTGTTAAAAGTAGAAAAATTTCAGATTTATCGGAAGAAAATGGCCTCTCTTCGAAATAAGTGTGGAGTTTTTGTTATTTCGGTTGACTTCCTGTTGAGCCTCGTGTTCCAGGGATTCCTGCCACAAACGAGTGAGGGGGAGGGACGGATGAATATTGGTTTCCAACGGGGCGTTTTGGGTCAGCTCGTCATATGAGAGAAAATTAGGCATTTGACTATGGATGCTTTGCATTTTGCCGCAATCGACGAGTTAAAAGTTTTAAAAGCAGTGATTGCAACGAGCACCTCCTATCGATTCGAAACTGAACTCTCCTAAAGTGCGCTGAACGCGATGCGTAGGATTTGGTTTGGCTTGTCACTCAAGCGGTCATCTTGTGCACACTTTAGGCTAAACAGACCGGGACCTAAAGTGCATTCCGAACTACTAAAAACATCCATGCCACCACAGGGACTCCCCCATCCACAGAGCGCTAGCCACTCGGCCATCTGGCGCCGCCTCAGGAGCAAGAATTTCAGTTGTGGGTCCCATCAAGCAGACACACCTGGCTTCGAAAATGATCTTTATAACACATGGTCCCCTGTTAACATGCACAGGTAGTGCACAATAGGGATAAGGTTCCAATCCGCTATTGTTGTCCGTTGCAAATTTAAGAAGTATAAAGTATATGTTTCGAAAGATATCGCTTATGTTAGCAAATAATGGACTCTTGAAACTGTGCTATATGTATGCTTCATAATATACTGCCCTCTAAAAGTTAAGGAACAACCGGTTTTTTGCGCCTAATTTGCAAATCAATGAATGTAGAACCACCAAATTTAGGTGATATGTGCACAAAACAGTTATGTATTGACTACAACATAGAAGTTTACATAAGAAAAACGCAAAAATGATTTACATCATAAAAAAAGCAATCTCTGGAAAAGTTCATTCTTGGAAAAAATAATAATCACAGTTTTATGTGGTAAAATGCAGTAGAAACATAACAAAAAGGAGTTTTAATCAGGGATATGCCCACCCCTAGATTGAATGCATTGGCGGCCACGACTTTCCATGCTATCAATTAAGTTGTTGGTTACCGAAATGGGTAGCGAAGACCAGACACATAGTAAGCTTTGTTCCAGCTCTCCTAATGACTCTGGCAGAGGACTTAAAGCAACAACCTGTCTATGAAGATAGTCCCAAAGATGCTCTATCGGATTCAGGTTTTTGAAATTGAGCTGGACCTTCCATTCGCTCCAAAACAAGACCCTCAAAATATTCCTCAACAACTACAGATCGGTGAGCTATCCATCAGAATGGAAAAATTGCCAATTGCACCGGAATATGGGTGGACATATAAATCAAGGATCTCATCCCGATATCTCAAACCAGCCACAGTTCCTCCTTGGAACACATGCGGGTCCGTATGACCACCGACTTAGATCCCTGCCCAAACCATTATTCCGCCACCTCGGTAACTGTCTTTCAACAGTGTTACATTGATGGTATCTGGTGCTTTGTTTCCTCCAGACTAGCAGACGTCCTGAATCATTCTTCAGAGTGAATGTGGACTCGTCTGCAAAGAGTACAGGAGCCCATCACTGTCTGGTCCAGGAAACGTGTTCTCTTGCCCAAGACAAGCGGACAACAACCAACAAGACAAGACAACCTCTTCTTTGTCATCCGTTGAGGGGGACACTTACAACTGGTTGCCTTGCATAGAGACCTGAATTGTGAAGATGCCTTTGCATCTTACTAGCGGATATTCTTCTCCTGATGCTACAGAGTGGTTGGTCTGTAACAAGTTTCAACGCAGAAATGCTTCTTCTCCTTCGAGCCGAAAGAGCTATAAAAAGGTCTTCAGCAGGTGTTGTAGCTCGTGGTCGACCTGGAATATGTCTTCTGAACACAGAAGCTTTGGTTTGATATTGATTCCAGAGAACGAGTGGGACAGACTGCACTAATTCAGAAGGAAATTTTAGGCATAAATTTCAGAGTTTTGTGGTATAACATATGCGATGACACATTGCCGATTTTTGGCAACATGTTTTACTGCTGGCTTTATGCTATTTGAACGGCAGCAGAAAAAGGCCTACAGAGATTTTCAAAAGAAATGGCTCATCGTTTTTAAATGTAAATAAATGCAAATTTAATTTTCCTAAATATGTGTCATTTATATTCCATGACTAAATTTTCCCCCCAAAATGTTAAAAAATTAAATGTCCATTATAAAGTTTTTGTAATGCGCCATTGTAGTGCATACAAAAATATATTGCGCCATTGTAATCATATAATTCATCTGTTTGTAACTCTGATCGTTTTGTATGAAATAGAATACAACATTATCATTCTTGTAAATATTTTATTTTTAATCCTTTTGGAAGGTGAAACATTATAGAACAAAATGTATTAATAGAATATAAATGGCAAATATTTAGAAATATTAAATTTACATTAATCTGCAGCTAAAAAAATTGATTTCTTTTGAAAATCGTATGATAGTAGATGCTTTCCTCGTTCTGTTTATCTGAATTCTTGCATGTACATGAGTATGTCTATTGCATAGTTGTTCCTTATTTTTATGTATCATTGATTATAGTGTGTATTAGTTCTAAAAATAGGGCCTGAGTGGTCAAGCGGCTAGCGCTCTGGAGCTCGGTACTACAGGTTTCGGGTTTGAGTCCCGGCGGTGCTATGGATGTTTATAAGGGTTCGGAATCCACTTTAAATCGTAGGTCCCGGTCCTTATAGGATCGTTGCGGGGCATTGATACTCCGTGTTCGTATCTTCAAGTTACACGCGCCCTCTGGTTAATGCGAAGTGAGTAACGTCTGTGCAGCGCTTGCCTTAAGGCATCCAAGACCAAGCAGTCTAAATGTTTGCCGACTGCATTGGAACAAAAAAATTAAATTTAGAAAGATATATATGTGTATATTTTAAGAAATATATATATGATGTGGATAAGTTTACTCGTCTGTTTATCTGAATTGTTGTATATACATGAGTATGTCTATTTCATAGTTGTTCCTTGTTTTTATATATCATTGATTGTATTGTGTATTAGTTCTACAAATATCTATATCTGAAAATGTGGTTATACATTTATTCTGTTCCTGAATATCCATCTATTTCAGTCGTACCTCAGTAGAGCTGTATAGAAGAAAAAGAAAATTCATCAGCATTTTGTCTCAGGTAAAAAAATCCCAACCAACTATTCAGAGATCTATCAGTGACGGATAAAGGAACCCTTATATAAAGGACGGATAAACTCTGCTGATAGGCGACGGATGAGATATGTTTGCTATTATTTCGCGGGGCGCCCCCAGATTTTCTAAATGGTTTTTCTCTTACGGATGAAGGGGCGTCCTCAAAGAGCAGGGCCGGCCTTTTGGAAAACTTCACTCAACGATAGTTGCGCACGTGATTGCAATGCCCATCTCAGCGAATCCATCAGTATTCGGACGAGAGCTCCGCAAGGGTGGAGAAAAAGAAAAGGTCCAAAAGTATTTCAGAACTCATGGCTCCGATTAGTAATGGTGTTGGTGGATGTCGGTTTGGAGAGAGACACGTGAAAAAAACTTGAAATTTTTTTTTCGGTGAATAAAATCAAGATGGATCAATACCTTTTTTTCCCATTTATTACATTGTTTATTGCCTACATTTAATGTCTTCTAGAAAATCATCATTTTCCATTTTTGTGTTCTTCTCCGCGTCCGTGGCTTATCTTCAAGTTACACACGCTCCCTGGGTAATGCAAAGTGAATGACGTCTGTGCAACGCTTGCCTTAAGGCATAAAGATTAGCTGTCTCTCTATTGCCAGCTGCATTAGAACAACGTTTGTATCACACTTACATTAAAATAATAACAGTATGTGTTTAAAGTTCATACTAGCCAAGAAATTCCTATTCTTCCGAGAATTCAGCATATATTACGTAATTACCCATTGATCCATGGGTGGGAATTCTTTGAATTAATTAATGAAAAATAACAAAAATGCACTTCAAATCATTTTCGTTTCAAATTATAAAAAAATAAAATTATGCAAATTGATTTCAGTCTTATAATCCAAAAGAGTGGAGACATACCACTTCAGCAAACTTAATTCAAAATTTCTGAGAAAATTAAGAATCGAGCCAGGTGTTTCGGATTATAAACATTTCCGACAAAAGCATTCCAAGTTTTATTCATGTGCGATAATGCTTAGATGGCTCAGAGGGGAGAGAAAAAAAAGTCTTCTGCCCAAACCGCAATTCCATTCCATTCCACCTTTTCCCACCCACCTCCACCCACACCAGACGAATATCTATTATTCGAAGTGGATTTCGAAGTTAACTAAAACGCGGGGGTTTGAGGCAGGGAATAAAATATCTACAAGTTTTCCCGCGCGATTGTTTTCAAAAATCGCTTTCGAATCGAATTCTCCAAAGCGAACAGCTCGAATGGAATGAAAAGAATGGAATAGAATGAAAAAGAAAAAGGGAAAAATCGAATAGATGTCTTGAAATCCCAAAAGTCTTCTCATTCCTTTTATCTCTGGGCATTCGAAATGTGTCCACGCGTTCGAAAAAGGGGAAGAGGGGGATTGAAGGGGTAAAGCAACAACCCTCCCCCTTTTAATAAATCAAGCGTAAAACCCCTTTATTTATTTTCTTTTTGCGAATCCAGTATCAAAATAAGTTCGTCGTTAACTGCAGAGCGGCGCCCGGGGCTGGATGTCAGATTTAGGTGACATTTTGCTGGGGATAATTTTTCCCTTTAGGTATCTTTTTAGGGAAACTAAATTCTCTCTCTATGCACTTAGATGTCATTTCCATTAGAAGGAAACATTGATAAAAAAAAAGACGATAGAAATAACATTTGACTAAAAATAACATCCCTAAAAAGGAATTAAAAGGAGAGAGAGAGAGAGAAAAAAAAAGAGATAAAACTCAACCGTAAAAAGAGATTTAAAAAGTTCCTGTAGCCTAGGGGAAGATTTTACATTAAATGAAATTATTAACAATGATTTTTTGCTTATATTTGGGAAGCGGTTTCTGATGATATAGATTTGCGGTAGGTTTTGTTTAAGAAAGGTAATACGTTTGCCTTAAAATTCAAATATTTACTGATAGAAAAAAAAAATTGATTTTAATTCCAAAGATTGTCAATTAAATGTTTCCGACGAATTTTTTTTTAACTGTACTATTGTGGCAAAAAAAATTTTGAATTTAAAATTCCCGGGCCTTATGGAATTTCAATTTTTTTCTTCTTTTTTATGTTGCTGCCACTGTCTCGACATCTGTGTAAAATTTGACGTAAATATTCATTAGTGTTTCATTTACGCTTGGCTTTGTGAGACTGATTCCGGCGAATTTCAAAATGTCTGAATGAATTGAGCAAAGAACTTGCATTCAATTTTGTTTGCGGAAAAGTACAGAATGTTGCAGAGGGCATACGGTGAGCATTCCTATATCGGAAAGAAATGTTTACAAGTGGTATAAATAGTACAAAGAAGGCAGGGAACGTGTTTAAGACGAAGACCCGTCTTGCCGAATATCAGCATCAACCAACTAAGTTGAAGTCCAAAAAATTAAAGATTTACAATTAGAGACCTTGCTGATGATGTTGGAATTTTAAAAGGATCGGTCAATTCCATTTTGGGTCTCAAACGCGTCAAATCTCGATTGGTACCGAAAACACTGAATGTTCCAACTCACACTGCATTTATTCTTCGTGACTTTTTCGGGGAAAAATGAAAACCATATGGTTCCACAACCACCGTATACCTACCGTGCGACTTCTGGCTATACCCTAAACTAAAAAGACCACTCCGGGGACACCGTTTTGAGTGGATTGAAGCGATTCAACGTGAATCGACGTGAGCTTTGGAGGCCATCCCTTCCGATGACGTTTTAACAGGCATTGAAGATTGGAAAAAAAGTTAATAAGTGCATTGTGTCCGGAGGGGATTACTTCGAAGGCGATGAAATAAATTTGGACGAATAAATAAAGAGTTTTTGAAAAAAAAAATAATTGGTCTTACTTTTTGGGCACAGTAGTACTTTAAGAAAGTCTAAAAGCATAAATTAAGTTTATGTAAAAAAATTTTTTAACGATCTTGCAAAAAATATTATCAAATGAATGCATCATTCTTAACTCCGAGATCGTACACGCAAGTTAACAAAGCAAAAAAATAGCTCGATTCCGCTTATATTCTGCAACAAAGTGACTGTCTGCAAAAAGAGTACGATGATGGATTGCAAAAGTCTGGAAATCGAACTGTTTGCGAGGAGTTTTCTGTTTTTCTTCCAAAAAAGAAATCAAATGTGTGATAAATAATCCATCACAAAAGATATAACTTCCAGCCATGCTACTCTATAGAACTAAAATAATACTATGAAGGGAGGGGTGGGGGATCCACCATCATAGACATATCCATAACTTAATGGTTTCATAAGCCGAAAATTAAAAATACAAACACTGGGGGAAGAACACAATATAAAAAAGAATTAAAATTAATTTTCTTTTCATAGCTATGATTTTTATAAAATGTTTAAAGTAAGCAAATATGTTTTTCTTTTAGATCCGTGGTGGCCAACCCATGGTACACCTTGAATACATTTCTGGCCCGTGATATTGATCACACGTTTAGAAAATATATTTATTTCATAATGGCCAAAGGAGTGAAAAACAATGCATTAAAAAAATACATTATGTGTGCATCATTATATTCAAAAATGAATTGCCGAAATGATGTGAAAAAATTAACTTAGATTTTAAATTAATATTCGTGAAGTTATAGGACAGCTTTTGCCTGTTTTTTTTTATGAGTTTACAATTATGAGTTCGCAGAATAATTAAATTATATTCTGTGAACTCATGATGCGCGCTCATCTTGGAACATTTAATACAACAGGTTTTATGTTTCATTTCAAATTAGTAAAGCCGTCACCCTCCCTATATATATATACAAGATACTAGAATTTTAAATAAAAGTTGTCAAGAAATTTCACACAAGAAGCAATGCTTTTACTAAATCTTCTTGGATGGAACAAGATTTGTTTTCTAAAACAAATCTTCTTGTTCGCCCATTCCTCCAACCTCCCAAACACTAAACTCAAAAGTACATTTTGAAGGAAAATCATCTTTTTCAACAACGAATATTCCAGGCTATTCAGGCCGCTTAGGAAATCAAATTTGTATGCACTGTAGTGTGAATTTTGGGATGCACTGTAGGAGTGTAATTCACTCGTGTTTTACTTACTACAAATACAGTTTCAAAGTTTGAAACGCAAAAAAATAATTCGCTTATAAATTAAATGTTCATGCATGATTAAGCAAGAATTATTACTTCAGGAATTAATCGCATTCTTTCTTCTAGATAAACTCATCAAAAGAGTCGGAAGTTTTATGTCGGTTTTATGTTCAGAATATCACGACACCAACTGCTCTTAACAAATGAATAGAGGATGTCCATGCCTTCCGGAGATGTTTTAGAGGAGACTCCTTTGCATGTTGCATGAAAGAAACTCCTGAAACCTCCCCTCAATTAGTCTGTCTGTCAAAGCGAGACCTTAACAGATGCTGGCAAATCTCAGCCGAATCTTTCTTATTTCAGAATAAAAAAAATGATAAAGGGAGAAGTAAGACACCAGATGATTCACACCTGTAATCTTTTACACTATGGTTGGACAAATTGACACGGCGCCATTGATTTGTTGAATTGAATGGTTTGGTTTGTCGCTCTACGGTCATTTTGCGCACGCGAGGGCTAAACAGAGCAGGACCCACATTTTAAAGTGGATTCCGAATCATTCGATGCCACCGCCAGGATTCGAAACTGAAGCCTGCGGTACGAAAGGCCAGAGCTCTAGCCAATTATAATTTGAATCGAAATGGCAGCGTATTTGTCATGAGTTGCACATGAAACCAGCTGTAATGTTCAATGTGCTGGTTTGTTTTGGGGGTTTTTTTGACGGAAAAAATTACTTCCAAGTCATTCAACAATGGTGACATTTTGAGTGAAAAGCCCATACACCACGGCAAGATCATACCCAATTGGATGGGAAAAATTGGTCGAACATTTTTATGCTGTTCCGTTGCCCCCTTCTTCAAGTATCTTCCGTACAAATGTGAACTCATTGTGACGAGTGTTTCTTTTTTGATAGTATTTTGAAAGGTGGAACTTTAATTATAATCACCCTGTTTATATATATATAGATAAATATATATAAAGAAGAAATAAACTGATGAAAATCAGTTAACTCGAAAATAAAAAGGATCGAAGATCAAAATCATTCATTAACATCCCATGTTGAGAACTTTTAATCTCTAGATTTGGACTATTCTCCTTTGAAAACAAAAAAAAAAAAAGAAATTCTTTACACATTAATTGCGATAAAAGTAAAGATAAGGTTTCCTCAATTCCAATTTATCTTAAGAAAATTCAATCGCAGATAAAAAGAGTCTTATCAAAGCGTATCTAAAGAACATTCTATGGCCTAGGATGCATTTTCTAATAACATCAAATAACGATCGCCTAATAAAAAAAAAAAAAAGAGCTTCTTCCTCCAACAACATGTAGTTGGATACTTTTAATCCATGTTATGAGAAGATGGTTATTGTTGTGCCGGTATTTTGTCTTTAATTTGGTGAACAATATGTTGGCAGATGAATCGGTGGGCGACACCTCTTCTGGATGGTGGATCCATTGATCCAGTTTCTTCTGCACGTGCCGCCTTCATTGAATAATGATTCCTGGGCCACTGACAAGCAATTAGAGAGCGACCGCCTGAAGGAAGAAGTCTTTTTCGACGACGGCCATTGTGTCTTCTTTTCCAAAAACGCCTTTCTCTCTTAAACACTCGCAGCATTTTTTGCTCAAAAGTCTTGTTCCAAGACACAAAAAAAAAGTGTAAAAAGAAGAACTTTTTATGCTTGTCCTTTCGCATTAACAAAGTCTGCTTTTGTTGATTTTATTTTATTTTTTTATTATTATTTATTTTACAGTTCTGGAAATCTTGTTCCCTTATTTAGAGATAAATATGTCTTCGCGCCATTGTTCTCCGGCGGGACGGCCCGCTTTAATCGGAGAACGAAGAATAAAATAAACGGAATTCACCACCACCGGGAGTAAAAAAAAACAAAAAAAAAAGAAACGAAAATGATCATCATGAGTATAAAAAAAAAAAAAAAAAATGGCGAAAGGGAGTGATGGAAAAAAAAAAAATGGCTAAAAAACACAATAATAAGGCGACCAGACGAAAATGAAACAAATAAGTAGTATTGTGCTTCAATGAAAACAAAATGGCGATATGATTGCATCGGGAAGATAAACAGAATTTTTTCCGACTTAGTTTTCTTTTCTTTTTCTTTTCTGCTTTTTTTTTTTCACACAGGATTTCTTTGGGCAGGGAAGGAAAAGAAAATTTAGCTGCAGATTTGATTTGTACTATCTGCCCGCCAAAACTTTTTCTGGCGCTCTTTTTTTATTTTTTTCTCGGCGTTATGGAGCAATTTGTTTCCGGGCTCAATTTGTTTCTGACGCTTCCAAATGGAAGTAAGCCGCGGAAATAGGTTTTCATTGACCGGCGACTAATAGAAGCTGCGGCCGAAGGTGGATCTCCGCCGGCCACTGCTCAAGGAGTGAGAGATGTTTCTGCTTCCTCTCTTCGGCAACTTTTGTTTCCGGTTTTTCAATTTTCTAGACGAGTCATGGAGAGGGAGTCGCTTCCTGTTCCCCGCTGCTTTCTGCTTTATTTCTTTCAACGTTTTCAACTTTTTTTTCTAAAATCAAATCAAGTTTTAGGACGAATTAAACTCATTCAAAATGCCAGGTGGCGGTTGGGCATGAAGAGTTTGCAGACATATATGAAGTAGTCAAATGAATTATAGAAAGTAGACTTACATTAAGAAGGGGCAGCTTATTATTGGGTGATTGCCTCCAATAATGCCCCATCACTCACGAGATGTCCGTCCCGCACTGCAGGACATTGAGTACTAGTCACCAACAAAAAAAGGCACTATTCTACTAATACTTTTAGAGATGAGAAATTTCGATGGCGAATATGACAACTTGCGTACACGTCTCCTAGCGTACGAACAGGCTACTTAGTAGAAGTTTTCCGGGTCCTCTGTCGTATGATAGCATAATATGTGGCAAATATTCCTACCTTTAAGATTTCACTTCTATTTCTCAGAACTTATAAAGACTATTCATATCATATTTAATTGGAACATGACGCGTAAAAACAATATTTGCGTTTTATAAAATGAAAGACCTCATTGATAAAAGTCTTTAAAAATATAAATAAATATTTAAATAATATGTAATAAAAAGCATTCGTAGCGTTGCTGTTCATTTCTTTATTTAATGTGTTATTCGATAGTATAATGCCTGCAATTACATAAATGGACAATGTCGTATTTAACACTATTGAGAAAAATGTAACTATCGAGTTTCTAGACAGTATTTATTAATGGGCAGTAAAAACGGAGCTTAGAAATTATAAGTTGGTCCGGTGCTGAGGCACACGAGGATTTCTGCTCCAAAGCATTTGGCAGTGTTCGTTGTAACCTTCAGGAATTAGGAAACTCGACGTTGATTTCTATAAGGTTTGCAAAAACTTCTTGTTTCTATATCCAGGATGGATAGTGGGATTTTCTTTGGTTTGCTCTTTTGGAATTCACTGCCACCAGCTCATCGGCATCGATGGGATGTTCGATACTTACATAGGTTGAACAGATGATCCACCAATATTTCATGTACAGTAATTGTCAAAAATGCTGTAGATATCTGGAATTTTTCGAACTATTTATCACGTGAACTCTGTATCACTGGGCTTGAATGGCCGAGTGTGTAGCGCTCGGTGCCACAGGTTTCGGGTTCGAGTCCCGGCGGTGTCATGGATGATTGTAGGGGCTCTTAATCCACTTTAAGCCGTCGGTCCAGGTCTCATTTGACTGTAAGAGCGTCACGGAGCAGAAGTCAGGCGTCTACCTACGGGTGCTCCATCAGAACAGAAGCTGCACCCATCTTCTCTCCTTCCATGAGGTGTACGACAGCAACAACTCTTTACCACTCCACTTAACTGTAACCGTACCTCAGTGTAAGAATTTTTCTCCTTGGATTTTAGAACTTCGTTGTTGGTAGACGCGGGTTTTTTTGTGACTGTATTTCTATTATTTTTGTGTGGCATATATCGTCATTCTAATCGTCGTGTAAATAAAAGTATTCCAAATATATATTTGAATTAACTTTCTACTTCCCATCCATCTCCCTCTTAAGGTTCATTTGGCTAGAAAGGTAAATTTTATAGGAAATTTTCTAGTTTGGTGGATTGTTTTGGTGCGGCAAAATTAATAATATTGACAAGTAATATAAAAAAAAAAAAAATTTATAGTCAATTCCTACTATTTTTTCACTCTACTGCAGAAAATTCCTTTACAAATAAATTTGAAATTTTATTCTTACATCTGGCGCCATCTATTATTAGATACATGCAACTTAAATCTAAAAAAAAAAACTAAAATTGATTAATTAAATTTAATGAATGTATTAATATTTGAAAAAAACTGTATTAACATCCAGTGCCACCCACTACATGTTTAAAAAAATGCATTTGAGCTTGAGTGGATGAATAAAAAGTGTTTTATGAACGATTGAAAATTTGAACAAGATATATATAGGGAGAATGTGAACTAATAGAAGGAATTGATTAATAAGTCAGATCTTGCATAATAGTTTCTGTAACAATAATGAGATCTGCACCACGTCATAATAAAGTTCTTTTTAAGCAAATTAAACTACCATCAACTTTAAAGGTCAGAAAGAACTGCTTCGACTCATTCATGTATTTATTTCTGAGAAATGTTTTCCAAACAGTTAATCACTTTTTGCCGTCTGATGTATTAACGTCACACATCCATTTCATAAGTGTTCCAGCCATCAGAAAAAGTCGTGGATTCCCACTGCGGCCTTACAAAGGCAGACGTGAAATATGAAATTAAAAATCCGGGCTGTGATGAATGGGGCAAAAAGCAAACAAAGAAATTCCTGCGAGGACATCGTCGGTGACAAATCGCAGAGAAGCCCAGTGGAGAAGCGTGACAAGACGACGTAATGAATGGTGGGCATGTCACTTTGTTTGGGCAGATTTAGTGGCTCCAATCAATGCACTACTCCCTCAGATTGCAGGGGGTTTTCTTCGGAAAGCAGGGGGAGGGGGGCTGTTTAGATTTCAGTTGGGGTCTTTTTGTGTCCTTCTGTAATGAAAAATCTTGTAAAATTATAATCAATCGCAAAGTCTTCAAATTGCTTTCGACAAAATTTCGAATAAATATGTCGAAGGGAATGGATTACAAAATGTGGTTTTTCAGGCATTTTGAACCGATATCACTTTCCTCTTCAATGGAAAATAAGTAGCGGATTGAATATGAACAGCGTGCCTTGGTGAGAGAAGTAATCTTAAAAAGAATTTTGTAAATCTGCGAAAATCCAAGTTGAGAAAAATTAACGAATTCAAACAGAAAAAATAATAATTAGAAAAATATTACTAAAAATAATTTGAATAATAATTAAGAAATCTGTAATTTTAATATATATATATATATATAATATATATAATAATATTAATCTGTCTCATTATGATACTACCTTAAAATCCATTTTGATTACAGGTTATTTACCAGTAGAATGACAAATAGGTAGCAAAATCAGAGTCTTCTAGAGTACACAGCTGCTACAGTTCATCCACATTTGGTCACAGCAATTTCTACAAGCAATCTAAATAGTAGAATCTATAGGATGTGTATCTACCTCGTGCAATCCAATGGAATAATATTTCTGCCTAAAGATTTATTTATCTCCTCCACCCCTCGGAAACTCAATGCTTCTCAAACTTGGAAAACTGAAACTGTTCTCCATCAGGTCTTCTGTTTGATTATCACTTGATTTACTTTTTTCAGAAAACATATTTTTAAAGCGGGGCCTATAGTTAGGCCATCTATCGAGTGGAAATATATAAAACCATTTCTAAGTCGGAAACAGGTGAATCTATTATGTGTTATAGTTGCTAGTCAGATATACGCGGCTCAAAGAAATTTTGAAAGGAAAAATAATAGTTAGTGTGGATTATTCTTCAACACATTTCTCTTTCTGCATTATGTTATTAAAATTTTTAACTATCAAAAACTGAAAATTATTCTTATTGCAACTAAAATACATCTGAAATTACCTGTTAGTTTAAATCCATCTACTTGTGTGCATGGACCTGGCCGATTTTTTAATATTCCACGCATTGGAGGATAAAATTATACTTAATTTTTCCCCTAAAGAATCCCCACAAAACATATGAAATAATATTCCTTTTTCGGAAATTTAACAATTAAGGTGGATATTGAAGAAAACATGCGTGTAAAAGAAGACTTGAATTTTAACCTATGTTTGCATGGGACCCTGTGGCCATAATGAATAAAGCAGTGATGGCCAAATTACGGCCCGCGGGAAGGTTCTGTAGGGAAAGAATTTTAATTTGCAGGTCAGAGGCAAATTAAAAGAAATAGATATTTATATGTTATAATTATATCCATCTCCTTTTGTACTTTGATTAAATATTTTTTTTTCTTCCTTTTTTTCAAAGGATTGATGATCTTTTTAATTTCTCTATTTTTTTGTTCTACAAAACATACATCGACGGAAATAGCAAGCACAGACAGCTTTCAATCGGTAAAGTGTTAAAAAAGAAAATCAGTGCTATGTTGGCCTCATCTTATATACGTGAACAAGTGTTTTCAACTATGAACCTTAGAAAGAATTATTTCAGAAGTGGACTGACAGAAGAGCATTTAGCCTCGTTCCTTAGAATCAGTACATCTCACTTCGAACCTCACTATAAGGAATTTTTAAAAATGAAATCGCCATTTCATTCATCTCATTAATATATTTAAATTGTAATACTTGCATATTGTTTTTAAAATTTTATAAAAATTTATCTTGGTCCGCCAAACTTTTTTTTCGATTTTTGGCCCGCAAACAAAACAGTTTGCCCATCCCTGGAATAAAGTAAGATTCTTTGTCGACACGAGGTACTCATGAGTAGGGAGGCAAAGGGAGAGGGGGGGCAATGGTGCCACCCCCTTGCACTGAGGGTGGTCCCGTTGTCTCTTGATTCATCAAGGGCGGGGAACAAAGGGGGTGGGGGTGGGAGTGCAAGAAATTGTGTCGCCCTTTATGAGGCAGCTGCTCCTGACTGCGTGCATGTCAGGAGCAACCTCATTAAGGGGCCGATGCGTGGTCAGCTCTTTTGGACCGCGGCTGTCCATGCATTATGACACAGGAGGGGTTGTTGGGCCATCCTTTATCTTCACAAGTCGATTACAAGAAGTGGACTTGCTTCCTGTCTCACCACAAAAACGCTTGATTTACTCCGAGAGCAATAAGGAAAGGACCTGACATGTTCTCGTTTATTTGTTCTAGTTTCATAAGAAAAACATCAAAGAATTTTCATGAAAACACTTTGTTTACAACAAATACTTTGATCTATCTGTTTCTTTATTATTCAATTCTTTCTATTGGCTCACAATCTCAATATATATATATATCTTGTTCAAATTTTCAATCGTTCATAAAATACATTTTATTCATCCATTCAAGTTCAATTATTTTGAACTTGTTTTGAACTTGTTTTTTTGAATTTGTAGTGGATGACACTGGATGTTAATACAGCTTTTTCAAATTCATTTTTTCAGTAATTAAATTTAATTAATTAATTTTAGTTTTTTTTTAGATTTAAGTTGCATATATATACCAATAGATGGAGCCAGATAAACTTAAGAAAATGAATGAAAATAATTTATAAAGGCATTCCATTGCAGGCAATAATTTATAAAGGCATTTATAAAGGCATTTCCATTGCAGAAAGTCTGCAATGGAGTGAAAAAAAGTAGGAATTGGCTTTAAATTTTTTTTTTTTTTTATATTACTTGTTAATATTATTATTGCTTCAGAGTTATTTTTGCAATTATGCATTTTCCTTCAGTCATTTTCAGAAAATGCACAAAAAAAAAGAAAAGTAAACGATAAAATAACTTTCTTAATAGTTATTAATTATTTTCTTCTCTTAATAATCATTTTATTTGCCTATCAATAAGAAAATCAAATTTTATAATTAATAAAAGAAGTAACATAATTTTGTTTTAATATTACTATTATGTTGCTTTTGATTTATATTTTACTTCGGTAATTGTGATGTAGGATAGAAAAAAGTAAATGATAAAAGCCAGTACGGTTAATTTTTTCCGACTCATCATAATGATTTTATATGTCGATAAATTAGCGAATAAACTTTTATAAACGATAAAACAATTGTCAAAATATTGTGCATTTGAGGTAATTATTAAATGTCTTATTTTTTCAATAATTTAAAAACACTTTTATTTTAATCTATGGATATTCGATACGCTTTATTTGTGGTAAAAATGAACACTTTCTTTTAACATGGGCCACTTTTCTTGTATGTGGATGATATGAGAGTAGTAATTTTTTTTTCCCTCAAATTTGTTTCCTATTTTCTTACAATGCTATTTGTATGATATCTAAGCCGCTTTCAAACAGAAAATGAGTTTTTATGTTCCTTTACAAGCAAAACGCAGAATTTACTTGGATATATATTTGTATTATTTGGATATATTTACACTCAAGAGCCAAAACATTATGACCACCTGTCAATAACGAGTTGGCCCACCTTTGGCGCGCAACGCAGCTTCAACCCGCCACGATGTTCCCGGGCCCAGCGCAGGCGCAGTTGGCGATGACGCTTGGTCAACAAAGGCACACGAGTGGGACGTTTGCGTAGCCCCATATCCAACAGTGTCCGCTGAACAGTGTGCTCCGATACTATTCTACTTGCCCCTGCATTGTATTGGGCTGTCAGTTGAACCACTGTCTGCCTCCGGTTTTGCTTCACCATGCGAGACAGTCTCCGACTACCTTTTGTCTTTGATAGCGTGTGGACGTCCAACACCATGTCATCTACTGCTGCTTTCACCGTCATTCATCCACTTTGCATCAGCACTAACAACTGTAGATCGCGAACAACCCACGAGTCGTGCAGTTTCGGAAATACTTGTTCCGAGCCTTCGAGCCATTACAATCTGCCCTATATCAAAGTCGCTTAGATCCGCAGCCTTTCCCATCACACACAGAAGTAAGTGAAAGAATGATTCTTCAGACTCTCCAGCAGCAGTTAAATACCACTTCCACCTGATCACGTGCCTTCCACGTCATCCAGGCGAGTTCATTGAAAAATGTAGGGGTGTCATAATGTTTTGGCTCTTGAGTGTATATATATATATATACATGGACGTTTGTGCATGTATGTTCCAGCATTATTTAAAAATTATAAGGCCTAGCGTCCTAATTTATTTTTTACTGAATTCATTATCCTTTTTTTTTAATTGTATGTAGATAGAATTTTTATCATTTAAAAAAATTTTTGTTCGGTAAATTAAAAAAAAAAAATTGTCTGTTTTATTGATGAGACAACAGTTATGAGTTCGCAGAATAATTAAATTATATTCTGCAAACTCATGACGAACGCGCATCTTGGAACATCTAATATAACAGATTCTATTTAAGTGACCTCAGTGACCTTTGATGATTTCATTTTTTTATTTCGTTTATATTTATATATTTTTTATATTTTATTTTTAGTGTTCTGCATTTCCTTACAATGTGCGTTTAGTATTGTTATTATTATAGTATCAATGTTTACAGGGTGCGCAGAAGATCTACCTCCCCGTGGTGCACCTGGTAAGACTTTCTAGTGACTAAAAGATCAGCAACTTGGCATTATTGTTAGATTAATGAACTCTGTTTCAGCATGCTTTGTTGTATAATTTTGTTGTTGTTGTATGTTTTTTTTCCGTTGTTCTTTTCTTGCTGTAACTGCTCATAATCTGCCATTGGAAATAAAATAAAAAATGTTTGCATGTAAGAATAACAGTAAACACAAAAATAAAAATTCATTATGTTTCAATTTTTCTCTCTAAAAAATGTCTATAGTGGGTCTAAATCTAATAGGTGGGGGATATAAAATTTTATAGGCGGCCCGCGGAGTTAGGACGAATTTCCAAAGAGGCCCACAACATCATTTGGGCTGGCCACCTCTAGTTTAGCTGATTCATCATGGTAAGCTTCAGAAAATTTGAAGCATTTCATTCAATGAATTTATTTAAAATGCAAGAGAAACATGTATTTTGTTGTCTCATTTATCTATAAATTATATAATCTAGATTATCTATATATTATGTAACCTGGAATCCCTAGATCCCCAAATTAAATTGCATTGCAAATGCGATAAAATTTATTGCGCAAACAACCCATTTCGATGCTCCAAAAATAAATAAATAAATCCCATATGTCTTTGAATGCATCAGACTGGGACTATCGGAAAATTTAGCCGAGGGCCGCGGTGTAGAGTATATCAGAAGCAATAACCACTACATTTTAATTTAATTTAAGAAAGTAAATTTTATTATACATAAAGGTAAAAAAGTAACACTTTACAAAAACCATACTTTTGGTTTTAACTTAATTATGATCAAATCATGTTACCAGTAGCCAACCGACCATTGAGCTAACAATATTTGATTTACATAACTATTTACATATTCCATTATTTACATATCCATTATTTATATTATTACATTTCCATTTATGACATATCCATTTATCCAGTCCTCCGTGCCCGACGTCACGACCCATTATATGCCTTCAGTATATGACGTCGGATCCGGATGCAAAACAAAAGAGAAATAGTTGCATGATTCCCAATACTTTGGGCTAACGGGACCTGAATGGCCGAGTGGCAAGCGCTCTGGCGCTCGGTAATACAGGTCTCTGGTTCGAGTCCCGGAGGTGCCATGGATGTTTGTGGTGGTTCGGAATCCACTTTAAACCGTAGGTCCCGGTCTAACACGATCTTAGAGCGCTGTGGAGAGTGACATATTAAAAATAAGGAAAAAACTAACTGTTCATATATATAGTTTTTTTTTCTTCTAATGCAGATGGCAAACACTGAGACTCTTGGTCTTGGATGCCTTAAAGCAAGCTCTGCACAAACGTTACTCACTTTGCATTACCCAAGGGGCGAGTGTCACTTGAAGCTAAGCCACGGACGCGGAGTAACAACGCCCCCGCAACGCTCTACGATCCTATTTGACCGGGACCTACGGTTTAAAGTGGATTCCGAATCACTACAAAATCCCTGGCACCGCCGGGACTCGAACCCGAAACCTGTGGTACAGAGCGCCAGAGCGCTAGCCACTCGGCCATTCAGGCCCTCATATATATAGTGATTAGGGGATTATAGTCTTTGTAGCTTCACATCCCCATATACCACTTCATTCATCATCATACTTTTGGCAACAAGGACAGTTAAAAAAGAAACGGTACTGGAGAGGCAGAGGTCAAGAAGCCTAACTTTTCAATGCGAACAGAAATGTGTTAATGCAAATCGTCAGACAATTGCAGAAACTTTCAGGAAAAGATCCCGTGCGGGTCAGACAACCCTCGGCAGAGGCAAGGCATTTGAAAAGCCGGGGAAACCAACAAGACAGGGAAACAAATCATCAATTTGTCTTTCAGTTGTACAAAAAAATAAATAAATAACTAAAAAGATCACCACTGAAGAAGTGTAACAACAATAAAAAAAATCCAATCATTGCTTTTCCCTCTCCCAACAAAAAGAAGGGGGGAAAATATAAAGGATGTGTTCTTTATCCCTGGCGATAGGGGAGAAGAAATGGAAGGTGGACCCCCCTCCCCTTCCACCAAGATAGCATTACAGGAGATAAACTGCTTGCTTTTTCTCACAAAAGATGAACTGAGATTTTGAAGTTTCTTCTTTTGTGCAGCTGGACTGATGGATTATTTGGCGACGGCCGGCGGACCCTTGGCTTTCTTTTCAATGAAATTTCGGAATGAGAAACACGTTTGGCGAAAGGAGCGGCGATCTTTTTTCTTGCTTTTTTAATCACAGCATGATATGGACCACATAAAAAATCTAATGGGATTTGTCTATAGGATTTTTGTAATTTCTTCTTTTTCTAATTTTTAGTAATAAGAAAAATTACTGCAATCAAGAAAGTGGTTGGTCTTCAAAAATAAGCCAATTGGCACATCTGTTTTTAAATCATTCATTCTCTTTTACACATGCTGCAAAATTGTTATATAATGAAGACATAAGTGAAAATACACAGTCCTGTCACATTAATGTGACCACCTGTCAAAAGCCAGAATAACCACCTTTGGCAGAGCTGACCGATGTGAGACGTGCAGGAAGAGAGTCAATAAGGTTTCTAAAGGTGTTCACTGGGATTTTGAGCCATGCCGACTCCAGTGCTGTGGTCAGCTGTGCTAGATTACGCGGTTGAGGATCCATGGTGCGAACAACCCGATCGAGGTGGTCCCACAGATTCTCGATTGGGTTTAAATCCGGTGAGTTTGCTGTCCAGGGGAGTACGTTAAACTCATCCTGGGGCTCTTCGAACCACGCACATACACTGCGAACTGTATGACACCTTGCATTGTCCTGCTGGTAGATGCCATCATTCCTTAAAAAATATTTCGCATGTAGGAGTGGATATGGTCCGCAAGGACAGATGTGTGCTTGTGCTGATCCATTGTGCCTTCCACATTGATGAGTGCACCCAGTGAATACCAGGAAAACATTCCCCAAACCATATTACTCCCTCCTCCAGCTTGGATCCTTCCGGCAATCGTTGCAGGGTTTTTGCTTTCATACGTTTCACGCCGTATACGCTAAAGTCCATCTAACCGATGGAGCATAAAACGTGATTCATCGGAAAAAGCCACCTATCGTCATTCTGTGGACGTCCAGTCTCGATACTGGCGTGCAAATTCCAGCCTTCGTCGCCGATGAACAGTAGTCAGCATAGGTGCATGCGGAGGCCCATGCGCAGCAACGTTCGCTGAACCGTTGTTGAGGACACATTCTTGGTAGCCCCTTGGTTCATCTGGGCGGTCAGTTGCTCAACAGTTGCACATCTATTTGCCCGAACGCATCTCCGTAACCTTCGTTAGCCTCTGTCATCTATAGCCCGTGGTGCACCACAAGTGTCACGCCGTTGATTTTGGATACTGCCATTTTGCCATGCGCGGTATACTATTACCCCGGCGGCACGCGAACAGTTCACAAAATTATCCGTTTCCGAAATGCTTCCACCCTTGGCCCGAAAGTCAATAATCGTGCCCTTTTGGATGTCGGATAAATCGTTACGTTACTGCATTACGCCAACGATTGAAATGCTTTCCGATGCCCTAGAACATCCTTTATATACACTTCACTGTAATGTGCTGCCACCTGCCTTTTGGAATTGGTTATTTCACGTTGACGTCGAAAGTAGGCGGTGGTCACATCAATGTGACTGGACTGTGTAATAACATATAGTTAATGGGTAAAGCACAACACTGCCATACATTGGCAGCATTTCCACGTTTTCTAACATACGACAAGAAAACGAGGATCAGTTACGATATAAGAATTCCAGGAAGACAATGTCGTTTCTTCCTCCCCGATCAGTGGACTGTTCTTGGTATACCTAAGGGGTATAGGACCCCAGATGTACAAAACAAAAGTGCAGTGCGCATTAACGAAAAGAATCGAAATCAATTATGGTGCGTTGAGATCACTGGTGTAATAATAATCCATTTTTATGGAGATCAGTACAGCATTTCTAAACGTTCCTCATAGACTGTAAGGCTGCCTCTGGGTTTTCTTTTATGCAACACTCAAATGCAGGAGAGTTACTCAAAAAACTACTCCTGGAAATCAGAACTGGTCATTGCGCTCTAAGACTCCAATCAATCAACCAAAGTCCAGAAAGCAATCGCCTTTATTCTAATTAAATTAGACACTGCTCTTGCAACACTGGGTCTTTGGTGGGAAAAAATCAATTTTTGTTTGCAATATATATTTTCTAATGCAGCTGGCAAACACTTAGACAGCTTGATCTTACGTTACTCACTTTGTATTACCCAGGGACGGACGGACTTTGTATAAGCCACGGACGCGGAGTAACAATGCCCCCGCAACGCTCTATGATCATATTAAATCGGAACCTACAGTTTAAAGTGGATTCCAAACCACTACAAACATCCATGGCACCACCGGGACACGAACCCGAAACCTGTGATATCCTGCTCCAGAGCGATATATACAATAACAAAAAATTTCTTAGGAATGCAATGTCATTTGTCTTGGCGTTACCACAATTTGTGAAACATGTTAAATGCGATAGGCAGATCATAACTGATTTTCCTTGAGACATCTATAGATCTCAATATCCTGGTCTATTTTTCTCCTGTCATTCCCTGGCCACATCTTTGCTTCAGTCTGAATCAACGATCCGGCCGATCCTTTTTTTTTATCGGTTCTCCCTGACACTTTCATTCTGGGCCCACCGATATCAGCAGATCCTGAGCGAAAATCAATGGACTCCTTCACAGACACTGCAATAACGCTAGTATCAGCCGGAATTACGGCCTGGATAGTCCGGTCTTCGCCCGGGATCTTTTCTCCCCCTCCTCCTATCATTCAGCGAGTCTAATAGTGATGAGTTCGCAGGGGGATAGGGTGTGGGGCGCAAGTTTGATGAGCAGAGCTTGGAGGTGGAGGACGTGCCAGTAATGGGCGATTGTGTCGCGAGGTAATGGCGATTTCATATCCCTTGCGGTGGCGGCCCTGCAGTAGGGTTGGCGCAATTTTTATCGCTAATTTATCGGCCGCTTTATCGCAGGAAGCCGCCAGGGACAATACAAAGCCATGATAGTATCTTTTTTATACCAAAACGTCTATAAAATAGGTTTGTAAAGGTAGCCGCTTTGCCTAGAGTGGAACCTCACGCCCATATTGCGCAGAAGAGCCGATGTTCAAATCCATTGCAGACTTTGCTGTCACTGCTTTCAGAAACGAGGAGACTCAATGGTGATTGTAACAATGTGTGTGACGAGTTTCTGGATTTTCCAGTATATGATGAATAACAGCTACTACTACTACTACACCACACCACACCACATCACTGTGCTTAGAGATGAGTTGCCCCTTTACAGTTTGGGTTTGGTTTGATTTGGATTGTCGCTCTACGGTCATCTTCTTCACACGAGGGCTTAACAGACCGGGACCTACAGTTTAAAGTGGATTCCGATTTACAGTTTGGGAATAATGTACGTCAGAAGTGTGACTGGGTTCCGAGATGCTCTACAAGCATATGAGTCCGGGGCCTACAGGATTAAAGTGGATTCTGAACCCCTACAAACATTCATGGTATCGCCATGACTCGAACCTGAAAGCCTATGGCACCGACAGCCAGATCACTAGACACTCGGCCAGTCAGGGCCCAATGAATTAGAGCTACTACTACTACAAAACACCAGATCACTGTGCCTAGAACTGAGTTACTGATTTACAGTTTGAGAATGATGTGGGGGATGTTGAATGGTCACATGATGGGGGACAACGCTATGATGGAGACCGGGACCTACTGTTTAAAGTGGATCCCGAATCACTACAGACATCCATGGCACCGAGAGCCAGAGCGCTAGCCACTACGTCATCAGACTCAATGACTAAGACCTGGGCAGTTTCCCTGAATGCATTGCCAACACCCATTGGCGGGTTGTTCTTGGATACATTAGTGAAACAGGAGACCAACCGACAGAAAAACAAGTAATATAACAATTTTTTTTTGAAAGTCAATTCCTACTTTTTTTCACTCTATTGCAGAAAGTCCTTTACAAATAATTTTCATTCATTTTTTTAAAGTTTATCTGGCGCCATCTATGGGTAGATACATGCAACTTTAATCTAAAAAAACTAAAATTAATTAACTAATTTAATTGCTAAATTAATATTTGAAGAAACTATATTAACATCCAGTGTCATCCACTACAAGTTCAGAAAAAAAAGCATTTGAACTCGAGTGGATGAATAAAAAGTATTTTATGAACGATTGAAAATTTGAACAAGATATATATAGGGAGAGTGAGAGCTAATAGAAGGAATTGAAAAAAAAAGTGCTATTCCTATATCAAAAAAAGTGAAGTGAATAATAAAAATATTTGATAATAAAATAATAATAATTAATAATTAAATGAATAAAAATAATTAATAATTGAATGAATAAAATAATTAATAACCATTAATTAATTAATAATTAGTTATGAGAAAAAAGAGATTATTAACTAATTATTAATTAATTAATGATGAGCAAATGAGAAGAAAGAGCAGCGTGAATATATGAATATTTCTTCCATATAAAACAAAATTTAAATAATCAAATTTAATTAATGATTTAATATTTGAAAAAACTGTATTAACATCCAGTGTCATCCACTACAAGCTTAAAAAAAGTGTATTTGAACTTGAATGGATGAATAAAAAGTTTTTTACGAATGATTGCAAATTTGAACAAGATATATATATATAGGGAGAGTGTTACCTAATAGTAGGAATTGAAAAAAGAATTCTGGAAAGCTGCGAGAATCCGAGTTCAGAAAAGTAAGCAATTCAAATAAACAAAAAAAAGAATAATTAGAAAAAAATACTAAAAATAATTTGAAAAAGAATTAAAAAAAAAGAAAGAATAATCAGAAAAAAAAAATTTGACTGAAAACTGAAAGAGATGAAATACTCTCAAAACTAGGGTCAAATTTAAAAGGATTCACTCGGATTTTAAGGTGGGGAAAACGGATCCCATCTCCGAACAGCAATTGGCTTCTGCTCACTTATGGAATTTATTATTCATCATTATTGAATAGTTCAGAATCGTCCCCCTGAACGAATCACCGCCGACTCGTGTTGGAGCATCCGGAAGCGAATTTGATGATACATTCTGTTAGTTTGGAGAGCAGACATTTAGTTACCAAATTGTATCTAATCAGGCGAATGCGCCTTTCATCATCATTATGGATCGGCCGCCCTGGCTCGAGTTGCAAAGCAATAAAGTTTGGCCGCTGACGGATTACCGATGCCATAAAGCAAATATTTATCGCATCTCTGTCATTGACAGAGTCGTAGTTCATTGTAGTCTGTATCGAAGTCACGAAGCGAATCTATAACAAAAGCACTTTTGTAATGAAAGTTTTGGCATTTACATTCTTATCTGTACACTGTAACAGTGTTGAACGTACAAAAGGGCAAATAAGGAAACAAAACAATGATTTATAGTATGTATACATATAAATTACGTTTATAAGTATTTTAATTTTTTGCGATGCATCGTATATTTATGAGGTTCTTTCATTATATTAGTTTTACAATATTAATCTTTTCACTTGCTTGTCCGGTTTATGAGTTGGCTAAGTCGCTGGCATTTTTATGACGGCAGACGTCGCTTCAAGGTCGTCTCTTAAGGCTCCTTCCCACCTAGGCGACAGGCAACGACGTGACATGCGGCAGGCGAGACAATTTTTTCGACCCTTTCACAGCAAAACGTCAGAAATAGTATTACGCCTAGTGAAGTTCCGCTTCGTGTTGAAAGTGGGTCGACTCGAAGCGGTGGATTTTAAACAGGTTTCAGGCCAACGAGGCGAGGCTAGTGATGGTTCAAATCTTGTCGCTTAAACGCCTCACGCCTCGGTGGGCACGAGCCTTTAGAGGGATGGAGGAGACGCACCGTCTGCCGCGACAGCTTTTTTTAATTCCCTGCATTTGATCATCCTATTCGCGAAAAGCCAAAATTGTGATGCTTGAAATAACCTCGATACTTTCCAAGCGATACTTATTGCCAAGGATTCCAACATATCTATACGTTTTTTAAATTAATAACAGTAATGTATGTGAACAGCGAAATCGTATTGTACATCTTATGTTGATCTACCATGCCGCCTTATATATATACATATATATATATATATACACTCAAGAGCCAAAACATTATGACCACCCCTACATTTTGCAATGAACTAGCCTGGATGACGTGGAAGGCACGTGATGAGGTGGACGTGGTATTTAACCGGTATTAAGTGGTGATATTAATCCATGCCAAGGCGATTTGAAGCTGTGTTGCGCGCCAAAGGTGGGCCAACTCGTTATTGACAGGTGGTCATAATGTTTTGGCTCTTGAGCTCTCTCTCTATATATAAGACATAAGCGGTAATTTGCGGAGTACCAATGGGGATAGACCCCTTATCCTCCTCATCTGAATTCATATATATATGTACAATTATAATTGGCTGCTTAAATGTTAGTAATGGTGACGAAAAAATAAAGTTATTTAAAATTTGAAAATGGTACTCGTAAAAATTAAAAAATACTAAAAATAAATATAAGTAAGATAAAAAGTAGTAAGTTGAAATTAAAAGAATTTAAGTTAAAATTCTGTACAATTAGCGACCCGTGGTCGATGCCATAAAACCATTTAATATATGATTTTAAATTTAGATTGCTAAACGTGTGGGCCGTAACGATGGCTCTGAAAAACATTCTGGTATTTTATTTATATTTTATTTATTTATTATTTATTTTCTTTTTTTGATAATTCCCCTGTCTTTTTATTTTACGCAAAAAAGGGTGAAAAAAAACGAAAAGAAAACCGAACTGTGTCACTAGTCGTCAAAAAGAATTAAGGTGCACATCGCAGCTGAATAGTGAAGGGACCTGAGTTCAGATTCGAACATCCGATTGTGCGGTTAGAGATCCGTTTCATTAACCATGTGCCAATTTGTCTTATTTAGTTTTAAGCCGCCAATTTTTAAGCCAAATGGGCTCTCTGATACACAGTGAGATAATTTGTCTCAGTGAACGTTTAAATCCACTCTGTTGACTGAAGCCGCTTGCATTTGCTCAGTATAACAGCATTGATGTCTCTATACTTTAGAGCAGGGATGGGCAAACTTTTTCGATCGCGGGCCAAAAATCGAAAAACAAAGTTTTGCGGGCCAAAATAAATTTTTCTAACATTTTAAAAACAATATACAAGTATTACAATTTAAATATGTTAATTAGATGAATGAAATTACAATTTCATTTTTAAAAGTTCCTTATATTGAGGTTCGAAGGGAGATGTACTGATTTTAAGGAACGAGGCTAAATGCTCATCTGTCTGAAATAATTCTTTCTAAGGTTCATAATTGAAAACACTTGTTCACATATATGAGATGAAGTACACATAGCACTGATTTTTTGCACGTGAGATATTAAATTTGGGAAACATACTTTCGATAATGGTTTGAAAATTTCTAACTTTGGCATATTTAGAAACAACTGTTTGAGATGATTGTTAGATTGCAATTCAATTAATTCAACCTGCAAATCTGACCTCCTACTTCACAATTTACGTTGAAAGGCATGGTAAAAATATCCAATTCTATTTAAATGGCACTGAAATCTTGAAAAATAATAATATTTAAACAAAGTAGAAAAGGAGAGGATATATAATACATAAATATATATTTCTTTTAATTTGCCTCCAGCGGGCCGGAGTTGGCCCATCCCTGCTTTAGGGAAATACTGATAGGAGACATGGTAGATGGCTCTGGGTTTTTTTGCAAACTTTTCACACCAAGTTGATAAGTCGGCAAGCGCTGAATTAACTCATTGCTAATCTGAGGACAATTTTCAAGAAATTTTTGGAATAGGCCCGACGTCCAGGTCTCCAAGACATAAATTAAATCATGAAAAATCAAATTATATTTAATGCTGTACCTACCTTCATTAACACTGTCAATATTTTTTTCACAAAATTTATAATATGTTATTTTTATGTATCTAAACCATAATCAATTTGACATTCTAATGAATGAATGGAAATGAGATTTCATTTAATGGGAAAATGATCTTTGACATTTTAATTAAATCAATGAGAATGGGATTTTAAACAAAGGGGAAAAAATTTTCTGTAAACAATAGCGGCATAATATTTTTCCGTGCGTAAAAAAAATGGGTTAAAAAGTTTTCCGTAAAAGCGTGGGGTGCTCGATATCAATCGTTATAATTTTTCCCTACTTTCATTCCGAAATACAGAGTTAGTTTAAAAATGTCATACAAAGCCCCCCACGCTATTAGAACAGTGACATTCGTTTTCTTGTCAGTCATTTTATTCTAATGTTAACAATTTTTTTTACTTTTTAGTTGGATTAACTCTAAAAGCATGTTTTATAGTGTATTTAAACTATAATATTTAAATGAGGTACCGGGTACGGAGGACTGGAACTATAGTTATTGCAATAACTTAATTGTGAGCAAAACAATGGTTAAATGGGAATACGTTGAGCCAGCCAGTATTCGAACAGGGCATCTCCTGATCCGTAGTAGGGCGCGTTATCCGTTGTGCCACTGTCCCACGTAGGTCCGAGTGTCTTAGGTAATTTCATTCTACATGGGTTAAATTTCTCTTTATAAGTTAAAATAAAATCACTCATCCTGGCGATCCTAATCATGACGAGATAATAAACTTATCAAAATATTTTAGTGTCGTCGGTCCTTGATAAGTCTAGAACGTTTAAATTAAATCAGATAGCTTAAAGTAGTGCAAAATCGACATTACAAACAAACAAACAGGTGAAACTAATAAAAGCGTATTAAAAATGTTCTGATAAACAATAGCGGCATAATATTTTTCTTGGCTAATCTAACAAAAAATAGTAATCAAATAGTATTATAGTCTTAGATTTAATCTCTTTATGTCCAAAGTCGTACCCGTCTCATTTTGCGGCGAGTAGATAAGTACTTTGCACTTCAAAAGGCCATTCTTTGAGAGAAAGAAATGCGAGCTACTTAAACTGGAGCTACTAAATAAAAAATGCATCGGCTCGTGGACTGCGATTTAATTAAATCGCCTCGTCCTGAGAGATGTTCTTTTACGACTGCTCTGAGGCACTCATTGCCTGTTTGCCCTACTCGTTGGGGGAGTCATTCCAAGGTAGAGCGTTACTTTTCATTTCACTCCAGAATGTTAAAGGTAAACCTTACTTGTGTTTCGTGGATATTTTGCCGCAAATAGATCTCCACTTTATTTTACAAACAACTTTTTGTTGCATTTTGTGTATTTAACCTTATATGTGAAAATGCACCTATTTGTCTTTATGACTTTATGTAAATGTATAAAAGTGCACGCATATGGATATTCATGCATATATGCGTACGTTTGCCTTCCTGTCCGCCTGGAAGCAAATATGTTTAAATGTCTATATGTATGGATAAGTTTGTAAACATTGATATCCAAAGAGATATATGTGTATACTTTAAGAAATATCTATATTATGTGGATAAGTGCTTTGCGCTTCAAAAGGCCCTCGCATCCCTATTCTTTTAGAGAAAGAAATGCGAGCTACTTAAACTGGAACCACTACATAAAAAATGCATCTTCGGCTCGTGGACTGCGATTTAATTAAATCTTCTCCTTTACGACTGCTGTGAGGCACTCATTGCCTGCTTTGTCCTACTCGCTGGTGGAGTCATTCCAAGGTAGAGCATTTCACTCCAGAATGTCAACCCTTTGCACTCGAGGGCTCCGGAGCGGAGCCATTTAAAATGTGTCTTCAAGCTGGAGGGCTCCGCTACGGTGACAATGCAAATAATACTATAAATAATGCGTTTCTTTCAATGCGTATATCAAACTTACACGTGAATAGGATCTTTTCACTAAAATCGCTTCGAGTTTCTGGTAATACGAATGAAAAAAACACTTCGAGTGCAAAGGGTTAAAAGGTAAATCTACTTGTGTTTCGTGGATTTTGGCTCAAATAGATCTCCATGGTATTTTACGAATAATTCTTTGTGGCATTATGAGCATTTAACCTTATGTCTATGTGAAAATGTACCTATGTATCATTATGACTTTTATGTAAATATATAATAGTGCACGCATATGAATATTCATGCATAAATGCGTGCGTTTGTCTTCCTGTCCGACTGGAACTAATATGCCTGAATGTCTGAATGATTTTGTAAACATTTATATATTTAGAAAGATATATATGTGTAGTATATTTTAATAAATATCTATGTGATGTGGATAAGTTTACTCGTCTGTTTATCTGAATTGTTGTACGTACATGAGTATGACTATTGCATAGTTGTTCCTTATTTTTATATATCATTGATTATATTGTGTATTAGTTCTAAAAATATCTATATTTGAAAATATGGTAATACGTTTATTCTGTTCCTGTATATCCATCCATTTCAGTCTTACCTAGGGATTGCAATACCGGTATTTTGAGCCATTTGTACACTTTTGTGATACTGGTATTCACAAGTTTAAATACCGTTTTTTCGGTATTTACTAGAAATTTTTGTGAAAGAATTCTTATCTGTGAAAACAAGGTAGTAATTGTGAAGAAGGTGTGTAATATTTCGATATTTTTTAAATTGGTGAGTTAGTTATTCACATTGTATTTGCATATCGTACTTTAGAGTTCAAAATATTTTTGAGATTTATTATATCTATACTCATGAATAATACCCATATTAATGAATAAGAATAACTTTAGAGAACATAAAAAAATCAATTGATAATACTTCGGTTTGGTTTCATTATTTAGACTATGGTGACTATTGAAAAGACTATGGTGGCACAATATTAAAAATGTTCACGAGTTATGGAAGAAGTTATGGTTGTGAATGGAGGAAGTACAAGCAGACTGCATACACATTAAAAAGGAAATATGATACAAATTTGTTAAAGAGGATAGAATCTATTGCGATGAATATACAAGCTTAAGCGCAGTTTCTAAGCCCAAGCCATCGGAGATTTTAGATTATTTTCAAATAAAAAAAGGATAATTTGGATAAAACACAAAAAAAAAAAAAAAAAAACATGTGTTTTCTTTCTTTTTCTAAAATTTCTACTACCGGTATTAAAACCGGTATCCCGGTATTAAGATCTAAAAAATACCAAATACCGGTATTGAACTTTTGGTCCGATATTGCAATCTATTGTCGTACCTCAGTAGAGCTGTATAGAAGAAAAAGAAAATTCTTCAGCATTTTGTCTCAGGTAAAAAAATCCCAACCAACTGTTCAGAGTCTATCAGTGATGGATAAAGGAACCCTCTGCCGATAGCCGACGGATGAGATATGCTTGCTATTATTTCGCTGGGGCACTCCCACATTTTCTAAATGGTTTTTCTCTTCACGGATGAAGGGGCGGCCTTTTGAAAAACTTCACTCAATGACAGTGGGGCACGTGATTGCAATGCCCAGCGTACCGAATCCATCAGTATTCGGACGAGGCCTCCGCAAGGGTGAAAAAAAAGAAAGAAAAAAGGTCCAAAAGTATTTCAGAACTCATGGCTCCGATTAGTAATGGTGTTGGTGGATGTCGGTTTGGAGAGAGGCTCGTGAAAAAAACTTGAAAAATATTTTCTTCGAGAAATAATAAGTTTTATAAATCAAAATGAATCAATACCTTTTTTTCCGGTTATTAAATTCTTTATTGTCTGCATTTAAAGTCTTGTTTAAAAACATCATTTTCCATTTTCTCCGCATCCGTGGCCTATCTTCAACTTACACGCGTCCCCTGGGTAATACAAATTGAGTAACGTCTGTGAAGCGCTTGCCTTAAGGCATCCAAGACAGCTGTCTAAGTGTTTGCCAGCTGCATTAGAACAAAAAAAAATATTTTAAGAAATATCTATGTGATGTACATAAGTTTACTCGTCTGTTTATCTGAATTGTTGTATGTACATGAGTATGTCTATTGCATAGTTTTTCCTTATTTTTATATATCATTGATTATATTGTGTATTAGTTCCAAAACTATCTATATTTGAAAATCTGGTTGTACGTTTATTCCGTTACTGTATATCCATCCATTTCAGTCGTACCTCAGTAGAGCTGTATAGAAGAAAAAGAAAATTCTTCAGCATTTTGTCTCAGGTAAAAAAATCCCAACCAACTGTTCAGAGTCTATTAGTGATGGATAAAGGAACCCTCTGCCGATAGGATGAGATATGTTTGCTATTACTTCGCGGGGCGTCCCCCAGATTTTCTAAATGGTTTTTCTCTTCACGGATGAAGGGGCGTCCTCAAAGAGCAGGGGCGGCCTTTTGAAAAACTTCACTCAACTACAGTTGGGCACGTGATTGCAATGCCCAGCGTACCAAATCCATCAGTATTCGGACGAGGGCTCCACAAGGGTGAAAAAAAAAAAAAAAAAAAAAAAAGGTCGAAAAGTATTTCAGAACTCATGGTTCCGATCATTAATGGTGTTGGTGGATGTCGGTTTGGAGAGAGGCTCGTGAAAAAATAATAGGAACTATACGTTTTAAATCAAGACCTTTTTTCCCGGTTATTAAATTGTTTATTGCCTACATTTAAAGTCTTGTTTAAAGTCATCATTTCCCATTTTCATGTTCGTCTTCTTCTTTTTGCCATCATACAAGATGCTAGCATAGAGTAGTAACATAACAGAGTGTGCATTGGAGTTGCCCATTTGACATGTGTTATGAGGGCTTGGTGATTTTATGCAGCAATCTTTACTGTTGCCCATTACCACTCTAAGCCTTTGAATTGTTGTTGTTTGCCTAATATTGTTGTTTTAATGCAACTGGCAATGCAGAGACAGTTCATCTTCATGCCGTAAGCAACGGCTGCGTCGCTGTCACTCATTGAGCACTACCCAGGGGGCACGTGTAGCTTGAAGATAGGCTACGGATGCGAGTCACACCTCCCCCACAACACTCAACGCTCTAAGATTAGATAAGGACCTACGGTTTAACGTGGATTCGAGCCACTGCAAACACCCATGGTACCACCGGGATTCGATCCCGAAACCTGGTGTACCGCGCGCCTCAGCTTTAGCCACTCGGTCATCAGGACCCCGTATTCTTTAATATACTACTTTATATTTCTAGAAATGAAAATCCCATTTACAATTTGATTTAAATAAATATTTTAATTCAGTAGAATCTATAAGAATTTGGATACATTCAGAAAATTTGAAACTGTAAGTAATTCGTAAAACAGACGTACCTTCATAAGGAATTCTTAGTTTATTTGGAGAACTGTAATTAAGTATGATTATAAACGTATTGATAAATTAGAGTGCAGTAAATTTTAATGGAGCGAACTGATTCCAGACAATTGCAATTATGCTTTAATTCTAAAGACAGCATTGTATAATTTTCACCACACATTTACAAGCCATTTGATTATAAGATTTCATGGAAAGTGAATTGCGTAAAATAGTACTCACTTACAAAATAAGAAAATATAAACTGTGGAAACCGTATTAAATGGTAATTGTTTTGGTAATTAATGTGACAGAGAAGAAAACAAATATGTTTCCTGCATAATTCGTCATCGGCAAAGCAGATATGTTATACAAAAATGCAATCATATTAGTAGAAATGAATTGCCAGAAATGATTTAGAAAATGTTGTATAAGCAATTTATGTTTTATGTTTTAAATGTTTACTTTTACAACTAAACTGTACCGTGTGTCTTAGGACAGGTCGGTTACTAAGTTGACTTTACAACTCAACTATCATAGATCATCTCTATTTTAACCTTTTGTAAAAATTTCAAAAACAATGCTAATTACTTTTTAATAATTAAAAGGACATTTAATAAGGTTAGCCGCAAGAAACACATCTGTGAGCCACTCAGTGGGTGCCTGTGTCTGTGGGTTTAGGGGATCCTTAAGCCTGGATGGCATAAAGCTACAAAAAAAAATCATAGGATGCCCTGATGGAAATCCATATTCTGACTTACGAATATATTTTTTTCTTTCTAATGCAGCCGGCAAACGCTTAGACAACTTGGTCTTGGATGCCTTAAGACAAGCGCTGCACAGACGTTACTCACTTTGTATGACCCAGGGGGCGCGTGTCACTTGAAGATAAACCACAGACGCGGAGTAACAAGGCGCAGCAACGATCTACGATCCTATTAGACCGGGACCTACGGTTTAAAGGGGATTCCGAATCACTACAAACATCCATGGCACCGCCGGGATCGTACCCGAAACCTGTGATACCTAGCCCCAGAGCTTTAGCCACTCGGCCATTCAGGCCCTATATTTCGACTTTCGAATATATTGTTTTATAGAAAGAAATCATTCTTTTACATTCACTGTTGCATATTCCCAATAAAATACTGTTGTTTATGTAAACCTTTTCAAATAAGAGGAAATCCGAACTTACAAACCTGTCCTCTTATTATCGATGCCGAAACATTTAGTAACCCATATCTCGGTAAATTACGAATATTGTTGTATGAAAATCATAAGTTATCAGGTAAATACAAAGGAAGTACTAATAGCAGTATCCCGATCCGTAGATTGGTACGTTCTGATGCTGATCCGTAATATAGCCACGTTAATATCTGTATTCCGCGGATTACAGATCAGGAGGATCATCTTGATCTATATTCTGATGCTGATCCGTAATATAACCATGTGAATATCTGCATTCCTGGATTTAGAGATCAGTGGATCTGGATGAAAAATAAAATTTAGAATTTCCTATTCGAAATGCATGGGATGTCCATATGAGCCTTTACATACCTGAGTTTGGGGGACCTATGAGCCGAGACAAGAAAAAAAACCCAAAAATCATAAAATATCTTAATGTACTGATAGAAATACATAGGAGGCTTATTTTAATTTCTATGTTCTTGGATTTAGGAATTCGTGAGTCTGGATAAAACAAGTAATATATAAAAAAAAATATGGTAAATTCCTACTTTTTTTTCACTTTATTGTAAAAAGTCCTTTATATTTAATTTTCCTTCATTTTTTTAAGTTTATCTGGCGCCATCTATTGGTAGATACACGCAACATAAATCTAAAAAAAACTAAAATCAATTAATATTTGAAAAACTGTATTCACATCCAGTGTCTTCCACTATAAGTTAAAAAAAAAATGCATTTGAACTTGAGTAGATGAATAAAAAGTATTTTATGAACGATTGAAAATTTGAACAAGATATATATAGGGGGAGTGGGAGATAATAGAAAGAATTGAAAAACACAAACAAAAATCATAGGATGTCCTGAAGGATATGCATAAGATGTCCTGTTTGAAATCTATAGGATGTCCTTATGGACATCGTGCAATACGATATCCCACTATCCAAGCGTGAATTCTCCTTATGGAGTGGGAATGAGCACAAAAGGAAAAAGAAGAAACCGAAGTGGCCTGTTTGCTTTTCAAATGGACTGCTCTATTTATTCCGAGAAATTCCCCGGATCTGGATTTCCGGAGAGGTTTTCTCCGAAGTGGGAATTGCAGAAGGCGCCGCCAATGAGTCACATAATGCTATTAATGGGACGTGATCTGTGCGGAGGGGGAAAAAATCCGGGATAAATAAGGAAAAAACCGGGATAGAAAGCGACCCGAAGGAGGTCCAGCCGAGCACGAAACGCCGAGGGTTTCACATCTCAATAAACGAAGCTTTTATCTGCGTTCCCGTGTCCGGGAAATTGCAGCCGAGAAGATAATTTCCGGATTCGTTATCGCTGGTTTTATTCGTTAGTCCCTCCTTGGTCCTGGTGGCCACCCCCCCCCTTTTTTTTCTTCCTACCTTCCAACTTTTTTTCTAAAGGCGCACTTCCTCGCCAGGTGAATAAGTTGTTTAAATTAAAAATTTCTTATTAGCTTCGGCGAAGGTAAACAGAGGGACAAAAAAAAATGTCTGATTGAAAATGAAAACGAGGAGCGATTCGGAGATGAAGGTTAAATTAATTGGCAGGATGTTCTCCGAAAAATTGCTTTCTTTAAAACCAATTGGGGGTTTCTCCTGGAACATGGAGCAAATGAAACAAAAAATTCAATTAGTTGGTATTAGATAAATTAAAAATACCCATATTAATGACAGTATTTCTTTAAAAACATTGCTTCCAAGGACGGGACGTTGTCCTGCGTTGTAGGACGGGAAAGTCTGCTTGTCGAAAACGGGTTCGGGTTCGAGTCCCAGCGGTGCCATGGATGTTTGTAGTGGTTCGGAATCCACATTAAACCGTAGGTCCCGGTCTAACAGAATCGAAGAGTGTTGCGGAGTCATTGCTACTCCATGTCCGTGGCTTATCTTCAAGTTACACTCACCCCCTGGGTAATGCAAAGTGAGTAACGTCTGTGCAGCGCTTGCCTTAAGGCATCCAAGACAAGTGTCTAAGTGTTTGCCAGCTGCATTAGAAAGAAAATAATAAACTGGTTTATAATTATTGGGTGTTAGATTAATGAACTGTGTTTCAGCGTGTATTGTTGTACTTGTTGTATTATTTTGTTGTTGTTGTATGTTTTTGCTGTAACTGTTCATAATCTACTATTGGAAATAAATAAAAAAATAATAATTATTATTATTGGGTTACCGAACTAGAAGAACCAAGCTCCCCGTTCCACAAATATGGCCAAACTGAGAACTCCATTTACCACGGCAGCAATTATTAATATTTATTTTTATTGAATTATTTTTTTTAGAAATTTGGGTAAATTTTCTGAAAAAAAGGGTACTCTGTTTATACTTGGAAATGCCGGATGATTGAGCATAAACTTAATTTCACCAGGAAATAGTAAATTAAACTCACTCCATATAGTAATTTAAACGATTCAAACATGTGCTTATATAGAATGTGTTAACACATATTCTGACCCGTGTTGACACTATTAATATATTTTGTTTCATTCTAATGGAGCTGGCAAACACTTAGGCAGCTTGGTCTTGTATGCCTCAAGGCAAGAGCTGTACAGATGTTACTCACTTTGCATTACCCAGGGGGCGCGTGTAACTTCAAAATAAGCCACGGACGCGGAGTCACAATGCCGCAACACTCTTCGATCCTATTAGACCGGGACCTACGTGTTAAAGTGGATTCCGAACCACTACCAAACATCCATGGTACAGCGGAGACTCGAACCCGAAACCCGTGGAACCGAGCGCCAGCCACTCGACCATTCAGGTGCTGACACTATTAATATAAGACTAAGTATTTCGTCCTATTAGAAACTACATCATCACAAATTCAGACATTAAACATTCATGGAATTGAATATTCTTCTATAGTTAAAAAAGACAGCACAAAAGAGAAATTAGTAGTGTGCAATGAGCTAAAGCAAGTTGTCACAAGTTTCTCTACCGCAGAATAAAATACACATGAGCGTCACTCTTTAAATAAGCATCTGATGTCACTTTTCTTCTATCTCATCTCCTCTTCAAACAATCACGGCCTGATGGCCAAGTGGTTAGCGCTGTGGCCTTTGGCACGACAGGTTTCAGGTTCGAATGGATGTTTGGATGTTCATGGATGTTTTTTAGGGGTTCGGAATCCCCTTGAAACTGTAGGTCCAAAACCGTACACAAACCAAACCTAAAAATCTCTACGAATTTTGCAAAAATGTATAAGTTTCATGCTTTACTGAAATGATAATTCATAGTTACAATAAACACTGTGCGAAAATTTGAGCAGTATGGTCAAAGTGAACAAACGTACAGTCGGAGAAACTGGAAAGCTAATGTCTCAATCGGTGCCGGATATCAGAAAGTGCAGAACCATCCTACGACGAATTAGAAAGCGTTAACTGTATACGGTATTTTTAGGAGTGTATCGTGGGTCTCGTTATAAGGCAATGAACAAGTAATATAAAAAAGAATTTAAAAGTTAATTCCTATTTTTTTTCTCACTATACTGCAGAAAGTCCTTTATAAATATTTTTCCTTCATTTTCTTAAGTTTATCTCTAGCCATCTATTGGTAGTTACATGCAACTTAAATCTAAAAAAAAAACCTAAAATTAATAAATTAAACTTAATGAATGAGTTAATATTTCAAAAACTGTATTAACATAAAGTGTCATCGACTACAAGTTAAAAAAATGTTTTTTATCTCGAGTGGATGAATAAAAAGTATTTTAGGAACGATTTAAAATTTGAACAAGATATATATAGGGAGAGTGTGAATTAATAGAAGGAATTGAATAAAAGGTGCACTAATTACTACACTGTTATACTCGCTGACACGAACATTGCTACAGAAACGACAAGACTCCATGGAGATTGTGAAGCGTAAAGCATCTCGCGTCGATAATCAGACTATCTGGTGAGAATTCTCCTAGTTTTCTCCAATAAAACACGGAAATGCGTTGCAATTACCCCTTAAAGTCGTTCTTGAACGCATTGCCCTCCCGTCTGTGGTTTTGTTTGGTTGGTAGCTCTACAGTCATTTTGTGCCCACTCTGGGCTAATTAGATCGGGACCTACAGTTGAACGTGGATTCCAAATCGCTCACAAACATCTATGCTGTAGCCAAGATTCGAGCATGGAGCTTGTGGTACCAAAGGACAGAGCTCTAGCCAATTGGTCATCAGGCCATCTCCTCCCATTTGTGGGGCCTGAATGGCCGAGTGGCTAGCGCTCTGGCTCTCGGTATCTCAGGTTTCGGGTTCGAGTCCCGGCGGTGCCATGGATGTTTGTAGTGGTTCGGAATCCATTTTAATCTGTAGGCCCCGGTCTGTTTAGCCTGAAGTGTGCACAAGATGACCGTAGAGTGTTAAAACAAATCTAAAACCTTCCGTCAGGGAACTGTTCGTGATCTCCATGAGGATCACTGACGTTGTACCCACATCTATCAAATAGATAGGGGGCAACATGTACTTGGTACCGAGGTTAGGTGTGAAGAAAAAAAAGAGGATTTGAAAATAGGCTCGAAAAATATAGCGACGCTAGACAAAGTCCTTTCTCGAAGTAAGACGCTTTTCTTATTGTTTGCCGCAACAAAATTTTGTAAACAAAAACAGAAAGATAAAAAGAAAAAAAGCAACGTGAGATGTTATTAGGTTTCGCTCCCGAGCCTCGCAGTATAAAGCTGTCGCATTAATCCGAGTTCGTTGCCCGTTGCTGTGCTGCTGCTGCAGAGAATTATCTGCAGGCAAGTTCATGAATAATGGATATAATCCCTCCCGCGCGACACGCAGATAACACCGCCTCACTGAGGAAGGAGGAAGGTGCGAGGAAACTATTTATTTTAAGAAGATTACGCCATTCTTTTTTTTTATTTCTTCGTCGCCCTGTTTTTGCGATGTTTATCCACTGACTTTGAGGTGGTCGTTATAAATTAGAATAAGAAGGGGGGAGAGGGATTTTGGCAGGTTTATTGACATAATAGGCATTAGAACGCCTTCCAATAGAAGTCGGTGTCTCATTATGGAACGCCTGTTGGTTCGAAACTCATAAATCATCTTCTTTGTCGACGGATGTCAGCTATCGAATTTCCGTCTCGATATCTCTGGAATTCTTTCTAAATCGATAATGAGAGCCAATTGGAAATTATGGGGGAGGGGGGGAAGGACTTAAACGAGGGAGTTAAAAATGCTTTAGAATTTTATCTACTGGAAAAATGGAAATGGTGGCGATATGGATATATAAAATCCAATGAAAATGCTTATAATTACATTGAAAATATTTTCAATGTTATCTACTTGATGTATTTTTTTAAGAATTTCTAACGACTGCTTTAATTGAGAGAGCTCTCTCAGCCACTAATTGAACGACAATAACGAGGTGTCAGTGGTCTAACAAATATATATATATTTTTTGTTATAATGCAGCTGGCAAACACTTAGACAATCGTGTTTGATGCTTTAAGGCAAGCGCTGCACAGATGTCAATCATTTAGCACCACCCAGGAGGTGCGTGTAGCGTAAAGATAAGCTATGGACGCGGAATAACAATACCTCCGCAACGCTCTAAGATCATGTTGGACCGGACCTAAGGTTTAAAGTGGATTCCGAACCGCTACACACATCCATGGCACCGCCGGGACTCGAACCCGAAACCTGTGGTATCAAGCGCCAGAGCGCTATCCACTCGGCCATTCAGACCCACTCTAACAAATATGTTCTGCTGTATAATTTTTGGGATTGAATGTCTATTTGCATCAAATTACAGAAATTCACAGTTTTTTTTAAAAAACAAAAAAAAGTTTTAAAAGTTGATAATTATCTTCTTTTAGTTACGTGCCAAGATGCTCATAATTTTAAAGTATTTTTTAAAAAAAAAAATTTCAATAGGAATTTCAAACGCGTTGTTGAAATATGCATACTTTTAAATTAATTAACAATGATGATGAGGAAGAGAGATAAGATCTCCAGGGGGCATTCTTAGGGAGGGGGTGGAAAGGGGGTCAGTGTTCATTCGAAATTGAGATGGCAGAATGTGGGAGCAGAAAATATGTTAAACCTGTGACCGAAATTAGCGTATGACAATCTATTTAATATGTATTGTGCTCAAATGAAAATAACCTGTTATTCAAATCTGATAGCAGATTTTTGATATCATGTATAATGAGACTCAGGAAAATAACGAAAGTCTACCTTCACAGCTTGAAACAATTACAGATGAAAAATGGACTACAACATGAGGTGTTCCATCATGATGGGGGATGGACCACGAGCTGAGAAATGTCTACTCCAATGATAAGTGACAGAAGCTGGCGGATTTCCTTAAAGGGTTGTTTTATTTTTCTAATTATTGCTGTTATTAAGTACAAATAGCGTTCACTACTTATAATTTTAGTAAGGTAAAGTGTTTTTCAAAAGTTAATTACATAAATTTAATATTTCATACTATTTAATTAATAATATTTTTTTTTTTTTTTTTGGTAATTAACTTTCAGAAAAAAAATTATTTTCGTATATTGCTTTCAATATACGCATAATAATGTTCTTTTAAAACGATAAAAAGAAACGATACATAAATTCCAATTGTACTGCTGTGTCCAAAAAGTAAGACCAATTTTCAATTTAAAATTCCAGGGGATTACGGAATTTCAATTTTGTTTTCTTTTTTAGGTTGCTGTCACTGTCCTTGACAGTTACGTTTGGCTTTGTGAGACACTAAAACGGATTCCGGCGATTTTTAAGATGTCTGAATTGATTGAGCAAAGAACTTGCATTCAATTTTGTTTGCGGAAACGTACTACAGAATGTTGTGAAGGCATTCGGTGAGCATTCCTATACTGGAAAGAAAAGTTTAGAAGTAGTATAAACAGTTCAAAGAAGGCAGAGAACACGTTGAAGACGAAGAACCCTCTGGTCGACCATCAACTTCAACTGACGAAGCTCACGTCCCAAAAATTAAAGATTTTGTTCTCGCAAACCTTCGATTTACAATTAGAGACCTTGCTGATGAAGTCAAAAGGATCGGTGAATTCCATTTTGGGCCTCAAACGCGTCAAATCTCGAAACTCTTGATACCGAAAACAGTGAATGCGCCAGCTCACATTGCATTGATACTTCGTGAATTTTTCACCAAAACTGAAACCCATATCGTTCCACAATCACCGTATTCACCTGATTTAGCACTGTGTGACTTCTGGCTATTCCCTAAACTGAAAAGGCTCCTCCGGGGAAACCGTTTTGTTTTGATTGAAGAAATTCGCTGCGCACTTTGAAGGCCATCCCTGCCGATGACTTTTTAGCATGCATTTAGGATTGAAAAAAAAATGGTATAAGTGTATCGTGTTCGGAGGTGTTACTTTGAAGCAGATGAAATAAATTTGGAAGAATAAAAAAAAATAAAGAAAGAATAAATAAAATGATTTTTTTAAAAAAATAATTGGTGTTACTTTTTGGGCACAGTAGTATTGACACACCAGAAATATTTCAAACGAACTTTTCAACCAGCATTATGTTAGTACCCATGAAACAATCACACAAGACATCTTTAACTTACACAAATATGATTAAAATCAATCACTTTGGAGAGATATGAATCCTACAATGGTGACCTACACATGTTACATCCTCGAAATTGCGACAGCTGACAAATTAACTCAAGACAGCTAAAGGGTGACGTGGCTCGTCATTATGAATGATTGAAATGTCTGTGACGAAGTTCTGACGGAGAAGGAACGATCATCAGAACTGTGAATCAACGTTCAAATAGACATCACTGAAATTATTAGAATATTGAAGGACTTGTAACTTCCAGGAAATGATATCAACGGGACATAACAAACCACGAGACATAGTTGCAATTGACTTGTCCCATTTGAACTAGTATTTTCATAAATCCATTCAGGCCTAGTCCATTTCTATTGATCTGAGGAATTTAGATGAGTGCAGTTAAAATAGTATTGTATACAAATGGTTCACTTAGCATACTAAAAAAAAAACTATTGCCTTCACTTGGCATCAAAGTGACATCTATTGCAAACCAATGAGCTGCATTCTTGTGCAAAACGACTTATTTTTAGCTGTTCGTATCAGCATATTTGATGTTGTTGTACTAAACTGCGTGATCTAGAACATTCTAAGCAGGGGGCAATAACCTTTATCTCTGCTATAGCTAAGAAGGTACAGTTCAATTTGATAACAGGCAGAAGACTTTAAGATTTGGTTTGGTTAGTCGCTCTACGGTCATCTTGTGCTCACGTTTGGCTAAACAGATCGGAACCTACGGCTTAAAGTGGATTCCGAACCACTACAAACACCCATGGCACCGCCGGGGCTCGAACCGGAAATCTGTGGTACCGAGCGCCAGAGCGCTAGTCTCTCGGCCACCAGGCCCCCGAAGACTTTAAGAAGAGAGGACAACTCACGTTGGTTTTGTTTTGTTTGTCGCTTTACGATCAATTCGTGCACACTTTGGGCTAATTAGACCAGGACTTACAGTTTGGCGTGGATTCCGAACCCCTCACAAACATCCATGCCACCATCAGAATTCGAAACTGAAGTCCATGGCACCAAGTGCCAGAGCGCTACCCAATTGGCTATTTGCCACCTGACGTTGGAGAAGTGTCTTGTTGGAGAAACACGTTCGTTGAAGAAGAATCATCTTAGAGAAAATAGATTTGCTAGAGAGTGTCATGTTAACGAAATATCAAGGAGTCATTTCAACTGTAGATGAGAAACTCTCTTCCAATTCAGTAGTGTGAAACAACCCTCTGGAATGATAAAAAAAATTCGTAATCTTTCTCGTGCGTCTTTCTTTCTTCCCTATCGTAGTAATCCTAATGCATCTTGATTAGCGTATGCTAATTAATAAAATGATCTAAAAATTTTAATTCTATTCATTTGGATTCCAAATAAATATCATGAGCATTTTTTTTTAAAAAGAAAATACTACTATGAAAGAAGTTACTATTGCTATTAAAATTAAATATAAATATAAATTCATACATATATAATGAAATGCAAAAAAAAATTCAAGACTATAAGATTCGCCAATGGATAAACATTGCACATTGAAGGTTCAAATAAGTGGCGAAACCTCTCACTCAGTAAAGCATGCTTGACTTCACCTATGTGGGAAGCGATGAATATTCCCAATCTCATCCTGCAGTGCAGTTTGCCAGACATTCCTCAGTTTTGCTCAAGATCTGCATCATTAATGGATGCATGCACCTAGTTGCCTGTCATGTCCATTATGCATATTTAAACGGCGAAAAGTCTGGTATTGGCCAAGAAAGAACATCAAAAATCTGGAGATATCCGAAGTAGGGTTTAGCATTATATTCTTACAGAATCGATCTAGGACAGGGATGGGCAAATGTTTTCGATCGCGGGCCAAAAATCGAAAAACAAAGTTTGGCTGGTTTTCTAAAATTTTAAAAACAATATACAAGTATTACGACTTAAATATGCTAATGAGATGAATGAAATTGCGATTTCATTTTTAAAAGTTCCTTATAGTGAGGTTCGAAGTGAGACGTACTAATTCTAAGGAACGAGGCTAAATGCTCGACTGTCAGTCTACTTTTGAAATAACTCTTTCTAAGGTTCACAGTTGAAAACACTTGTGTCACATACACTGAAGTGACAAAAGTCATGGGATAGCAATATGCAAATTTTCAGATGGCAGTAGCATCGCGTAGAACAGGTATAAATGCGCAGTGCTTTCGCAGAGCTTTCATTTCTGTTCAAGTTATTCATGTGAAGAGGTTTTGACGCGATGATGACCGCACGACGGGAATTAACAGACTTTGAACGCGGAATGTTAGTTGGAGCTAGACGCATGGGTCATGCCATTTCGGAAATCGTTAGGGAATTTAACATTCCCAGATCCACTGTGTCAAGAGTGTGCCGAGAGTATGAAATTTCATGCATAACATCCCACCATGGACAGCGCAGTGGTCGACCGCCTGCACTTAACGACCGAGACCGGCGACGTCTGCAAAGAGTCGTAAATTCTAACAGACAAGAAACACTGCGTCAAATAACCGCAGAAATCAATGTGGGACGTACAAGGGACTTGTCTGTTAGAACTGTGCGGAGAAATTTGGCTTTCTTGGGCTATTCCAGCAGAAGACCGACTCGAGTGCCTTTACTGACAGAACGACATCACTTGCAGCGACTCTCGTGGGCACGTGAGCATTTCGGTTGGTCCCTAGATGAATGGAAAACCGTGGCCTGGTCCTATGAGTCACGATTTCAGTTGGTAGGAGCAGATGGTAGGGTTCGAGTGTGGCGCAGACCCCACGAAGCCATGAACCCAAACTGTCAGCAAAGCACTGTTCAAGCTGGTGGTGGCTCCGTAATGGTGTGGGCTGTTTTTTCATGGCATGGACTTGGTCCTCTGGTGCGACTGGACCGAACATTGACTGGAAATGCTTATGTTCAGCTACTTGGAGATCACTTGCAGGCATTCATGGACTTCATGTATCCAAACAACGATGGGATTTTTATGGATGACAATGCGCCATGTCACCGGGCCACAACTGTTCGCGATTGGTTTGAAGAACATTCTGGACAATTCCAAGGAATGATCTGGCCACCTAGATCGCCCGACATGAATCCCATCGAGCATTTATGGGACATCATCGAGAGGTCTGTTCGTGCCCAAAATACTGCACCATCAACGCTTTCACAATTATGGACGTCTATCGAGACAGCATGATTCAATATTCCTGCAGAAGACTTCCAACGACTTGTTGAGTCCATGCCACGTCGAGTTGCTGCACTTCGCCGGGCGAAAGGAGGGCCGACACGATATTAAGAGGTATCCCATGACTTTTGTCACTTCAGTGTATATAAGATGAAGCAAACACAGCACTGATTTTCTGGGCGTGAGATGTTAAACTTACTTGTTGGGAAACTCACTTTCGATAATGATTTGAAAATTTCTAACTTTGGTATATTTAGAAACAACTGTTTGAGATGATTGTTAGATTGCAACTCAATTAATTGAACCTGCAAATTTGACCTCCTGCTTCACAATTTACGTTGAAAGGCATGGTAAAAAATATCCAATTCTGTTTAAACGGCACTCAAATCTTGAAAAATAATAATATTTAAACAAAGTAGAAAAGGAGAGGGAAATATAATGCATAAATATATATTTCTTTTAATTTACCTCGGAGCGGCAAATTAAAATTCTATCCATAGGCAGGATAGAAACTTCCGGCGGGCCGTAGTTTGCCCATCGCAGATCTAGGATGACGTCATGAAGTTGCGAATGGTCTTTGAATATCTTTAGCATATCGTTAAGCTGCGCTGGATACTGGCTACTTGTGATCTTATGCTGTGTAAAAAAGAACTCCGTATTTTTAAAACAAGTATTAATGGCTCTGAGAGAGAGAAAGATTGTTGAAAGAAGATAATGTCTGAAAAGGAGGGATTGGTGAGACCAATGTCTATGTATGGAAGATCCTCACACAAATGAGACTGCTATCTGTTGTGAAATTGAAGGGATATTTATCATTGAATATTGTAAAATGACAATCTACCGGTAGCTACGATGGCACAACTTAAGACGCAGACCATGTTGATTTGTGGTTAAAAGAAGACTTATTAAAATCCGAATTTATTGTAACCCCTTCTGTCCCAACCCCATTAGGCTGCGATTGTCAGGCATACGAAAAGACGCAGCCTCTTCCTTGGAATATGCAGAGTAGATCCATACATATAAGATTGAAACCAAATTTTCTGCTTGACAATTAGAAAGGAAGCAAATAAAATACCATTTTGGTCAAAAAGAATTTAAAGTAAAAAAAAAAGTCGCATAAAGGACGATTCTGATACTTTTATTATTTTAGTTGTGTCAGTCTTGCATCCGTCAGGGGCAATGAAAGCTGAGGAAAATACCATTTATGGTATGGAAGAGGATCCTTTACGTTTTATTCTCACTTCACTCCTTACCAATTAGAAAGTTCAGGGTGGAACATTGGTGGGAATCATGTATACCAGGGGTCTCCAAACTACGGCCCGCGGGCCAACTCCGGCCTGCCAGTGTCCTCAATCCGGCCCGCGACAGCGAATGGCTTATTGTTGCTGTAATAAGTTGGATAAAAAAAACACAGAATGATAATAACTCGGTTTTATTGATTTGCTAGATAAAGCTTAATGACAAGCATAATAAGCGGAAAATATAACTTAAGTTTAATTTAAGTAAAGTTTAAGTTAATTTAACTTAAGCTTACTAACAAGTAATTGAAATGAATCCCACTAACATTATAAACTAGTAAGCATCCCGCGATTACCCACGGTAGTTAAATTGGGGTGAAGAGTATCGCATATGTATGTATATCGATTTTTGGAATGTATATATCCTGGATCGAACATATGATTTTTATCCAGAAAATCTCTCAGGAACGGGAGGAAACAGCGGGGTATCCATTTGTAAAAAAATACTAATGAGATTTGTGTAATTGTGATTTTTCACAGACAATAGTTTGTAGTTAGCAAATATATGCTTGCTCAGAGCACGTACTCGGCAACTGGTTTAGAAATTATACAGATAACGGCAGAAAAATGAAAACGGTTTTGGCCCTTGGTACTTACTGGAGTAAACAGTATGGCTCTAAGGCTGGAAAGTTTGGAGATCCCTGATGTATATCATAAACAGCCCACCGAGAGATGCCGAGGGAAGGGAAGTGCCTTCTAAGATTATTTTTAATGTTAGCTGCCCGGAATTTGCAGATTGTATGGCAGAAAATTCCCGACAATCTAGGCTTCTTTTGCGCAAATTTTCACATTAGCCATTCAGTCTCCTCGCCTCTGAAAGCAGTGACTGCAATGGACAGACTCGAACACACTCGCACATTCGAACTTTGGTCCTTTTTCCACGTTCCAAAGGGCCACGAGTCGGGCCCAAGGAAGAGGCCGCGTCCTTTCGGATGGCTCACAATCACAGCCTTCGAGCAGATCTCTATGGTGTTGTATATATAAAATTGAAACCACATTTCTACTTGACAATTATTGCATCACTTTCTATTAAACTTTATTTGAAAGGGGAACAAACCAATCCCATTTTGGTCAAATAGAATTTGAAGTAACAAAAAAAGTCGTATAAAGGACAATTCTGATACTTTTATTATTTTAGTCGTAACAGTCTTGTCCAACAAAAGGCTTCCATTCTTTCCTTAAAAACAAAAATATTCGAATGCCAAAGTGAGTCCAATCTCCTTTCAGAAAAAGGAACTCCCGATTTAAAGTTCTTTTGTTGGCTTTTTCCCTTTCCCTCCTTTTTTAACTCAAAAAGGCGAATCAATTGAGTAAAAGCACACAAAGGTTTAAACAAGACCCAGTTTCATAAATCAAATCCATCATAACGCAGTTAATCTGCTGACAGCCCACTGTATAATCATTAACTTTCTGGGTGGAACCAGCGGCACAACAAATATTATGAATACCGAAAAGAGGATTAATAATAAAGAAGACCGAGAGAGAAGAAGAAAGAAAAAAAATAAAGAGAGAAGGCTTCACTTTGTCAGTGGTAATCAATCTTGTTTTGTGAAGTGAGGCTTAATCATTAGCGGGACACTAAATTATCGCTTCCTTCCACGTTAAGTGATCGGAAAAATTCTCCTGATTGTTTTATAATTAAGTGGCCAGCGGTTTGCTAAGCGCTTAAGAGGTGCCCGTGTAAAAATGAATGGTTTTTAATTCCGATCTTATAAATTAGCGCTGTTAACTGGGCCGAAAAATTGGATGGCCCCGTAAAAGAAAAAGGGATTTCTGGGACTGGCCCGAGAGGTTGAGTTTAGGTGTTATTTGCTGGGTTTAATTACTTATTTTTCCTCCTGCTCTTCAACTCCGATCGTTCATCATTCTTGAATTGCTAAGTTGCCCGGTTGGGTCGGGAGATATCGAACTGCTTTTATCACAATCTGTTTACGGAAGATAGATGGTTGAGGGTGTCGATTGTGCATATGCTTATTAAGTTTCATTAAACGCATAAACATAAGTTTTTTTTCTGTGGAAATATGTATAAAATGGGTGCAGGTCAGCAGTTCAGAATTAGAGCATTGCTTCCAGTTTTAAAAGCTAATAACTTAAATATGAATGATATGGAAAATATAGATAAATCAGATTGCTTATGTTTAAATCAGCATAAATTAACTTTCCCAACATTCAATATGTTTGTTTTAAAGTAAATCATCCAACTCGGGTACAATAAAATTCAAATTAATGATTTTTAAGTAAGCTACGTATTTATCACGCCCTCGTGTTGATGTAAACTGCTTTCACACCCTTCCATATCGCTCATCGGTCATCTTGTGCACATTTTAGTCTAATTAGACCGGGTCCTACAGTTTAGAGTGGATTCCGAACCACTCACAAACATCCATGTCACTTCCAGGATTCGAACCTGGATCCTGTGGTACTAAAGGCCATTAGACTGCTGCCCTCCCATGATCTACTTTGAGTGATTCATGCAAACTACTATTCTCAAGTTGCACAGTCCACACAAGCTGATAGTTACAGTGAAATGCAGTCCTTTATCCGGAAGGACACTTTTATTTTGTGTTCGAGGATCGAACTATTCTCCAAACAAGCAAAAATATCATCATGGATAGAAAGATTGAAAGATTCTAGTGGACGAGGGTGGGTCGGTGTCCCGCAGCGTGGATGGTGCAAGAAGGGTGGAATTATAGAATGTCGGCTTATGTGCAACGAAAGTAGAAGCAAAATGAATGTATAGCCGAAGGTAGAGAGACTCAAGACAAATCTAAAAAGCCAGAACAAATCTAAAATAAGTCATAAGCAGACAGGCAACGTGAGAATATAGGTCGGAGTCAGGGCCGAAGTCACTAAACCAGCCGGGCCCCTGGTACCAGCGACGTCCTTGAGCTAATGGATATAAAGGACGTGGAAATATTCTAACTGCAGAAGAGCCAATGAGACCTGATTTTCCGTGAGAATAGAGCTCTGGTGCTCAGAGCCAAAGGTTTAGGTTTTGAGTTCCGGCGGGGCCATGGATGTTTGTATTGGTTCAGAATCTAATTTAAACCGTAGGTCCCGGTCTAATAGGATCGTAGAGTGTTGAGCGTAGTGCTAACAACCTTACCCAATAAAAAGAAAGCATCTGCTCTCTCTCATCTTATAATCTGCCACTAGGCAGACGGCATATCCTCATCACCTCCGATCCTACATGTCTATAGAATCAATGCATGTTTTAATGAGCTGTACCAATTCTCAAAGTCTGTCCCATGATCATTGATTCACCCTGAAATTCGAAGACAGTCTTTTTCAATACAGAATCCCAACACACTAACCTTACGTTTTTATCGTGGTTTTAGAAGAGGTTATGCGATGCATGCTAACTGAAACTTGCAGCATAAAGCAAGCAGATTTATTCACAACTTCACAATTCATTTCTTGTTGAGTTACACTCACTACCATAATCTTCATTTGTAATGGGCTGTTTTAAATGTTGCTCAACCCTCGCGAGCCATTCACTCCATTTCTGGTGGTGCATTCACAGAATTACTTGTGGGAAATTGTGCAGTTAAAACACACTCGCAGACAGGTGAGATGTCTCGCATGCAAATCTCCGAAGGAAAAACAGCACTCTCTCCTTAATTAAAACCCATTACTTGCCAGTCAGGCTGACTCGCGGCTATTAAAATAATTAAATTGAACATCCTCGCCCCCCCCCGCCCCGAGGAGAGAACTCTTCTTCTCCTCCATAAATTAGTTTTGCCCCGAAAGGTTTGTGTCTCGCACTGATTAAAAACCGAATGCTCGCAGAGACGTTTGTTTTTTGGAGGCTGCCATCATTCATCTTTCTCTCCTGAAGAACATAAAGAGCGTCTCGCCACTTCGTGCCACAAAAAGTTATCTGATACTACAAAGTGAGCACCATTAATATCCCGTGATAAAACGTTTTTTTCAAGGCAAGAAAAGTGTTTGGTGTGTAGTTATGAAAATCCCTTAACTAGTATAACAATTACTCTCGTTTTACTGTTCTTGAAAAGCAGCAATTTATGACTTAACATAACTCGCTCACAAGATGGCTTGAAAAAGAAAAGGGTAAAAAAGTATCGATGACTGAGGATGTAAATTTATACATAATAAACTATTACTTATTAAATAAGCTTATAATATATATGTTTTTGTTACACTTAATTAATATTATAATAGTTTCATTTATTTTATCCAAATTTACAGGCTATCCTAGTTTTCCACATTTAATTTAAATTTAAATGTTCTGAAATCGACTAACGGATTTTAAAAAAGGATATACAAAAGGATAAAAAAAATTCTTGCAATTAGACATGGTGGTTATTAGATAAATTATTCAATAAAGATATAAATAAATTATTAACAAATGTATAAATCTATGCACATTATAATAATTATTTTACTATACATTTTAAAAGTACTAATTATTTCGTAATTTATACTTAAGCACTGGAAATCGCATCGCATATTTTTTTTAACCATAATTGGCTGTTATTTTCAAAAACTGCCGATCTTATGCATGACGTCTTAAACTTACAGCGTTGCTGAAATCAAAGTTATTGTGTTCTTTTGAAAAGAGGTGGCTAATTCGACGATCTATTTTCACTGTATCAGTGATCAGTAATTTCATTGCCTGAATACTGTAAAATATTATTTTAAAACGTGGCTTGTTTCTCATCGTTTCGTTAACAATGAAATCTACATCTCACAGACAACGATGCTCCATGTAATATGTGTTTCAATGCATTCTGTTTGGTGACTTCCATATATCCGTTTTCTTTACAATGTAGCGGGCTTCTCAAAGTTTCGTTAACAATGAAATGTACATCTCTTCCCTAGAAAATGTGACGTGGTTTTCAACGTTTTCTTAACAATGAAATGTACATCTCACAGACAACAAAATTCGATGCCACATGTGTTTTCAATGTATTCATCTCGGTGATTTTCATGTATCCGTTTCCTTGACAATGTAGCGGGCTTCTCGAAGTTTCATTAATAATGAAATCTACATCTCACAGACAACAATGTTCGATGTAATATGTGTTTCAATGCATTCAGCTAGGTGACTTCCCCATATCCATTCACTTGAATATGTAGCTTGCTTCTCAACGTTTTGCTAACGATGCATTATTCTATACTCAGACAACAATGCACATCACTTCCCAGATTAAGATCCCGGCAATTTATATATACCTATATAGTTATATGACCATCTTCCTAGAATATTTAAGCTGCATCAAGTAGTTTTAATATAGTGTCTAATTTTAATTTCCCGGATAAATGATTTTGTCGAATCAATCAAACAATAAAAAAAAATCAATTAAAAAACCTTTAAAGAAGAATTGAGTACTTCAGACTTCAATGCGTATACTATTCTTAATATATAAAAAGAAAGATTTCTATTTATTAACAAGAAGATTAATCTCTTGATCCGAATCGTAAACAAACCGAGTCCTTCGCCATCCCGACTTGACAGCCGCAGCGAACGGGAAGATCCCATTCATCCCCCCGAAAGAATTATTCGCCTTCTTTTTGATGATAGATTCTTCCAGATGCGGAATGAATGGCGGAAAATGTTCATTTTTTCCGCCTCTGTCAAAATATGTCTGTGCGGGTAAACACTCCATCGATTTAAAAAAGGACCATTTCTCATCTGGCCCGAATTCATTTATTTATTTGGCTTTCGAGTCACTTATCTCTCTCTGGAAGATTTCGAAAAAGGGGTTTTTTGTGCTTATCAAAAATTAAAGCTCTGAGAAGACACGATCCGCCATTTAAGGCATTAGAATATTCTTCCTCCCGCTCGATTTATTAAATGTGAATTATGATCTCCTCTTCGACTCGACTTCAATGGAGATGGGTTTAAGCCGGCAGATCTCGGAAGCAATCAGAACATCGAGTTCCTTGTTCAAATGCACACTTTCGTTTCGTGACTTGCTTAGGAAAGTTCCCCAACCCCCTCCCCTTTGCGTGATTTCTTACGATAATGCGTTTTTCGAACTTGTATTTATCTCACAGTCTTTTGAATATTGCACACAGTTTTGATTGAAGTGCACCTTTGCTAGGTTGGTTTAGGGGGGTTTATGGCTCACGGGCCAGATTTGACTATGCTGCACCAAACAACAGTACTATTAAAATTCGGGTAAAATTAAATAGTTAAAAGCTGAAAAGTCTGTTGCTAGAATAGGTAAAATTCAGTACGAAGCCAAAATCAGATAAGTAATGAAGTAAAATTTTCTTGTATAAAACAATCAAAATTGGGTAATTGCGAGCCGATTGACACATCCGGAAAAAAAAGGCGTGCCGCCCGTCTATCAGTATCGGAGGCTAAAGGGATGTGCTGCCCACACGAGAATCGCAAACCTAGCTGGACACACTGCTCTGGAATCTCTTTTCCTGGGACACGGGTTGCCCCGCACGGCAAACAAGTGTATCAGAAAACTGACATTTTTAGTAAATGCAAATAAATTGAAACAAAATAAATGAAAGGAAATAGACATTATTAGTCAACCAACACATGCGAAATACAAAAAAAAAAAAATCTAGAAACAGCATAAATAAAACTAAGAAATGACGAAAAGTAAATGAAGAGATTTGAAAATGAAATCAAAGACAAAAATATACAATGGTAACGATACATTACGAAACGGCATAATAATGCCATCTATGTTCTTGACTGTGAAAAAAAGAAAAAAAAACGGAGACAAAAGTACGAAGGAAAAGATAACTAGGTCTCCTCGGGGTCGTGACACCCGTACGCATCTGAAGAAGATGCGCCCCTGAGGGGAGTGCTCCTTTGTTCATCCTCCTGAGTCCTTCAAGTGTTAATGGAACTAATGAATGTAAACATGCAGCTTCTCAGTATACACTAAATACTGGAGATAATTATTCATCTTGAAAATTGGAATTTCGCTATGTGTGAGTTCCATATTGGTTCTACGACAATTTGAGATATAAAAAGAGAAATTAAAAATTTCTAATAGGGAGATTCTTGTAGATCGCAACCACCAATAGTCTGTTTAAGTATCACAATTTCAATTAGGATAATCGACCTACCGGAGGCATACAAGACTAACGGTCGGTGCTGCAATATCAACCCCAACCCAAAAAACCAGTATAAACGGGGCCCATGACATCGTGTAACTGAGAACTTCGCCCTCACCGAGGGACCTAAATTTTACACTAAACACTGAACACTAAATTTTATTGAGAAATAAAAAAAAAAGCAATTTACATTTTAAATATCACATAATCTTGGATAAATAGAATTAAAGGAATAGTAAATGAATAAAAAAAAATAATAAAAAATTTAAAAAAAATGAAACAACATATTCTGGAGAGAAAAACTTGTCGCTTTCCGTTTCAAATTCAAATGATTTCACTCATGAACACATCGGTACAGATCAGAGTACTGTGCCACTTTTGTTTTTACTGCATACACTAAAAACTCATTTTCCAATTATATTCTTCATAGTCGACCCCTTGAACAGAATGATACTTTCCGAGGAGACTTTCAAGATTATTTGTGTTAGAACCGACATAGAAATGATGCCGTTAGTCTGCGTATACTCGCAGGACGGCCAAATAATTTAATATTAATAAAAGACAATTAAAATAAATACGAAAATTAATACTGAAGCAAACATCTAATTTACTTTTAATGAATACTAATATAATGATTACATTTAAATTTAGGATTTTTACAGGATTTTAAATTGGCACTTAAAACAGAATTAATAAAAAAATATCTATAGAGAAATAATCATAATTTTACGCATACCTCAAGCGAAATATTCCTATCTGTGTGTAGGCAAGGCAAATTAACTGTTGATTTAAAAACTATCAAAAACGTGGTCGCAGCAAATACGTAGATGGATATAGATTATCCATGTAGTCTGTCTCGCAGCAAAAATTTAGTGAACCAGGCCCTCGTCCTGTTCCAGACAGTTCTCTCTCTCCTTCTCCCTCAACGGGGTCTACCTTCCTTCCAGCAAAACTCAAAGGGGTATTCTTTCACCCCCTACCAAACTGGCCGGTTTTCTTTTGGATCTCACCGTGGGAACGGGAGGTGGCGTTATCTACCACTCCTGGACACAATAGGATACACACAATAGGATAATTACAAATTACAACAATCTGGATCATATTTGCGTGTCGTGTGAGCGAAATTATTGCTAAACTCCTACGAGAACGATTGATTTTGGATACTCAAAATCGCCATCGAGTCTCTGAATTTTATGTAAGCAGTAAATGAAATTCGCATATCCTAATTTGAACCTGTATCTTTTCGTACACAAGCTGGATGTGCTGTCGTTGAAACATCAATCATGTAAGCTTTCAAATGTTGAAAATAGGTTTTCCTTCGGCCTAATTCAAGGCACTTGATTTGGGGATATTAGTCATAGATAAATCAAGTTTGTCGGCGATTTAATGTGATTTAGAGGGATCTTTTGCAGAACATTCGTGTGACATTTTTATTTTCTACAGTAGTTATGGATAAACTACAGAATTTTTATCTATCTAATATGCACACTTTAATCTATAATTCAACAAGAATTTTGGCAAAGGCTTCGCATTTCTGTACTGTTTCTTTCTCTTTATCTTTTTGCGCTTATAATAAAAATAATAAGTCGATTATCTTTTAATCTATTGATGTCCTGAACGACACATATCACATACTTTTTAAGAACACACCACTTTAATTACAAGCAAGTAAATACGGCATTAACACCACAATAAAAACAAACACTATTTAACACACATGTAGCACGTTTAACGATATACTATATAAAAGAGGAGTGGAAGGATTCCACTTCTAGCTCTGAGAATGAGAGATTATAAATCAGCGCCAGTTACGCCATGTGTCCTCTCGAATGAGAGTCTCGATGCCAACGGACGATTTTTTCTGAATGCCGCAAGAGGGTGCGTAGAGAAACAGCTGGTTGATTAGGTGGAACCACGGTTACAATATATATATATATATATATATATATAGTCCAGTCACATTAATGTGACCACCACTTACTTTCGACGTCAACGTGAAATAACCAATCACAAAAGGCAGATGGCAGCACATTGCAGTGGAGTGTATATAAAGAACTCCACTTAATACCACTTAAATACCACATTCCACACTCCACTTACAGTCAGAATATACAAGAGTGTATATTCTGGCTTTTGACAGGTGGTCACATTAATGTGATTGGACTGTGTATATATATAACCATTTATGTTTTTATAATTGTGATATTAAGGATGCCAATAAAATATATTTTCAATAAAAAATATTTTTCGTATGAAATCGAAAAAAAAATAAATAAATAAAATAAAATTTATTTCTCAATAATTCGTAATACAAAACACAAACAACGTTCCTTATATTTGAATAAAATTTTTTTTTTGAAGAATATTTTTCGAATAAATTTATTTTTTTAATGAAAAAATATTTTTTTAATAAATTTATTAACTTAATGAAAAAATATTTTTCGAATAATATTTTTCGAATAAATTACTTTTTTTGATGAAAAAATATTTTTCAAATAAATTTATTTTTTTTATGAAAAAATATTTTTCAAATAAATTTATTTTTTTCAATGAAAAATATTTTTCAATAAATTTATTTTTTAATTAAAATATTTTTCGATTAAAATATATTTTTTAATAAGAAATATTTTTCGAAAAAAAAAATATTCTTTCATTATAAAACATATATTTTTTCAATAAAATAAAACATTTTTTTGATTTTTAAGCCCTTTGGAATCCGAAGGACATTTCTCAATCGTCCGTATTCATCATCATCGTCCAAACGTTTCGAGTCACCCCCGCACTTGAGTTGCTTATGTTTTCGAAATACCTCCACCCCCACGTCCGATTCCAACTGGGATTACTTGTGTCAGGTAGCGAGGCAGACAGCCCGCTAATCCATTGAGAGCACCCGCCGCAAAGAAAGGAAAGTCCTTTTGTCGCAAGAAGAAAAACGTCCAGATTGAGGAAGACGTTGCTTGTTCCTCTGCTCACTTTCTGTTTGTTTTCGTTTCTCTGCCTCTTCCACACAACAACATTTTTTTTTTATTTTGTTTGCCAAATGAAAGCGAAAACTGCATTTTTAGACCTCTTAAATGGATTTGAATTTAAACGACTCGTTAACTTTTTTCTTATTGAAAGCAGTTTGCGTATGAAGTATGTTTTCTTTCTTTTACCTGCTAGAAATAAAGCTTCATTCTTTTACTTAGCTTACTTACATTTATTGCCTGGTGTCATTTACTCTTCTGTGTAAACGACATCTAACTCTTGGGTTCTTTTAGGTAATTCTTACATTTCGTAAACTGCCAGAGAATTCAGTCTCAGATTTTATCGCTTGGCAACTTAAAATACTTCTGCTTAATCAGCACTTTCTTACAATATTGATGATCTGGAAAAATGTATTCGTTCAAATAAACTGATATCCATGATCCTATCGATGTAAGCATACATTTTGAAAATCAAAATTAATAAATTTAAGTGCATTATTGAAGTAACTTACTTATTAGATGCTCACACATTTTTGTTAAAATTTGAACCTACACTGAAGAGCCAAAACATTATGACAACACCTACATTTTGCAATGAGCTCGCCTGGTTGACGTGGAAGGCACGTGATCCGGTGGAAGTGGTATTTAACTGGTGTTAAGTGGTGGTATTAATCCATGCCAAGGCGGGTTGAAGCTGTGTTGCGTGCCAAACGTGGGCCAACTCGTTATTGACAGGTGGTCATAATGTTTTGGCTCTTGAGTGTATATACAAATTGAACACACACACTCCCATATATATATATATATATATATATGTAATAACACCCATTTTGCACTACATAAATTAATACCTTGGACACTTAGTAAAAAATTTTCTATGAATCAAAAGGATTCACTGAACCCTTAACAATAACCAAATATCTTTCAGTGAACTGTATGAAAGTATTCATTTCGACCCAGATAGGATGAAAATCTCTTTTTACATCTAATTCAAAACTGCTCTGAACCACTTACAAACATACATGCCATCACAAGTGAAGCCTATGGTGCTGCTGAAAAAGGAAATTCTTTCTTTTAAAAATATCAAAATCAGTCTAACATTAACCTAATATAAACGTATTTCATTACTACAATAATTTTATAAAAATAAGCAATAATATCATGATTAATGGCTTCATTTTAAATTCCTTTTATTCCGACCCACCTAAAATATAAAACTGTCTTGAACATGATGCCTCTATAAAGTACCATGACATGATGCCCATAAAGAAACAGACAGCTCACGAGTCCAAAGTGAATGTTGTCGCTTTTCATCAGAAGGAATGTGCAGCTTTTTCGGAAAAAGAATATCTGGTTTGAGGAAAATATTTGTTCCTCCGATCAGTGTGTGTTCCTTTCTTCTGTTTTGGTCCCCCCTTTCTCTCCACCCTGGAGAAGGAGAAAACTCCACTCTCGTGTCCCGTGCAGAAATTTGAATAACAGTTTTCCTTTTTTTTTCCATCCGAGATGCCGTTTTTATTCCATTCCCCATTCAATGAAACAGTTTGTATTGTAAATACAAATATTCAATTTTATATTTGTAACGGAAATCCAATGACGGGGTTCACGGTCGGGGGGCTCTTAAACTGCGCAAACTGATTGAATGACAAAGAACGTTGCTTTCTCTGTGTGCACTCTCCTGTTTCTATCTTCGTGCATTTTGTCAGTAAAATGAGGACCGAATGCAGATAAAGCTATTTGGCTTCGTGTTTTTTGCCATGCATCCTGATGGAATAAAATGCCGCGTATAACCGTGATGCTCCCACAAAGTTGTTGTTTCGGAAGAGTGGTGGAAGAAGGGGTTGGAATAAAAGATTTTCGGTTTCACGTGTTTGGTAAAATATTTTTTAACAACCAAACAGTAAAAACCCCTTGCGTGTTAATAGGAGGATTTTGTAGATAAGAAAAAAAAAAAAAGAAATCTGGCTGTAACAGACTCATGCTCAGACATTAAATTGACATGCCTAGACACATTATTAACGTTTTTTTACCTCAGCTATAAATATGTACTCTGTAACAGATTTATAGCGGTGATAAAAAACAATATATTAGCAAACTTTAATTAAGATATCTATCGTAGGAGAGGCAGATCATGAAGTCATCATGGCTGAGTGATAACATTATCTATATTTCAAGTCTGCAAGTCTTTAAAACGCATCAAGCTGTTTTCAAACAGATGTAACAATCTTTGAAGCAGAGGCGAGTGGTGGCGTACTCGAATGATTCACATGGACAGACATGGTGTTCGAGCCAAGGAGGGGTAGTTTGCAACTCTAGTTTGATTTAGTTCGCCGCTCTACGGCCAACTTGTGCACACGAGAGCTAAACAGACCGGGACCTACAGTTTAATGTGGATTCCGAACCACTCGCAAACATCCATGTCAGCAACTCTAGTAGAATTGCCGAATTGGAAGCTTCCATGTCCATGCCAGAAATGGGCATGATAAATCTTTCGATAAGATCCTTGTGGAGGATGAAGAAGTTGTCACAATGGCTGTGACATAATTTACACCACATTATTAACAAAATTTTAAAGAGGGACTCATTCACTCATAAATACATACATTTTAATCATATAAATTCTTTATATGCTAGTGATATACTATCGCATTCAATACGAAATGATAATTATTATATTAAAAAAATATATTGTATTAATTAATTGCTTATTAGATCAATCATTTGTGAATTTTTATCTTGATAAATGATACTATATGTTCTGGTAATTTATGTCGTACATGTTATGAATTTGCACATATATTATTCAATTTGATGTTTATCGGTACACGTGGAATTTCACCTTTAATTATCTTACTGAGTTCGATAAAGTCTAGAATAATTAAGATTAAAATTGATATTAATGCTACTATTTTATTTGCAGATAACAATAAAAGTATAATAAAAAATTATATCTAAAATAAAGGTAAAGCGTATTTTAAAGAGGATATCATCCATTTAAATACCACTAGGTAACAATTTTAACAATTGAAACATGTTCATATTTCATGTTTTTATGCACTATCTCAATCTGTGTAGACGATATAAATGTCCGTCAAACGTTTTCGTCTATCTAGCAAATTCAAAATAACTTCATTCTTAGTAAAGAATGTGTAATTAATAAATTACAAGTTTTTAATTTCTTTTTTTTTTATATCACAAATTGTCGTAGAATCATTATGGAATTCATTTATAATGAAACTCAATTTTTCACAATGATTAAGGATCTCCAGTGTTTGGTGTATACTGAGAGATTGTGCGTTTACGCTTGTTAGTTTTACACTCATGTCCATAAATTAAGGATAATGAAGTTCAGGCAAAGAAAGAGACAGAAGCAAAACAAATTTGACTTATTTGTAAAGTCTATTTATTAAACAAAAGGTAAAGAGCAAAAAAGATGCTATATGTTTGACATAATTAATAAAAATTACGATTTTTATTCCCTGGAGCAAATTTCAAAAAGACCCTATTTACAAAAAACAGTATAACATGGTTAGTATGATGGTTAATATGGAGTATGTCTCCCGGACAATGCAATACAGGCCTTATGACGCCTAGGCATGCTGGGTGTCAAATTATCAATCTGATCGTGGGGAATATTACACCACTCATCAAGAAATGCCCTCCGTAGTTTCGGTTGACAGGTGAGAGGGAGTTGATGGGCTGTAATTCGTCGGCCAAGTACATCCCACACATGATCTATTGGATTCCAGTCCGGTGAGTATATTGGCCAATCCCTACGGGTGATATCCTCCAATTGAAGGCATTCGTCTACAATGATTACATGGTGAGGACGGGCGTTGTCATCCATAAACAGAAATTCAGCACCCATGGCGCCCCCAAACAAACGTACATGTTGTTCCAGAATGACATCCCGATAGATGTGGCCTGTCATCGTTATAATCTGAACATGCAGGTCTGTTCTGGAAATAAGAATAATTCCTCCCCAAACGAGTCATCATGCACCACCGTAACGGTGTCGTTCAATGGTGTTCTCTTGGTGGTAACGGGTACCTGGCGCTCACCATATGAAGGTCCGGCGAGAATCAGACTGCAAACTAAACCTGAACTCGTCGGAAAACATCACACAAGACCACTGCTGCGGTGTCCACAATGCATGCTTTCTACTCCAGGTTAATCGCAGGCGACAGTGAGTTGCGGTAAGTGGAACACATCCGACAGGCCTACGAGCATATAGACCAATGTGCCCTAAGTGTCTGTACACGGTCTGTCTTGAAACTGTCGTACCGGTAGCTGAAGAGAGCTGGCGAGACAGGTCTGATGTTGTGCTCCGTCTGTTTCATTTGGCAGTAACTGCTAAATACCGGTCCTCATTCGGCGTTGTATCTCGGGGGCGGCCTGTGCTGTAACATCTACTCACATTACCATCATCTTGGAATCGTTGCCAAAGCCTGGAGATGACACTCTGGGCGATTCCGAGTTCCTCGGATACTTCCAGCTGGGTACGTCCACATTCCAGTCGTCCGATAATTCTATCACGTAAAAAATCATTTAAATGCTTCCTTTGTGCCATAACTATGCGGTTATTGCAATGAAAGGCTTTTAAAACGCTTGTGAACAATTTTACTTCTTTGCCACCGTTAATTATATACCCCTCTCTTTCACTCTCGTCCTTGTGACGTACTATCCCCGCCATCTGGTGGTTTCCTGTAATTTGCATTTTCTTTTTCAAGATGTGTGTGATAATTCTACAGGTGAAATTTTAATTTTAGAGTTCAATTTCTGTGTGATTCTGAATTATCCTTAATTTATGGACATGAGTGTATTAGAACTGGAAGGTCATGGGAGGATGAGCAAAGGTGCACTCCCCGCAGGGGCGCATCTTCTTCAGATGCACATGGGGGCCACGACCCCGGGGCGACCCAGAGATCTATTCCTTCATACTTTTGTCTTCTTTTTTTTTATCTTTTTTCATTGTCCAGATCACACACAACATCATTCTGTCGTATCATAATGTCTCCTTAACATTGTATATTTTTGTCTTTGATTTCATCTCCAGAACTCTTTATTTGCTTTTTGTCATTTCTTAGTTTCATTTATTTTGTTTCTTGAAATTATTTTTGTATTTCGCCTGTGTTGTTTAACTTATAACATCTATTTCCTTTAATTTATTTTGTTTAGATTTATTTGCTTTTACTAACAAAGTCAGTTCTCTAACTCACGTGTTTGCTACGCATGGCGACCCCGTGTATCATGAAAAGAGAATCATGGGCATTGCTTCCATTTAGAGTTGCGACTCTCGTGTAAGCAACACATACTTTTGTCCTCCGCTTCTGATAGATGGGCGACATAACTTCGTTTGCGGATGTGCCAATCGGCTCGCAATTACCCAATTTTGATATATTTTATATGGAAATTTTAATTCATTATTTATCTGATTCTACTTCGTACTGAATTTTACCTAGACTTTTCCGCTTTTAACTATATAATATTTACCAGAATTTTAACAGTACTGTCGTTTGGCGCAGCATGGGCAAATCTGGACTTTGCCAAAACTGGACTTTGCCCAAAAAACCAAATCCAACCAACCAAGCAAAGTTGCATTTGAACAAAACTGTGTGCAATATTTCAAAGTTCGAAAAACGCATAATCGTAAGAAAACACGCAAAAGGATTGGGGTCAAGAGCTTTCTTAAGCAAGTCACGGAAAGAAAGTGTGCATTTGTACAATGAACTCGATGTTCTGATTGCTTTCGAGATCTGGCTGTTTAAACCCGTCTCCATTGAAGTCGAGTCGAAGAGAAGATCATAATTCACGTTTGATAGATCGAGCGGGAGGAAGAATATTCTAAGGCCTTAAATGGCCGATCGTGTCTTCTCAGAGCTTTAATTTTTGATAAGCACAAAAAACCCTTTTTCCAAATCTTCCAGAGAGAGATAAGTGACTCGAAAGCCAAATAAATAAATGAATTCGTGCCAGATGAGAAATGGTCCTTTTTTAAATCGATGGAGTGTTTACCCACACAGACATATTTTGACAGAGGCGGAAAAAATGAACATTTTCCGCCATTCATTCCGCATCTGGAAGAATCTATCATCAAAAAAGAAGACGAATAATTCTTTCGGGGGATGAAGGGGATCTTCCCGTTCGCTGCGGCTGTCAAGTCGGGATGGCGAAGGACTCGGTTTGTTTACGATTCGGATCAGGAGATTAATCTTCTTGTTAATAGATAGAAGTCTTTCTTTTATATATTAAGAATAGTATACGCATTGATGTCTGCAGTACTCAATTCTTCTTTGAAGTTTTTTTTAATTAATATTTTTCATTGTTTGATTGATTCATCGAAATAATTTATCCAGGACGTTAAAATTAGGCACTATATTAAAACTACTTGATGCACCTTAAGTTTTCTAGGAGGCCTATTATACAACGATATAGTTATTGTTGTGATCTTATTCTGAGAAGGGATATACTCTGTTGCCTGTGCGAGTATAGGAGTATTGCATCTTTGGCAAAATGCTGAGAAGCAAGCCACATTTTCAAGTGAAGAGATACGGGGAAGTCTCTGAGCTGAATACTATGGAAACACATATTTCAACGAACATTGTTGCCTGTGATATGTAGATTTCATTGTTAACGAAACTTTGAGAAGCAAGTCATATTTTCACTGGAAGAGATACGTTTAAGTCACTGACCTGAATATGTTGAAAAAACCATATGTCATCGAACACTGTTGCATGTGAGATGTAGATTTCATTGCTAATGAAATGTTGAGAAGTACGTCACATTGTCAAGGGCAGGAATACACGGGGAACTTCGAGCTGAATACATTGAAAAGACATATGCCGTCGAATATTGCTGCCTGTGAGATGAAGATTTCATTATTAAGGAAACTTTGTGAAACAAGCCGCTATTTAAAGTAAAAAATATTTTACAGAATTGATGCAGTGAAATTACTGATAGTGAAAATAGATCGTCGAATTAGCAGCCTCTTTTCTAAAGCACACAATAACTTTGATTTCAGCCACGCTGTAAGAATAAGACGTCATGTATAAGATCGGCGATTTTTGAAAAGAATGACCAATTATGGTTAAAAAAAATATACGCTGCGAATTCCTGTGTTTAAGTATAAATTATGAAATAATTAATACAAAATGTATAGTAAAATAATTAATATAATATGCATAACTAATGATAGATGTATACATTTGTTACTAATTTATTTACTTTGTAAAAAATAATGTATCTAATATTCATGATATCTAGTTTCTAGAATTGTTTTTTTTTTTTAATCTTATATCTCCTTTATTAAAATCCGTTAGTCTATTTCAGAACGTTTAAAATTAAAATAATTGAAGAAAAATAATTTTTGTGACAGCCTGCAAATTTTGATAAATAAATGCAACTATTATAATATTAATTAAGTGTAATAAAAACATTTATATTATAAACTTATCTAGTAAATTTTTATTTAATAATTTATTATAATAAATTTGTACCCTATGATATAGTTATTTTTTTTATCATTTCGTCGAGAGCAGTTCTTTTTCAAGTCTTCCTGTAAGCGAGTTATGTTAAGTCATAAATTCCTGCGTTTGCAGACAGTAAAACTAGAGTAATTGTTATACTAGTTAAGGGATTTTCATAACAACACAAAACACTTTTCTAGCCTTAAAAAAACGTTTTATCTCGTAATATTAATGGAGCTCACTTTGTAATATCAGATAACTTTTTGTGATCCGAAGTGGCGAGACGCTCTTTATGTTCTTCAGGAGAGAAAGATGAATGATGGCAGCCTCCAAAAAACAAACGTCTCTGCGAGCATTCGGTTTTTAATCAGTGCGAGACACAAACCTTTCGGGGAAAAAATAGTTTATGAAAAAGAAGAAGAGTTCACTCCTCGGGGCAGGAGGGGGAGTTCAATTTAATTATTTTTATAGCCGTGAGTCATCTTGACTGGCAAGTAATGGGTTTTAATTAAGGAGAGAGGTGCTGTTTTTCCTTCGGAGATATGCATGCGAGACATCTCACCTGTCTGCGAGTGGGCCTTAACTGCACCATTTCCCACAAGTAATTCCTTGAATGCACCACCAGAGTTGGAGTGAATGGCTTGCGAGGGTTGAGCAGCATTTAGAACCCATTACAAATGAAGATTATGGAAGTGCGTAACTTTACAAAAAAATTAACTGAGAAGTTGTGAAAAAATCTGCTTGTTTGTGTTACAAATTCCAGTTAGCATACTTTTGTCCAAAATGGCACAACCTCATCTAAAATCTGGATAAAAACAGAAGGTGGATTCTCTATTGAAAAAAGCTTTCATCGAAATTCAGGTTGATTGAACGGTCATGGGACATACATTGAGGAGTGGTACAGCCTACTGAAACATACATTTTTTTTGTATAGCAATGTTGGGTCAGAAGTGAAGCATTGAGGCACGAACACAAAAAATGTGACACAAAAAGGAAAACAATGTTTATTGACACCATCGTTTCAAAGTGCTTCTTTGATTTAAAGTTTACAATAGATGTTCAAAACGTAGACTACCCTGCATGAGATCGTCGAAGGAGTGATTGACGAACAGTTCAAAAGTTCCCAGGCCTTTTGCAGCCGTAATGGATAATTGAGGTCCTTAATGGATCAACTGGAATCTTGTATATATTACTAGACTTATATAAGTCCAGTTATATTAGTTAGTTATATATAAATCCCGTTATATTTAATGGACTTATCCTATAAGTCTCATAAACTTACATATAAGCTTTCAGCCTTAATAACATTGCCTTACTCTCTATTTTCTAATAAACTAACTGGTATTGTGCAATATATTTAAATCGTGATATAAGAATAAATTATATTGCTCAATTCTTCCATTAGGCAAGGAGTCAAGCTCATAATAATACTAATGCAATAATCTGTTACTACAAATGGGTATGAATTATCCAATTTCTTTCAAAATTAAGTGACAAATATGCTTTCGAGATGTGAGCATTTGGAAAGGAATTCAGAAGATGAGTCTAGAAGGAGACTTTCACAGTCTAAGCAAGCGGGGTTAAGAAATCAGCTTTCGTAATCTGCTCTGATTGCGGAGTCGGGACAAAGGCCTTCCTCCTCCAATTAAGAGCGGCCGTGTTCGTTAGCGAACGCTTTCATTAAACGCACCCTTGCCTCCCCGCCTGTCTCACTTCATCGAATGTAGTATGCACAGCTGGCTGAATGCAGGGCGCTCATGGAAATCGCCTCCATCCAGAAGGTGAAAAACCCTTTCTTTGAGCACTGCAGCAGGACGTATTTCTAAAACTTTTAAGACACTTCACTTCACGTTCAACTTTATAAATATGACAAAAATCTTAAAGTTTACAAAGTGACGAAGCAAATGTCTTTGACATAGTGCTTTGTTTATTTATGTATATTAAGATTTCATAAAAATACCTATAAATATTAAAAATTCCGCTGATAATGAAAACGATATCGCTGCAACAAAGGCATTGCAGCATCAGGTTGACTCATGATATATTTTTTTTTTTGACGAGCTAGTTGGCTTATAACATATTATTTGATATTTTCTAGCTTGCCCTTTGCACAGCTGGAGTTGCAACGTTGTTGAAACGGATTGCATTATTAAATGAATTAAATTATTATATATTTATTATTAAATTAAATTATTATATAATTAATATTAGATTAAATATCATTATATATATTAGGTTGGGGAAAAAGAAATCCATTATTTTTTGTGAAATTCAAGGTTTCATTTAACATGCTTTGGATTAAAAATTTTCATCAAATATGCTTCGTTTTGTTCTATAATGTGTTGCCCTTTTAAAGGTAGCTTCGTTATGCTGCTCTCTCCCTCTGAAGCTTTCTTAAGCAAGTCACGAAACGAAAGTGGGCATTTGTAAAAGGAACTCAATGTTCTGATTGCTTCCGAAATCTACCGGCTTAAACCCGTCTCCATTGAATTTTGATAGATTTTATATGAAAATGTTAATTCATTATTTATCTGATTTTACTTTGTACTGAATTTCACCTGTTCTAGCAACACACTTTTCAGCTTTTAACTATTTAATTTTACCAGAATTTTAACAGTACTGTCGTTTGGCGCAGCATGGCCTAATCTGGACCTTGTGCCATAAAGCCCCAATCAACCAACCAATCAAAGGTTCATTTGAATCAAAACTGTGTGCAATATTCCAAAGGCTGTGAGCTAAATATAAGTTCGAAAAACGCAAAATCGTAAGAAATCACGCAAGGGGGGCGAGCTTTCTTAAGTAAGTCACGAAACGAAAGGGTGCATTTGTACAAGGAACTCGATGTTCTGATTGCTTCCGAGATCTGCCGGCTTAAACCCGTCTCCATTGAAGTCGAGTCGAAGAGGAGATCATAATTCACGTTTGATAGATCGAGCGGGATGAAGAATATTCTAATGCCTTAAATGCCCGGTCGTGTCTTCTCGGAGCTTTAATTTTTGATAAGCACAAAAAAAAAACCCCTTTTCGAAATCTTCCAGAGAGAGATAAGTGACTGGAAAGCCAAATAAATAAATGAATTCGGCGGCTGAGAAATGGTCCTTTTTTAAATCGATGGAGTGTTTACCCGCACAGACATATTTTGACAGAGGCGGAAAAAATGAACATTTTCCGCTATTCATTCCGCATCTGGAAGAATCTATCATCAAAAACGAAGACGAATAATTCTTTCGGGGGATGAATGGGATCCCGTTCGCTGCGGCTGTCAAGTCGGGATGGCGAAGGACTCGGTTTGTTTACGATTCGGATCAAGAGATTAATCTTCTTGTTAATAAATAGAAGTCTTTCTTTTATATATTATGAATAGTATACGCATTGATGTCTGAAGTACTCAATTCTTCTTTGAAGGTTTTTTTAATTAATTTTTTTCATTGTTTGATTGATTCGTCGAAATAATTTATCCGGGAAATTAAAATTGGGCACTTTATTAAAACTACTTGATGCAGCTTATGTTTTCTAGGAGGCCGGTCAAATAACGATATAGGTGTTGATAAATTGTTTTGACTTTATTCTGGGAAGTGATGTACACTGTTGTCTGTGCGAGTATAGAATAATGCATCGTTGGCAAAACTTTGCGAAGAAAGCCACATATTCAGTGAAGGGAAGTCACTAATGCGTTGAATACGTTGAAACCACATATTTCATCGAATATTGTTGCCTGTGAGATGCAGATTTCATTGTTTACGAAACAGTGAGAAACAAGCCATATTTCCAAGGGAAGAGATACATGAACGTAACCTAGCTGAATGCATTTAAACACATATTACATGGAACATTGTTGTCATGTATTGTGAGATGTAGATTTCATTATTAACGAAAGTTTGAGAAGCCTGCTACATTGTCAAGTAAGCGCATACATGGAAGTCACCAAGCTGAATACATTGAAAACACATGTGAGATCGAACATTGTTGTCTGCCAGATGTAGATTTCATTGTTAAGAAAGCATTGAGAAGAACGCCACATTGTCAAGAGAAGAGATACGCGTAAGTCACGGATCTGAATACTTTGAAACACATATTACCTGGAAAATTGTTGTCTGTGAGAAAACACTTATGTCATCGAACATTTTTGCTTGTGAGATGTAGATTTCATTGCTAATGAACTGTTGAGAAGCCCTTCACAATATCAAAGGAAGGGATACGCGAAAATCACCGAGATGAATGCATCGAAAAACATATTACATGGAACATAATTGTCAGTCAGATGTATATTTCACTGTTAAGAAACATTGTGAAACAAATCGCATTTTAAAATAATAAATATTTTACAGTATTGATACAATGAAATGACTGATTACTGATACAGGTAAAATATATCGTCGTAGTAGCAGCCCTTGTTCAAAAACACACAATGATTTCAGCCACTCTGTAAAAATAGGATGTCCTGAATAAGATCGGCGATTTCAGAAATGAGTAACAGATTAAGGTTTAAAAAAATACATACTGCGAATTCTTGTGTTAAACTAAAAATAATGAAGTAATTAAAACTTTTAAAAAGAATAGTAAAATAATTATTATAATATGCATAACTAATGATGGATGTATACATTTCTTATAAATTTATATACTTTTTATCAAAATAATTTATCTAATATTCCCGATATCTAGTTGCTAGAATTGTTTATTTTAAACTTGTATCTCCTTTATTAAAATCCTTTAGTCTATTTCAGAACGTTTAAAATTAATATAATTGTAGAAAAATAATTTCTGTGACAGCCTGTAAATATTGATAAATAAATGCAACATTTATAATATTAATTAAGTGTAATTAAAACATACATATTATAAACTTATCTAGTAAATTTTTATTTAATGGTTTATTATAAGTAAATTTATATCCTCTGTCATAGATATTTTATACTCTTTTCTTTTTCAAGCCTTATTGTAAGCGAGCTATGTTAAGTCATAAATTCCCGCGTTTGAAGACCGTAAAACGAGAGTAATTGTTATACTAGTTAAGGGATTTTCATAACTACACACAAAACACTTTTCTTGCCTTGAAAAAAAAACGTTTTATCACGTAATATTAATGGTGTTCACTTTGTAATATCAGATAACTTTTTGTGATCCGAAGTGGCGAGACGCTTTTTATGCTCTTCACGAGAGAAAGATGAATGATGGCAGCCTCCAAAAAACAAACGTCTCTGCGAGCATTCGGTTTTTAATCAGTGCGAGACACAAACCTTTCGGGGCAAAACAATTTATGGAAGAGAAGAAGAGTTCACTCCTCGGGGCAGTGAGAGGATGTTCAATTTAATTATTTTAATAGCCGCGAGTCAGTCTGACTGGCAAGTAATGGGTTTTAATTAAGGAGAGAGTGCTGTTTTTCCTTCGGAGATTTGCATGCGAGACATCTCACCTGTCTGCGAGTGGGTTTTAACTGCACCATTTCCCACAAGTAATTCCGTGAATGCACCACCGGAAATGGAGTGAATGGCTTGCGAGGGTTGAGAAACATTTAAAACAGCCCATTACTAATGAAGATTATGGTACTGCTAACAAAAAATGAACTGTGAAGTTGTGAATAAAACTGCTTGTTTTGTGCTACATGTTTCAGTTAGCATACATCGCATAACCTCTTCGAAAATCAGGATAAAACCTGAAGGTTAGTGTGTTGGGAATTCTGTATTGAAAAAGGCTTTCTTCGAAATTCAGGGTGAATCAATCATAATGGGACAAACTTTGAAAATTGATACAATTAACTAAAACATGCATTTTTTGTATAGGAATGTAGGGTTGGAAGGGATACGTTGACGCACGAACACAAAAAATATGACACAAAAAGGAAGACACTGCTTGTTTATGACATAATTGCAAAGTGCTTCTTGGATTCAATGTTTACAATAAATGGTCAAAATGAATATCATCGAAGGAGTGATTGGCGAACAGTTCAAAAGATCTCAAGCATTTCGCAGACTGCAGTGAAAGTTGAGGTTCTTAATGGATCAACTGGAATCTTGTATATATTACTAGACTTATGCAATATAACTGGACTTATCATATAAGTCTCGTAAGTTTACATAAGTTTACTGCCTTAATATCATCGCCTTACTCTCTCTTGTCTAATAAACTAACTCGTATTGAGCCATATGATTTATTCGTGATATAAGAATTAATTGTATTGCTCAATTCTTCCACTAGGCAACGAGTCAGGCTCATAATAATACTAATGCAGTAATCAGTTAGGACAAATGGGAATGAATTATCCAATTTCTTTCAAAATTAAGTGACAGATCTGCTTTCGAGATGTGAGCATTTGGAAAGGAATTTAAATGCTGAGTCGAGAAGGAGACCAAGCAAACGGGGTTAAGAAATCAGCTTTCGCAATCTGCTCTGATTGCGGAGTCGGGACAAAGACCTTCCTCCTCCAATTAAGAAGCGCTGTGTTCGTTAGCGGACGCTTTCATTAAGCGCCCCCCTCCCCTGTTTCACGTCATCGAATAGAGGAAGGGCGCATAGCCGGCTGGATGTAGGGGCGTTCATAGAAATCGCCTCCATCCATAAGATGATAAACGCTCTCTTCGAGCACTGCAGCAGGGCGTATTTCTTTAACTTTTAAGACACTTTACTTCCTCTTCAACTTTATAAATATAACAAAAATCTTAAAGTTTACAAAGTGACGAAGTCTTGTAAATAGTGCTTTGATTACTTAGGTACCTTAAGATTTCATAAACCTACCTATAAATATTAAAAATTCCGCTTATAATGAAAAGGATGTCGTTGTAATAAACACCTCGCATCATCAGGTTGACTCAGGCGTGTTACGTATTTTTTTTTTCCATAATCTAGTTGACTTACAGCTTTAATTTGATGTTGGCTATCTGTCTCTTTGCAGTAATAAGAATTGTTGAAATGCATTAAATTATTAAGTCATTGTTATTATATTAAATTATTATATACATGATGATTATAATTAAAATCCCAATTTCAAAATGCTGCAAAAGAGAGAAGCACTCGTTACCATCCTTTCAATCCAGAAATTGAATATTTATCGTAATGTAATATTTTTTTCTATAAAATAAAGCATATTTTTTAATTTTTAAACACTTTGGAACCCGAAGGGCATTTCTCATTCGTCCGTATTCGTCATCGTCCAAACTTTTCGAGACACCCACGCACTCCAGTTGCTTATCTTTTCGAAATACCTCCACCCCCACGTCCCATTCCTACGGGGATTACTCGTGTCAGGTAGCGAGGAAGACAGCCCGCTAATCCAATGCGAGTACCCGCCGCAAAGAAAGGAAAGTCCTCCTATTGTTGCAAGAAGAAAAACGTCCAGATTGAGGAAGATGTTGCTTGTTCCTCTGATCACTCTCTGTTTGTTTTCTTTTCTCTGCCTCTTTCACGCAACGACATTTTCTTATTTCTTGCAAAAGAATGACCATGAATTTCTGCATTTTTAGACCTCTTACATGGATTTTAATTTAGATAAAATAAATGCAACTATTATCCAGTCCTGGCAACTATTATCACAGTTCAGTCACATTAATGTAACCACCTGTCAAAAGCAGAATAACCACCTTTGGCAGAGCGGACCGCTGCGAAACATGCAGGAAGAGAGTCAATTAGGTTTGTGAAGGTGTTTACTGGGATGTTGAGCCGTGCCGACACCAGTGCCAGCTGCAGCTAGATTATGCGGTTGAGGATCCAAGGCGCGAACAACTCGATCGTGGTCCCATAGGTTCTCGATTGGGTTTAAATCCGGCTGGCCTGTTTGCTGGCCAAAGTAGTACGGTAAATTCATCCTGGTGCTCTTCCAACAACGCATAAACACTACGAGCTGTATGACACCTCACATTGTCCTGCTGGTAGATGCCATCATTCTGAGGAAAAATAATTCGTATGTAGGGGTGGACATGGTCCGGAAGGACAGATGCGTACTTGTGCTGATCCATCGTGCCTTTCACAATGATGAGTGCACCCAGTGAAAGCCAGGAAATGCTCCCTCCTCCAGCATGGATCCTTCCGGCATTTTTTGTAGGGTGTTTGCTTTCAGACGTTTCACGCCGTATACGACAATGTCCATCTGTCCGATGGAGCATGAAACGTGTTTCATCAGAAAAAGCCACCTGTCGCCACTCTGTGGACGTCCAGATTTGGTACTGGCTTGCAAATTCAAGCCTTCGTCGCCGATGGACAGCAGTCAGCATAGGTGCATTAAACAGGCTTCTGCTGCGGAGCAACGTTCGCTCAACCGCTGTTGAGGACACACTTTGGTAGCCCCTTGGTTCATCTGGGTGGTCAGTTAAACGTCTATTCGCCCGAACATATCTCCGCAGCCTTCGTTCGCGTCTGTCATCTATAGCACGTGGTGTACCACATGTGCCACGCCGCTGATTTTGGATAGTGACATTTTTCCATGCACAGTATACTTTAACCACGGCGGCACGCGAACAGCTCACAAAATTAGCCGTTTCCGAAATGCTTCCACCCTTGGCCCGAAAGCCAATAATCATGCCTTTTCGGACGTCGGATAAATCGCTACGTATCTGCATTACGCCAACGATTGAAATGCTTTCCGATGCCCTAGACATCCTTTAGATACACTCCACTGTACATACACTCAATATACCTTTTTGTGATTGGTTATTTCACATTGACGTCGAAAGTAGCTGGTAGTCACATTAATGTGACTGGACTGTGTAATACTAATAAAGCATAATAAATACATATATATTATGAACTTATCTAGTAAATTTTTATTAAATAGTTTATTATAAGTAAATTTATATCCTCTGTCAGCGATATATTTTTTTTATCCCTTCGTCGAGAACAATTCTTTTTCAAGCCTTCTTGTAAGCCAGTTATGTTAAGTCATAAACTCCATTTGAAGACAGTAAAACTACAGTAATTGTTATACTAGTTAAGGGTTTTACATAACTACACACAAAACACTTTTCTTGCCTTGAAAAAAAAACGCTTCATCACGTAATATTAATGGTACTCACTTTGTAGTATCAGATAACTTTTTGTGATTCGAAGTGGCGAGACGCTTTTTATGTTCTTCGGGAGACAAAGATGAATGATGGCAGCCTCCAAAAAACAAACGTCTCTGCGAGCATTCGGTTTTTAATCAGTGCGAGACACAAACCTTTCGGGACAAAACTAATTTATGGAAGAGAAGAAGAGTTCACTCCTCTGGGCATGGGGGGGTGGCCGGGCGAGGATGTTCAATTTAATTATTTTAATAGCCGCGAGTCAGCTTGACTGGCAAGTAATGGGTTTTAATTAAGGAGAGAGTGCTGTTTTTCCTTCGAAGATTTGCATGCGAGACATCTCACCAGTCTGCGAGTGGGTTTTAACAGCACCACTTTCCCACAAGTAATTCCATGAATGCACCACCAGAAATGGAGTGAATGGCGGGCGAGGGTTCAGCAACATTTAAAACAGCCCATTACAAATGAAGATTATGGTAGTACGTGTATTTTAACAAAAAATTAACTGTGAAGTTGTGAATGAATCTTCTTGTTTTGTGCTGCAAGTTCCAGTTGGCATACTTTTGTTCAAAATCGCATAACATCATCTAAAACATTACTTACTAAATATACAACCATTTATGCTTTTATAATTTTGATAATAATGATGTCAATAAAATATCTTTTGAATAAAAAATATTTTTGGAAAAAAATTTATTGTTCAATAAAAAGTGAATTAATTTTTTTAATTAAAAATATTTTTTCGAATAAATTTCTTTTTTCGATGAAAAAAATACTTTTTTCAGTAGGTTTTTGCGATTAAAATATATTTTTTAATAAGAAATATTTTTCGAAAAAAAAAAATATTCTTTCATTATAAAACATATATTTTTCACTAAAATTAAACATATTTTTTAATGTTTAAACCCTTTGGAATCCGAAGGACATTTCTCAATCGTCCGTATTCATCATCGTCCAAACTTTTCGAGACACCCACGCACTCCAGTTGCTTATCTTTTCGAATTGCCTCCACCCCCACGTCCCATTCCGACGGGGATTACTTGTGTCAGGTAGCGAGGCAGATAGCCCGCTAATCCAATGCGAGCACCCGCCTCTAAGAAAGGAAAGTCCTTCTTCTGTCGCAAGAAGAAAAACGTCCAGATTGAGGAAGACGTTGCTTGTTCCTCTGACCACTCTCTGTTTGTTTTGTTTTCTCTCTGTCTCTTTCACACAACAACATTTTTTTTATTTCGTTTGCCAAATGAAAGCGAAAACTGCATTTTTAGACCTCTTAAAATGATTTGAATTTAAATATATATTTAATTTTTTTCTTATTGAAAGCAGTTTGCATGTGAAATATATTTTCTTTCTTTTACTTGCTAGAAATAAAGTTTCATTCTTTTACTTAGCTTACTTACATTTATTTAGTTTTCTACTTACATGTATTGCCTGATGTCATTTATTCTTCTGTGTAATGCACAAATTGCACAAACTGTTGGGTCTTTTTGGGTGATTTTAACATTTCATAAACTACCAGAGCTCATATTCTTTTACTTTACCGCTACTTAAATACTTTTGCGTATTTAACAATTTATTACAGTAGTTGTTTATTACAGTTTATTATTACTGTTTATTACCAATTTTTTACAGTAAAAAATTTGTCAAATAAATTCATTCAAATAATATGATAGTCATCATTATATTAATGTAAGCATAAATTTTGAAAAACAAAATTAATGAATTGAAATGCTTTATTGAAGGAACTTTTTGTTACAATTTGAACCTCTATACAATGGCATCAATGGAACATGCACAAACCCATATATATATATATGTAATAACACCCATTTTCCACTACATAAACTAATACCTAGGAAACTTAGTTAAAAATTTTCTTTGAAGCAAAAGGATTCACCGAACCTTTAACATTAACCAGATTTCTTTCAGTGACCTTTATGAAAGTATTCATTTTGACCCAGATACGATGAAAATCCATTATATTTCCACCTAGTTCAAAGCTGGTTTGAACCAAACACAAACATAAATGCCACCACCAGTGAAGCCTATGGTAGAAAAGGTCAGAGAACTAGCCAGCAGGCCGCTGCTGGAAAAGGAAATTCTTTCTTTTAAACATGTCAGAATCAGTCTAACATTACCCAATACACTGTCCAGTCACATTAATGTAACCACCCCCTACTTTCGAAGTCAAAGTGAAGTAACCAATCATAAAAGGCAGGTGGAAACACATTGCAGTGGAGTGTATATAAAGGATGTCCTAGGGCATTGGAAAGCTTTTCAATCGTTGGTGTAAAGCAGAAACGAACACCAGTGAACACCTTCTTTTTATTCTGGCTTTTGACAGGTGGTCCCATTAATGTTAAAGTGACTGAACTAAACTTATAAACATATTTCGTTACTGCAATCAATTTTATAAAAATAAGCAATCATGATAAGTATAATCAATGGCTTCATGTTAAATTTCCTTTATTCTGACCCGCTTAAAATATAAAAGTGACTTCGACATGATGCATCTATAAAGTACCATAACATGATGCCCATAAAGAAACAGACAGCTCACGAGTCCAAAGTGAATGTTGTCGCTCTTCATCAGAAGAAAAGTGCGGAGTTTTTCGGAAAAAGAATGTCTAGTTCGAGGAAAATATTTGTTCCTCTGATCAGTGTGTGTTCCTTTCTTCTGTTTCGGTCCACCCCCTTTCTCTCCATTCTCGTGTCCCGTGCGCATTCGGTCACGGAGAAATTTGAATAACAGTTTTTCTTTTTTTTTATCCGAGTTGCCGTTTTTATTCCATTTTCTTTCATTCCCCATTCAGTGAAACAGTTTGAATTGTAGATACAAATATTCAATTTCATATTTGTAACGAAAATCCAATGACGCGGTTCACGGTCGGGGGACTCCTAAACTGTGCAAAAACTGATTGAATGACAAAGAACGTTGCTTTCTCTGTGTGCACTCTCCTGTTTCTATCTTCGTGCATTTTGTCAGTAAAATGAGGACCGAAGGCAGATAAAGCTATTTGGTTTCGTGTTTTTTGCCATGCATCCTGATGGAATAAAATGCCCCGTTTCACCGCGATGCTCCCACAAAGTTGTTGCTTCGGAAGAGTGGTAGAAGAAGGGGTTGGAAAAAAAGATTTCAGGTTTCACGTGTTTACCACTGTGTTCTTCACTTCATAAAATTGTATTTTAAAAGGAATTTAATGCGCAGCATTTTGTTTGATATAACTTGTTTTTTTTTAAATGTCTCTCCTTAAGCATGAATGATGGCAATATAACATGAATTTAATCATTTTGGAAAATAATTTTTATATCATTATGTAAAATATTTTAAATTTTATTTTGGTAAAATATTTTTAGTAATCAAAGAGTAAAAACTAAACAATGCCTTTAACCAAATTTTTAATAACCGAAACTCTTACGTGTTTATATGGGTGATTTTGTAAATAAGAAAAAAAAGAAAATCTTGCTTTAGTAGGCACATGCCCACATATAAGTAGATGTGTACTCTGTAACATATTTATAGCTGAGGCAAAAAGAAATTATTGTGAAATTTTGTTTAAGGTATTTATCGTATTCTGACTAGAGGCAGACCATGATGTCATTACGGGCGTGTGATAACATTATGGACATTTCAAGTCTGGTTGGCTGTCTGCGAAATGCAGATGTTAAAACGTATCATATCTGTTTGCAAATAGATGTAACAGCCTTTGAAGCAGAGAAGAGTGGTGGCATATTCGAATGGTTCATATGGGCAGACAAGAATATTAAGTTTGTAACTGTAGTAGGGTCGCCCTACTGAAAGCTTTCATGTCTATGCCGGAAATAGGCATGATAATCCTTTCGTCAAGAATGCCCTTGTGGAAGAGGAAGACGTTTTCACTATTACTGGTGGCACAATTTAATCCCCATCATTCCCAAAACTGTAAAGAGGTATCTCGCTATGGCACCGTTTTGAGCTGTGATAAATAGAGCTTGACAAAACGTTTTACAGCAAAATGAAAAAACATTTCGTTGAATTCACTCATAAATAAAATTCATAATGATGAATGTGTAATTAATAAATTAAAAATTTTTAATTTCATCTTCTTTTATATGAAAAATTGGACAAACAATATGGAATCCACAAATAACGAAATTCCTGATTAATGATCTCCAGTGTTTGGTGTGTACTAAGATTCTTTGTACTTGCGTTTATTAGTTTCATTAACACTTGAAGGTTTCGGGAGAATAGGCAAAGGTACATTTCAATCAAAACTGTGTGCAATATTCCAAAGACTATGAGCTAAATACAAGTTCGAAAAACGCATTATCGGTTGAAATCACGCAAAAGAAATCAATTAAGAAATCAGCTTTCTTAAGCAAGTCACGAAACGAGACTTTGCATTTGTACAAGGAACTCGATGTTCTGATTGCTTCCGAGGTCTGCCGGCTTAAACCCGTCTCTATTGAGGTCGAGTCGAAGAGAAGATCATAATTCACGTTTGATAGATCGAGCGGGATGAAGAATATTCTAATGCCTTAAATGGCCGATCGTGTCTTCTCGGAGCTTTAATTTTTGATAAGCACAAAGGGGAAAAAATCCCTTTTCGAAATCTTCCAGAGAGAGATAAGTGACTGGAAAGCCAAATAAATAAATGAATTCGGGCCGTAGAGAAATGGTTCTTTTTTAAATCGATGGAGTGTTTACCCGCACATACATATTTTGACAGAGGCGGAAAAAATGATCATTTTCCGCCATTCATTCCGCATCTGGAAGAATCTATCATCAAAAAAGAAGACGAATAATTCTTTCGGGGGATGAATGGGATCTTCCCGTTCGCTGCGGCTGTCAAGTCGGGATGGCGAAGGACTCGGTTTGTTTACGATTCGGATCCAGAGATTAATCTTCTTGTTAATAAATAGAAGTCTTTCTTTTATATACTAAGAATAGTATGCGCATTGATGTCTGAAGTACTCAATTCTTCTCTGAAGGTTTTTTTAATTAATGTTTTTCATTGTTTTATTTATTCGTCGAAATAATTTATGCAAGAAATTAAAAGTAGGCACTATATTCAAACTACTTGAGGCAGCTTAAGTTTTCTATGTGGCCTATTATACAACGATATAGGTATTGTTGGGATCTTAATCTGGGAAGTGATGCACACCGTTACCTGTGCGAGTTTAGAATATTGCATCGTTGGAAAAAGCGTTCAGAACAAGCTACATATTCAAGTGAAGGGATACGGGGAAGTCACTGAGATGAATACGTTGGAAACACATATGTCATCGAACATTGCTGCTTGTGAGATGTAGATTTCATTGCTAATGAAATGGTGAGAAGTACGTCCCATTGTCAAGGGAATGAATACATGGAGAACTTCGAGCAGAATACATTGAAAACACAAATGTTGTCAAACATTGTTGCCTGTGAGATGCAGATTTCATTTTTATTAAACTTTGTGAAACAAGCCAAAAAATATTTTACAGTATGGATGCAGTGAAATTACTAATACAGTGAAAATAGATCTTCGAATTAGCAACCTCTTTTCAAAAGCACAAAATAACTTTGATTTCAGCCACGCTGTAAGAATAAGACGTCATGTATAAGATCGGCGATATTTGAAAAGAATGACCAATTATGGTCAAAAAAAATATATACTCAGCGAATTCCTGTGTTTAAGTATAAATTATGAAATAATTAATACTTTTAAAATGTATAGTAAAATAATTATTATAATGTGCATAACTAATGATAGATGTATACATTTGTTATTAAATTATTTACTTTTTAATCAAATAATTTATCTAATATTCACGATATCTAATAGCTAGAATGTTTTTTAGTCTTGTATCTCCTTTATTAAAATCCGTTAGTCTATTTCAGAACGTTTAAAATTAAAATAATTGTCGAAAAATAATTCCTGTGACAGACTGTAAATTTTGATAAATAAATGCAACTATGGTAATATTAATTAATTGAAATAAAAACAAATATATTATAAACTTATCTTGTAAATTTTTATTTAATAGTTCATTATAAGTAAATTTATATCCTCTGTCAGCTATACTTTTTTGCCCTTTTTTTTTTCAAGCCTTATTGTAAGCAAGTTATGTTAAGTGATAAATTCTTGCTTTTGAAGACAGTAAAACGAGAGTAATTGTTATACTAGTTAAGAGATTTTCATAACATTACACAAAACACCTTTCTTGCCTTGGAAAAAAACGTTTTATCACGTAATATTAATGGTGCTCACTTTGTAATATCCGATAATTTTTTGTGATCCGAAGTGGCGTGACGCTTTTTATGTTCTTCAGGAGAGAGAGAGATGAATGATGGCAGCCTCCAAAAACAAATGTTTCTGCGAGCATTCGGTTTTTAATCAGTGCGAGACACAAGCCGTTGGGGGCAAAACTAATTTATGGAAGAGAAGAAGAGTTCTCTCCTCGGGGCAGGGGGTGGCAGGGCGAGGATGTTCAATTTAATTATTTTAATAGCGGCGAGTCCGCCTGACTGGCATGTAATGGGTTTTAATTAAGGAGAGAGGAGCTGTTTTTCCTTCGGAGATTTGCATGCGAGACATCTCACCTGTCTGGGAGTGTGTCTTAACTGCACTATTTCCCACAAGTAATTCTGTAAATACACTACTAGAAATGGAGTGAATGGCTTGTGAGAGTTGAGCAACATTTAAAACAGCCCTTTACAAATGAAGATTATGGTAGTGCGTAACTTTAACAAAAAATTAACTGAGAAGTTGTGAATAAATCTGCTTGTTTTGTGCTACAGGTTTCAGTTAGCATACATCGCATAACTTCATCCAAAATCAGGATAAAAACGAAAGGTTAGTGTGTTGAGATTCTGTATTGGAAAAACCCTTCTTGGAAGATCATGGGATAAACTTTGAGAATTGGTACTGTTTACTAAAACACACATTTTTTGTACAGGAATTTTGGGTCGGAAGTGAAGCTTTGATGCGCGAGCACAAAAAAATGAGCCACAAAAAGGATAACATTATTTATTGACAACATCCTCGCAAAGTGCTTCTTTGATTCAATGTTTTCAATAAATGCTCAAAATGAAGACCATTGTACGTGCGATCGTCGAAGCAGTGATTGGCGAACAGTTCAAAAGATCCCAAGCATTTCGCAGCCTGTAATGAATGTTGAGGTCCTTAATGAATCAACTGGCATTTTGTATATATCAGTAGTCTTATACAATATAACTGTACTTATCATATAAGTCTCGTGAACGTACATATAAGTTTACTGCCTTAATATCATCGCCTTACTCTCTCTTGTCTAATAAACTAATTCGTTTTTGAGCAATATATTTTATTCGTGATATAAGAATACATTATATTTCTCAATTCCTCTATTAGGCACTCTCATATTAATACTAATGTAATAATCTGTTATGACACATGGGAAGGAATTATCAATTTCTTTGCATATTAAGTAACAGATCTGCTTTCGAGATGTGAGCATTTGGAAAGGAATTCAGATGATGAGTCTAGAAGGAGACTTTCCGAGTCCAAGCAAGTGGGGTTAAGAAATCAGCTTTCGCAATCTAACTCTGATTGCGGAGTCGGGACAAAGGCCTTCCTCCTCTAATTAAGAAGGGCTGTGTTCGTTAGCGAACGCTTTCATTAAACGCGCCCCCCTGTTTGACGTCATCGAATGCATTAGGGGCGCACAGCTGGCTGAATGTAGTGCGCTCATGGAAATCGCTTCTATCCACAAAGTGAAAAACGCTTTCTTCCAGCACTGCAGCCGGGCTGAAACTTTTAAGACACTTTACTTCATGTTCAACTTTATAAAGATGACAAAAATCTTAAAGTTTATAAAGTGACGAAGCGAATGTCTTGTACCTATTGCTTTGTTTATTTAGGTATCTTAAGATTTCATAAACCTGCCTATCAGTATAAAAAATCCCGCTGATAATGAAAATGATGTCGTCGTAACAATAACATCTCATCATCAGATTAACTCGTATGTATTACGAGTATGCATCTTTTTCAGATCAGCTAGTTGGCTTGCAGTTATTATTTGGTATTTTGTAGCTGACTCTTTGCACAACTGGCACAATACAAGTTATTGAAATATATTACATTATTAAATCATTATTATTAAATTAAATTATTATATAATTAATATTAGATTAAATATTATTATATGTATTATGTTGTAGAAAATGAAATCCATTATTTTTACGCGAACTTTATGTAACACGTTTCGGATTACTGATATTGGTCAAATAGGCACCGCATAATTTGTTGCCATTTTAAAGGTAGCTTTATAAAACCTCTCTCACAAAAGCATTCGTCTTTATTGGTGAAAAACAATCGATTTTCACAATGTTCTCTTGATGCTAATGATCTCTGACGACTGCTAACATGCTAGTCAACTTCAATTATTTCTATGATTTTATTGGCATTTTCGACGACGGGCCTACATGTGCAAAGTGCAAACTTAATATCAAAAATATCTTAACCAAATCTACGAAACCAAAATTGCACATAATTGATTGTTATTATTGATTGCATTTTCGACTTTATCAAATAAAAACTTTAAAATGTACCGAATTTTCTGTTTGTTGACTTCCATTTTTAACACCCCGTAACTCACAACTGAATGAACCAAACAAAAAACAGCAAAAGAATTTTTTAGTGCAAAATGTCACCTTTCTAATGAGCGTAAATATGAAATAATTTGATCGATACTTTACAAGATATCGATCACTACAGCCATTTACCGAAAAAATAGTGGTTTTCAAAATATCTGAATATTGTTAAATCAAATGATGCAGATGTCCAGACTTTCAATCCAGTTTTTTTTGTTTATTATAATAGAGTGAATTTCTCAACTTTTAAAAACACTTTAATATAAAGTGTTGTAAAATTTGTAAAGAGTTGTAATATATAATATACTTTAATATAAAGTAAACTTTATCAAGATCTCAAAAATATTCACGTTTGAAAAGTGAAGAATTGGTTGTACTTATTACTTATTTTTTATAAGACACTGGAAGAATTGCCAATCCTGTCAATAAATATTAAAAAAGCACTAGTAATAAAAGTGATGAACTTGTAAAAAAACATGAAAAAAAATGAAGTATACAAATCCATAACATGAAAGACATCCGATTATGAGATTCACTCCTTTTCTGTCATGAGCTAGTTGACATAATGTTATTATTTAGTATTTTATCTTCTAATATCATTAAGCAGTCGCCATCCATGGCTGTCCTTTCTCTGCTGTTTTATTACATATGAGACATTTTTTTTTTTTTATTTCAAGACGATTATTATGCATTACGATTTATTCACTGTAGTATCCTCCTTCAAAGCGACACATTATTTTAATTCATTCTTATTTTATTTAATTTTCCTACATTATTTATTGGGACCGCATGGCCGAGTGTCTGGCACTTGGTGTCATAGATTTTGGACTCGAGTCCCGGCGATGTCATGGATGTTTGTAATGTCATGATTCGGAATATACATTAAACTGTAGGTCTCGGATTAATATGATTGTAGAGCGTTGGCCGCAAGTCTGACAACTCTACAGCTTAAAAAGAAAACATCTCCCGCCTTGAAATCAGCCGGTGGCAAACTGTCTTGGCCCACCAAGGGGTTGTTGCTCCAATAAAGAAGAAGAATACATTATTTATTACTTTTTCAACACTATTAATAGTTAATGTTATTATTTGGTCTGGTTACTTTTACATTGAATTTTCGTTAATTAGTCATCTCTTAACTATAACTGATGCGTGACCATTCCTATTATGAGTCATTTTATTTGGATAGAGAGCCCTTTGAAATTAAAAGAATTTTGTTAATTCAAATTAATTTTGTTCAAATTCTTTTGATGATTTTAATGTGATTTTTGCCGGATTTGATATATATTGAGTTATCAGTTACTCAATACTTATCTATATTAGTATCGATTTATATTTCAATTTCAACAAGAATTTCAGTGATTGAAATGAAATTTTTCAATGGTACTTTTTTTATACATTCACAATTTGTTGTTTTTATGATATTTGGTACTGTATATTTGTTATCCTTTTATTATTAAGAGATTGTGAGTTTCTCTTCTATGCTGACATGCTACAATTCTTTAGTTTTCTCTGTTACTTTTCATTTCAATAGTTACTGTATTATTATTCTGTAATAGGGGTGTTCAAAATACCCGATGTTCCGCTGTAACATACATTAACTTTTAAATAAATTATCAGCCTGAATTTTCGAAAAAAAAAAAACTAAATAAGTTTCTAAAACATCATATCCCTCAACTAATTATTACTTAAAATTTAATAATTATTTCAACTAATTATTACTTAAAACTTAATGATTACTTCAAGTAAGTATTACTTACAACTTAACAAATACTTCAACTAGTTATTACGTACAACTTAATAATTACATCAACTAATTATTATTTACACTTGAGTCTTACTTTATCTCTTATTATCTGAGACATTTTTTGAAACTGCAACTTTAAAATTTGGTGATATTTTAAGCCTAATTTGTTCATTCACATGAGCTTAAAATATCCTCAAATTTTAAAGTTGCAGTTTCAAAAAATGTCTCAGGTAATAAGAGATAAGGTAAGACTCAAAGTGTAAATAACAATACTTTATACTTTTGTAGTACTTTACTGTTTTCTCTGAAGGGCGTTAAATGGCTCAAAGTTTGTTTATCAAATTTTATCATTTCATTTATTCCTTTTTTGTATTCCGCTATTCAAACCCTTGTAATAATTATGAACAATTATAAAGTAAAAGATTTAAACTTGTACCAGAAAAATATCTACAAAATAAAATAAAAATAACACTATATACATAATTTTAAAAATTAACTCAAATTCTTCATGTGGAATTTATTTCATTTTGACCAAACACTTTAATAATATTTGTTTCGTTGTCTATTGAAGTTTCAATACTATTGTCAGTTTTTTACAAAGGCAATGAATAAATCATTCTGAAGGACAATTTTTAAAAAAGAAACAGATACATTCTCAACACCCTCATTTTAAACATTCATCTTATAAAGAAGTTTCGAGACTGTTGCTCCCCCTTTTTTTACAAAAGGAATGAATAAATCAATCAAAAATTACAATCCAGTATTTAAAGAAATGCGCTCTCAACGAGAAAAATATCTACAAAATAAAATAAAAATAAGACTATATACATAATTTTAAAAATTAACCCAAATTCTTTATATGGAATTTATTTCATTTTGACAAAACACTTTAATAATATTTGTTTCGTTGTCTATTGAGTTGTCTTTAATAATATTTGTTTCGTTGTCTAATTCTTAATTTGAGTTATTATTGGGACTTCAGTGGGAGGATTTAACGAGACAGCTTGTATGGCTGCTCTGGAATCTATGAATATTACCACTTTAGAGTAGAAATCGTTATTTAACCTGATTTTTAAATTATTTATTGCTAAATGTATAGCATAGAATTCAGCATCAAAATATGTCAAAAATTTTCTTATTAGTGCATACTGGGAAAACAATTCAGAGTAGACACCTGAAACTTTTTATGATTCTGAATTCCATTTATGTTATAATTGTGGTTGTAACATATGGCTATATTGGAAACCAATCCATTACAATAAGAATCATACACAAAGAAGGAACAAGTAGAACAAAGCAAACATACAACAGGACAACAATGAAAGTAGGACAACAATGAAAGTGACTAAGTAGGTCTCACTCACCGCAACATGTCAAAGTGGAAGAGAGTCAATAAAGAGGGTTGGCACTTTATTTTAGTCCAGGAGGCTTCTGCTTCCCAATACAATTGCAACACTTCCCCACGCCGCTGAACCTCCCTGTTTAGTTCTTAACATTTTAAAAGACTGTTCTGAATTCATGGTTCAGCTCTGCATATTGGGTAAATGTTCGAGGCGAGGGCACCTATCCTGTTTAGGTGTTCCGCAAGACAATCTTGCATGGTTCTTAATCGAAAGTTGGCAACCGCCTCTTTATGTGGTCTAGTGGCAAAGATTTTTCCTGCTGTCTTGAATAGCGTGCCACTTTTTGCCTTCATATTTAGTTATGAGATTATCTTTCAGTTTCTTAAAAATTTCTCAATGAATATATTTCTTGAAAGATTCATATGGAACTTGTTTCTTTCAATATCCCCATCGTTTCCTTTCTTTGTAAGTGAATCTCCTGCTTTGTTACCTTTAAATCCCTCGTGTGATGGTATCCACTGAAATAAATTTGACACACATTCTCAACATCATTATGGGTTTATTTATTACATGAATAGATTCTATCTGGTGTTCGACTGCGCACTATTTAGACGTCCCCCCCCCCTCTTTTTTTTAATATCGGTCGCTTTCGTGTTCCTCTTCCGTAATGAGAAACCCACACACAAATAATGACAATGGGACGTTTTTTTCATAGAGGGCATTTAGTAGTAAGTGCATTTGATTTGCTTGTCGTATGGAAAAACCACGAAAACATTCCATCAGGCAATTTTGACTATTGACAATCTGTAGTTTATATACTTATCAAAATCTCCTCTCTTCCAAAGAGGTGACTGTAACGGAAGCTGCCTGCGGTTTTTATTCTCAGTCCTCTTTCAAAATAGTTACATGCTTTACCGTTTGATCGGGGGCCAGATGACCAGACTCTTACCTTTAGGTCTGGGTCTAATTAGCCCAAAGTAGGAACAAGATAACAGTAGAGCGACAAACCAAATTACTGTTAGACCACAAGTTGAAATTTTTTATGCATTTGATATGTACAATTCATCTTTGAATCGGGTTCATTTATTCTTACAAAGCAAAGTAAAAATTCATTTTGTACAAAATTTATTTGATTTTAAAGGAATAATATTTATTTTATAAATTAATGTGTCTCAACTTTTTATTTGTATAAAATGTTTAAAAAATTTTACACATGAATTTACATCTTAAAAATATAACACACTTTATAGTGCAGGCAATGTGGAATTTTCTACATCAAAGAATAAATCATTTCCATAAAATATCTAGGGATATAATTTTTTTATATTTTAAGTAAACGTTAATTTCTAAGAAAATTTTTTGTGACTGTCGTTCATTTATAAAAAAATTCAACAAGGCGATAAAATTGATATCAAAAATAAAATACACAGTGGACTGTGTTTTATAAATTCTAGATTTTCAATTTGAAATTCTATGGGGCAAAGTATGAAATATTAGCTTTATTTTCAATAACAGCTTTTTTTAGAAGAGTTGCCAAAATATACTTTTTTTTGTTGCTTCCGCAACGGGATTTTTTTAAATGTTTAAATATTAGAGGTGGAAAAAAAAAAGAATCCCTGTTTGCTTCTTTCCTCGCGCTGTTTACCTTCGCAAGTCTCGAAGGAAATTAATCACAAAAAGAGGGAAAATCAGTTTCGGGGATTTTTTTTTCCCCCAACAAAAGCTTCTTTTATGAAGGCAGAGAATCCGGGACTATTTTTGGAAGTCTTTCGTGATTGACGATCGAAGGAGAGAGCAGAAAGAAGATATCGCTCCTGACAGCCCTGACGTTCTGTTTGCCTGCTCCTGGAATGAAAGGCATTTCTAAAAAGGAGAAGAGAAAAGAAAAAAAAAAAGAATATGTATTCGGAAAGCTGATCCGAGAAACAATCCCGGAGACAAGCGGACTCGAAATGAAATGTTGGCTCCGGAGCCCACCTGAAATACTTTCTAATCTCGTTGAACGAAGAGACTGAATGCAGGACATAGAAAACCTTGACGTTCAACATATAGGTAACAACAATTATAATTACATCAATCCTATGTCAATTATAAAGCAGAACATCAGTTATGACGATGATAACTAATATCATGATCAATTATGACGATGCTGACTGTTATTACGATCCGTTGTGACGATGTTGACTTATTATCACGATCAATTATGACGATACTTAGAATTATTATGGTGATGAATATTATTACGATTAATGATTGCTGACTATTATGATTCTGAGTATAATTGATGTTGACTATTATCACGATCAATTATTACGATGATGACTATTATTGCTGACATATGATTTTGACTATTATTATGATAAATTATGACGATGCTGAATATTATTACGATCAATTATTGCTGGCTATTGTGATTCTGACTATTATTGCTGACTAATATTATTCTGACTATTATTATGATAAATTATGACGGGGCGGAATATTATTACGATCAATTAATCCTGGCTATTGTGGTTCTGACTATTATTGCTGATTAATGTGATTCTGACTAATATTATGATAAATTATGACGATGCTGAATATTATTACGATCAATTATTGCTGGCTATTGTGATTCTGACTATTATTGATGCTGACTATTATCACGTTCAATTATTACGATGATGACTATTATTACTGACTAATATGATTATGACTATTATTATGATAAAGTGTGACGATGATGAATATTATTACGATCAATTATTGCTGACTAGTATGATTCTGACTATCATTACGATCAATTATTACAATGCTCATTATTATTACGATGTCGATGTCGTTATTCACATTTTTTAATGCATTATACTAAGTTTTAACTGTCGCCTTTCCTCTTTTCATGATGAAGATTGTTGGTGAGGTGGAAATAATTTTTAATGGATAATCTCTTTTTTATTGAACATATCTAGTAGTAAACCAGATTGCGCATTTCTTTACAGCCACAGTCCTTAAACTTTATGAATTGACGAAAGATTTAAAAATATTAAAATATAAAATGAAATCCGCCATTATTATAACGAATTCAAACATAATGCTCTCATTTTTTAAAATACAGGAACAATATTTTTATTTAAATTGATTAATTTTGTTTTCTTTTGCCTGATTATGAACTGAAATTGTTCGCCATTAAAAACACATATATATAAAATTCAGCGTTATTCAGGATTAAAAAATTGCATCATAATTCAAATTTTATTAAATACTTTTTCTCCTGAAATCTTGAACCAAAATTTATATTTATTTTATATACATTTGTATTTCTTTATACACAAATTTATCGTGGTATTGATTTCGGGGCGATTATCTGAAATACTTCCACCATCAGTTCCAGTAGGAAATTTTAATGGTAGCATCAATGTCTTGTGGGATAAGAAAACTCGGGACATTTCAAACTCCAGAGGGATATACCCCTACCACTACGGGGATGAGTCTTGGAGAAGAGAAAAAAAATCAGCTTGATTGTCGAAGCACAACGCTTTGCTACATCTAACATCATTTTGTCTGGTCGTTTCTGAAAGAGATGACTGCAACCAATTCCACTAGTAGATAAGAACCTGTTGTTCTAATGCAGATGGCAATACATAGACAATTAATCTATATGCCATAAGCAAGGCCTGCACCGCTGTTACTCACCTCAGCACTAAACAGGCGGCGCGTGCAGCTTGAAGATAGGTTATGGAGGCAAGTGACACTACCCTCACAACGCTCTACGATCCTAATAAATAGGATATTTGTAGCGATTCCCAATCCACTACAAACATCCATCGCAACACCGGGAGTCGAACTCGTAAACCTGAAGTACCGAGCGCAAAGCGTTAGCCACTCGCTCATCAGTGGATGAGAACCTCGGGTCTGCTGTAATATAAGTCAGCCTTAAAATGTCAGCCTAAAAGTGGTATTGGATCATTAAAGTATATCACATTTACTTAAGCTTGAAACATGTTTTATCTGTTGTTGTTATTGTTGTTGTTACTTATCCCACTTATTAGATATCTAATCCAGACCAAGCCCACGAACCCGTATGGACTCATGGTTGAAGGGGACAAGGGGAAGGAAGCAGCTTCTGTTGTGAAGGAGCACCCGTAGGTAGAAGTCTGAATTTTGTTCCGTAATGCTCTTACAATCATAGAAAACCAGGACCTGTGGCTTAAAGTAGATTCCGAATCACTACAAACGCCCATGGCATCGCCGGGTCTCGCACCCGAAACCTGTGGTACCGAGCGCCAGAGCGCTAGCCACTCGACCATTCAGGCCCACATGTTTTATTTGAAAACTAAAACCTAATTGAAAATATATATATATGAAATTTTTTTTAAAGTTTCCGAAAAAAAAAAGAAAAGCTCTTCAAATTAAACATTCCGTCTGCAATTGAACGGTTCAGTTTGCGGAGCGCACTCTCCTGTCGTTCGAGTGAACCGTAATGCAATTGAATTCCGTGTATCAGACATTCTGCTTCTCTGGAGGGGGAAGGGGCCCGGGGGGGCGCACATATTTCTGGAGAGTGCCCTCCGCCAATTGATTTACATAGCGCTCCCCGGATTTAATAAAATATGGAGATTCTCTTTGTTGAACCCTTCTTTCTGGTGGGGCCGGACGAAAAGGAAGAGTCTTTATTCGGCCCCAGGAAAGTCATGCCCCCGCGAAATATGTCCGCCGCTTCTGTTGAAACTCGAGACGAATTTTAAGTTATACGCCCACGCACGTCGGCAGAACAAAGAAATAATAATAATGAAAAAATAATAATAAAAATGAATGGCATTGCGGAGCGACCCGATAGACTGCAATAAGATGTGTGCTGCTATTGTAAAAACAAGTAATATAAAAAAAAAAAATTTAAATTCAGGTCCTACTTTTTTTCCCTCTATTGCAGAAAGTCCTTTATAAATAATTTTCATTAACTTTTTTCTAAGTTTATTCTAGCGCCATCTATTAGTAGATACGCGCAACTTAAATCTAAAAAAAACTAAAACTAATTAATTAAATTTGATGAATGAATTAATATTTGAAAAACTGTATTAACATCAAGTGTCATCCACTACAAGTTCAAATACATTTTTTTGAACTTGATTTTATGAGTAACAAGTCTTTTATGAACGATTAAAAATTTGAACAAGATATATATAGGGAGAGTGTGAGCTAATAGAAGAAATTGAAACAAGTAATATAAAAAAAAAAGTTTAATTCAATTCCTACTTTTTTTTCCGCTCTATTGCAGAAAAGTCCTTTATTAATAATAGTGTTTTATTTTTTAGGATTAACTGGTGCCATCTGTTGGTAGATATATGCAAATTAAATCTAAAAAAAAAACTATAATTAATTAATTAAATTTAATTGCTGAATTAATATTTGAAAAAATTATATTAACATCCAGTGTTATCCACTGCAAGTTAAAAAAAATGTATTTGAACTTGAGTGGAGGAATAAAAAGTATTTTATGAACGATTGCAAATTTGAGCAAGATATATATAGAGAGAGTGGGAGTTAATAGAAGGAATTGAAAAAAGGCACCCCTTTCTATTGTTATTTACCAGAAACGTGCCTGTCTTTCGTGGTGGGAGGTAAATTGTCACGCGTTTATTAAAACAGCAGCTACAATTGAAATAATACACATCAACTATTTTTAATTTCGAAAAAGTATTATTCTTCTGCTTTCATGCTCCTGAAAAATACCACATAGATATTTTCAATTTTCTAATCTATCTGTTTATTTCTTTATTCCTAAATTTACAGGACTCTTTAAAATGAATGAAAATCTGTAAATTGAATATGTAAATATGAGCAGTATTTAATAATAAATATTTTTTTGAATGTGAAATAAATATGAAAAAAAGAACAACAAATCTATTTGAATAAGTATTTAATTGTATTTTGCATTATGTTTTATAATAAATTGAAAGTATACATGTAACCATGGTTCCACCTACGCACTGCAAGAGCGCCCCTTGCGGCGTACAGAAGAAATCAACAGTTGGCATCGAGACTCTCGCCATAGAGGACATATGGTAAAACAGGCGCTGCCGTTAATTATCAGCTCTCATCCCGAGCATTGCCTCAGAGACGTTTACCTTACAGTCTCTCACCCCGAGAGAATATAGAGTTAGCACCATCCTATGAGTATGCGAAGTGTGACATATGGTAAACATGGTGAAACATGGAGAATATATTCGCGATATGACATTTTCTACAATGATTTTTTTTTTGACAGAAGAACGTTTGCCTTGTCCTGCTGGTACTTTATAATTTCATCATTTTTCTTTTGTCCTATAGTAATATGCGCTTTTCTGTCTCTAACAAAATGGTTAATATTGTTCGGTTATAACTTGTGTCATTAATATTAGAGGTTGCCATCCCATGGTGAATTGAATAATTTCCTCCTAGAGAAATAGTTACATTTTCTACATGTATGAGACGAAGATTTCTGAGCGCTTCTGTATGTGAATTTAAATGAATATCAGGAAAACTTCTTGTCAATCGTCTCTCATAATCTACATACATTTATTTTTTTTTAAATTTCATCCATAATTCATTAGGTTCGCCATGTTTGCCATCTAGCTAAGGAGGTGCCATGGATGTTTGCAGTGATTCGGAACCCACTTTAAACCATAGGTCCCGGTCTCATAGGATCGTAGAGCGTTGTGGGGGGGGCAGTGTGACTCGCGCTCATAACACATCTTTAAGCTATAAGTGCCCCCTAGTTAGTGCTAGTGATAAATGAGTAACAGCGTTCATCGGTGCGGCCCGCTTTGGATTGTTCACAGTAACATGATCAATACGACCCAGAACTCAACGTAAAAAGAACTGTATCTGTTTTGTGTTTTTTACTCCAAACGCAGACAGAATCCTAAAGACATTTCTTTATTTTAACGTGACCGTAAAAATTTAAATGTTTAGATACCTCAAACAAGAATTAAACTTTCCTAAGACATTAGATCTTAATTAAAAAAAATATTTGAAAAATTAAAAACTTATCTCCTGAGTTAATAAAAATATGTCTAATTTAGTGCAAAAGCAGATTTTTTTAAAAAAAATTTTTAGTGTAATTAATACGCTTTTATTAGTTTCACCTGTATGTTTGCTTGTAACTGACTCTTTGGGAATAATTTATGTTAATTATTTATTTAATTTTTATTTTATGAAGATGGCTTGAAAGAACCGCATTTTGAGTTCGAAGGCAAATTTCAATATTTCAGTGCCATTCAAACAGAATTGGATATTTTTACCATGCCTTTCAACGTACATTGTGAAGCAGTGAGGTCAGATTTGCAGGTTGAATTAATTGAGTTGCAATCTAACAATCATCTTAAGCAGTTGTTTCTAACTATGCCAAAGTTAGAGTTTTACAAATCATTATCGAAATTAAAATTCCCAAATTTAATATCCCGCCCAGAAAATCAGTGCTATGTTTGCTTCCTATTATATACGTGAACAAGTGTTTTTACCTATGAACTTTAGAAAGAAGTATTTCAGGAGTAGACTGACAGTTGAGCATTTAGCCTCGTTCCTTAGAATCAGTACAGCTCACTTCGAACGTCACTATAAGGAACTTTTAAAAATGACATCGCAATTCCATTCATCTCGGTAACGTTATTAAATTGTAATGCTTGTATATTGTTTTTAAAATTTTAGAAAAATTTATCTTGGCTCGTCACACTTTTTTTTCCAACTTTTGGCCCAAGACAGAAAAGTTTGCCCGTCCCTGTTCTAGATAGACAGCATTTTCGACAGTCATAATCATTGTCGAATCTCCAAGAGAAGCCGCCTGCGGTATCCAACCTCAGCCCTCCCTCCAATGGATCACAAATTAAAAACTTTTGTACACATTTGGCATGTGGAATTCATCTTTGAATCGGAGTTCATTTATTCTTACAAAGCAAAGTAAAAATTCATTTTCTATAAAATTTATTTGATTTTAAAGGAATAATATTTATTTTATAAATGAATGTGTCTCAACTTTTTATTTGTATAGAATTTTTAAAACTTTTTACACATGAATTTACATTAAAAATATAACACACTTTATAATGCAGGCAATGTGGAATTTTCTACATCAAAGAATAAATCATTTCCATAAAATATCTAGGGATATAATTTTTTTATATTTTAAGTAAACGTTAATTTCTAAGAAAATGTTTTGTGACTGTCGTGCATTTATAAAAAAATTTAACAAGGAGATAAAAATGATATCAAAAATAAAATACACAGTGGACTGTGTTTTATAAATTCTAGATTTTCAATTTGAAATTCTATGGGGCAAAGTATGAAATATTAGCTTTATTTTCAATAACAGCTTTTTTTAGAAGAGTTGCCAAAGTATACTTTTTTTTGTTGCTTCCGCAACGGGATTTTTTTAAATGTTTAAATATTAGAGGTGGAAAAAAAAAAGAATCCCTGTTTGCTTCTTTCCTCGCGCTGTTTACCTTCGCAAGTCTCGAAGGAAATTAATCACAAAAAGAGGGAAAATCCGTTTCGGGGATTTTTTTTTCGCCCCAACAAAAGCTTCTTTTATGAAGGCAGAGAATCCGGGACTATTTTTGGAAGTCTTTCGTGATTGACGATCGAAAGAGAGAGCAGAAAGAAGATATCGCTCCTGACAGCCCTGACGTTCTGTTTGCCTGCTCCTGGAATGAAAGGCATTTCTAAAAAGGAGAAGAGAAAATAAAATAAAAAGAATATGTATTCGGAAAGCTGATCCGAGAAACAATCCCGGAGACAAGCGGACTCGAAATGAAATGTTGGCTCCGGAGCCCCACCTGAAATACTTTCTAATCTCGTTGGACGAAGAGACTGAATGCAAGACATAGAAAATATTGACGTTCAGCATATAGGTAACAACAATTATAATTACATCAATCCTATGTCAATTATAAAACAGAAAATCAATTATGACGATGATAACTAATATCATGATCAATTATAAAACAGAACATAAATTATGACGAGGATAACTAATATCATGATCAATTATGACGATGCTGAATATTATTACGATCAATTATGACGATACTCAGAATTATTATGATGATGACTATTATTACGATTAATGATTGCTGACTATTATGATTCTGAGTATAATTGATGTTGACTGTTATCATGATCAATTATTACGATGACTAATATTACGATCAATTATTGCTGGCTATTGTGATTCTGACTATTACTATGATAAATTATGACGATGATGACTATTATTACGATCAATTATTGCTGGCTGTTGTGATTCTGACTATTATTGATGCTGAATATTATCACGATCAATTATTACGATGATGACTATTATTGCTGACTAATATGATTCTGACTATTGATGCTGACTATTATTACGATCCATTATGACAATGCTGACAATTATTACGATCAATTATGACGATGCTGACAATTATTACGATCAATTATTATGATGATGACTATTATTACGATCAATTATTGCTGACTAATATGATTCTGACTATTGTTATGATAAATTATGGTGATGCTGGATGTTATTACGATCAATTATTGCTGACTATTATGATTCTGACTATTATTGATCCTGATAATTATTACAATCAATTATTATAATGCTGATTATTATTACGATGTCGATGTCGTTATTCACATGTTTTAATGCATTATACTTTGTTGTAATTGTCGCATTTCCTCTTTTCATAATGAAGACTAGGGGTAATTTGTATTGGGAAGACTGCTGGTGAATTGGAAAATTTTTTTAATGTATAATCTCTTTAGTTTTTATCCAACGTATCCGGCAGTCAACTAGATCGTGCATTTCTTTAGAGCCGTAATTTTTAAACTTTATGAATTGGCGGAACATTTAAAAATGTACAAATATAAAATGGGATCAGTAATTATTATAATAAATTCAAATGCAATCCACTAACTTTTTATGTGTAAAACACGACAAATAATATATCATTAATGTTGCTTTCTATGGCCTCATTATTAACTGAAAAGGGGCGCCCTTAGCAAAACAGATATATATAGGAAATTTATTGTTACTTAGGATTCAATATGTATAAAAAATTGCATCATAATACTAATTTTATTAAATACATAATAATCATAATTTGAATAGATCAAGTTTAAGATCTTAAACTTTTATCTTAATCTTGAACCAAAATTTACATTTATTTATACATAAATTTGTATTTCGTTATACATGAATTTGCTTTGTGCAATTTTCGTCGGGCCCACCTATCACGTAATTTCGGGGCGTTACTTATGTGCAACCGTGAAAGGTCCACCAGTCGGTGGTGAAGGGGTTCCATCATTAACGGTAGGAATTTTTTAACGATAGAGTCTTGTGAGAGAAAAAACCCACCTTGACATTACTAACGGTAGAGGGATATACCCCTACTACTGATTGATTGTTGAGGCGAAACGCTTTGCCCGCATTTCTAAAGGGATGCCTGTAATCAACACGCTGGGGGATGGTTTTGATTTGTCGCTCTCTGGTCATTTTGTGCACACTGTGGGCCAGTTAGATCGGTATTTGCAGTTTAGCATGGATTCTGAACCCCTCACAAACATCCATGCCCCCCGCCAGGGCTCGAACCTGGAGCCTGGGATACCAAAGGCTAAAGCGCTAGCCAATTTGGCCATCATGCTGCCGAAATAAGGAAAGGAAGGATCTAGAGAACTTTCGAAGTAACTACGCCACACTTGTGTGTTTATTTGCAGAAAACCTGAAAATAAAAACAATGCAGTTCAACTATTTTCTTGGATTCTCCATCACAATCTACAACGGTTCTATTTGATTTTAATGCAGCAATTGTTGCTCGCATCATCCTGTAAATAGATGAGAATTTGGGGTCTGCTGCAGGGTGATTGCGCACGTTCCAACTCTGCCAAAAGTCAGTCTAAAAGTGGTATTGGATAATTGGAAATATATTACATTCACTTAAATTTAAAAAAAAAAATATTTTGTCAGAAAACTTTTTTTGTTCTACTGCAGCTGGCAAACACTTAGACAGTTGTCTTTAATGCCTTAAGGGAAACGCTGCACAGACGTTACTCACTTAGCACTTAACAGGAGGCGCAGTTGCTTGGAGATAAGCTACGGACGCGGAGTAACACTACCTCCGCCATGTTCTACGATCCTATGAGACCGGGTCCTACGGTTTAAAGCGGATTCAGAACCACTACAAACATCCATGATACCACCCTAAATCAAACCCGAAATCTGTGATACCGAGTACCAGAGCGCTAACCACTCGGCCAGACAGGCCGAGGTCATTCAGGTCCCTGGCCTGAAAAGGGAAACCTAATTTTAAACATATATATATATATACATATAAATGTATTTTAAAAGTTTCTGAAGAAAAAAAAAATAGCTATAAAAAAATCTCTTTAAATTAAACATTCCTTCTGCAATTGAACGGTTCAGTTTGCGGAGCGCACTCTGCTGTCGTTCGAGTGAACCGTAATGCAATTGAATTCCGTGTATCAGACATTCTGCTTCTTCGGGGGGCCGGGGGGGCACATATTTCTGGAGAGTGCCCTCCGCCAATTGATTTACATAGCGCTCCCGGGATTTAATAAAATATGTAGATTCTCTTTGTTGAACTCTTCTTTCTGGTGGGGCCGGACGAAAAGGAGGAGTCTTTATTCGGCCCCAGGAAAGTCATGCCCCCGCGAAATATGTCCGCCGCTTCTGTTGAAACACGAGAGGAATTTTAAGTTCTACGCCCCCCTCCCCTCCTCGCCCACGCACATCGGCAGAACAAAGAAATAATAATAATGAAAAATAATAATAAAAAAGGATGGCATTGCGGAGTGACCCGATCGACTGCAATAAGATGTGTGCAGCTATTGTAAAAACAAGTAATATATATAAAAAAAAAATTTTAAAGTCAATTCCTACTTTTTTTTCGCTCTATTGCAGAAGGTCCTTTATAAATAATTTTCCTTCATTTTTTTAAGTTTATCTGGTGCCATCTATTGGTAGGTATATATGCAACTTAAATCTTAAAAAAACTAAAATTAATGAATTAAATTTAATGAGTGAATTAATCTTTGAATAGACTGTATTAACATCGAGTGTCATCCACTACAAGATCAAATACATTTTTTTAAACTTTATTGGATGAATAACATGTATTTTATGAACGATTGAAAATTTGAACAAGATTTATATAAGGAGAGTGTGAGCTAATAGAAGGAATTGAAACAATAATAAAACAAAAATTAAAGTCAATTCCTATTTTTTTTTCACTCTAATGCAGAAAGTCCTTTATGAATAATTTTCATTCATTTTTTTTAAGTTTATCTGGCACCATCTATTGGTGGATACATGAAATCTAAAAAAAAACAAAAAATAATTAATTAAATTTAATGAATGAATTAATATTTGAAAAAACTGTATTCACATCTAATGTTATCCACTACAAGTTAAAAAAAATGTATTTGAACTCGAGTGGATCAATAAAAAGTGTTTTATGAACGACTGAAAATTTGAACAAGATATATATCGGAGGAGCTAATAGAAAGGATTGAAACAAGTAATATAAAAAAAAATTTTTAAGTCAATTCCTACTTTTTTTTTCACTCTATTGCAAAAAAATTCCTTTGTAAATAATTTTCATTGCTTTTTTTTAAGGTTTATCTGGTGCCATCTATTGATTAATATATGCAACTTAAATCTAAAAAAACTTCAAATTAATAAATTAAATTTAATGAATGAATTAATATTTGAAAAAACTGTATTAACATCCAGTGTCATCCACTACAAGTTTAAAAAAAATGCATTTGAACTCGAGTGGATGAATAAAAAGTGTTTTATGAACGATTGAAAATTTGGACAAGATATATATAGGGAGAATGTGAGCTAATAGAAGGAATTGAAAAAAAGCACCCCCTTTCTGCCTGTCTTTTGTGGTGGGAGGAGAATAGTCATGCTTGTATTGAAACAGCAGCTACAATTGAAATTATACAGATAATTATACATTAAAACAGAATTACAGAAATTATACAGATAAATTACAGAAATTATACAGATAAATTACAGAAATTATACAGATAAATTACAGAAATTATACAGATAATTATACATTAAAACAGAATTACAGAAATTATACAGATAAATTACAGAAATTATACAGATAAATTATACCTGAAATTATACAGAATTATACAGAGATAAGATGAAATACAATATAAAATGAAATAAATTTGTTTCAAAAGCTATATCAATTGAAAGATAAGATGAAATTCAATTTAAATTTAAGATAATAAGATGAAGTACAGCATAAAATTTGTCTGCATTGCACTAGATTTTATTGACACCTTTTTTTTAAATTAGGTTATAAAGCAATGACGAGCATGAACATAAAATACAGGGTGATTATGATTAAAGTCCCCCTTTCAAAATGCTACCAAAAAAGAACCCCTCATCACATTGAGTTCATATTTTAACTGAAGATACTTGAAGAAGAGGGAAACAATAAGGTATTAAAAAAGAAGTTTCACCTATTTTTCCCATCCAATTGGTTAAGACCTTGTCGTAGTGGATGGGCTTTCCACTCCCAGTGTCACAACTGTTGAATGACCTGGAAATCATTTTTTCTGTCAAAAAACCCGAAACAATGCGCACATTGAACACTACAGTGGGTTTGATGTGCGACTCATGCCAAATATGTTGTCATTTCGATTCAAAATATCAGTGGCAGCCGAATTCACTTTCTTTAGTCCGCTTACAGTGTTGAATGTTTTTACACTTTGGAACTTTTTTTGGATGCCGTACCGTTTCCCCCTGATCCAAGTATCTTCAGTTCAAATGTGAACTCACTGTGACGAGCGGTTCTTTTTTTTACAGCATTTTGAAAGTGGGACTTTAACTATAATCACCCTGTATGTGCTTGAATATTTTTTGTTAAAATTTGTTAAAAATTGTAAAAAAAAAAAAAAAAAAAAAAAAAACTTTTTTACGTAACTTCTTCTTTTATAATTCAAAGATTATGTAAAATTATGCCATTGACTTGCTGTAATGTATACATCTATGCATTATGTATGCATTAGATTAAAAAAAGGATACTGTTCTTAAGTACAGCTAAGTGACAGCTTATCGAATCATTGAAAGAAAAAAAAATTGCTTTTTAGAAAATTCGAATAATTTATGTCTCAAGAAATGTAAAGGGGATTCAACGATCGTGGGGAAAACTTTGAGGAGTGGTACAGTTTACTAAAAAAGTTTCTTGTGTTCGACTGTAGGGTCGGAAGTGACGTGAGGAAACATGAACATAAAAAAATGACACGCGAAAAGAATAAAACGTTGTTAATTGGCAAAATCCTTGCAAGGTGCTTCTTTGATTCAATGTTTACAATAAATGCTCAGGTGCCTGAATGGCCGAGTGGCTAGCGCTCTGGCGCTCGGTACCACAGGTTTCGGGTTCGAGTCCCGGTGATGACATGAATGTTTGTAGTGGTTCGGAATCCACTTTAAATCGTAGGTCCCGGTCTAATATGTAAACCGTAGCGGGGGCATTGTGACTCCTGCGTTCGTGGCTTACCTTCAAGTGACACGCGCCCCCTGGGTAATGCAAAGCGAGCGACGTCTGTGCAGAACTTGCATTAAGGCATCCAAGACAGCTGTCTAAGTGTTTGCTAGCTGCATTAGCAGAAAAAAAGCAATAAATGCTCAGAATGGCAACCAGCCACAGTCATGCCATTCTTGGTATGCATGCCACCCACAGGCATTTCCCAATGGATAGTCGAGCAATGAGGTACCTTCTTGAGTCAACTGGAGATAGTTAACAAACATAGTTACAAACACAGAGTAGGAATAAAATAGAGTGCGCATCGGGCTTTTGCCAGCCAGAGGACTTGAAACTCGTCCCGTGACGGGCATCAGTTATGCCGTTGTTCCTGATAGTTGCGAGAAATTCGTTTGAAAGTGTGTTTGTTCTTGAACGCGTCACATCCGACCCTACATTACTATGAAAGAAGTGTATGTTTTAGTCGGCTGCACCCTTTCACAACGTGTCTCACCGTTAAATTGCCCTATATTTAAAATGTTTGGGTTCAATGTATACATAAATGAAAAATGTTATGTATAAAATAGCTAATGTTGTGTATGTGGCCTGAATTGCCGAGTGGCTAGCGCTCTGGTGCTCGGTACCACAGGTTTCGAGTTCGAGTCCTGTGGGGCCGTGGATATTTGTAGGGGTTCGGAATCCACTTTAAACCGTAGGTCCAGGTCTCATATGACTGTTGAGCGTTGCGTGTAAAACTGACAACCCTACCCAGTAAAAAAAAAAAAGAAAAGCATCTTTCGTCTCGAAATCTACCGGTAGGTAGACGGCCTTGGCCCACAAAGAGCTGTGGTGCCAATGATGATGAATGTTATGTATAATGTTATTCAAAACATACAGTTAAAATTTCTTTACATTCTGAAAATTATAATAGCATTTATGAATGGTATAGTATGGAAGGGTAGTAAACAAATTAAGGTTTCTCAGAAATTGAATTTAAATTTTTTAGTGCATGGGTTCAATATGATTTGTAATGAAGTGCGTTTTATAATTCTGCTCTCTCAATTAATGTATATTGTATGCATATCATTTCTACCAATTGTTTTACACAAAAATAAGAAGTTTATAGCAATTATTTTTCCTACCAAAAGAATTTTAAATATTATTCATTTAGGTAAAAATAGAATTGTTCATCCCTTAGAAATAAAAATTAATTTTTTAAAAAACTAACGTATCAAAAAAATATTTAAAGAACAAAAAAATAATATGCAAAGAACAAAAATGTTAAAACATTAAAAGAATGAAAAAAAACTATTGTTAGAAAACTTCTTGTAACTGCTTTATTATGAAGCTGCTGTTTTCTTTTCTGTAGCTACTTTGCTATGACTAGCATTAATGTTGTGATTTTTCCTGCAGATGATTTCTACTGTATTTGAAACATTTTCATCCCATATAGTGTGGAAATAACAACTTCATTAAACTTTATTCCTCAAGATCTATGATTTTAGTCTCAGCTGTAGGCAATGTATTTTTAACAGTGCAGTGCATTCAACTTAATTATTATAATTCAAATTATTAACTATTTTTAATTTCGAAAATGTTAATGTCTTCTGCTTTCAGGCTGATGAAAAATACCGCATAGATATTTTCAATTTATTCATCAGTTTATTTCTTTTTTTTTCAATTCCTTCTATTAGCTCACATTCTCCCTATGTATATCTTGTTCAAATTTTCAGTCGTTAATAAAATACTTTTTATTCTTCCACTCAAGTTCAAATACATTTTTAATGAACTTGTAGTGGATGACACTGGATGCTAGCAAAGTTTTTTCAAATATTAATTCACTCATTAAATTTAATTAATTAATTTTAGTCTTTTTTAGATTTAAGTTGCATATATCTACCAATAGAGGGCACCAGATAAACTTAAAAAAATAAATGAAAATTATTTTTAAAAGACTTTCTGTAATAAAGTGAAAGACTAAAATTAGTTAACTTTAATTAATTAATTTTAGACTTTTTTAGATTTAAGTTGCATATATCTACCAACAGAGGGCGCCAGATAAACTTAAAAAAATAAATGAAAATTATTTTTAAAAGACTTTCTGCAATAAAATGAAAAAAAAGTAGGAATTGACTTAAAAAATTTTTTGCTTATTTCTAAATTTACAGAACTATTTAAAATGAATGATCTGTAAATTTAACTTCGTATTATATAAATATGAGCAGTGTTAAATAATAAAAAATTTTTGAATGTGAATGAAATATAAAAAACTTTAAAATCCCATTATAAAAAGAATAGAAAATCCATTTTTCATTCTCATATTTTAAAGAGGTATTATTAGCATAGATTTACTTTTCTCATGAGTACTTAATTGTATTTTGCATTATGTTTTATAATAAATTGAAAGTATACATGTAACCATGGTTTCACCTACGCAACCCTGTTTCCTACTACGCACTGCAAGAGCGTCCCTTGCGGCGTACAGAAGAAATCGACAGTAGGCATCGAGACTTTCGCCATAGAGGACGTATGGCAAAACAGACGCTGCCGTTAGTTATCAGCTCTCATCCCGAGCACTGCCTCAGGGACGTTTAGTTTACAGTCTCTCACCCAAGAGAAGATAGAGTTAGCACCATCATGTGCATAAATTGGTCAATAGACTCTCTTCCAGAGAGGAAGTATATTTCGCTATCCAACGTGTACCAGAGTACCTTCATTCTTAGCTTAGAAGTGGAATCCTTCCACTTAAATATAAGTACATGTCTATAATTCTGTTACCTGCTGTATATTAATTATTGTAGTGCATTGAGCTCGTCCTTGTGCTCTTGTAAACATGAAATTGTGTGCTCTAGAACGTGAAACCCAACTTGACCATCCCAGATCCGGTTGTACAAACAAACAAAACCGACATGGACATTTGCTTTCCGATGCCCTAGGACATCCTTTATATACACTCCACTGCAATGTGCTGCCACCTGTATTTTGTAATTGGTAATTTCACGTGACGTCGAAAGTAGGTGGTGGTCACATTAATGTGACAGGACTGTGAATATAGATGTACTAAAATTACTATGAAATAACGCTTTGAAGATTAGTCTTTATTATAAAAAAAAATCTCACGTCAAATAGAGTGTAAGAAACAATTTTTGTTAGATCATTTTTAGCATTTACATATTTACTATTTGATTGTTTATTAATTATCAATATTATTAAGGAGAAAGAAATTCGTCAAATCTATATTTGACGAATTTCTTTCTTTTTCCTTTACATTTCAACTCATTTTTTCTGTTATGCAAATTTTAATAATATTCATTCAATAAAATCTTTCTGCTATCAATAATGGTGGAAATTCGAATTAAGGTAATAATGTATGAATAAATAATTATTTTTTTTCCTGGCATTCTTCATGTACATTGTATTTAATTGCTTTTTGAATAGCTCTCTAATAAATCAAAAATGTAAATGGATGTGCTAAACTTAGTACTATTCTTTTGCTTCATAATAAATGTATTTGCTGATTTAGAATATAGTTTTTAGGAGGCACCGTGATGTTTGGAATTTTTTTAAACTTATTTTAACCATTATTATGCGTTAGGTTCAAAGATTTAGCTACTCTGTTTTTTTTTTTTTTTTTACCTTTTACGTACATTTCTTTTTTTTTTTTTTTTTTTTTTTTTTATTCCTTTTTTCGAAAATAGAAATTTTCAAGAAATGGTAATTTTTTTCTCTTCCAGATAGTGTTTTATTCTCATTTTTATATTTTCTGATGCATAAATTAGTTTTTTGTTAAAAATATCTTTTTATTATGTCAATTAAAAGAAACATATTAATGCATATTTCTATCGAAATTTAACGTGAATTACACTAGAGTGCTTTTTTAGTTCTACAATTCTACTTTTTTGTGTAGATTTATTGTAAATTAAACTGTGCATGGGTTTTTTTCAACTTAACGCTACTGTACTCTTAAAAAAGAATGTTGAATTAGAAGTTTCTCTTTAAACTAGAAATTAGGAATTATTTTAACTATTTATTAGAAATTAACTATTATTAACTATTTATTAGAATTCTTGTTAAAATAATCATTGAAATGTCTTTTTTAGAAATACAGAGTTTTAATTTTTCATCTTTTTATTTGATGCATTCTTAAAAAGAATAATAGACTTTGTATAATTATAATAACTACATTGATATTATAATTACATTTTGTGTATGCATACTTAAAATAATAATGATTATATTTGAATTATTAACATTTAATGTTTAAATCCAGTAATAATAATTTAAGTCATAATTATTTTATATATAAGATGAGGGATCTGGTTAATGCTTTTAATTCATTGAAAAATGCAACCACATTTTATATATTTAGACTGTTATTTTTATAAATGTAATTGACAATTATTTTTATATAATTTTTATAACTATAATTCACAATTATTTTTATAATTATAATTACTATTTATTATTTATTATTAACAAATTATTAAACAGTAGAACCTCTTTAAGTTGAACCTCGATAAGTCGAAAACCTCCACAACTCGAAAAAATATTTTGTTCCCTTCCCTTCAAGCCCTAAAACCTCCATTACTCAAAATTTCAACCCTCTATAAGTCGAAATGATTAGTCAATCCCCACAAGCCCTTTTGGTATATATTTTCCCTCCATAACTCGAAAAAAAAATTGGACCACTGTATCTCGAACATTAGCAAAGTTTGATTTTACAATCTTTACAACTCGATCATTTGAAACTAATTACTTCTACGTCTCGAAGAAAAAAAAGTTACCGACTTTATGGATTTGCCTGTATTAGGCAAACATGTCTAATAGCCTGGGCTTAATAAATTATTAATAACCTAATAGCCTAATAATCCCTTTAGTTAGATCCCTTGTTTTAGATACTTGACAAACGGGTGTTTCATGTATATATCTATAGGTATCTTGAACAATGGAATAACTGCTTTGGATGGATACTACCTCTAATAAGGGGCCTGATGGCCTAGCGGCTAGCGCTGTGGAGCTTTGTATCACAGGTTTCGGGTTCGAGTTCAGATGGTGCGACAGATGTTTGTAGTGGTTCGGAATCCACTTTAAACCGTAAGTCTCGGTCTAATAGGATAGTAGAGCGTTGCGGGGGTATTGTTACTCCGCATCCGTATCTTATCTTACACGCACCTCCTGGGCAGCTACACGCACTACACGCTACACGCACCTCCTGGGTAGTTCTCAGTGAGTAACGTAAGTGCAGCAGCCAAGACAACTGTCGAAGTGTTTTTCGGCTGTATTAGAACAAAAAAAATCCTCTAACAAAATTCGTCAACGATCGGTTATGACTTGTATCATTAATATTATATGTTGCCATCCCAAGTTGAATCAAATAATTTCCTCCTGTAGAAATAATTATATCTTCTAAATCTAGGAGACAAAGATTTTCGAGCACTTCTTTATGTGATTCTAAAGGAATATCAGGAAAATTTTCTTATCAATTGTCTCTCGTAATCTTCATATAAATATTTTTTCAAATTTAATCCATAATTCATTAGTTCTTAACAGATCATCTCCGTTATCTTGTTAGTGGCCTGATGGCCTATTGTCTATCGTTCGGCCTTTGGTGTCACCGGCTTCAGGTTCGAATTCTAGCGGTGGCATGGATGTTTATGAGTGAGGAGTCCACGTTAATCGGCAGATTCCGGTCAAATGAGCCTAAAATATGTAGAAAATTATGGTAGAGCGACAAACCAAACCAAATCGTCATCTTGCTAAGGAGGTGGTTTAGGACTGTTCCTTTTCTACAGTAAATGCTGCTAAAGGCATTTTATATTTAAACTAGACCTTAAAAATTTAAATGTTTAGATACCTCAAGATACCTTAAACATTCCTAAGACATTAGAGTTAAATTTAAAAAAAATATCTGAAAAATTAAAAACCAATGTTTTGACTTAATAAAAATATGACTAATTTAATGGAAAAGAAATTTTTTAATTGTTTAGTATAATTAAAGCCTACTTTAACATTTACATCAACTTTAATTTCAAAACAGCACAAATAAAGAATTCAATTTTAGGAAAGGGATCCATGCTGTCAAAAAATTGATTTGATTGAAAATATAATAAAGAAATAAATCTATTCACTTACATTTATTTCTCAATAAATGAAAATTTTTATCGTAGCTTATGTCAGTGATATTTAAATTAATCTGGTTCTAGCCAATTCTTATTATATAAACTTATTATAACATCTAACAATACAAACATTGTTGTATAAAATAGTTTCGTTATTCGTCACAGTTGAAACAATTACAATTTCGTAAACAATAAATAAGAGTCGTCATTGTTGTATCGCTATGTTTAATAAAAGTAATGTATTTTTGATTGAGCTGGAAGCTCTATAGTTCATTGTCTTTCCACAATACTGAGAAATAGCCTGCCATTTTGCTTTAAAATAAAATTTCTTTACAATAAGAATACATTTCAAAGTGGAAAAAGTGTAACAATATTTATGTCAATAGCAAATATACTTAAGTGAAATGCTGGCAACGATCTTTGGAAACTGCAACATCCCAACATTTCTTGGAATAGCTTGTGGAATTGGCAGACATCCGGGGTTCGAGGGTGAGTGTTTTGATTTGTTGTAAATCACGGCCGAGTGGATAGCGCTCTGTGCCACAGGTTTCGGGTGTGAGTCTCGGCAGTGCCATGGATATTTGTAATGGTACGGAATCCACTTTAAGCGATAGATCGCGGTCTCATATGACCGTAGAGCATCACAGAGCCCAGTCAGTCTTCTTTCACCCACATGAATCCCAAACTGTAAAGGGGCAATACGGCTCTAAGCACAGTATTGTGGTGTGGTGTAGTAGTAGTGGTAGTATACATAGTACATAAATCAATTACCCTTACCCAAAATTTTTAAATTAATGGTATTTATACCCCTCTCATAATTCAGTAGTACCTACATATAGTTAATGAATCAATATTGGTGAATAGTTCCTTTTGAAATTCATTATTTTCTCACTGATTACAACCTAAAAATTTAACACTTGCTGATCCTGCGCTCATGTGGTTTAAATAATAAAGAGCCAATCACGCTCTAGCACGGGGTATGGCTTCTCAGTTGCTAGTTAAGCGCTTGCGGGGGTAAAGCTGCATTCCAACATATATTCTCTGCTTCAGTTGCAATATGTTAGAATCTACTTGTAAAGGTTTGCGGTTTCGAATGTACAGCTTTATTATTTATTGAAAAATGTTTTGTAACATGAGTTGTAGAGATGAAACATCTGCACACCCCTAAAAGAAGCAAAATGCAATCTAATCAGTCTCAATGAAATGGCAAATGTGTTCGCTGAGACTTCGGAGGAGTACCCGAGTTTTGTTAGTTTTGACATTCATTATTCCAGAGGTTTGAAATTCAGATATGTTTGACATTTGAATTCATTCTTACCTGAAGCAGAAGCTAGCATCTCAACCTACTTCATCATACACTGATATAACAAAGAATTTTGAATTTGAATTAGACATTTTGAATTCATTGCTTTCCAATATTTTCAGTGATAATATCATCATTGTTGTTTCTTGTACCACTTAATAGATATCTAGACCAAACCGATGAACCCGTATGGACTCAGGGTTGAAGGGAAAGGGGACAGCTTCTGTTGTGATGGCACATTTGTAGGTAGAAGTCTGGCTTCGCTCCGTGACTCTCTTACAGTCATATTAGACCGGGACCTACTGCTTAAAGTAGATTCCTATCCACTCCAAACATCCATGGCACCGCCGAATTTCAAACCCGAAATCTGTCTGCACCCAGTGCTAGACATTCGGTCATTCAGGCCCAATATCATTGTAACCAATTTATAATAGTTCATTTATATTAAAATTTGTTAACAAGAAATCATCATAGAAAAGCAATGCATTTTATGATTTATTTTCATTATTTTGTTTTTTTATACATCTCTTTATCAAGATGAGCACTTTATCTTTTATAATTCACACATTTTTTAATGGTGTGTACACCCTATTACGACGTTTAATAATTTTTTTCCATACTATATAAATATTATATTTCAATGTAATACTATACAAAACTTACGTTTAACTTATCAGTTTTATTTATATTGTATTCGAATTTTCTAAAGGCTTATTTGAGCATTATTACTTGTTTGTTAAGAAATGATATCTTTATTGTTCTGTCTCTGAAACTGTATAGAGTTGTACCTCTGTACTTTCTTATATTAACACGCAAACATCATAAATTCATAAATTCTTTAACTACTCGTATCTTTTCACTTCGAATAGATGCAGTTAAATATTCTTATTAAAAATTGTATAATCTTTTTCATACCTATGTTAAAGAATATTTTCAAAGTGGCAATCATTTAATTGGTTCTTCATTACTATGGTTCCACCCTATGTTTTATCACCATATGTTCACCACCATGTGTTTTATCACCATATGTTACCACCATATTTTCAAAATGCCAATCATTTCATTGGTTCTTCATTATATTGTTTGGATAGCCAATTTTTTTTTCTGATGCGATGCTTTTTTTCAGTTCCTTCTATTAGCTCCCACTTTCACTATGTATATATCTTGTTCAAATTTCCAATCGTTCATAAAATACTTTGCATTCATCGACTCAACTTCAAATGCATTTTTTTGAACTTGTAGTGGATGACACTGGACACTAACACAGTTTTTTAAAATATTAATGCATGCATTAAATTTAATTAATTAATTTTAGTTTCTTTTAAATTTAAGTTGCATATATCTACCCATAGATGGCGCCAGTTAAACTTGAAAAAATGAATGAAAATTATTTATGAAGGATCTTCTGCAATAGAGTGAAAAAAAAGAAGGAAATGACTTTAAATTATTTTTTTTATATTACTTGGGTTTTTTTTCTGATGCGATGATTTTTTCAATTCCTTTTATTAGCTCCCACTCTCCCTATATATATCTTGTTCAAATTTCCAATCGTTCATAAAATATTTTTCATTCATCCACTTAAGTACAAATACGTTTTTTTTAATGTGTGGTGGATGACACTGGATGTTAATACAGTTTTTGCAAATATTAATTCAGTAATTAAATTTAATTAATTATTTTTAGGTTTTTTTAAATTTAAGTCGCATATATCTACCAATAGATGGCGTCAGATGAACTTGAAAAAATGAATGAAAATGATTTATAAAGGACTTTCTGCAACATAGAGAAAAAGTAGGAATTGACTTAAATTTTTTTTTTATATTGTTTTTTTTTTTTTTTTTTTTCTGATGCGATGTTTTTTTCCTCTCCCAAAGACGCCGTGGCGCGCCTTCTGAGGAAGGTCCTCCGCTGCAGCTGCCCCTCTCAGAAGGGCCAGAAGAGCCGCACCTTCGTCCGCCTCATCACGAACCTCCTCAAGAGAGTGAAGCTGAAGACCGGATGGAACTGCAGGATGCAGAGGATCGTCCTCAGGTCGGTGGCCACCAGGTTGGACAGGCTCATAGACTCACTGAAGGAGGTAAGGTAATGAAATTCCAACTGTCCAACCATACAGTCAGCAATAAAGATCCTTTTTACACACGACAAATTGAAATTCGTAAATGAATTTCATTTTTAAAGAATATACTACCGTTAATGAGTATGTCTGCATTCTTTCAGCTGAAGAATCCCTTCTACTTCTACTCGATGGACGAGAGCCTGTGCAGCAACGTCCACAGCATTCTCCAGGCGTGCAGGGTGCATAGGCCGCTGCCCTACTCCTTGGTGCTCCCTCCGTGGTTGAGTATCTTTCTCAGATTAAAAAAAAAATCTCATTGCGGTTCAAATTGAAAATCATTTGTCTTTAAATTAGAGAAACTATGGCTTACTTATTTATGTTTGAGATCAAATATCTACATAAAGAGGAACATCCTACTACATAGAGAGATATCGGTAGGTAAATCTACAGCATGGGTGGCCAACCCACGGCCCGCCTTGAATATTTTTCCGGCCTGCGATATGTATCACGCTTTTACTAAATATATTTATTTTATAAAGGCCAAAGTAATGAAAACCAATGTCCAAATGATGAGAAAAATGAACTTTGATTTTAAAATAATATTCTTGTGAATATAGGACAGATATTGTCTGTTTTATGGATGAGTTTACAGTTATAAGTTCTCAGAATGATTATATTATATTCTGCGAACTCATGAGTAGCACACATCTTGGAACATCTAATATAACATGTTGTATGTTTCACTTTCAATGACCTCAATGACGCAGTGACTGTTCCTAGATACGCACAGTTGATTGTTGATAGCAGAGACTTAGTTGAAGTTGTTAGCGCTTTTGTTTCAACTTCAACTGGCAATCATTTTTTTTATTTTTCAAAAATGAAATTGACTCAACACAAAACACGCTCAAGCATAACGGACGCAACACCTGCTACGATGTGCAAATACCCAAATTGAGATCGATTTGCTAAAGTTGAGTGAAAGAGCGGAAAAACACATATCGCACTAGTCAAATAAATATTTTTTAAAGATTCTATTTTTTTATTTCATTTATATTTATATATTTTATTTTGAGCGTTATATATTTCTTTACAATGTGCGTTGTTATCATTATTATTATAGTATCCATGTTTACATGTAAGAATAATAGTAAACACACAAATAATAACTCATTCTGTTTCCATTTTACACTCCCAAAAATGTCTCAGATCGGATGATATCGGATCTACATCTAATGTGGGGATATATCGTTTTATAGGCGGCCCGCAGGAGTTAGGATGCTTTACCAATGTGGCCAGGAAGATCATTTGGGTTGGCCACCCCTGATCTACATAAAAAAGAACATTCTACTATATAGATAGGTATCGGTAGATAACTCTACATAGAGGGGTAATTCGATATACATGGCAGGCTACAATAAGTAATAAAAGAAAAAGAAAAAGAACACAAAGAACATGAAAACAACAACAAGAATCGAAGGAAATCACATAGTGAGATGTTTAGCCCATAAGGGCTCTAGCGTCCCAGTAACGACCCTCCACAGTAGAGGAAACAAGTTCAGGGCAGACAGGAAGGTGAGATGAATCCATGTCCTCTCCAAGGCTGTGCAGAGCATGCATTTTGGGCTTGCAAATATTTTCATTTGAAAAAGATACAATCATGGCCCGTCAGGAGTCTGAAAAGGGCAACAGCTTTAAACATGGGCTGATCAGGGATGCTTAAACTAAAGTTAAACCAGGTTTTAGATGAGTTGCCTTCAAGTAGAAGAAGAATAAGAGAAATTTTATATTTATCAATTCCCATGAAAAGCATTTATTTTCATTGGCTTACATTTATTCGTTGATGGGGTTGCATAAAATAAATAACTCTGTTGAACACTAAAATGCAGGTGTTTGGTGAGTATTATGCTTTTTGCACACCAATTTGTTCAGGACTAGAATAAACGTGTTCAATGAAATGTTGATAGTTTTGTCGTTTATTGCTCGTTTTCGCTTACTGAACCATATGGAAAATTTGATTCTGATTTTTCCCCCAGGAAGATCCAGCAGGTGAAGAAGATCGCCGAGGGGTCCTACGGGGAGATCTACATGGCCAAGAAGTGGGACGACACGGTGAGCGTCGTCAAGGTTGTGGGGGTGTACGGCAACTCTCGAGACGACCCCCACAGGTCTCTCGAATTCGAAGACGCTGTTGGAGATGCCATATGCGCAAAGTGAGTTCCAGTTCCTCGAATTGTAGCAATATCCAAACACTTCCCACCTGTTGTAACAGGGAAGATAGAAAAAGAAAAGGAATGCCTTGTAGAAGATTTTTTAAACACTAGTCTCGAAATTTTTACACTTGCTACACTGCCTTTTCTTTTTATGGTAAATTTATGTACTTCCCACCTCAACCATAGAACTTTTCCATCATAAAATGTTAGAGTAGCTTCAATGTATTATTTAGTTTATCTTTTATTAGCAAAACAATAATAATAATCATAATGGTTTTAAGTAAGTAGAACTTTACATAAATCAATATATATTCTTCCACAAAAAAAAAAAAAAAAAAAAAAAAAAAAAACTGAAAGAAATCACTAAAGAGAGTCGATTTATCGCGAGTATTCTTTTACAAGGCATGCAAATTATTGAATGTTTCATAGACTCTCGTTGCCATGGAGGATATCGAACATGGTTACCTAACGTCTGTGTACAAGCATGCATCGCAGCAAGGAAACTGTTACACTAGTTACTACTTTTTTTACTACTTTTACGTCGTTGTTCTTCTAATGCAGCTGGCAATATTAATAACCCTTAAGCCATAAGCAAGGGCTGCACCGCTGCTACTCATTGAGCACTAGCCAGGGGCACCTGTGGCTTGAAGACAGGTTACGGACGCGAGTCACACTCCCACAAAGCTCTTCGATCCTATTAGATCGGGACCTAAGGTGTAAAGTGGATTCCGAACCACTACACACATCCGTGGTACCGCCGGGATTCGAACCCGAAACATGTGATACCTAGCCCCATAGCGGTAACGACTCGGCCATCAGTTTCAGTTAATAGATGGGTTTTAGTGTTTTAAACTTTTAGTCATTTCACTACCTAAATATTGACTTGTTGCGGGCTAAACAGTGTGTTGAGCTTCCAAGCAGAGGGGGATCTTCCCAAAACCGGACAAAGGATGTTTCTGTTAATAACAGGCAGGCTGAACAGTTCGTAGGCTGACACATAGATGGCCCTACTAGTATTATATCCATATGATTTTTAGTTAGCCCTAACCTTCAAAAGACACGTGTATAAATATGACAGCTGACGATATGTCCAACACGTTCCTTTGATATCTTTAGAATCTCAGCTATCATGTGAATTTTGAATATCTCAGCTATCATATATTTTCAATCAACTTCACTTTACGGTTATCAGAAATTATTTTTTGGACTTTTTTGATGTTTTCGTCGGTAACAGCCTCTTGGGGCGTCCACTGCGTGCATCGTCCTCGGTGCTCATTTCGCCTCGTTTAAATTGAGCAAACCACTTCTCTACGGTTGATTTTCCTGGTGCAAAGTCCAAATAATGTTTATCAAGCCAAGCCTTGGCTTCAATAGTATTTTTTTTCGCCAAAAAGGAATGCTTTATTAACACACGAAATTTCCTTTTTATCCATTTTTTCAAACTAACAAAAGTTGCTTCACTAAAACTGCCATAACTCACATACTAATAATGCAACAGCTGTCAAATTTATACACGTGTCTTTTGAAAGTTAGGGCTAACTAAAAATCATATGGATTTAATACTAGTTGTACCATCTATGTGTCAGCCTACGACTTTTCAGCCCACCTGTAAGAATATCCGGGTCGAAAGACCCTAGTTCCAAAGTTTAAAATATTTCCGTAATTCCTACTAGTTTCAGAAATAAGTCTTTAAAGTAACGAGAATACGAAGTGAGCTCACGCTCAGTATATAAACCAATGCAAATGTCTGAGTGGCCAATGGCGAGGGAGGAAGGCGTGGGTGTGATGAAGGAACTAAAGTTTCGCTAATCTAGGTAGAAGACAGGCGTGGTAAATATTCGAGTTCGTATCCCGGCGGTGCCATAGATGATTGTAGTGGTTCGGAATCCACATTAAACTGTACGTCCAGGTCTCATATGACCGTAGAGCGTCACAGAGCTCAGCTTTAGGCACAATGGTGTGGTGTAGTAGTAGTAGTAGTTGATAAGAAGATAGTCCGATTGCGAAGCGGATGGAGTATGCAAACTCCAAAGGGCATTCATTCCAAATTGTGTTAGGTACACTGGTGTAGTAACACTCAATATGTTATGTTGAATTATGAATTTAGCCTGTTGGATGCTTTAACAACTCTTCTTTCATGAGGAGTCTTGCATTGACTAAAACAAACATTATTCAATGAGGTTGCAAAAAAGTAAAAATAACAACACATTAATGTTTGCATTAAAATATAAAGATACATAAATATAAAATATTTAATTTCTTACCATTAAGAAAATTAAAAATTTTGAGTCAAATAAATTTTAAAAAAATTTTTATATTTCCTTTTATAATTTTTTATGATTTTTGTTCAGGTTTTTTGTTCAGGTTTCAAAGTACTTTCTGTGTTATGAAAAAATGCAAAAACATGGTATTTTCAATTAAAATAATTGCACTAAAAACTTTTCTAATAAGATATGAGCACTTTATTCAATACTTTACGCAAAACAAAAAATCACTTTATTAATAATTGTGAACTTAATCTTCATGTAATGAAACAAAATAATAAATTTATATTTTGTTTTCTAGATATCTTTCCATGTTGAATGAACCCGGCGTGTTTCAAGCTCCAAATTTCCCTAAAACACACAGGTAAACTATCACTCACTTAACTTTTAAAAAAACCTTTCAATGAATAATAGTTTGTCTGACTAGAATCATTAACCATTCAAACTATAGAGTTTAAACAAACATAAAATGTCCTTTCTTCCACCAACAGACCTTCTGTTTTCAGTACACTGATATTGGATAGATGGTAAATAACATGCAGGTTCTCAAGTTCATTTTGATCCTAGTTTATTGAATTGAACTGAATTTTATAAAAGTATATTTTATTTTCATTAAGTATTGTATTTTAGTAGTAAAACATTGTTCTAGACAGGGAAAATTTCACAAAAAGCTTTTATTTTCTGTCTGGATCGACATTTTTGAAAGCTATTGGGTTGCATGAAATGTTGCCGTATCACTATACTCAGTAACTATTAATACACAATATTCTAATATACTAAATAGTTAGGCTGCTTTGTGTCTTTTGTTATTCAAATATACATGCAGCGTGTTTTAAAAAAAGGATTGATTGGAATGTCAAATATTTTTATCAATTTTCCCACAGGATGAAACAATTAACAAAAGCATTTAGCATTTTTAGGACACTTCAAAGTAATTTCAGTTAAGAGATAACATGCAGTATTGGGTTGGTTTGTCGCTCTACGATCATTATTATATCTTTCTGGATCACGAAAGGATAATTAGCCCGGGACCTAATGTTTAAAGTGGATTTCAACCAGTACCATCATCTATGTCATCGGCTGGATACGAATTTAAAATCTGTGGTACTGACCACTAGAGCGTTAGCCACTTGATCATCCGCCCAGAACGTGCGCTCATACGTTTTTTTAAAGCATTAAAATTGGTACAGGTTGGGTTAGGTTTGTTTCTCTACTGTCATTCTGTGCACATGAGGGCTAAACAGACCGAGACCTACAGTTAGCAAGGATCCCGAACCACTCACACACAGCCATGCCCGGATTCTAGCCTTAAGCCTGTGGTACCAAACATCATAGCGCTATTCAATTGGCCATCAGACAGCAAAATTGTTACATAGTGAAATGTTTTTAAGATACAATAGAAAAGCAAGTTGTCCAAAACCAGGTAGAGCTGTAGAATAAACAATTCGAAGTGGTCTAGCGATACTGAATTGAGTTCTTGAGGTAAATCTGTCGAATTCGAAATCCGACGAGGCAACCAAACCATTACCAAACGCTTAATCCGTATAACATAATCTCCTTCTGTTCGTCTGAAAAAGCACGAGCGTTCTCAGGTAAATACAAAATAAGATAAAAGAAACACATCTGCAAAACGATAGAAAGCACATTTTAAAATAGCAGCTTCTAAATATTAATTATATATTGTTATTTGAAAAATTAACAAATTTGAAAATTATCAATTTTAAAATTACCGCACTCATTTTCCAAGTCATTGTTGAATATAAAGTTACTGTTAAGCCATTTACATCAGGAATGGTTTAATTAATTTAAACTAAGTAATTCACCCTAAATTAATAAAATTATTTTTTTTAGTTACATTTCATTTTCGAAAAAAAAAAAAAAAAAAACGATTTGCATGTGTAAGTTGAATCCAAATCGCTAACAACTGAACTAAGTGTCTGGTTTGCTCTGCTCTAAACAATCAATTGTGCGTATTTATGGATGGTCACTGCGTCACTGAAGGTTACTTTAAAGTGAAACATAGAATTTGTTATATTAGATGTTCCAAGATACGCGCACATCATGAGTTCGCAGAATATAATTGAATAATTAGGGAACTCATAACTGCAAACTCACCCATAAAACAGGCAATATTTGCCCTATATTAGCAAGAATATTATTTTAAAATCAAAGTTCATTTTTTCTCATCATTTCTACAGTTCATTTTTGAATATATAAACTCAAGAGCCAAAACGTTATGACCACCTGTCAATAACGAGTTGGCCCACCTTTGGCGCGCAACACAGCTTCAACCCGCCTTGGCATGGATTAATACCACCACTTAATACCAGTTAAATACCACTTCCACCTGATCACGTGCCTTCCACGTCATCCAGGCGAGTTCATTGCAAAATGTAGGGGTTCATAATGTTTTGGCTCTTGAGTGTAGATGCACACATACTGTATTTTTTTAATCCATTGTTTTTCACTACTTTGGCCATTATAAAATAAATATATTTTGTAAAATCGTGACCGGGAAAATATTCCAGGCAGGCCGCGCGTAAACCTCCCCTGATTTAAAGGTTAGGATTTACGAGATTTTCCTTCACAGGAAAAGTTTGTGCAGGACGATGAATGCTACCGAAAGTGCTCAGTGTCTATCACAGCAACACAAAGCAGCCCTGACAAATATCCGTCTTCTCCTGCGATGCCGTCTTCTTCACTTCTCGTGCCGCTTCTTAATGGAATTCCTGAACCATTCTTCAGGCCATTTAAATATCTACGAGGACGTTTCATTACTCTAAAAGCCTCTCCCCCCCTCAATCCATTCATTCCAGGGATCAACCCTTTCCTTTCGAAATGCGGATAGCCAATGATATACATTACAAAGACAGAGGGGAAGATTTAGATTCAGAAGTTTATGTTCATGAAATAATTTTCGAAATAAAATGGAATTTCTGTAGTACGAAATTATCTAATATTTAAAAAAAATTATTATGTAATTTTGTTACTCTAAAAGTTTTGTAAATTTAAAAAAAAATAATAGCAGTTTTTTTTTATTTCTCTGTTCGTAATAAGCAATGAATACAAAATTAGAATTACTGATTCGTATATAAGATGATTATAATTAAAGTCACACTTTCAAAATGCTGTCAAAATAGAACCTTCATATAGTTCATTCAGTTCCTATCTGAACTCACAATGAGCTCAGATATGAACTGAAGATAGAGAACTTAAAGAAGGGGGAAACGGTACGGCATCAAAAACTGTTCCAAAATCTCTGTATATATATATAAAATATATGTATATATATAAAATATATGTATATATAAATATCTCTGTATATATAAAATATATATAGAGATGGCGTTGTAAACGGCCTAAAGAAAGTGAATTCGGCTATCGGTGGCAGTTTGAATCGAAATGACAACGTGTTTGGCATGAGTTGCACATTCCACCAACTGCAGTGTTCAATGTGCTTGAGTTTTTCGGTGTTTTGACGGAAAAAACGATTTCCAAGTCATTCAACAGTTGTGACATTGAGAGTGGAAAGCGCATCCACCCCGGCAAGGTCATACCTATTTAAATGGGAAACATAGGTGGAACCTTTTTCTGATGCCATAACGTTTCCCCCTTCTTTAATCATCTTCAATTCAAATTTGAAGTCCTTGTGACAAGTGGTTCTTTTTTTATAGCATTTTCAAAGTGGGACTTTAATTATAATCACCTGCATATAAATATATATACATATACATATATATATATATATATATATATATATCCCATTGAAAAGAGGAAAACTTCTCTATAACAACATTACGTCACTACATGCCCTTTGGTTGCAGATTGGCTCTTTAAAAACTATATCACGAAACTGGTATGTTTTAATGAAAGGGTATATATTAAGATATGCACGTATATGTTATTTTATTATGAAAAAAACAAATTAAAAATATTTTTTGTTATTAGTAACATTATTATTTGATAAGGATCTTTTGCAGAGTAAAGTTTGCTTTTTTCTTCCTTTCAGTATCGACCTGGTGAAGGGAAAAGCCCCCAAGTCTCTGGTGGAGGCGTGGAACAAGTACAGAGAGAGCCCCGAAACGGAAGAGACCATCCATTTCAGGCCAGGTGAAATTGCCTTTTTTTAAAAAAATGTAATGTGAAGTACAAAAGAATTTCCAACTAAGCCAGTCTTCTTTAAATTAGAGACCAGACTAAAATAATTTTTTTTGCCACAACATCGATAGTTAAGGTAACTCTTGTTAGTCAGAGCAACTCGAACATTCGACCACATATAATATTTTGGGTGAAAATAAATAATCTGTGACCTCAACTGTTGATATGCTAGAAACACTAAAACGAGAATATGTAATGTTGGTTGGTTGGTTCAATAATAGGATGTTTTAAAAATTTTACGAACATAATAAGACATGTACTAACAGATTTAATTCGCCATACATGAAATTGCTTTTAAACTGTATAGTTTGACATATCAATAGATCATGTTATGATTTGCACCCTACCATTCGAGATATGTACAAGTTTTCTTATAAACAAAATATCAGAAAAATTTCCATTTTTTTCTAAATTATTTTACAGTAATGTGTGGTAAATTATTGGATACATGATAGTGTAATCTAAAATTTAACATAATTAGTATTAAAATATTTTGAAAACCTTGAAAGTATAAAATCTCAAATTCCCAAACAAATAGGTTATTTTATACTGAACAGATTTTTTTAAAAGTCGAAATATACATGTAAGCCTCTAAATAAACAACATTATTTTTATCTTTTTTTTTCAAGCTGCAACAATTTATATTGCTTAAAATTATATATTATATATTATATTTCTTAAGTAAAATGCAAAGACAATATGCATACAAAATGTTTTTGATTTATAAAAGCATATCCAATTTATAATTCATATTCGATATTATTCCTACAGCTACTGACACTTTAAAACTATTTTATAAACCTTATCCTAACTTTCTCATACCTTTAAATGTATATTTGCTTTATTTATTTTATCTAATTACAATATGTTCTTAATCTTAATTATTATAGTTATAGTTATAATTATAATAGTTTTAATCGAATATATTTTTAAACAGAATTCTTTAATCGACTGTACGAAAGACATATCGAGCTACAATAACGTTAAAATTTTACAAACAACAACATTCTTTCTGTTGGTTTGGTAAATAAAACATTCCATTAAAACTGCCAGTTTCTGAAAATATTTTATCTTTGCTTTAGATCGCTACAGCCATGATTCACTGTTTCTTGTAATGGAAATGGAATATTGCGGACAAAGTTTTTTAAATCAAGTAAGTTTCAATTTTAAAATTGTTTGTGAAAGATTTCATAGTAAAACAACAACAAAATAATGAATTTTACAAGAGAAATACTTGATAAGTTAAAAACATTATTACAAGAGGTGTCTAAGTGTCTTGCGGCTGGGTGGCAATAGAGTTTGGCATGTAATAGAGCAGAGAGGGTTAAATGTTCAGATACAGCTCGCAGAATGAAGACATTCAGTGGAACAAACCAAGCAGCCTTTTTGTTCGACAGTTGAACTGTCATGTTAGGCGTGCTCTTGTCATTTTATTGTAAAATGTGCACATTCTTCAAGTCCTCAAGAAGGACATTCATAAACCATTGTATCAAGGATGGTTTGTGACAAGATGATATACCCATAAATTTGATCATGATATACCCAAACACGATATATCCATAAATTTGATTATGATATACCCAAACACGATGTACCCATAAATTGGATCATGATATACCCATAAATTTGTTAATATTTTCTTAATTAATGAAACACATACTCGTAACATTAACTCGGTATATTTAATTCAATTTACGTTATTTTTTATTTCCAATGACGGGGAGTACATACATATAAGCAAATACAACAAAGAAAGAACAAAAAACAACAAAACACAGTTGAAGAAGTAAAGACCTAAGTAATTGCCCCATGAACTCTCTGACATGCCAATATCTTGCCATCTCGGAGACCATGAAGTGTCTTGCCGACAGCAGGGATGGTCTATACGATATAAGACATATACCAGACAGTCATGTACTATTGTAAGTCTAAAAATAACTATCGCATTTCGGCGAGACTTGTCTGGTATTGTATCCAGCTCTGTATCACTCCAATTCTTACTCTTTATTCTCTACCGTAACTCTGAAAATATACTCATTTTCATAATGTTTTTTTATATATTTTATAGAATAGTATCATATTCCAGAATTATTTCGTTGGAACAATTTAGTGCCCTTTCGAGCAAGGAAATCAGCCTGCTCGTTACAGTATATACATCAGTGCCTAGATATTCACTGGAGAACTAGCCGTTTGTTCTTCTGCTCTAGAAGTCCGCTGAGCTCCAGGCACTAAAGTATTTCCTTCGAAAAAGTGCTCCTCAGTGAGCTAATTGCTTGAATTGCAGCCTGGGAGTCGGACAATAACATTACTTTTTCAAACTTATAGCGGATGAACTACAGTTGTTTCAGTGCAATATGCAAGAATGAACTTTACCATCAGAATTGGTTCTGAGTTTTCCAGCTGATGTCTAAATTATCGTTACCGACCCTCTCTAAGCATCCGGTTCTTTCCAGCTGATGTGTAGAAGGTAAACAAATCTGAAAAACTCCAGAACCTACTATCATATGATAGTCAGAATAGAAGCCATCTGTGAAGACATGTAGGCAATTGTGTTTTGGATAGGTAGTATGTATGACGTCCAGTTGTCTGCTTCGTTATAATGTCATTCTTAAGGTTTTCAATCTCACCTAATTTAATGGGATTTAATAGCCTTAGATCTTTCTAAACTTCCTCGAAAAATTTATAATTTTCTCTCACAAATAAATCCAATTTGTGTCTTTAAGTTTCTCATTTTTGATTGATAGCTAAACCAGTAATCAGTTTTCAAGTATCTTCAGTTCAAATTTGAACTCATTGCTACGAGTGTTTCTTTTTTACAGCAATTTGAAAGTGGGACTTTAATTATAATCTGCCACTTTTCTTTTGAGATGCGTATGACTTCACAAACTTTTAATTTTGGTCCTCCAAAACCATATCAAGTATTTTTTCAAACATTGCTAGTGTTAAACTTCATTTGGATGACCTGGACGTATAATCATTACCGATATATTTATACTCCGCCATTCACAATTTGACCATCGAATTTGATGAAGTGGACTATCCATAACATTTCTCGAGTTAACTTCTGTCGAGTTTTAGACTTTCAGAAATTAGAGTTTCATCACGATACGAAACCATGGTGAAAAAAATCAGAAAGGGTTTGCTTTCTATGACTGTTAAACAAATACTTGAATAACAAAATACTAGAACAACAACATACGAATATAGAATGGCGCAAAATGAGACACGCGCCTGGCGTTAAAGATTTGTTCAATTTCGATACGAAACCATGGTGAAAAAAATCAGAAAGTGTTTGATTTCTATGGCTGTTTAACAAATACTTGAATAAAAAAATACTAGAACATCAACATACGAATATAGAATGGCGCAAAATGAGACATGGCGTCTGGCGTTAAAGATTTGTTCAATGTGGCAACAAAATAATTTTTGGGGTGTGGGGACATTTCGCTACAGAATAGTGTAAGTAGGTGTATACAGGAGTAAATTGTTTTATAATATTCAATTGGTAAGAGATAAAGATATTAAGATATTTCAAGATAATAAATGCAACATAAGTCTATAATAAAGATAAGCACTAATGAAATGAAGTTAACTTTCAGCCTACTGTGAAAGGCGTGCAGGCGCTTTCGTTAGTGCTGCAAACAGCAAGCGCACTGGCAGTGTCGGAGTGTGCCATGGGATTCGAACACCGCGACCTGCACCTCGACAACTGGCTGTACCGCCCCACATCGCAGGCCGCCTCTTCTACTCCACCCGACAATGGAAGTGGTCCATCCCGACCTTCAACGTCCACGCCTATCTCATAGACTTCACCATGTCACGCATACAGATCGGTGAGTCCGTCTCTTGAATTTTCAAATTTATATCTTTCCCTTTTTTGGGGCCTGAATGGCCGAGTGGATAGCGGTCTGGCGCTCGGTACCACAGGTTTTGGGTTCGAGTCCCGGCGGTGCCATGGATGTTTGTAGTGGTTCGGAATCCATTTTAAACCGTAGGTCCCGGTCTAATAGGATCGTAGAGCGTTGCGGGGGCATTGTTACTCCGCGTCCGTGGCTTATCTTCAAGTTACACGCGCCCCCTGATTACTGCAAAGTGAGTGACGTCTGTGCAGCGCTTGCCTTAAGGCATCCAAGACCAAGCTGTTTAAATGTTTGCCAGATGCATTAGAAAGAAGAAAAAAAAAACTTTCCTTTTTAACTGCGTCCAAATTCAGAGTACGAATGCTTCTAGAACTGATGGAATTCAATGCTTTCATGCTAGATTCCTTCATTCTATTTGCTCACACCTACGCCACAGTGGGTGTGATTCTACACGTGCATTCAAGCGTCATTCGTAACCTCTTAATAAACAAAGAATAATGCGTAAACACTTGAGAGCGAATGAACTGAGCGTCACATAAGAATAACTGAATCTGTCAAATAAAAGTGAATTACGCGACACATGCTTCATCGTATTTCTTGAATTTGGGTGAATAAAGTGAATTGGAAGTTGACTCTGGAATTGTAGGGAGAGACTTTCAAAATACTGGACAAATTATTAATAAAATTGTCTTTTTTCTTTTGAGATCAAACTGTATTGGTCCAAATCGTAACCAATTGTAACCTGAGCAGCTGAACTTCAGGAGGGCTCAGGTTTGAATTCAGATGGCAGCTTTCGTTGCAGATATTGCTATCAGAAAAAAGAAACTCTATTTAAGTGACATTGAAGCTCGCTTAACATTGAATATTGGAAGCATTATAGTGTTTCTTTAACAATTTTCAAGAAATCTCAAGTGCAGCATGTATTAGAGTCGTCCTCCAGACAGAATACATATCCATTTTATTGACAATAAAATAAATTTTATTAAAAGAAATACAGTGACGTCTATAAAAGTGACAAAAGAATTATGAAGACTGATGATTACATAGATGGATCTTGAAACTTTAAATGCATTATTTCTATACCAAATAAAGAAATGGTGCTGAAGGTGTATGTTTGCAGTCATTGCTTTTAAAAAGAATACTTTGGTAACTTTTGTAACAATGTGTATAAGAGACACGCATCAAACTGACTGTTGAGAGTATTCCGAGATTTCTCCCTTACGACAAGAAAATGTTGTTGTTTTTTGTTCCAATGCAGCTGGCAAACACTTAGACAGCTTGATCTTGGATGCCTTAAGGCAAGCGCTGCACAGACGTTACTCACTTTGCATTACCCAGGGGGCGCGTGTAACTTGAAGATAAGCCGCGGAGTAACAATGCCCCCGCAGCTCTCTACGATCCTATTAGACTATTACTTTCGACGTCAACGTGAAATAACCAATCACAAAAGGCACATTGCAGTGGAGTGTATATAAAGGATGTCCTAGGGCATCGGAAAGCATTTCAATCTTTAATTACCTTGATGGAATTGTAATCGGTCCGCTCTGCCAAAAGTGTTTGTTCTGGCTTTTGACGGGTGGTCACATTAATATGACTGGGCTGTGTATATTGATATATTATATATTATCTATATATATATAATATATATGTATATATGACATATTATATTATATTTAATCAACAGAAACTTTTTCACGGATACACATATAGTACAGAACTCGATCATAACAATGGAGTGATCATGGTTGTTCAACGAGTGATTCTGAATTCATTTAGTACTGTGCTTCGAGAAATAACGATGATCGCTCGGTCCTATTAAACGAAATAACATTTCAAATAACACGTTCGCAATCGTGAAGACAGCAGCAGGGAGCATTGGTGTTCGTAAAAATCTTCTCCATAGACTTATCAGGAATATTAGGATGTCTTTTCACTTTACGAGAGGCATAAGTCGAAGCATAAAAGAAGGCGAATGCGTTTCGCAACATCTGCGGCGACTGTTATTCTGAAGCGTTCATTCATTCATCTAATGCTTGGTGGAAGACAAAGAAAAAATGTTCCATTTATGTCTCTGGAGTGTTTGGTATGAAATCGAACCATTATATGATTCCTTTATTCGTTACAGAATAATAATAATAATACAATGTGTTCTGATTTCGTCCATCAACGGTGTGGCTTGGTAAAACCAATCCATTTAGAGCTCCAGTGCTTTATATTCGAAGTGATCTTATACTAAATCAGTGGTTCTCAAACTTTTTGAAGTCGGGTCGCATTTAAAATACTACAAATAATTGTAGAAGCACTATGTACACATTTTTGATAAATATGATATAATAGATAAATCGAATGTTACAGAAAAAAATAAGGCGATGAAAAAAATAAATAAAATTAAGCGTACCTTAAATTTATTATTTTTATTTAGAAACATGAACCTGATGTTTCCTAATCATTTCTTCAATATTTAGGCTTATCTTTGAAAGGCAAAGTTTCATTTTCTTGTAAAAATATTGAAGCTTTCCTCTCTTTTTACACTTCACTGTGATGAGGGTAGAAAATCGCAATTCACATAAATATAATGCGATCTCCAAATGGCTAGCGCTCGGTACCACAGGGGTCGGGTTCGAATCCCGGCGTTTGCCATGAATGTTTGTAACGAATCCACTTTGAGACGTAAGTCCCTGTCTCACAGGATCGTAGAGCGTTGGGGGGTAGTGCGACTCGAGCCCGTAGCCTATCTTCAAGCTACCCGTACCCCCTGGGTAGTGCTCAATGAGTAATAGCTGTGCAGCCCTTGCTTACGGTATAAAGATTAATTGTCTCTGTAATGCCAGCTTCCTTAGAACAACAACATAATGTTGAAATTTGTAGTAAAATATTTAATAGCAGCAATATCAGCAATGGAATGTCAGTAAGGTAATATCAGTAAAGGAATGCTGAAAAATATCAGCAATTCTTTATATTTCAGTGGGTACAGTTACAGTTCTTCTGTTAATATTGAGCCGAAATCACTTGAAGTTTTCTTGAATGGGTTTCTAATCCAGTCGTATTGTTCAGTGTAAAGTGACGTTCCATAAAGATTCCAATTTATCTTCTAAACTTATTAGATGTTTTATGATTGAAAATGTATCATTTATGTAGGTGCTGCTTATCATTGGAAGCATTTCCAAATCAGATTCAACAACTTTTTTTTACAATTCTGTGGTATTCTCTGAAACGCTTTCGTTTTATCAGTGAATATGAGAATAGTTTTTACTATCCATTGCAGGCTAGTGTTCAAATTATGGAGCTTCTCAAATATATTGATCAGTTATTACGACAAGCCGATCTAAAAATCGCAAACAATAATGTAACTGTTTCCACTTTTAAAAAAAAACACTGTTTAGCTATGTGTAACTGGATAAGTAAATACTTTTCTCCTTCGCAGGCGGTTGTTTGAAGCAGCATGGCCAAATCTGGCACTTGTGCCATAAAACCACAACGAACCAACCAATCCATCACCTTCATAGACGCTGTACTTTGAGGTATAAAAAATGCCGTCTGTGTCGTGAATCCATATCGATAAAAAGCTTTTAGAATAAACTCCATTGGATAGTTCTTGTTTTAATAATGGGAACCATCATTTTTCCCCAGTGTTTTTGTACCAAAGCCTTCCCTATAAAGAAGGCAATGAGGTTAGATAATTCTCAATTTTACTTTTGCCTCCTGGTAGCCAATAGACTAGCGCCCTGGCTCTAGGTACCACACTCTCCAGGTTCGAATCCTTGCGGTGGCATGGATGTTTGTGAGTGGTTCGGAATCCACTTTGAACTGTAGGTCTCGGTGTGTTTAACCCTCGTGTGCCCAAGGTGACCGTAAAGCCACAAACCAAACCATTTATGTATAACCATTTATATAGCGACAAACCAAACCAAAGTATATTTACAAAAGGTGCAATGTCATTACTACATGATATGCTTATTAAATACATCGTCGGACAGAAGATTGTTGCTTATTTTAATTGTTACTTCTTTTCCTAGCATTGCAATTCACATTTTTCTGTGTGCAGGAAAAACAAGGGACACGCCTAAAATATCAGCTTCCTTATTTTTTTGCTATCAGTTCTCGGACATCAAAAGAAGTGACATGAGCTTTATCAATGATTATATTTTAAAAAGAATTGTAAAAAAATTGTACTGTAAAATTTAAATTTGTAACAGTAAAATTTTTTGTACCGTTCAGACATCACTTTAAAAATAACTTTGATTTATTATAATAACTCAATCCTGTAAATTAAAACTTATCGTTTTAAAATGTTTACTCAGTTTACTTGGAAATAATGATTCATTTGCAATTTTGTATCCAAATTTTTGATATTTGCACACACTAAACATTGCTGCCAAGAATAATCTTCAGTTCGGTCAAAATGAAACCAAAAGTTTAAATACCTTTCTATATTTGTGAGCAGAGTGGCCTGAATGACCGAGTGGCTAGCGCTCTGACCCTCGGTACCACAAGTTTCTGGTTCGAGTCCCGGCGGTGCTATGGATGTTTGTAGTGGTTCGGAATCCACATTAAACCGTAGGTGCCAGTCCTAATAGGATCGTAGGGCGCTGCGGGGGCATTGTTACTCCACGTCCGTGGCTTATCTTCAAGTTACACGAGCCCCCTGGGTAATGCAAAGTGAGTACGTCTGTGCAGCGCTTGCCTTAAGGCATCCAAACCAAGCTGTTTAAGTGTTTGCCAGCTGCATTAGAAAGAGAAAAAAATAATAATATTTGCGAGTAGATGCGATTTTATTTCTTACTTGCCCTTAACTTTTTTGCACTTCTTTTTTCATTCTTCACATATTAAATCTGATTCTTCAACATCATACTTGTTTTTTAAGAAATCCATCCGTTTTATTTGGGTGCATTTTTCTTAATATAATTAATATGTACATATCATCCATTTCCTCTAAACACAAGTAATATACACAAACAGAATATCACATCCGCCCATATTTAGAGGGACAACTCCAAAAGCTACTAATTACAAAGGCGATATCTCATGGGCTGCAATAGAAATTTTTTTTAAATGGAAAATAACATAGCCGCTATGGCTCCTAGTAGCAAACCGTGGAAGTTACCATTCCCAGATTATCTTAAATTTTTTTTGGCGCATTATTGCTGTTTCGCGGCTTTTATGTGTAGACAGAAAGAAAAAATTATTAGTTTAAAAAAACTAAAAAAATACGCTTTTAGAATTAATCAAACTAAAAAGTAAAAAATAATTGTTAACATAAGAATATGATTACTGACGAGAAAATGAATGTCACTGTTCTAAAAGCGTGGGGTGCTCGATATCAATCATTATAATTTTTCAATTGTTTCATTCTGAAATACAGAGTTAGTTTAAAAATGTCATGCAAAGCACCCACGCTTTTAGAACAGTGACATTCATTTTCTCGTCAGTAATCATATTCTTATGTTAACAATTATTTTTTACTTTTTAGTTTGATTAACTCTAAAAGCGTATTTTTTAAACTGTTAATTTATTTTTTACTTTTTAGTTTGATTAACTCTAAAAGCGTATTTTTTAAACTATTAATTTATTTTTTACTTTTTAGTTTGATTAACTCTAAAAGCGTGTTTTTTAACTATAATATTTAAATGAGGTCCCGGTACGGAAGACTGGAACTATAGTTCTTACAATAACTTAATTGTGAGTAAAACAAAGGCTAAATGCGAATATGTCGAGCCAGCCAGTATTCGAACAGGGAATCCCCTGATCCGTAGACAGGCGCGTTATCCGTTGTACCATTTTGAATGTCCTTACTGAATACTACGTGGGTTAAATTGCTCTTCATAAGTTTAAATAAAATCCCTAATCCTGGCGATCCTAATCGTGATGAGATAATAAACTCATCAAAATATTTTAGTGTCGTCGGTCCTTGATAAGTGTACAACGTTTAAATTAAATCTGATCTCTTAAAGTAGGGCAAAAATCGAGCCCAAAGAGTCAGTTACAAACAAACAAACAAACAAACATACAGGTGAAATTAGTAAAAGCGTATTAAAAAGCAAAGAAAAAGGTTAATGGAATCTGTCATTGAATGGGAAAACTGATGAGATAAAGAGTAACTCTATTTATTTTTATTTCTGCACACATATTTCTTTGAAATAACACAGGAAGCACTCGGAAATCTTCCGCGGTGCAAGCTTTGAGAACTACTGTTCTAAATATTATAGGATAATTGAATCGTGCAGAATTGAATAGAATAATGGAAGAATAGATTAGAATAATTGAATCCATTCACCAAATCTGACTTTTTTAAAGTCAGATATGGTGAATGGAAGAAGTCGATTTTAATTAGTGCCAGGTTTTCTTTTGCGAAGGAGTAAATTTTTAAATGTTACTGCATGTCTGTCTTCTCATGTTTTATTTCCTGCAGCATTATATTAAACGTTAGAAATGAATGATTATGTCTTAGAGACTTAAGGATAAGAACACTAATTAGAGCTTAATTATGTCAAGAAATACTAGTCAAACATAAATTATTTCTTGTACTATTGTGAAAATATCAATAGCATCTAACTTGGATACCAACAAATACAAAAATCAGCCTGGCTTAATAATTAGAACTTAAAGACTTTGGAATAATAGTCTGATTTATTATTTAACCCTTTGCACTCGAATTTTTTGTTTCATTCGTATTACCAGCAACTCCAAGCAATTTTAGTGAAAATATCCTATTTACATGCAAGTTGAATATACGCATTAAATGAAATGCATTATTTATAATGTTATTTGCATTGTCTCCGTAGCGGAGCCCTCGAGCTTGAAGACACATTTTAAATGGCTCCGCTCCGGAGCCCTCGAGTGCAAAGGGTTAAAGAAATTAAGGACTTTAGAATAAAATGGACTATTGTGAACTTAAATACATCTAGAAATATTAATTAGATAATAATTATCCCGAATACACTAAAATTGTTTAGAAAATTTATATAAAATTTATTTTGGAAACTGAGAAATACAAAAATCTGCTGATTCCTCAGGTTTTTTTTCTGAATCAATAAGTTGATTAACATTTCAGCTGAAATAATGAAGTTTCTTTAAATTCAATAAAATGTCATTTATTTTATTACTAATATATTTTATGTTAATGTTTTAAAAATTGGAATACAAATAATTTTCTTTATTTAATTGTTGAGAGTATTTTAAGACATTTGAGTTTTTTCAAAATAAAAAAATAAAAAATAAATAATCAATAAATATATTTAGAATAGTATTAAATTTTTATTTTGTTTTAAATTTTCATTTTTCAAATAGATTTGATTTGTACTGAAAAATTCTGAACTAATGAATTCAGTTGCTACTGAAAATAAGAAAGCAAATTCGATTAACTACAGACTAATTGAAAACCTAGCTAATATTGAATAATATTGAATAATATTAGCTTTACGAAATTAAACTACTTCCATAGATTTGGAAAAAAATGGCATCAAATTTTGCAAAGAAATAAAGAACTTTAAGAACATTTTTTAATAAAAAGATTGCATTTTATCTTATTCAATGCTGAGCTTTACAGGTAGCTTCAAAAATCTACTGAAAGTTGTTTAAGACAATTATATAAGGGATTAATTGAAGTGTCAACTTTGATAAGATATTATTCAAGATATTTCTTTAAAAATAATCTTATAATAATACCATTTAAAAAACTAGATCAACTAATTTAATTAGTTTTAAAACTTTTGTACTGGATTAGTTTTTTAAATAAAAAAGCCGTGTCAAAATTTATTAAAATCCCCATTAATACCATTAAAGCACTTTGATCGTTTTTATTTATAGATCAGTAGAAATTGTGCAATATATTTATGCTGTTATTGATATGTCACAATTTAACGATTGTTTTTGGTGATACATCCCGATATTGATTACCTGCCATCCCCATAAACGAAGACAGTGGCTTTCTCAAACTATGGCATCGGCCAAAGAAGGCGCAATGTATTTCCACAAAATATTCCAACTATAATAAAATTAACAACAAATAATTTAAATAAGAATATTTAAATTTATAATTTTAAATTTATAATTATTATAATTTTAATAAGAAGGCATTTTGTTATGTACAATCTTTAACCAAAGTAATGTTTAAAAATTTTAATAACAATTCTTTGGTTGGTAACAAATTAATGCTTGGGTTTCTGAAACTGTATAGATCCTTTTTCCATTCACAATAAAATATTTAAGCAAAAAAATATTTTACTTAGTTAGGTATTGTTAAAATCGTAGATTTAAGACAGGTAATTTTTTTAAGGGTTTCTGATAATTAATCATATATTTTTATACGAAAAATTTTTAAAAACAGACCTCTCATTACATAAAAATAATAAATACATTAATTTTGAATGAAAATGAACTATTTATGTACTTATATGATACTCAAATATTTATAGATATTATTTCAATACTTACATGTAATAAATAGATTACAACATCACATTTATTAATCTATTTATAAAAGAAAGGATTGAGAACATTGTGGCAAGATAGAATGCTTTAAAATCAATGGCTTAATCTCTGGCATATGTTTCAAATGATAAAAATAAAAGGCTATATGATGGTGTACGTATTAAAGAGTATATTCAATACATATTACCATTTACCTAAGTAAATATAAACATAAAAGTTATATAATTTAAATACATATATTATTGGTATATTTTAAAAGATATGCGAAATAAATATAACCACATTTTCTCAGTATACATTGAAATTTGTTCCATGACCTTTGAATCATCTTGTACATACATTTGTCAATGTATCCTTCTTTGCACTAACTTTAAGTAACAAGTAGATAACGCTTAAAGTCAAACAAATCTTTCTTTTTCAATTCCTTCTATTAGCTCACACTCTCCCTATATATATCTTGTTCAAATTTCCAATCGTCAATAAAATACTTTTTATTCATCCACTCGTGTTCAAATGCATTTTTTTAACTTGTAGTGGATGACACTGGATGTTAATACAGTTTTTTTTCAAATATAAATTCAGTAAAGAAATTTAATTAATTAATTATAGGTGTTTTAGATTTAAGTTGCATATATTTACCAACGGATGGCGCACAGATAAACTTAAAAAAATAAATGAAAATTATTTATAAAGATCTTTTTGCAATAGAGTGAAAAAAAAGTAGGACTTGACTTTAAAAAAATCTCTTTTATATTGCTTGTTTATGTATAAAAACAATAGCATTTCTCAATTGTTATAAATATATCCACTCCTTCTCTTGATAAAAATAAGGTGCCCTACACTTAAGCAAATATTTTGATCAAATAAAATTCGAATTATAAAATAATATCTTTCTTTAAGATAAATAAATCTTAAGAAATCTTATCTATTTTTTCATCACTCAATGTTTCACCAATTGCACGCAATTAATTGTTTTTTGACTAACACGTAGTTATTCATCAATCTTTTAAAATGTTATTGTGTGTAGGTAACAATAATCCTAAAATATGTATGCATCACTTTTTTTTTGACATCACTTGTATAGGATATGCAAATGAACACTTGGAAAAATAATGTAAAAGTCTAAATTCATGCAACGTGTATAATTTAGTCAACTTTATAATATTTGTTTATACTAAATGAGATTTCTTTGTAATGCAGTAGAAAGGAAGAAAATAGAGTAGTGCAATAAAAGTTTCTGCCAGACAACTTAATATTATGAGAACAAAATCATAAAACTGGTCAAAACATAAAAATAAATTGACAAAGAATATTATGGAAGTTATTTACGATTTAACTTAACAATACAGAAAGAGAAGATGATATAGTATATTTATTTATGATACACTTGTGATCACAGGTTATATTCACTTACGAACACGATAGATTCACTTCAGAAAAGAAGAAAGTGGTGTAATAATGGTTTCAGTCAGACTACTTTATACTGTAAAAACAAATTTGAAAAACTGGTCAAAACATAAACATAAATTGACAAACTATTATGGAAACTATTTATGATTTAGCCGAAAAATAAAGAAAAAAAATATTGAAGAATTGCTATAGTTTTATGACCAAGAACCGACTACTGAATAGCCTGAAGAACTTTTTCAAAAAGCTATGTGTAGAAAAAGAAGTTTAATCTGATGATTAAGATAGAGGAAAAAAACAAAAACAAACTGCAACTATTGAAATAAGGAAAACATTCTGACAATGTGGGAAGAAATTCAGCAGGCAAGCAATATTGCAGTTAATTATATTACATGCAATTAGTGTTTTGTACTAATGAGAATAACCTGTCACTCAAATCGGATAGAAGATATTCAGTTTCATGTATAATGAGACTGAGGAAATTAGCCGTGCTATCTTCACGGGTCGAAACAACTACAAATTGAATACGAACTATACCATGAGTTGCTCCATCGTGATGGGTGATAGACTACAAGCTGAGAAATGCCTACTCCAATGAGAAGTGAGGGAAGCTGACCCCTCCCCCATCTTGACGGATTGTCTTATAAAAAAGGTTTTTGATGAAGAGAGAGAGAGAGTTCTGCGACAAGTCGACCAGAAGTGTTTCTTTTCTCTGAAATGAGTGAATAGACAGGAGATTCGGCCTGTGATTACGTGTATCACGCCGTGCGATAATTAAGGTCTGCCGCAGACCACGTATTTTTAGATTCGACTTAGACTCGAGAACTCCGAAAATCACTGACCTTGGAGTGAACTGTACTTGTGATTCAATCGTGTTGTTGTTTCTTATCCCACTTGGCAGGCATCAAAGCCAAGCCCACGAGCACATATGTACTCATGGTTGAAGGGGAAGGAAGCAGTTTCTGTTGTGATAGAGCACCCGTAGGTAGAAGTCTGACCTTGGCTCCGTGACGCTCTTACAGTCATAGGAGTTCGGGACCTACGGCTTAAAGTGGATTCCGAACCACTACAAACATTCATGGCACCGCTGAGACTCTAACCCGAAACCTATATATATATATATACATATATAGTGCTTGTAAATAAAAATTAAAGTGATCCCTTGAACCTGAAAGTGGTTCTCTTATTGAAGCCGTTATAGGTCTGGACGGCCGAGACGTTACAATATACTACTCTTTAAATGCATAAGAAACACGTTAATTGCATCGATAATAGAGAGATTTTTGCATAACGGTTTTTCATCGTCCGATATTTTTCTTCCTAGCGCGCATGCTCATAGGGATAGCTCAGTAGGGCAGTATTACAGACACACATGCGCAATAGGTACAATGTTTCTTATGAGCATGCGCGCTAGTGAGAAAAAAATATCGGATGTTATACAAAAAATGCTATTATAAGCTTGGGATTTTCTTATATTTCAAAATGGATTTGATATGATAACTTTTGTGTGTTACAGATGAAAAAGTGTTTGCGATGAATTTGGCCTATCTGACTAACGTTGAAGATGAAGAAGCCGATCCCACACTTATGAACCACAACAACATCTACAGCATGATGAAGGAGGAACTGCGGTAAATTTCAATTTCACTACGTTTGTGGTGCCTGAATGACCGAGTGTCTAGCGCTCTGGCACTCGGTGCCACCGGTTTCGGGTTCGAGTCCTGGCGGTGCCATGGATGTTTGCAGTGGTTCGGAATCCACTTTAAGCCGTAGGTCGCGGTCTCCTATGACTGTATGAGTGTCACGGAGCAGAAGTCAGACTTCTACCTACGGGTGCTTCATCAGAACAGAAGTTGCACCCCTTTACCCTCCTTCTATGAGGGACACGACAGCAACAACTAAGTTTTGTTGAGATGGAGTCATTGGAAAAATAGGAATGAAATACACAACTTACTTATATATATAACAAGTGAATTATTTTGCAATGTAAAATTTAATGTGATTAATGTTTATTTTTTTATTTCAATTATTAAATATACACAATATCGATAATTAGTTCCATTGTCTACATCAAGTGAGTTATAGCACTCTTTTTAATATAATAAAACAAAATGGAATAATATCGCTGGGATAAAACTAAACACTATATACGAAAATATGCGTTCTGCATTATTAAATAGATATGTAATGATTTTAAGTTCAAATGAATAAAAAATTGACAAAAGTTAAAGACGTTGCTAAGAAAGTGACATTGACATTGTTAAAGCAGCGACCTGATAGCCAGTTGGCTAGTCTCTGCCATTGAATTGCGTTTTCCTTTCCGATTTTTAGAAGATGCACATTAAAATATTATTTGTGATTAAAAGAGGATTCAGATACTCATCAAACGACTTTTACATTTGAAGTGCATTTCACGTTGGAAAACTTTCTCTCAAATAATTTGTTTGAAGAGAAATAACGGAGCTCATGTGTGGTGTGCTAAGATGCCTTCTCAACTCAGTGAGAGTGCTGCCATTGGAACAGAAAAAAACAAAGACCTCTGCCTTAAAACATGCTGTGGAAATATGATGAAATATGCTCAAGGTTGTTTCATAATTGCACTTGAAAACTTGCAAGAGAGTTGGCCAGCATGAATTGGAATCGGAATCACATAGAAAAGGTAAGACCGGAAATGCAACCCGCAGGCCATAGAGTCACAAAACGCTTAGATGGAATGCTCTTTATTGCACAATATAATGGAAAGTTCTTTATTAAACTATTAAGAATAATAATATGTACAATAGTGAGACATTATCACCTATTCCTAAATGTCGAGATCCAAAGAGTCACTTACGCGCGTTGCGTCATGGGTTGAAACTACCCATTCTGGTGAAACTACAATCACTGAATTGGAAAATGCGTATCTGTTGGTTGCTCCATAGATATGCATTTTCCAATTCTATATAGCAACCGATCATCTTAGCTTGCTCCTACTCGAAATGCATATCAGATAATTCAGCGTTAGTGAAACAATGTTAAATCAATAGTTTTAATGAATACCAATTGCATATACCAATGACATACCAATGACCATTCAATGACCTTTTCACTCCCATGCATAGCTCTGTATCCATTTCCGGGCGTGCTTTTGATACTGATAAAAATCAGAATCATTTATGATTCTTATTCAATGCCCATACCAATTCTTTCATGTCCGTATGTGTTGTTACGGAACAGTCTGTACAAACGAATGTATTTCTAGGGAGGACTTTAACACCTTCAAGCCCATCACCAACATCTGGTGGCTGGCGCACATTCTGTACAACGTGCACTCGATGATGAAGGATCAGCTGGGACAGAGAGCGAGTGACGTGGACAGGATCGCCCTGTACGCTCTGCAGAGGTTGAAGGACAACGTACTACATTACACCAGTGCCATGGACTTTCTCAGGGCGGAAGTGTTTGAAGTGTCCGACAGCGAGTTCACGGACTCCACTGCACTATAGAAATACCCTACATTACAAAACTGTTTTAACATCTCTGTCTAATAAACCTTTCATTTATTTCAGATTGTGTACTCTTTTCGTTTTCAAAATATGTTGTTATTGTTGTCGTTTCCTCTCTCTCTTCCTTCGTTTTAAATCTTTTCTTTTGAATATTTTCTTTACAGTTCTATCACACCTATATTAGATTTAAGATTATCTTCAAGACGGACATGTGGCTTACATGCCAAGAAATGTGTCACTTAATTTCGATTTCATAAAGTGTGAACCATTTTGTGTTGATTTATGAACAAGAAAAATAAATAATTCAATAAAAGAAGAAATCATTTACAAATTGCAATTTATCATAGATAATAAATAACAATATTTTATAAATTATTTCATCACTTGTATTTGATTATTCACTTCCTTCTATTAGCTAGCACTCTCCCTATATATATGTTGCTCAAATTTTCAATCGTTCATAAAATACTCTTTATTCTTCTACTCAATTTCAAATACATTTTTTTAATCTTGTAATGGATGACACTGGATGTTAATACGGTTTTTTCAAATATTAATTCAGTAATTAAATTTAATTCATTAATTTTAGATTTTTTAGATTCATACCAATAGATGCATTAGCATATATCTACCAATAGATGGCGCCAGATATAAGAGGAAAATTTCAACTTTACTAATAAAGGATAATATAGTGAAAAAAAAAGTAGGAATTGACTTAAAAAAAACTGTTTTTTATATTACTTGTTTAATGTCAAGCAACGGATGAGTTAATTTTTCTAAGCCTAATGATCTTCTGAAGCTGTGCTGAAACAAGTAATATATATAAAAAAAAATTTTAAAGTCAATTCCTACTTTTTTTTCACTTATATCGTAGAAAGTCCTTTACAAATAATTGTCATTCATTTTTTTACGTTTATCTGGCGCCATCTATAAGTAGATATATGCAACTTAAATCTAAAAAAAACTTTAATTAATTAATTTAATTTAATTACTGAGTTAATATATGAAAAAATTGTATTAACATCCAGTGTCATCCAATACAAGTTAAAAAAAAAAAATGCATTTGAACTTGAGTGGACGTATAAGAAGTATTTTACTAACGATTGAAAATTGAAACAAGATATATATAGGGAGAGTGCGAGCTAATAGAAGGAATTGAAAAATGGAAACCCTCGCCTGGTGACGCCCAAGAAAGTTAGACCTTTCATAAAGATAGTCTACAGAAGTGTAGTGTAGTTTTAGAAGCCTTTCATTGGAAACAAAAGAAAATTAAGTTATATATTCCTTTCAACATAAATTAATTATTACATTTAAGTATTTGGGCTTGACGGCCGAGTGGCTAGTGTTCTGGCGCTCGGTACCACAGTTTCGGATTCGAGTCCCCATGGTGTCATGGATATTTGCAGTGGTTCGGAATACACTTTAAACGGTAAGACCCGGTCTCATATGATCGTAGAACGTTGGGAAGGGTAGTGTGACTCGCGTCCGTTGCATATCTTCAAGCTACACGTGCCCCCGGGTAGGACTGAGTGAGTAACAGCGGTGCAGCCCTTGCTTGTGGCATAAAGTTGAACTGTCTCTGTATTGCCAGCTACATTAGAACAACAACATTTAAGCATTTTTTTCCACACTCATTTTGTTTGACGTCATAAAATTCCTACCAGAAGCACACCATGTTCACATATGATTAAAACAAAATATTTGCTGAACTAACTTTTTGTTTCTGTTTTGTGATATCTTTCTGCTAGTGTTAGCATACTGGAAGCAGAATATTTTCCTCTATCCTGTAAAATTGAAAATTTTTGATTTGTACTCGCTACTTTTCTAGATTGATTTGGTTTGTTGCTCTACGGTTATTTTGTGCACACTTTAAGCTAATTAGACCGGGACCTACAGTTTAATTTGGATTCCGGACCACTCACAAACATCCATGCCACTGCCAGGATTGGAACCTGAAGCCTGTGATGCGAAAGGCCAGAGCCTCGCCACTCCACCACCAGGCCGCTCAAACGAACTCCAGGCAAGCAGATTCAGCTTAATTCAGGATATTCATTCATTTATTCATTTTATTCATTCAAACACCACGAGGAGAATCGTGTACCCCTATTATAAGGAACTGAAAATTAGGGTAAACATCTCCTGTCTTTTCCATCTTAGAGTAGGTTCTGTATCACAACTTACTTTATTTAGTTTAGTTTGTCGATCAACGATAATTTTTTGCACACTTTGGACTAATTAGACCGGGACCTACAATTTAACGTGGAGTCCGACAAATTAGCAAACACAGCCAGGATTCGAACTCTGAAGCCTGTAATACCAAAGGCCAGAATGCCAGCCAATTGGCCATCAGGCCGCAAAAGATGTGGAAGTTGGATTTTAAGCCACTTTAATAGGCTAATTAGACAGTTAAACGTGGATTCCGAACCACTCACAAACATCCTGAAGAAAGTCTAGAAGATCTAGATCATCTAGAAGTGAGCAATATGTTAATGCAAAAATTTAACTTAACTGTTTTAGCAAGCAAAGAAATGGCCAAGTTTAGATTTCGTTGTATACTTTTATAATTTAGAAAAAATACGGAAAATGTGTTTTTATAAATAAAATTTAAAAAAAATTATTATTGATAACTAATTATCTTTAATAACTCTATGTTTAAAAAAAACATTATTCTTATTCCCTTTGTAATAGGCCATGTTTTCATAATTTCATTCGAAAACTAGCAAGTTAATGAAGGTTGATTTGCAAATCATACACTTTAATTTCTTTTTTTTTGTTTTGTTTCTTTAATTGTTTCTTTTCTTCAAAATCAAATTCAGATTAGAATTCCTGAAATATTTTTGCAAAGGGCATTTTTCTGAGATTCTTATAATTAATGACTTTTTAATGACGTGCTTTTGTTAAGTATAAAAATTTTCACAAGAACTGAAAAAAATAAAACATTAAGAAAAGTGAAAAAAAAAAATGATGATTAGATGAAAAAGTTGCGAATCATTCTAAATTGGCTACAAAAAAGATATTTGTAAAAAAAAATGCGCTTAATTCTTTCAGATCCAAAGTATTAATTCAAGATGTGTTAAAAGTTAATAATGACTGCCATGATAAAGCGTTTAACAGTAAAAAAAAATTGTTAAGGAATTTTTTTTTGCCATTAAGTTAAAATGGATTAAAGCATCCAAAGGTCTCCTTCAGTATATTTTTATTTTTACAGAAATTTTTTTTTCTCTTATTTGTTTCGCTTTGCATGTACGAAATTTTTCACATCTTATACCTCACATCAGATTGCATTTTAATTCTTCAAAGCATATTATTTGATAATTTTATTTACGTTCCCGTCTTAACGTTAATTTTTTTTCTAAAATTTTTTATCAACAGTATTTTTTTTTCATATATAACAATATCTTGTTTTTTTACATTTCAAAACGTTTATTCCTGAAAATGTTACTATGCATGTATTGTTATATCAGCTATTCAGAGGGAAGCTAAATCATCACCATTGGCGCAACAGCCCCCATGGTGGTCCAAGGCCGTCTGCCTAATGGAAGATTTCAGGACAGGAGATGTTTTTTATTGGGTAGGGTCGTCAGCTCAAAGCTCGTATTAGACATAGAGGGGATTGCGAACCACTACAAACAGCCGGAATGGCACCATGGCACAGGATGGCACCGGACTCAAATCCGAAACATGTAGTACCGAGTGCTAGAGCCCTAGTCACTCGTCCATCAGGCCCCAACTCAACATCGTCGCGTTGAAGTATGTGAAACAATGCTTTCTAACTATCAGGACAAGTTGGAATGCATCATAACTGGAGATGAGGCTTGGATTTATGCTTACAATCGATCAATCGAGCGAATATCGTGACAAAGGTGAAGCATGACCGAAAACAGAACTCCAACGTCGCTCAAAAATCAAAGTCATGTTGACTGGTTTCTTCGATTACCATGGTGCGGTGCATTATAAATTCATTCAACCAGGCCAAACTGTCAACAAGGAATATTATTTGAGTGTTATGCTTCGTTTGCGTGAAGCTATTCGCAAAACAGGCCACATTTATGGAAATACAACTCTTGGTTTTTGCATCACGATAATGCGCCAGCTCACACTGCATTGATTCTTCGTGACTTTTTCGTCATAAATGAAACCCACATCTTTCGGCAACCACCGTATTCACACCGTGCGACTTCTGGCAATTCCCTAAACTCAAAAGTCCACTCCGGGGACACCGTTTTGAGTCGATTGAAGAGATTCGAGGAGAATCGGCGCGCGCTTTGAAGGACGTCCCGGCCAACGACTTTCTAGCATGCATTGAGGATTGGGAAAAAAGTTGGCATAAGTGCATTGTGTCCGGAGGAGATTACTTTGAGGGCGATGAAATAAATTTGGAAGAATAATTAAAGAGATTTTGAAAAAAATAAATTAATTTTCGTGCGCAGTAGTAAGTATTTCTGGACTTTTAGATGTGTTCTTTAGGAGTTAAGGAAAAAATGTCACTGCTTGATTTTAATCAACTGCAATTGAATCGTTCGCTTTCTACAGGTTTCTACTACTGTTGTATACACGGTCCAATCATATTAATGTGACCACCTGTCAAAAGCCAGAATATACACTCTTGTATATTCTGGCTTTAAGTGGAGTGTGGAATGTGGCATCAAGTGGTATTTAAGTGGTGTTCAGTGGAATTCTTTATATACACTCCACTGCAATATGCTGCCACCTGCCTTTTGTGATTGGTTATTTCACGTTGACGTCTAAAGTAGGTGGTGGTCACATTAATGGGACTGGACTGTGCAGATGTCGTTATGAATAGCATACCTCGATGGAGGTACTAATAATAATTAGTATTCGCAGTGACATGTTCTTGCCTTTGTATCGATGTTCTACATTCAGATGATACTCTTTAATCGAATTATTTGAGAATAATTATTGTAAATAAAATAAATCTTAAATTCGCATCATCTTAAAGCCGATCTTAGGCAGTAGGGACTTTCAAACATTCAATAAGAACTGTCTGCATTTCAGGTGCATAATTTTCAACAATTTTTTCGATATAGGAATAGCGTTTTTTTTCAATTCCTTCTATTAGCTCACACTCTCTGTATATATATCTTGTTCAAATTTTCAATCGTTAAAAAATTACTTTTTATTCCTCCACTCAAGTTCAAATACATTTTTTTTGAACTTGTAGTGGATGACACTGGATGTTAATACAGTTTTTTCAAATATTAATTCAGTAATTAAATTTTTTTAATTAATTTTAGTTGTTTTTTAGATTTAAGTTTTAGATATATCTACCAATAGATGGTGCCAGATAAACTTAAAAAAATGAATGAAAATTATTTATAAAGGACTTTCTGCAATAGAGTGAAAAAAAAGTAGGAATTGACTTAAAACATTTTTTTTTATATTACTTGTTTCATCTGACGTTTTGATATTTTCAACGTTTTCCAGCGTTTTTTATATCGTTCATATTTTACCCCTTAAGGTGGTACACTTTGGGCACAGCAGTACAATATACACTGAAGTGAAAAAAGTCATGGGATACCTCTTAATATCGTGTCGGCCCTCCTTTCTCCCGGCGAAGTGCAGCAACTCGACGTGGCATGGACTCAACAAGTCGTTGGAAGTCTTCTGCAGGAATATTGAGCCATGCTGTCTCGATAGACGTCCATAATTGTGAAAGCGTTGATGGTGCAGGATTATGGGCACGAACAGACCTCTCGATGATGTTCCATAAATGCTCGATGGGAGTCATGTCGGGCGATCTAGGTGGCCAGATCATTCGTTGGAATTGTCCAGAATGTTCTTCAAACCAATCGCGAACAGTTGTGGCCCGGTGACATGGCGCATTGTCATCCATAAAAATCCCATCGTTGTTTGGGTACATGAAGTCCATGAATGGCTGCAGGTGATCTCCAAGTAGCTGAACATAAGCATTTCCGGTCAATGTTCGGTCCAGTCGCACCAGAGGACCAAGTCCATGCCATGAAAAAACAGCCCACACCATTACGGAGCTACCACCAGCTTGAACAGTGCCTTGCTGACAGTTTGTGTCCATGGCTTCGTGGGGTCTGCGCCACACTCGAACCCTACCATCAGCTCTTACCAACTGAAATCATGACTCATCGGACCAGGCCACGGTTTTCCATTCATCTAGGGACTAACCGATATGCTCACGTGCTCACGAGAATCGCTGCAAACGATGTCGTTCTGTCAGTAAAGGCAGTCGAGTCGGTCTTCTGCTGGAATAGCACAAGAAAGCCAAATTTCTCCGCACAGTTCTAACAGACAAGTCCCTTGTACGTCCCACATTGATTTCTGCGGTTATTTGACGCAGTGTTGCTTGTCTGTTAGAATTTACGACTCTTTGCAGACGTCGCCGGTCTCGGTCGTTAAGTGCAGGCGGTCGACCACTGCGCTGTCCATGGTGGGATGTTATGCCTGAAATTTCATACTCTCGGCACACTCTTGACACAGTGGATCTGGGAATGTTGAATTCCCTAACGATTTCCGAAATGGCATGACCCATGCGTCTAGCTCCAACTAACATTCCGCGTTCAAAGTCTGTTAATTCCCGTCGTGCGGTCATCATCACGTCAAAACCTCTTCACATGAATAACTTGAACAGAAATGAAAGCTCTGCGAAAGCACTGCGCATTTATACCTGTTGTACGCGATGCTACTGCCATCTGAAAATTTGCATATTGCTATCCCATGACTTTTGTCACTTCAGTGTGTATATGATGAATATTATTGGACGACTATCATACGATCCCTGCTATTTCACAGTAAGAATAGGAGTGCGTTCAAAATTAGATGTTCACTAATTAAATAAAACAGTTATTTTCCATAATACAATTTTAATTTTAAGCCATTGATTAATAAATTTCCTCTTGTTTAGTATTTGTGATAGAAAATGACATACATATATGTAGTGTAAGTCATATTTGTAGTGCGCAAAGGAATTAATTATTTTTGTGAGAGCGAAAATGTTTCTTTTTCCAGATCCTTGTTTAGTGTTCGTTTTCTTTTAGGTGATTTATTTTTAATTATCTATTCAAATTTTACAGATATTTCCTTATTAATACTGCCATTATTGCTAATTTTAAAATGTCATCAAAAAGGGTAGGTTAGTACGACTTTATTGAATGCGTTCTATACCTCCGAGTGATGACACTTTTGTATATAATGTTACAAAATATTATTGAAAATGTTCTTAAACTCTTTGAAATTATCTTTGGATTTGCTTGCATTTTTCGTTGTTGTACTTTTGCATAATCCGAGCAACTATCGCATGGAAAATTGGCTAGTCACCAAGTCAAACGCAAGTAAGGGGAGAAAAGTAGTACCGGAGGGCGTTTAATTATAATTCTTAATAATTAAATTTTAAATTACGCAATATTAAATTAAATTTAAGATGAAAAATCTTCCTAATAACTATTAACCTTTTTTTTCTTTCAGAATTACTTTGCAATACAACCCGATTAATACCCCTAACAAGTAATAGATTCGTCCATTCCTACCCTTTAACCTTAGGTTAACCTTTCCACAGAATAGCTGGTAAAACTAATAAAAAAATGCATACTTAATGCTGTGTTATTTTCTGAAGCTGGGTACATCTGGTATAGCAAAATTACATCAGGTCCTATCTGATAGTACCAAAATATACCTATCCTGTCTGCTAATACTAGTCCTATCTGCTTGTATACTATATTATTATATCCTATAGGCTAGTATACTATACTAGTATATCCTATGTGCTAATATACTGTATATTATTTGCTAGTATGCTTTATAATATTAATCCCGTCTGCTAATGAATATTCATTTACTTTTCGTTCAATGTATACGCAAGTGAAAGAGACAAAAATGAAGAGACAGACTTCTACGCATAAATATTTTTATTTGCAATTCATTTTTTGAAGGTGGGCATTAAATTGACGCTACAACAATTTTCATAGTCAAACATTTGTGTCCAATTAACACGATTCTATCACATATACATAGGAGTGTACGTACATACACAGTGCTGCCAAAAACATCCGTTTCTGGAGACAGTAGGTTTGTGGTATTGCATTTGCGTCATGTTGCAAAAGTTCAGTCGTCAGTTCCAAAAATAGTTCACAGCGTCTCTTTTTGTCATCGGGGGATAAAGTGTCATAAAGTTCCACACACACATCCGCACCTGAATTGCATATCGAACACTTTTTTTTGTTCGAATCTTCCAAGAACATCTCTTACAAAACGTCTATACAGTGTTTAGAAGATTCACTAAAATATCTATTTGCTATGAAACATTTTTTTTTATTCCGCTCGTCTGTCGACGAAAGGTGCATTTGTCTCTCTCGGGAGTGATGATTATGATGAAGCTCAGTAAATGTCTCATCACCAAAAATACTTACTTTTCTAAAAATTTCGGTGCTCGTTTACAGAAATATATAGATTACTTTCTAGTTTTAACAAGCTGTTTGGTATTCTGATAAGGTAAATAGATAGCATCCATCTACAACAACATGTTTGCTGGCATAGATACAGAGATTATATTCTTAAGCAGAGTCCAGATTTGAAATATCACACCCTCTATTCGTATGTCTGCGGGTGCTACAGTTTGAACCCGTAAACCTGAACCCCTCCTACCTTCACGAGCGAACCTACAGTTGTTTTTTCAGAAGACAAGTCTATTCTTTGATGCGTGGGTCCAGGCTGAGACTCAATACAATTTCCTTTCTAACCGATGTTTCCCCTACAAGCTGATACAATCGTTTTTGGAGAGCTTTCGTGAGCCTGGCTCTCGTATCCCAGCAGCGACATGCTCAAATAACCTGCAGGAGAGCTGAAGTTCGAATTCGCTGGCAGCATCATGGTAGTCAGTGCTTTCAGAAATGAGCAGACACGAGTACTATTGTAAAGGCTCCTTCCCACCGAGGCGAGAAGCGTTGAAGATTCACGCGGCAGGCAAGAAAATGTTTTCGACTCCTTTCACAGCGAAACGTCAGAAATAGCATTACGCCTAGAAGGTTGGGTTTCGGTTTCAGGCGAACATCATGACGCTAGTGATTGATCAGCGCTTCTAGCCTAAGCGCCTCACGCCTCGGTGGGAACGAGCCTTAAGAACATTTGTAAAGGATTTCGCATGGATAGTCAGGAGGCCAGATAGGAGTTTTTCGGATTTTCACTGATGCGACATGCAGATGTGGGGCAGATACTCTTAAAATTCCTCTCTAAAGACACTGTTCTACTCTCAACACATGTCGATGGGTTTTTTGTAGTATGCAAGAGACCCACCTATGTTCCATTATCTCCTTTCTAACCTGCAGGGGCTACATAACAAAATGAGGAGCTCGAATTTTACAAATTCAAGTGTAGACGTGGCTTTACTAATCGGCCTCCTAGTGATAAGTACTTTGGGTCACTGGAGATGAGTTCGAAACTCGATAGGGGAAGTGAATTGATAGTTTTCCCATTCTCACTAATCGGTGTGTTGTGACTACATGTAAGAAAGTCTTTTAATTGAATTTACTGTCGGTGAAAAAAACAGATAAGCAGATGCCCCCTATGGGACTGTTTATTTTACAAGTTCCAAATTGCAGTGTATTAATAAGTAGTGTCTCTAGTGCAATCTTTTCAAAAATTAAGCCATTTACGTGGACCAGGTATAAAATTAAAATGTTCCGCACACTGAAATAAAAATATTATTTATCAAAGTGGGAGAAATCTTTTAAGACAAACTTGTTAGACAAACTTTTTAGACATCTTTACAGACAAACTTGTTAAAACATTTCAAAGAGTTCATGTAAATGAATAGTTTCTTTGCATCAATTTGGAGGGAAATTCATAATTGAATTCTCTTTCTTTTCATGGATTCATAATACGTAGCAAAAGAACATTATTTTAAAGCTAAGCCCCAAACAAGTACTGCTGAACTGTTGATATATATATATATATATATATATATATATGTGTGTGTGTGTGTGTGTGTGTGTTGCTTTTTCTTGCACGTCTAGGATAGTTAAAAGTAGTTAATATTTCTGGATTTTATGTCATTCTGTTATCAAAGGCTATTATGTATTTGCCTAAAGTTTTAGGTTAAGTGCTCAGATAGCTTATTTTTAACTAACTTTGTCCATCGCCTTTGTTTCATCAAGTCAAACCCAAACAACATTTTGACTCTTGTTCTAAAAGTGGATGTCGGTAACTTCCAAAGCAAAATTTTACATTAAAGAGAAACATATGAAGATAATTAATGGGCTGCTCGACATTGAAAACTTCGAAATAAAAATACTTTCCATCAACATTGATTACATTAAAAGGAAAAAAATAAATAACTGATATGAATGCCGCTTTAAAACTGGCTGTGATTGAAACTTGTTTCCGGAATCTCGCATCATTCATCATCATCATTTAAGCGATCTTTTGTGCTGGCATCATCTGTGAACAAAAACGGTGGAAGTCAGTTTGAGCGAAATGAGTAATTGTTGGTAGTTTTAGTGTGTTTTTATTTTGATATTGATATTAGATCAATACTATTTTATTGACTGACACAAATCTGGCAGAAACATTCCCGAATCTTGTCAATTTTGCGAATTCTACAACCCACATGAGGAAAAATTCACATCTGATAAAAAAGGTTTTGGGTTCGTGTACGTTTTAAATCCACTGTTTCTCAAAATGCGCGATTATTGACACAATGTTGTACGAAATTTGTAGACATTTTAGAAAAGAATGGTAATCTCGTTTATATGCACTATACTGTTCTTGATTATCTTAGGGTCACTAGACATTCAAAAACTGGCAGCGAATCGTTTCTTTTACTTAATTGTTGAATTTTAAAAAACAATATATTTTGTGTTACATTCAATTTTATCGTCGTTTTTTATTTATGTTGATTTGTGATCGAGTGGAGTTTGAATGCTCTAAAAATGTAATCGGCAGTTAAAAATGTACAAAAAAAGACATTGCTTCGACTATTTATTGGTATAGTACAATGAACATGTGCATATGTGACACATCTAATTTGGATTCTACTGGTAAGTGAAGCGGCGAGCCTTAGCAACGAAGGACGAAGTCCCCGGAATTAAAGTGACACTAGTTGTATATTAAGTGTTTATGTAACAGAATAAATAGCTTTTAAAGCTTCGGTGCTGCGTTTTTAATAGCACCAAATAAATTTAACTTCAATGTCATATTTTCTCCTCTCATCAAACTAGTTAAATCTGCGAACAAAATTACAAATTTATTCCTCCATTATCCCATTTATCCCAATGTTCCAGACTTTTCCTTTGTTAACTGTTGCGGTAACTTTAATTTGATTAAAAACAGATGAAATAAATTGGTTCTTTGGCGCCATTTTGGCTTTCAAGTCACCATTTTCTAACGTCGTTATGAAGTGGACTAAACTAGAATTTGCTTATTAATGTTACACTGAGGACATATCATACACAATGACTGCTTGTATTCATATCATACTCAAATGACCTAGTATCATGCTTGTATTCATATGATATTCCAATAACTTCAGATACTATGGACTCCACGAGTAAAACAAGAGTATTACGACAGTTATATATGATAAGAGTTAAAGCACTCTATTTAGTATACACTGACTCAAATGATTGCAGACTGTCTTAAGAAATGTAATGTAAACGATTAATTTTTTTTAAACGAAATCTACAAAATCAGATGCAATATTTTATGAAGTGAGAAACTGAAATTTTATAATATCATTCTTTTTACTATGCAAGAATATAATCTCTGTATCTATGTATGCACTGTTCTTCAGAATCAAGCCAAATAATTTTATTTTATAATGACTACTTTTTCTCAGTAGAATATGCAATTTTTGGTACAAATACCTGATTAACTTGTAGTAAGTATAAGTAAGTAACATAAGTATTTTATATAAAATCAATTAAACCAGCTTCATTTCATATCGTACAGGATGATTCAACGGTCGTGGTAACGAACTTTGAGTTGTGGTACAGCTTATTAAAACATAAATTTTTTTTTTGTATAGAAATGTATGGCCGGATTTGAGGCGTTGAGGAACAGACACCCTTTCAAATGATTTTCTCGCAACTGCCAATCACATTGGCCCAACTGATACCAGTCACGTGACGAGTTTCAAGTACTTTGTCTACTACTACTACTCCACACCACATCACTGTACTTAGAGCTGAGATGCCCCTTTACAGTTTGGGAGTGATGTGGTGAGAAGTCTGATTGAGCTCTGCAGTATGGTCATAGGAGACCGGGACCTACGGCTTAAAGTGGATTCCGAACCACTACAAACATCCATGGCACTTGGCCATCGGTAACTTAAGTCCTTAATCTGGAAACATCAATGTGGACTCTATTTTATTCTTATTTTGTCTTTTCATTTAAGAGACTCTAGTTGACTCAACTGAGAATCTCGTTACTCGACACTACATTGCCGACTGTCCTTTGATACCACAGGCTTCAGATTGGAATCCTTGCGGTGGCGTGGATGTTTGTTAATGGCTCTGAATCCACGTCAAACTGCATATAGCGGTCTAATTAGCCCAAAGTGTGCACAAAATGAAAGTAGAGCGAGAAACCAAACCAAACCAATATGCGCAGCGACTGGAAGTGTGCGCCAAATATCTGGCATCTGATCGCCAATCACTCCTTCTCCGCTGCCAAACGTGTATGACTGTGGGTATTTGCGATTGTTGAGCATTCATTGAAAACATATTGGAAGAATTACTTTGCAACGATTTTATAGATAAACAATGTTTTCCTTTTCGTGTCACATTTTTGTGTATGTGCTTCAACGTGTCATAGGGCCTGATGGCCGAGTGGCTAGCGCTCTGGCGCTCGGTACCACATGTTTCGGGTTCGAGTCCTGGCGGTGCCATGGATGTTTGTAATGGTTCCGAATCCACTTTAAACTGTAGGTACCGGTCTGTTTAGCCTAACGTGTGCACGAGATGACCGTAGAGCGACAAACTAAACCAATCAACGCGTCATACATTCCTATACTAAAAAAGGAAGTTTTTTTAATCTGTACCACTCCTCAAAGTTGGTCCATGACCGTTGAATCTCCCTGTGTATTAAAAAACACACAAGATTTTAAAATCATGCAATTGGAGGTAATAAAAAAATTATTTTCTTGTTTAAATGCTAAATATAATAAGAAATTATTGTGATTAACTAATTAATTCTGTCTGTATTCAACTAGATTAACGAATTGAAATCAAAAATTTTTGAATTCCTTTGAAGGAATTTAATTAAATTATTTATTTCGAAGCTCAGTTACGCGATTAAATGCAGGTTTTCGACTGAACATAACCTTTCGCATTTCGAGATTTAATTAAATTTCCGTATATTAATTAATAATTAAATCTCTGCTTGTCCGTTGAACTCTATTAGATCCAATAAAACGCTCTCTGGTTTATACCAAATTTAATTGGATATTAATACTAGAATAATCTAGCTAAATTTATTAATAATGTTATTTAGATGAATACCTGATTTTCAATGAACACAAATATTTGTGAATTTCCGTGGGGTTCTTAGAAATGCCTGTCAAGTCTGGATATTCTAAGATGTACGAGTGGGTGATTTTGTGAACTAATATGATTTTAATCGCAGTGATGCAACGATTCATGCAAAAGGTAGAGTTTGCATAATCTGCATGAATGTGCTTCCGTTTTGGTGACGTTAAATGCAGCATTTTATTTAAATTGTTAAGCTAATCCATCACTTTTAGAGCCCAAATTTATAAACTGTGCTTTATATCTTATTTTTTTGGGGCTATTGTTAAATTAGCTTATTAAAAAATTTTAAAATATAAGAAATAAAATAGATGCATGTTTTTTTAACAGTGATTTGGTAAAAACTGAAAAAAATATGTTTTTTAAGTAAACACTTTTAACTCGAAAAATATGTAAAACATTTCACATTGACTGACATGTAGATATCTGCTCATTATGCATGAATTGAAGTAAAACAGTGATACTATTTTTCTGAATGACAGCCCATCAAATCATTGAGAGCAAAAATACAAGCAAAAAAAAATTAATGTTTTGAGCAAAAATACAAGCAAAAAAAAAAAATGAATGTTTTGAGCAAAAATGCAAGCAAAAAAAATGAATGTTTTGAGCAAATATACAAACAAAAAAATTAATGTTTTGAGCTAAAATGCAAGCAAAAAATTAATGTTTTGAGCTAAAATACAAGCAAAAAACAAAACAAAAAAAATGAATGTTTTGAGCAAAAATACAACAAAAAAAATGAATGTTTTGAGCTAAAAACAAGTAAAAAATGAATGTTTTAAGCAAATATACAAGCAAAAAAAAAAACAGAAAAAATTAATGTTTTGAACAGAAATTCCAGTAACTCATGTCTAATTGAATATAGTTCAATGCAGGCATAATATAATTCAAAGCATAGAATTAACATTTCACATTCTGAACCTTTTTATAACAGTCATGACTCTCATTATGCAACAAAAAAATAGAGTTTTCTAGAATTTTGAAAGTTTTCAAAGTTGATTTCAGTATCCTGATGGATCTCGATTTCTAATGACTCCAAAAACGATGTTAAAACTTTTTTCGAAAATTAATGGTCTGATCTTTAAAATAAAAAATGAAACTCGATTTTTGTTTTCCTTCAAGAAAAAAATCATGATTTGAACGTGGTAGGTTGCCTTAAGTGCAGAATTTGATTGAGATAATTTCAGTTATTTAAAATTCCTGCAACGTTTGTTTCACCTAATAAAGAGCGAAGGAAGCTCAGTTCCATTAAAATTTTTTTAATCAATTATTTTTTTAAAAAAAAAAAGAACATTGTCAATTAAAAAAAACAATTACATATAAAATTTTCAATTAAACTAATTACTTTTTTGCCATACTTTTACATACTATTTTATCCAATCTATTATATTTCTAAAGCTAAAACTTCCAGAAGAAAACAAAATCTATCGCCTCCATTCCTAAAATTAAATCAATCTAATTTAAAAATTTCGAAATAAATAATTACGGTTAGATAATTTTGCTGAATGAAATCATTAAAATTAACTATTTATATATCCTGTTTATTAACAGTATGTGGGTTTTTAAGAATTTGGATATAATTTTCGTCCAAAAATCGAGTCTATATCTATTTTCGATATGCTTGTCCAGTCGATCCTTTGCGAAACCTCCGCTTTCTCATTACGAAAGATGGCGGTTTGACTAGGCTCAACTGTGTACGTTTTAATTCGTAATTTTTTAACTGATTAATTTTAACTGTTAACTAATTTAACTGTCATTTTTAACTGAAGATTGAATTTTTAAAAATACTGAAAAAAAAGATCAGTCAAAATAAGAATTTTTTTAAAAAAGTCCTCGACTTTAATCAAGTTGCAACTGAGACGTTGAACCGAACCCTTTTCATGAGCCAAAGACTAACTATGCCAGAAATCTTACGAAGAAAGCACTAAAGGCTCTTTCCCACCGAGGCGTGAAGCTTTGAAGATTCACGCGGCAGGCGAGAAAATTTTTTTCGACTTCTTCACAGCGAAACGTCAAAATTAACATTGCGCCTAGTGAAGTTCCACTTCGAGTTGAAAGTGGGTCAACCCGAAGCTGCGGATTTCAAACCGGTTTCAGGCGAACGCGGTGAGGCTAGTGATTGGTCAACTATTCACGCTTAAACGCCTCACTCCTCGGTGGGAACGAGCCTTAAAATAAAATAAATAAAAATGAACGAGGTGAGCGAAGAAGAGTCTTCTCATATGGGTGTTCTAAGCAGGTTGTCGTCTATGCAGTGTCGAAATGAAGAAATCTCCGTCCTTTCGAACTAAAACTTGACGGGTGGGTGCTGTTGCTGCCGGTTGTTGTTTCGCCTTCAGAGAGAGAGAGAGAGATGTTGCTGCTATGGGGAAGGGGGGAGGTGGAGTGTCTGCCGCTAGAGAGGGTGCGAGACGTGAAGTGAAGAGAATTGCATCGCCTGACAGGAGAGAGGGAGACTATTGCTCCCCTCCTTCAGCCGCCTTCGATCCAAGTGGACGGTGTGTCTCCTGAAAAAGAAAGACAGAAGAATCAATGCTGGATCAAATAATAAAGACATTCGGCACTCTCTGAAGGGGTGGGGGCTTTTTTTATTTATTTTTTTCGCGTGTGGGGTATTCGAAGTCCTCGTGGAACGCTTTTCTTCATCCCACACTGTTTGGGATGTTACGCTGAGGCACCAAGATATTGCTCACTATAACCATGATAGAAGGTGATTTTATCTATCTATCTATCTATTTATATACATATATACTTAAAAATTCCTTGACGGTTTCCTTTTATAAGAAGAAAAAAATATAATCATAATGTAAAAATTAGAGTAGAAACTGTTCTACTCTAATTTTGACATTTCGACATAAGTGTTCTGCCCAACAGATTCCTGAATCTAATATCTTTTGATGTTTTTTCAATAATAAAAAAAAAATTCAGTAATATAAAAAAAAAAATTTGTAAAGTCAATTCCTACTTTTCTTTCACTCTATTGCACAAAGTCCTTTATAAATAAATTTCATTCATTTTTTTAAGTTTATCGGGCTCCAGATACATGCATCCGGGTGGATACATGCAACTTAAATCTAACAAAAATTAAAATTAATTAATTAAATTTAATTACTGAAATAATATTTGAAAAAACTGTATCAACATCAAGTGTCATCTACTACAAGTTCAAAAAAACATGCATTTGAACTTAGAGTGGATGAATCAAATGTATTTCTTTAACGATTGAAAATTTGAACAAGATATATATAGGGCGAGTGTCAGCTAATAGAAGGAATTGGAAAATATAATCATGACGTAAAAATGAGAGTAGAAACATTTCTATACTACTAATTTCTACCTACTAATTTTGACATAAGTCTAAACATAAGTCTTTTGACATAAGTCTAATTTCTAACCAGCAGGTTCCTGTATCTAAGATCATTTGATATTTTTTTAAATAATCCCAAAGTGTATTTTATCACCTTATGACGTAATTCTCTAGGATAAAATGCTCTTTCGTTGGGCTAGAACCGGTTATAAATCCCCAGATGGAATGTTCACTCAAAATTTTGAAAATAGTGCTTGGATTCTGCATAGCAAGCTCTTAATGGTGCATCCCTGGTTAACTCTAAATAGGCTCCAGATCTTTTATTCTAGGAACTAAGGATCTCTCTCGAAGTGGTCTGCATTTGAGAAACAAATATTTTCAATGATATTTGAAATATCTTTTTTAAAGGTCTGTGAAAAAATATCGCTTAAATTAATCTAACTGAAAAGGCATACACATAATTTTTTGTGTTTTGTGCTTCGAATCGAGTTCAGAAATCTTGGACGATCATCAGTCTACTGGGACCTATGTTGAATTCGCAATATCTTCTTTACATGTAATAACAACTTCAACAGTTAAAACGATGTTGAATCCAACGTTCCATTTTAAGTCCTGATTCATAATTAACATTTGTCTCGGGTCATCTCCGCTTAACGATTCCATTTGGCGATTTGGCTCTGCCAGTGGAAAACTCGCCAATCAGTCCAAATGAGCGACTCCGTTTCATTATGCAGACCAAAGTAATTCCCCTTTTATGCAAAAGGGCAGAGGGTCCCAGTTAATAGGGGCAATCGGGCGTGCCATAGCAGAGCTTCTGCCGCACTCTCGCCAAATCTGGTGTGTTATTAAACATACGCCAGATGTCATTTTAATTAAGTTACCCAAACTTGGCGCACATTTATTGTTGGGCAGAAAGCCCACGCTTGGCTCTTTTTGGACTAGGCAGGCTCCGGATATTAAATTAACGGCATTTAACAGTCCTGGCCTCAAAGAAAAGGCTTGTAACCTCCGAATAGATTTTTACGGATTCCTCTGTGCCTGATTCTCGGATGATTCTCAGAAATGGGTTCTGCGTCTCTATTGTTGTGGAGTTCTGTAATTAGAGTAATAAGACAAGTCATTAGAGTAATTAACTCGGGAATGTGTTGCACAACAACAGATCGCGAAGAAAATTCACCAAGTTTTCGTTTGTTCCTTCACATGAAAAGAAATAGCGTGGGGAATAATTTATGCAGCATCGAATGGAGTGATTTCAATTAGTTGCGAGTTTAATTTTTTTTTTTTTTTTTTACTTATATGAAACATTTCTAGCAATTTAGGCATAGAATATACTTTATTAAATTAATACAGTAAGTGATTCCTTTTGTTTTGAAAAATTGTACATATCAGTGATTTTACTATTTATGAAACACTTCTAGCAATTGAGACATAGAATATAGTTTATTAAATTAATATAGTAAATGATCCTTTTTGTTTCGAAAAAGGTGCATATCAGTGATTTTACTATTTATTTCTTCATTTGCATACTGATCTAAACTGTGTTAAATAGAAAATAATATAAATGCAGAAAATAATATAAAAATAGTAATTAATATAGAAAATGATTCTTTTTTTTATTTTGAAAAATGGGCATATCGGTGATTTTAATATTTATTTCTTCATTTGCATTCTGCTCTTAACTTTATATTTAAGAAGAATTTCGTTTGTTTTTGAGAGCAATTCTTAAGTTAATTCTCTATCGGATTAAACTAATTTAAATTCTATATTAAAACAAACTTTTTTAATTAGAAAATTTGTGTAAAGAAAAATAGTTTTTCCCATCAATAAATAATTCGTTATTTTCTTTCTTGATGTATAGACAATGCATATTGCCAACAGATATTTCACAATGGAAGTAAATTATAACATCAGAGAGACTGTGGTCTGTTCATTATTTTCTTGCAAGTCGTCTCATTAAATGTCTACTTTAAAACGACGAACAGGATCTAGTTTTAAACAACACACAACCCGACAATATTACAAAATCATTTTATTCAAGACATATTTTCTCAAAAACATTTTATTCAAACATTTTATTTCATTCAAGATTTTATTCAAGATAATAAAACTGACTTTTATTCAAGACACTTTTATTATCACAGAAAAATTCTTATATTATATTTATCACACAGGGCCTGAATGGCCGAGTGGCTAGCGCTCTGGCGCTCGGTACCCCACGGTTCGAGTTCCGGCGGTGCCATGGATGTTTGTAATGGTTCGAAACACACTTTAAACCGTAGGTCCCGGTCTAATAGGATCTTAGAGCGTTGCGGAGACATTGTTACTCCGTGTCCGTGGCTTATCTTTAAGTTACACGCGCCCCCTGGGTAATGCAAAGTGAGTAACGTCTGTGCAGCGCTTGCTTTAAGGCATCCAAGACCAAGCTGTCTAAGTGTTTGCCAGCTGCATTAGAAACAAAAAAATATTGATCACCCAAGATGTGACACCAGTTCCAAATGCCGTTTCTGCAAGTCATATTTTACCCACATTTGCTTTAAGATAATATTTTTTTAAGAAATGTTACCTACATTCTCAAACACTTAATATGTAAATGCGTATTTATGCAACATTTTCTTGTTTATTCATTGTATTCCATCAGTGCTGTTTAAGCAACCTTTCGTTGCAATTATCAAAACACTGTTCTCAGATCTCAACGAATGAATAGAAATTTTAATTTGCCTGTCATGAATATCATTACATCTAAAAATTAACAAACATATTTTGTAAAAATGACATCTTTATGCTGCCAAAATAATTATTAAACTTAATTACCCTAATGACAACCACCGCATTCACACGTCAGAATCTATTAGAATATCCAGAAAGCAGTTGTTTATCGCAGTTTATTGGAGTAGTCAGAAAGAAGAACTTGCTAAGAGTGTTTCGGAATCCTTCCAACAATTTTTTAAATGAAGTCATTGCAACTGTCAGAGCCGTTCTAATCAGTAGATGTGAAAACGCTAATATGTCATTAGGAGAGACGAGTTCTTTAAATGGATGTTTACTTTTTACGAAAATATTTCAGCAAGCCCGACCAATACATTCTGAGCAACATGCCACATTTTCAAAAACCGAACGAGTCTTTCCCATATTGCAAATTTCCAGCAAAACTGCAAAATGAAATTTAAAAGAATTCGTCATTTGGTTCAATTAACATTATTTCTGATGTTTCAACAAATAATTATGCAAATTGTTTGCGGAATTTAAACTTTTTAATTTTTATAAATAATAGTGACAGGATTTAACATATTAGGAAAGAGGTAATCCAATGCAGTTGTTAATAATTATTTCCTAAATTAAATTTTAAAGTTTGGCTGCATATGCATTGTAAATGTAATTTGTTTATTTTAAATTCTTCCGAAAGGAAAATTGCGTTTGCATTTTTCACGTGGTTTATATAAGGGAAAAATATATCTATATCTAAAAAAATATTGATATTTTCCTAACATATGCATTTTATTTCTAAAAGGAAATAATAAAAAATCATTCAATAAAAATCAAATAAATAAGATGAAATTTAAAGAAAGAGAACATGCATTCTAATTAGCACATATTTGATATAAGTTCTGATTTTCTACACTGCAATAAATAAAAAAAAAATGATAAAAAGATAATCTTAAAAAAAAAAATAAAGATAATCTAAAATTTAATTCATTTTTCATCCGAAATGAGAATCTTTGCAGTGATTTAGGATTCAAAAGTTATTTTTAAATGAATTTCGAATTAAACTAATTACTTAAAGAGTTATGCTTTAAAGTAATTCATTTTTTTGAAATTAATCCTTCATTCTAAATTTAAGTCGCAAAACTTTCAAAGGATCAATCGAGAAGACAGTTTAGATTTCATGAGAATATCTCACTATAAGGACATTAATCTTTTTAAGAAATAAAATTCAATCATGTGAAAAGATTAAATTGAATTAAAAACTAGAAACTATTTTTTTTTTTTACCTTATTAGGAGATAAAAGCGCCTTTAAACTTAGTAGAAGCAAAAAAATCGAAGAGTAGGAATGTCCGAATGGTTTTTGTTTGTACAGCTGATTATAATTAAAGTTCTACTTTAAAAATGTCAAAAAAGAGCCACTCATCACAATGAGTTCACATTTGAACTGAAGATACTTGAAGAATGGTATGACATCAAAAAACATTTCCACCGATTTTTCAAATCCAATTTGCTATGATCTTGCCGTGGTGGATGGGCTTTCCACTCACAGTGTCACAACTATTGAACGACTAGGTAGCCATTTTTTTACGTCAAAAAAACGAAACAATACAACACATTGAACACTACAGTGGTTACAATGTGCAACGCATGCCAAATACCTTGTCATTTCGATTCAAACTACTACTGGCAGCCGAATTAAATTTTTTAGATAGCAATGCGCCTCTATTTATACACTTTGGAACTATTTTTTAATGCAGTACGGTTTCTCCTTTCTTCAAGTATCTTCAGTTCAAATTTGAACTCATTGTGATGAATGGTTCTTTTTTGACATTTTTAAAGTAGGATTTTAATTATTTTTCCCCTGTATTTTGCAAAAATCTATTTATAGTTCTTCAAGCTATTTGGTGGAAATGTAAGCATCCGGTTTTGAATATGGAAATGCTTGAATCCATTATTTGTTAGAAGTGTTAATCAGACAAATGCAGTGCAAACAAGTTTTGAAATAAAAAGTTTAAGAGTTGTTTTGGAATTTTTTTGCATTACATTTTTCTTTACGAATTAAGTGTTTTAATATTTTAATTATTAAGTTTAAAATTGTTTTTTATTTAAATTACAAACGCTCGCTTGTAACTTTTTTACTCTGTTAGTCCGTGACATTTAAATTCGCCCGACATGATCTCTTTCTAATTCTAAACGCGATTGCTGGTTGAACAACAAATGTTTTTTTTCTTCTACCTTCACGTTGGAAAAAATTAAAACAATGAACTGTGAAATAGTGCACGTAATATATGTACTTTAGCATATTTGCCTTGTTTGGTTTGAATTAAATTGTAACGAAGCCTTAGAGGTATCAAATTTGTTTTCAACACAATGGATAAGACACCAGCAAACTATCAGAGAAATTCACGGCGTTAATTAAAAAAATATCCTTCTTTATATAAACTTTTTTCTGTTCTTTCAAACAAAATAGCTTAAATATAAGTCAACTGACGATGTTGATGCAAAAATAACAAATCGGGGCTACATATAGATTGAACAAGTTTTTTCTATTAAATTTAGTTTAGAGTTGTTAAAGAACTATTCAAGTCATTCAATATTTAAATATACAACCTTAACTACTTTGCAGAAAGAATATTCATGTTTTGAAGAGAGTTTTGAGCCACCTGAAATGACCAGTTCTGTGTGAAGATAGCATGCCATTACGTGTCTCCGTGATGCTGTCTCACAGAGCACCGTCACTCTAATCTGATTACTCTCCGATTCAGAGCTCTGTTTAGAATTCCCATCAACAAGCGGGAGTGGAAAGAAAGTCACGTCCAGTTTGGCGACGGTTTGTCTCTCCTTGGCAGAATGGTCATTGGCGAGATAGGACACGCACGACTTACAAGCGCGCCATTACAGTTCAAAACGTAGAAAGCTTGACAACCTGCTTGTGGCCCCAGGCTGAAATCACTTTCCACATTTCGAGACATTTCTGCTGATTTTTCTTTTTTCCTCGCTTTTGTCATCAAAAAATACAACTCTTTCCCTCTTTTTTTGTGCGCTCGAGGTTTTTGTCAGCTTTTTGCATTCTAATGGAAGCACTCTTCCCCCCCTCCCCCGTCATTTGATAAAAAAAACATCAAAGACATCAACGGTTGCAAAATGGGGTACGTTTTTACTGTTCTACGTGACGGTATGCAGCAGTTCTTCTCTTTGAAGGTGAACCAAAGGAGTACCGGGATACTTTTTAATGAAGTAATGACATATGCGTTTGAAACATAATCCCTAAACCTTTAAAGTAAAAAGAACAAAACTAATACATATTCATGCATTTGGGTACATATAACAGCAAACATATTCGTAATGTAGGGACAGCACGATATGCCTTTAATCATTTTTTATTTCTCTTTGAGAAAAACAAATTTACTTCGTTCCAACAAAAAGCTGTTTACTTTTGATGTATTATCAAAGAAATTTCCTGTGTCTTTCTTTTTTTTTATTGTTGAAACTAACAACTTTTTGTGAATTCAGAATGTAAATATTTTGATATATAAAAAAAAAAAATACGAAGTAACCATCATGGAGTCTCATTATCTTTATTGAAGAAAGAAACTAAAAATGATAAGGAGTTTGCCAATGGATTCTGTCAATACCCACGATTATAATCACGATAAATTCTTTTCAAAGAAAAATTCGTAACATGAACGTATGTGAAAAACTCATCAAGTCATTTTGCTGTTCAATCTTTTTTACATTTTTACGCTTACATTTGCATTTACATTTTGCTGTCAAACCTTTTCAGAGCTGATCAAAAGACAGCATGGTACAAGCATGCTTTTAATCTACTTATCCAGAAATAACTTTTAAGATTACTTTTATGCCAATCAATGTTTATTTGCGTATTCATATTATTCGAGAAATGGCTTTCAATTGCCAAATCTCTACAAAAAATTCATCTTGGAAATAGTGTTGCTTAATTGTACCAGCCATTGTAATATAAATCCTATGTCTCCATAGGTTTGGTTTGGTTTGTTGCTTTACGGCTAGGCTAATTAGACCGGGACCTGCAGATTTACATGGATTCCGAACTACTCACAAGCATCCATGCTACGACGAGGATTCTAACATGAAGCCTGTGGTACACAAATCCAGACCGCTAGCCAATTGACCACCAGGCTGCCTTTCTCTAGAGGGTGGTGTTAAACACATTGAGAGTCACTATGTACATTGCACCCATAAACCATTGCACCCCGCACCATTGCACCTTTGTCACTTCGATTCAAACTATCACTGACAGCCGAATTCAATTTTTTAGGTCGCTTACAGCGCCTCTATTTATACACTTTGGAACAGTTTTTTTGATGGCGTTACCGTTTTCTCCCTTCTTCAAGTATCTTCAAGTTCAAATTTGAACTCACTGTGATGAATGGTTCTTTTTTGATATTTTTAAAATAGAACTTTAATTATTATCCCCCTGTATTTTGCAAAAATCTATTTAGAGTTCTGCCAGCTATTCCGTGGAAATGTAATCATCCGGTTTTAAAGATGGAAATGCGTGAATCCATTATTTGTTAGAGGTGTTAATCAGACAAATGCAGTGCAAACAAGTTTTGAAATAAAAAAGTTTAAGAGTTGTTTTGAATTTTTTTTGCATTAAATTTTTCTTTCCGAATTAAGTACTTTAATATATTAATTATTAAGTTTAAAATTGTTTTTTATTGAAATTATAAACACTCGCTTGTGACTTTTTTACTCTATTAGTCCGTGACATTTAAATTCACCCGACATGATATTTTTCTAATTCTAAACGCGATTGCTGGTTGAACAACACTTTTTTTTCTTCTTCCTTCACGTTGGAAAGAATTAAAGCAATAAACTGTAAAATAGTATACGTTAACGATGTATTTTAGCATATTTGCCTTGTTTGGTTTGAATTAAATTGTAACGAAGACTTAGAGTTATCAAATTTGTTTTCAATACAATCAATAAGACACCAGCAAACTAGAAAAATTAATTAAAAAATTATCCTTCTTTACATAAACTCTTTCTGTTCTTTCAAACAAAATAGCTTAAATATAAGTCAACTGATGATGTTGATGCAAAAATAACAAATCGGTTCTACATATGGATTGTACAATTTTTCTCTTAAATTTAGTTTAGGGTTGTTAAAGAACTATTCTGGTCTTTCAATATTTAAATATACAACCTTAACTACTCTGCAGAAAGAATATTCATGTTTTAAAGAGAGTTTTGAGCCACTTGAAATGACCAGTTCTGGGTGAAGATGGCATGCCATTACGTGTCTCCGTGATGCTGGTCTCACAGAGCACCGTCACTCTAATCTGATTACTCTCCGATTCAGAGCTCTGTTTAGCATTCCCATCAACAAGCGGGAGTGGAAAGAAAGTCACGTCCAGTTTGGCGATGGTTTGTGTCTCCTTGGCAGAATGGTCATTGGCGAGATAGGACACGCACGACTTACAAGCGCGCCATTACAGTTCAAAACGTAGAAAGCTTAACAACCTGCTTGTGGCCCCAGGCTGAAATCACTTTCCACATTTCGAGACATTTCTGCTGATTTTTCTTTTTTCCTCGCTTTTGTCATCAAAAAATACAACTATTTCCCTCTTTTTTGTGTGCTCGAGGTTTTTGTCAGCTTTTTGCATTCTAATGGAAGCACTCTTTCCCTGCTTCCCCCACACTCATTTGATAAAAAAAAACATCAAGGACATCAACGGTTGCAAAAGGGGGTACGTTTTTACTGTTCTACGTGACGGTATGCAGCAGTTCTTCTCTTTGAAGGTGGACCAAAGGAGTATCCGGACACTTTTTAATGAAGTAATGACATATGCGATCGAACCCTAATCCCTTAACCTTTAAAGGAAAAAGAACAAAACTAATACATATGCATACATTTGTGCATATATAACAGTAAATATATTCGTAATGTAGAGAGACAGCACGATATGTCTTCAATCCTTTTTTATTTCTTTTTTCGAAAAATAAATTTACTTCTTTCCAACAAAAAGCTGTTTACTTTTGATGTATTATCAAAGAAAATTTCCTGTGTCTTTCTTTTTTTTTTTTATTGTTGAAACTAACAACTTTTTGTGAATTTGGAATGTAAATATTTTGATATGTAAAAAAAAAATACGAAGTAACCTTCATGGAAGTCTCATTATCTTTATTGAAAAAAGAAACTGAAAATCATAAAGAGTTTGCTAATGGATTTTGTCAATACCCACGATTATAATCACGATAAATTCTTTTCAAAGAAAGATTCACAACATGAACGTATGTGAAAAACACATTAAGTCATTTTGCTGTTCATTTTTTTTTTTTTGCTTTTTTAACATTTTTACGCTTACATTTACATTTACATTTTGCTGTCAAACCTTTTCAGAGCTGATCAAAAGACCGTGTGGTACAAGAATGCTTTTAATCTACTTATCCAGAAATAACTTTTAGGTTTACTCTTATGCCGATCAATGTTTGTTTGCGTATTCATATTATTCGAGAAATGGCTTTCAATTGCCAAATCTCTACAAAAAATTCATCTTGGAAATATTCTTGTTTAATTGTACTAGCCATTGTAAAATAAATCCTATGTCTCTATAGGTTTGGTTTGGTTTGTCGCTGTATGGCTAGGCTAATTAGACTGGGACCTACAGTTTTACGTGGATTCTGAACCACTCACAAACATCCATGCTACGGCCGGGATTCTAACCTGAAATCTGTGGTACACAGCGCTAGCCAATTGACCACCAGGCTGCCTGTCTCTAGAGGGTGGTAATGAGCAAATTCAGAGTTACTAGGTACATTGCACCCATAAAACTTGTTACTTTGGTAAACATTCGCAGGGGCCTGATGGACGAGTGTCTAGTGCTCTGGCGCTCGGTGTCATAGGTTTGAGGTTCAAGTCCCGGAGGTGCCATTATATTTGTTGTGGGTCGGAATCCGCTTTACACCATAGGTAATGGTCTCATATGACCGTAAAGCGTCACAGAGCCCAGTGAGACCTCTCACCCACATCATTCCCAAACTGTATAGGGGTAACTCAGCTCTAGGCACAGTGACGTGGTGTGGTGTAGTAGTAGTGGTAAACATTTCTGAGTGTGACATTCACAACCACTTCATCAACCTATCGAAATCACATTGTGGTCAACAGATTTATTGTGTCTATAGCTTTTGGTTTGGCTTTTTAGCATTTTTTTGTCAAGTTTTTAACCTAAAACCTTTGGTCCGAATATCTAAAACATTGTCCACCAAGATCACCTAGCCGATGTTTTCTTTGAAAATGTCGAGACAAAATGTTCTCCTACAGTGTTGTTTTCGAAAAAAATGCAATATAAAGTCTTACGAATGCTTAGAGTGTATTATATATAAATCTTGAATTACCCTCATAGATGATGTATTTATGGAATTTTAAAAAGACTGAGATGAGAGCCTGATGTTTCTCTGGCAGTTTTTAAATATTTTTTCGAGCTTATAGGTACGTTGTTTAAAACTCCTGCTATAATTTTAAGGAGGAGTCTTTTAAGTGGAAAGTGATACGACAATACGAAAATATTATTTTCCGTAAATATATTTCAAAACGGGACACGGAGAAATTCCAGAAAATCAAATTCTAGGAAATGTAAAAGAAATGCGCAATGGGCCAGTTTCGGAGAATCGAGCAAAATGCGGAATTTTAGGTCTTGTATATTTATGCATCCAGGCGAGTTGTCCAGGGTTAGAGTACGGAATCCTTTCAGAGTAAAGATTACACGAAAATATCAAAATATTTCTTGCTTTGCGGAACTTCATAAAAATTTTCGGCTGTTAATAGTTTTTATGTTGTTTATAACTCTATATAGTTATTTAAGTTTAAATATTTATTTTACAAGGGCCTGATGGCCGAGTGGCTGGCGCTCTGCCACTCGGTACAATAGGTATCGGGTTTGAGTCCCGGCGGTACCATGAGTGTTTGTATTGGTTCGGAATCCACTTTAAACCGTAGGTCCCGGTCCTAATAGGACCGTAGAGCGTTGCAGGGGCATTGTTACTCCGCGTCCGTGGCTTACTATCAAGTTACAAGCGCCCCCTGGGTAATACAAAGTGAGTAACATCTGTGCAGCGCTTGCCTTAAGGCCTCCAAAACCAAGCTAAGTGTTTGCTAGTTGTATTAGAAAGAAAAAAAAATATTTAGTTTACAAAATTGCTATGAAAACTTAAGTAGTCAGGTGATGGATTTATTTATTAATCAAAACGAAATTTGTTCTACTATAGTATGTGTGATGATATGTGATATATTTTTAGTTTATGTAATTATTTATTGTATTTAATGCGTTCGAATACACAATTGCATACTTCACAAAGCGGAAGACACAAACCAAGTCTCGATGAATGCGAGACGCTAATTAACCAGCTTTCTTTCTCTTACGTGTCTTTTCTTGATGTCTAGTTACTCATCAGATTTAATGTACATTTTTGACATGTTCCCCGCTTTCAATACGCACAATTTTTGAGAAGCGTCTTAGAAGAAAAATGAAGATTTTAATTAACCTACCTTTTTTCCGCCTTCATTGTATTTACACGGGCCTGAATGGCCGAGTGGCTAGCGCTCTGGCGCTCGGTACCACAGGTTTTGGGTTGAGTCCCGGCGGTGCCATGGATGTTTGTAGTTGTTCGGAATCCACTTAAACCGTAGGTCCCGGTCCTAATAGGATCGTAGAGCGTTGCGGGGGCATTGTTACTCAGCGTCCGTGGCTTATCTTCATGTTACACGCGCCCCCTGGGTCAAGGAAAGTGAGTAACGTCTGTGCAGCGCTTGCCTTAAGGCATTCAAGACCAAGCTGTCTATGTGTTTGCCAATTGCATTAGAAAAAAAATGTTGATGTAATTATTTATTGTACTTAATGCGTCCGAATACACAATTCCATCACAAAGCGAAAGACACAAACTAAGTCTCGATGAAGATGAGACGCTAATTAACCAGCTTTCTTTCTCTTACTTGTTTTTCTTGATGTCTAGTTACTCATCAGATTTAATGTACATTTTTGACATGTTTCCCGCTTTCAATGCGCACAATTTTTGAGAAGCGTCTTAGAAGAAAAATCATGATTTTAATTAACCTACCATTTTTCCGCCTTCATTGTATTTACACAGATTCATCCACATCAATCCCCAGCTTTAATGGAGCATTTTGTTGTTGCTTATCCCCTTGATTTAGAATCCTGAAACCAAGTTCAGTAGATCATGCTGCATGGAGCATTTTAGTTCATGGAACAGTGGTGCTGTGCAGTGGTGAAAAAATAACGGATTTGATGCATTTGATTCGAGAGGGAATTGTCAATGCCACATTGTAGCCAGACATGATTCGTGGCGTCTGTGTAGAATTCACTATGCACTGTATGAGAGTTTAAGCAACCATTTATGCTCATGCTTTCAATACTCAGGATTTTTTTCACTTAAAATTCATTTGATGTCCCTGAACAGTTGTTGGTAGATCCAAAGAAATTTTCTGAGTTTGGTTCCGATGTTTTCCCCCTAATGATATAAGGACAACAACAACAACAAAGTTGCCCATACATCATTGGGGAAATTGAGTGGCAACAAAGTTGCTCGTAAAAGTTGATGTTGGGGGCAAAGTTGCTCGCAAAGTTTCAGGGAGGTTAAACACGATAACAACTATTTGCCATTTTCATCTGCAGATAATCGCGACATAAATAAAGCGTCACGAAAGAAGCGTCGTGTTTTAGATCACCCCTCCCACCCCCACCCCCTGCTCGTCTCGTAATTAAGAAGGCGCTCCACCCTCAAGATTAGTTACAGGACTTTAATTGGAGTCCGTTCAGGAATCCGGGAGAAACCGCCGGGGAACGCGATGATTGCCATCAGGAGAATTCGTGAATCTCATTCAATTTATTCTCTCCCGTTTTGTTCCTGGGCGGCAGTTGCCAATTAGGGGCCTGGTAAAACTCCCGAAATGACGCCCGGCTCACGAACTCCGGGGACTTTTAAAGAATTTTCCCGAAATTGATTGCAGCCTCTTAATAAAGACAGAGAAAACTAGTTTGGGGACCGAAATGGAGTTACTTAAGTTCCAGACTTCTTGCGAGGGGCCTTCCGTCCTAACGAGTTCTTCGACTGTAGTGGAAAAAAAACCGGAATAGTTAAGCAGTGAGAAGACGTAAGCTTCTGGGAAAGGATTTTTCCCTTTTTTTCTATTTAAGTTAGAGTAATTGCTTTGCGTGGACGAGAGGATAAGCCCACAAAGTTTGCCACTGACGTGTGCAAAAACAAAATACACAACACTTGAAAGGATTACGGTTTATGCAAATTGCTTATTAATACAGACTTTAATTCATCTAATAGTTTAATGGAATGAATCAATATATCTTATATCCTATCAATCTACTATCCAAATCTGATATCCTATATCCTATCTAACTACTATCCAAATCTGATATCCTATATCCTTTCTACTATCCAAATCTGATATCATATATCCTATCTATCTACTATCCAAATCTGATATCATATATCCTATCTATCTATATCCAAATCTGATATCTATCTATCAAAATCTGATATCATATATCCTATCCTAATCCAAATCTGATATCATATATCCTATCTATCTACTATCCAAATCTGATATCATATATCCTATCTATCTACTATCCAAATCTGATATCATATATCCTATCTATCTACTATCCAAATCTGATATCATATATCCTATCCAAATTATCATATATCTACTATCCAAATCTGATATCATATATCCTATCTATCTACTATCCAAATCTGATATCATATATCCTATCTACTATCCAAATCTGATATCCTATATCCTATCTATCTACTATCCAAATCTGATATCATATATCCTATCTATCTACTATCCAAATCTGATATCCTATATCCTATCTATCTACTATCCAAATCTGATATCATATATCCTATCTATCTACTATCCAAATCTGATATCATATATCCTATCTATCATATATCCTATCTATCTACTATCCAAATCTGATATCATATATCCTATCTATCTACTATCCAAATCTGATATCCTATATCCTATCTATCTACTATCCAAATCTGATATCATATATCCTATCTATCTACTATCCAAATCTGATATCCATATCCTATCTATCTACTATCCAAATCTGATATCATATATCCTATCTATCTACTATCCAAATCTGATATCATATATCCTATCTATCTACTATCCAAATCTGATATCATATATCCTATTTACTATCCAAATCTGATATCCTATATCCTATCTATCATCCTATCTATCTACTATCCAAAAATCATATATTTAACTATCTACTTCCAAACCTTTCTTTTTTATCTATCATCTATCTACTATCCAAATCTGATATCATAGTTTATCAATCTATCTTAGTTAATATCTACTATCCAAATCTGATATCTAACGTGATAAAATAATTTATTCTATCTAAAAAGTTAAGAAAGTGGTTCCACAATTTTCCAGACTTTTAGGGACATCCATAAAAAAAATTTAACCTTTTAAACCTTTCTTTTTTATCACATTAATAGTTTTCAACGTTAGTTAAATTGCTAACGGAATTTCAAAAGGACAATTAATAGTTTCAAAATAATAGTTTTTAATTTTTTTACAGTATTATGCTGTCACTTTTATTCAATTTTTAATTATTTGTATTATTTAAATATGTTTTTTCAAATAAAATATAATAATAATATGTGTAAATATGTTTTTTATATGGTTTATGACAATTTTTTGCAATAATAAGTGATGAATTCCAATTTTTTTTTTTTCATGTAGGGTCAGAGCCATAGCAAATTTTTAATTTTAAAAGAGGTTTGTGAAACAAATGAAGAAGAGAATTAACTATCCATTCGAATCAAGAAGTCGTGGTTCGGAATCCCAACACGCTATCTAACCAGGTCTGTCCAGCCCTCGCGCTCTAAACTAGAAATCTGTTATTATGATTCAAAATCACATCTCTAGAATGTAAACAGCTTTTAAAATGCAGAAAATATTGATTATACACTATTACCGAAGTTAATCTGAATTTGTTTTTTTTACCACAAGTTAAATTTAAATTTCAAGTCCAATTTAATAAATATATTACCCGTATCTATTAGAACGCTAATTAGCATCACAACTTAACAGTGCGATTATTTTAAACAAAATATGTAAATGGTTGTGGATGCACACATTCTGCCAAATGTGAATCATGAGTCATCTAATTTCATGAGTCTCATAATCCATGACACTGATTTTCTGCTATCATATTTGAGTGACAGGTTGTTCTCATGAGTGAAAAACACATATTGTATGTAATATAACTACCCACAATATTGCTTATCTGCTGTAGAATTTAATTGATGGGTTATTATGTACTTGCCAAAGAATATACATTCCTCCTTCCTTTGAATGAAATGCCAAAACTCTTTCCGTGAGCAAAAATGCTACAACGTCATACCACCCCCAGTTTCGTGCTGTCTTCCTAATGTTGACATTTGAGAGTTTGCATCTCCTTTCCAAGCTCGAAATAAGCCTACAAATTTATTTTGTCCATTCCTATCGTAGACATGGAAGCGTTTGATTCGACAATGCGTTTGTCGTGTTTCGAATTAAGAAGCTTCGACTCGGAATCCCAACACCTTATAGTAGTATTCATATCGTCAAAACCTATCTCTGGAAAGTAAATAGCTTTAAAAAGCAGAAAATATTGATTACACTATTACCGAAGTTAATCTGAATTTTTATTTTTTACCACAAGTTAAATTTAAAATTTAAGTCAAATATAATAAATACATTTCTCGTGTCTATATAAGAACACAAATCAGCATCACTTCTTAACAACAATACGATTCTTTTAAACAAAATATGTAAATGGTGCACACATTCTGCCAAATGTCTGATATCTTACGGCGGGCGGCCATGGAAATGCGCATTAAGCACGTGTGAATCTGCATATAGCTTGGAGATGCGCTTCGATTCTTTCGCATCCATTTGCATGAGGAATGTTTCGCCCATCATTACTTCATTAGGGCGCCCATCCAAATTACGAGGGCTGACGCTTCGTTATGATTCTCGCCCTTCGCGAAGGGCAATTATTGCTCGGGGCGTAATGTTTTTGTCGTTCTTTTTGCACGGGAGCAGCTTTCTGTTGTTAACATTCTTGATTAGGAACAGGCCCAGCCTTCGAAATATATATTCTGATTGTTTTGTGAATGGTAATTCGCGGAACCTTATTTGAAAATTTCCATTTAAATGTTAATTCCTTCATGAATCGTAGGAACACGACAGAAGCGCCATTCATCCTTCCATATCGACTGATATTCTTTGTCAGAACATCTAAATCAAGGATGGCCAACCCATGGCCCTTCTTGAACAATTTTCCGGCCCATGGGATGTATCACACTTTTACAAAATATACATTTATTTTGTAATGAACAAAGTAGTGGAAACCAGTGTATTAAAAAAATGTATCGAAGTCATGAGAAAAAATGAACTTTGATTTTAAAATAATAGTCTTGTTTTATTGATGAGTTACAGTTACGAGTTAATAACAGCATTTTCGATACAACACCAATAACGATAAACACTTATTACAATTACAACTCCCATTACAATGTGAAAAAGATTTCCCAGATTTCAAAAGCTAAGTGAAAGAGTGGAGAAACACATATCGTACAAGTAAAATAAATATTTTTTAATGATTTTATTTATATTTATATATTTTTTGTATTTTATTTTTAGTGCTATATATTTTTTTACAATGTGCGTTTAGTATCCTTATTATTACATTATCTACGTTATGCATGTAAGAAGAATAGTAAACACAAAAATAATAACTCATCATATTTCAATTTTTCAGTCCAAAAAATGTCTATAGGCCTCAATCTAATATGTGGATGTATAATTTTAGATGCGGCCCTAGGAGTTAGAATGCTTTAACAAAGTAGCTCCGTCAGATCATTTGGGTTGGCCCCCCCTTATCTAAATGGTAGCGAGACTCCTGTTATCACCATTGATAATCAAACTGTGACGTGAAAAAATAACTAAGCTTTCAAAAATTTGCATCAATGCCATGATAATTTCTAACTCTAATATACACAGTAGTCACATTAATGTGACCACCGCCTACTTTCTACGTCAACGTGAAATAACCCATCACAAAAGGCAGGTGGCAGCACATTGCAGCAGAGTGTATATAAAGGATGTCCTAGGGCACCGGAAAGCATTTCAATCGCTAATTACCTTGATCGAATTGCAATCGGTCTGCTCTGCCAAATATGGTTATTCTGACTTTTGACAGGCGATCACGTTAATATGACTGGTTAATATGTGAATGTTTAGTAAACAAAGTAAATGTGTTTAATTTGTTACGAGGCAATATGTTGGATATGATTGGCCCGGTGCATAGCTCGTTGGGTTTCTAAGGTAGAAGAATTCAAGTTCAAAAGTCTACTAAGTGAAGTAGAGTCAAATCATTTCATATCTCTATTGAACAGGTTTAACATGCAGGTCGTAATGCCTCTGTGTTCAGTTTGTGGACACCCCAGGTTCAATTTTGATGATTATACTTCAAAAGGATGGTATTAGAATAATAGTGATATTGTAGTCCTGCCTCTAGTGGCCAGTAAGTAATGTTTCATTTGCTACGCATGTGGTGGCGAATAATTTCAAGTTAAAATGTCCGGCATTTGAAAACGACAGCATTTAATAAATTTTGAATTTAACTCATTTTGTAGAATTATTTTATGACAGCAAACATTGGGAAATTTCTTCCTTTTATTTAATCTACACAAACTGGTTTGCACCCTGTTCTCCAGGATTTTCCTATAGAGTATTTATTACATTATCACTTTGAATTTTGATAGCAAAAAGGAGAATTGTTCAATTTTTGCAGGCCCCTTTTTCCTAAACCTTTTTTAAAATTGGCGATGTTACTACAAATAATCTACAAATACATGGTAGAATATGATAATCATGTGAATTATATGCTTTTCTGTATCTAGAAGAAATTGATGACTCGTTTTTCTTAGTTTAATACTATTTTTCTTACGTCAAGCATTTTTATATGACGTTGTGATAAATATTTAGCAGATTCAAAGTTAACTGCAGTTCACCCTTTTGGGGAGTCGTAGTTTTCTTATATTACATAAAAATCAAACGGTATCATTTTTTTTTTTTATTAAAAAATTTTAGTATCAATCGGCTTTATTCTTAAAAAAATTGCGATAAGGTTTGCGATGCTTTATAAATTAACAAGCGTATGAATGAAGTAAAAATACGCTTTATTAATAAATATTTATTAATAAAGCGTATGAATGAATTAAAATACGCGTTATTAATAAATATTTATTAATAACTTCGGTTTCTCATATATGAAACGAAATCTTCTTTTTAAGTGTACTTTGAATTTTTTTTGTCAATTAATTTTTGAAAAGTGTATTAGTAAATAATGTTTAAGTTTTGACTACTTTTTAATAAATCCTACACATGCTGAAGTTGTGAATCCAGTTATATCCCGCTTGGAATGCAAGAGGTTTGGCTCTTGGCGGCATTCACTTGGCGGCAATTTCCTATGATAGCAGGAACACTCTCGTGGTTATCCTAAACGCACTGATTACAAATTTGTACGTCAGCCTGGTAATTCAACCTGTAGTGCACAGCATGTAAGGGGGAGTTTTCCAACAAGATAACGCTCGCCCTCATACCGTTGTTGTAACACAACGTGTTCTACAGCGTGTCACCATATTACCTTGACCTACGAGATCACCAGATCTGTCTCCAGTTGACAGTCCCAGTATTGACAAAACAAGTACAACAAGCATGGAAATCCATACCACAAAATGACATTCGGCACTTGTATGACACAACGCATGCACGTTTGCAGGGTTGCATTCAAAATTCGACAGGTTACACCGGCGGACAGTTATCCCTAAAAGTTTTCGTGGTCTAACTTACTTCCCTTTACTCTTGGAGTACTGGCAAAACCAGAACGCTTGATCCGCAATGTTTTTAAAAGTGGTAATGCTTAGTATTATTGGCTGCTGAAAGATGAATAAATTCGATAGCAATATGACATTCACAGGTGTCTACTTGGGTGTTTTTATGCCTTCTCTAATAGGAATCCCGAAAATCCCTCCCACATTACCTGGGGGAAAATATAGAACCAACGAAATAATGTTACCCATATCAGATTATAATGCAAGTTCAATACATATTTTTGAAGGATAATTGGATTGTAAAAAGTAGAATAGGTTTTATCACGTCTTCTATGACAAATCAGATATTCAAAGCTTACCCAAAAACTTGAAATGACCTGCATCAAAACGATTTTGAGTGTAGGGTGGTATTTGATAAGAATAGTTCATTAGGAGCTAATAGGTGACACTCTAACAACATCTGATGGCAACAGCCAAGACGTTTAGAAACAGCTTTGCGTGAAAAACATCCTTCATTGAGAAAAAGAATGACAATGTCAAAATCTGTATTGAAAAAGTGAGTTGGCAATTTGGCTACGAAGTTGTGCTTCACCAACTCTATTCCATCACCCTTACATACTCCAAACAGTTTACCATCTTCTTAGAAGTTTACAGAACAAATTTGTAGAATTTTCATCGACTTGAACAGTAAAGGTTGAAATGAAGATGTACTCTTTTGTTTTTTCCACAACAAAAATTAAATGATTTTTTAAATTTTTTTTATAAATCTATAGAAAAGCTGTTGAAGTCAGAGGAAAAAACATATTTCTAGTTTTATAGACAGCAGCTTATGCAATGTACCAAAACTCACTTATGACTTGACATAGCAATAGATTTAAAAATAGAATTAACGCAACGCATTTCCACTGGAGAAGAATTTCACGACGCCACTACCTTAACAGAGCAGTGGGTGTTAATGCAGTTATGGCGGTTTCCAAATTCAATGAGTGTTTAATGGCGTCGCAGCCAAGTCCAATTTCGAGAACTCTCTAATTGCTGTAGCTAATTTTCAAATTCGAGAACTGGGGACGATTTAGAAAATTACATGATGCGATTAGCAACCCAAAGTGCACGGGGGGAAAAGCTAATGAACGATGACGAATAAACCGATTGGCACAACTTATTGATAATCGTAGGGCAGAGCAAGAGTCATTTTTAAAACTTTGTTTAAATACTTTGGCTTATGGAATATCTTAATACTGTTAACCAAATCACACATAAAATTATCCGTCCAATCACTTTGACAGAATGCATTCTGCATTTAAGAGGAAGGAAGATCTCAGTTTGAAGCTTTTATAAAAAATGTCCCAATGCGATGCTGGGTGGTGTACAAAGTAATTTAATGTTGTGTTCGAGGAAGTCTTAAACCCCCAGAATCTTCCGCAAGAGGGGATGGGATTAGCTTCAAATTGCAGTAACTTATTGAATTTGCAGTGCTTCACACGCTGAAACTGCTAGATAGCTGCTATTATAATGGTGAGTGAACATTAATTTTTTTAATAAAATTCAGTTGTGCATACATACAGGGTGATCATAATTAAAGACCCACTTTCAAAATCCACTTCTAGTCACAATGAGTTCAAATTTGAACTGAAGATGCTTGAAGAACGGGGAAACGGTACAATTCCAAACTGTCTGAATAGCGCTGTAGCGGCATAAGCAAAATGAATTCGGCTGCCAGTGATAATTTGAATCGAAATGACAACGTATTTGGCATGAGCTGCACATTAAAACAACTGTATTGTTCAGTGTGCTGGATGGTGTCGGGTTTTGGACTGAAAAAATGAACTTCCAAGTCATTGTTGTGACACTGTGAGTGAAAGGCCCGTCCACCACGGCAAGGTCATACCCAATTGAAACTTTTTCTGATGTCATACCGTTTCTCCCTTCGTCAAGTATCTTCAGTTCGAATTTGAACTCATTGTGACGAGGTGTTCTTTTTTTACAGAACTTTGAATTTGGGATTTTAATATATGTATACATATTTTTTACTGGCCCTTCATTGAAATTTCTGTTTTCTCATACACTTTAAACTATGATATCTTGGTAGTCAATTGGAAAATTTATATTTTCCAACCAATAATATCCTAAATCCTTAGTTAAAATCGATATTTTTTGTGTAATGATAAAATTATGTATCACTTCTTACGGTTTATTTTAAGAATTCTACCTGAAGGAAAATTGTTCTGGTGAACAGATTTGTTATTCCTTTATACAGCCTTGACACTAAACTATTTGGTTTCACATCTTTTTTCGGTGCCTAACCTAGAGTCCTGTGCCGACGGGCTATCTCTAGTGTTGATTTTTAATTCTCCTAAAGTGTGAAGGCAAGATATAATTCCTTTTTTTTTTGATGAATTCAGGAGTTACAGACGACGCCACCTCTTGTACGCACACTGAGGTCCGTCAAGGGTGTACTCCAAAAGAAAACCGGTCAGTTTGGTGAGGGGGAGTGAAAGAAGACCCCTTTGAGTTTGGCGGGAAGGAAATGAGACAACAAAGACAGGGAGAAGGAGACCGGTCTGGAACAGGGCGTCAGCCTGGTCACAAAATTTTTGCTGCATTTAAGACATGCTGCATTTTAAAAAGGATACTGCGATGATAATCTGCGTTTTGATGCAAAATCATTTTCGATCAATTCGATTGGTTTTGAGGTTACTGGTAATATACCAGCCTATTCACAGATAGGAATATTTCTCTTAAGGATATGGGAAAAAATATGATTATTTCTCTATAAATATTTGTAATTTGTTCTGTTTTGTGTGCCAAATTAAAATCTTCTTACTATCCTAAATTTAAGTGTAAACAGTGTGTTTAAGTATTTGATTAAAAGTAAAATTGATTAGTTTGTTTGTTTTAGTATTAATTTCGTATTTTGTTTAAATTGTGTTTTATTAATATTTTAAATTATTTGGCCGTCCTGCGAGTATACGCCGATCAGCGGCACCATTTCTATGTCGGAACTTGTTTATGAATGTCGGTTCTAACAATTAGGCCGCTCTAGTTGCAAAGTTTATTACTACAGTTCAATGAGGAAAAATTAGGAAATGATCTGTTTGTAGTTGCCTGGGCATCTGACCGTCAACAGGTGTCCGCGCCCTGGTCCAGACGCAAGACTTCGCGCCCCGCCGAGCCGAAAACGCGCCCCAAATTAACTCTCCCGGGCACCCCTAATTGGAAGTGGGGCTCCCAGAAATTGGTTAATTCCATTACTCCGTGGGGCAGATCTTGAGCCGGAACTTCATTACGAATCCTAATGGAAATGTGATTGCGGATATTGGAAAGGAATCGGCGACGAATGGGAGAGCGGGGGTCGACGCACTTAGCGAAATTAGGGGGTGGGGGTCACTTGGCTCCCCCCCGAAAAGTAATTATTGCGGGCGGCACAAAGCGCGAAACTCGGACGCCAAACAAGGTGAACTTATTAGCCAACTCGTGGGCAAAAGTTTCCGGGAAAACTCTTTCGCGAGCTAGAAGCTCCCGAAAGCACGTTTCACTTTGCGTGGTCTAAATTTAATATTATAGGTTTCCAGTTGCCAGGTTTTAAATTAAATGCATCCATTGCAAAGCGAAGAATTTAATTCGCATGCCATTGCTTACTTTTCTTTTTCTTCAATTCCTTCTATTAGTTCCCACTCTCAATATATATATCTTGTTCAAATTTTCAATCGTTCATAAAATACTTTTTATTCCTCCACACAAGTACAAATACATTTTTTTTAAACTTGTAGTGGAGGACACTGGATGTTAATACAGTTTTTTCAAATATCAATTCAGTAATTAAATTTAATTAATTAATTTTAGTTTTTTTTTTTAGATGTCTTTTTTCTGCAATGTAGTGAAAACAAGTAATATAAAAACAAATTTTTTAAAGTAAATTCCTTCTTTTTTTTCACTATATTGCAGAAAGTTTTTTATAAATAATTTTCATTCAATTTTTTTAGTGGATGAATAAAAAGTATTTTATGAACGATTGAACAAGATATATATAGGGAGAGTGTGAGCTAATAGAAGGAATTGAATAAAAAAAAAGAACAGCAATCTCGAATTACAGCAAAACAATAAAAGCAAAAATAATAAAAGCAAATATAAAAAAACCAAATACATACGATAAAAATAATAAAAGCAAATATATTAGACTATATTTCAAATTTAATTAAAAACCTTTTTATCATTTAAAATTAAAAAATATAGAATACATTAACAAGAATACTAAAATAATACTTATTAACTAATTATTAATTAATTAATAATGAGCAAATGAGAAGGAGCAGCGTGAATATATGAATATTTCTCCCATATAAAACTAAAATAAAATAATTAAATTTAATTAATGAATTAATATTTGAAAAAACTGTATTAACATCCAGTGTCATCTACTACAATTTCAAAAAAAATTTATTTGAACTTAAGTGGATGAATAAAATGTATTTTATGAACGATTGAAAGTTTGAACAAGATATATATACGGAGAGTGCGAGTATTTAAAATGCTACATTAGTAAACATCCCTGATCATCCCAGGTTTAAAGCTGTTGCCCTTTTCAGACTCCTGACGGGCCATGATTGTAAGGCCAATCATCTTTTTCGAATGATAATATTTTCAAGCCCAAAATGCATGCTCTGCAATCTTGGAGAGGATATGGATTCATCTCACCTTCCTGCCTGCCCTGCACTTGTTTCCTGTACTGTGTAGGGTCGTTACTGGGAGGCTAGGGCTCGTATGGGCTAAACATGTCACTATGTGATTTCCTTCGATTCTTGTTGTTGTTTTCCTGTTCCTTGTATTCTTTTTCTTTTTTATTTTATTACTTATTGTAGCCTGCCATTGGAAAAAAAAATAATGCTACATTATGTATATTTAAAGTCAAACAATCCAGCCGGAGTAGAATATTTTTGTTGTCTTCGGAAAGGACATTTAAGAGAAAGTGTTCTGTATTTATATGTCCCTTTCTAATGTATGTGTGATTATAACCGTGAAAGAAAAATTTAAATCATTTACAACTCCTTCAAAATGTTCCGAATTCCAAAAAGTTATACAGCAGGACTTCAGCAATTGATTCAGTTTGATATATCAGGACTTCAGCAATTCGAGAAGATCTAAACATCGAACTCAAGGACTTCAATATCATTAAGTTACCAACATCATTACTATTTAATTACATCATTTCTATTCAACAGCGCCATGAATAATCTAGTTCATATAATGAAGGCACAAACTATCTTTGCACATAATGATGGAAAGCACAAATTCGCTTACGTTTAGAAGGGCTCTACCCCGTACCCCTATTTTTTTTTGTCTTGTTTACATCATTAACAAATTTCAACAAGCAAATCAACCTCAGTTGTTCAGTTACATAAGAAGAGCTTTGTTAAATCATATTAACACAAGAACCTTTATATATATATATATATATATATATATTAGCTGTATGTGTATGTTAAATGATGAATCTTATATAAATAAATACTTTAACCTGTCACAATTTTTAGTTCTTAATGAAACACATTGTTTTGAAATGTTCTGATGGCAATTTTTTGTTCTTTTATCACGGGATGATCGCAATGATAAAAAATTAGCTAATACACAGTCCAGTCACATTAATGTGACCACCACCTACTTTCGACGTCAACGTGAAACAACCAATCACAAAAGGCAGGTGGCAGCACATTGCAGTGGAGTGTATATAAAGGATGTCCTAGGACATCGGAAAGCATTTCAATCGATGCTGTCCGCTAATCTTTGTTGTTTCGTCCGCTCTGCCAAAGGTGGTTATTCTGACTTTTGACAGGTGGTCACATTAATGTGACTGGACTGTGTAGTTAAAATAGCTTTCCTACACTTTGCATATAAAATATTACTCAGAGGTTAAGCTTAAGAAAACTGAATCTTTAAGATGTGAGTCAAGCAGTGCTTACTTTGCAAGAAAACGTTGATTTCCATCATCCAGCATTGTTGCCGTGATCCACTTGACATATGTCTCGCACTCTGCACATGTCTGCAAAAGAAAAACCATTCAGTTCAATTCATTCAAAGAAAAATCATGTAGTTTGTTTATGCATCAATATTTGCGTAGAAAGATTTGTACGTCTTGTCTCATAGTAATGAAAGGAATTATCATAGACTGTAAACATTGCTTCTGTAAATTTCAAAAATAATTTCTAAATAATCGGATAAAATAATTGAAAATAACCAATGATTTTTTTTTACCAATAGAACTTTGAAACAATAAACTAAGGATAAGCAATGGATAAGCAATAGGATAAGCAATGCAAAAGGAATTAAAACAGGATCTATTTTATGTTGCAAAAACACTCTTCACAGATTTGAGAAGGGATATGTTTTCAGCGGCCTGAGGCATCACGACTTCGAAAGTCCTTGATGGGTTTCTTTTCTTCAGGTTGGACTTATGGATGAGATAATGGCATATGCTTAAGTTTTAATTTAGTTGTTTATGACACACACACACACATAAAATGGAGTTAAAGTTTCAGTATAAACTTTTATACAGGGTGATTATAGGTCTCATTTTCAAAATGCTCTCAAAAATGAACCACTCGTCACAATCAGTTCAAATTCGAACTGAAGATACTTGAAGAAGGGAAAAACGGTATGGCATCAAAAGAAAGTTTCAATTGGATATGAGCTGGCCGTGGTGGACGTGGTCCACTAACAGTGTCACAATTGTTGAATGACTTAGAAGTCATTCTTTCCGTCAAGAAAAACGAAACAATCAAGCACATTGAACACTACAGTGGATTTAATGTGCAAATCATGCTAAATACATTGTCATTTCGATACAAAAAATCACTGACAGCCAAATTCCCTTTCTTTAGACCGCTTACAGCGCTATCTATTCAAATACTTTGGAACCTTTTTTTTTTTTTGATGCCGTACCGTTTCCCCCTTCTTCCAGTATTCAATTCAAATTCGAACTCATTGTGACAAGTGGTTCTTTTTTGACAGCATTTTGTGAAAGGGATTTTAATTATAATCACCCTGTATATGTATATATCATTTAATAAATAATTATTGGAATATCATATTTTCCATAGCCTTTTAATATCATCATATAGAGGACTTCATAAATTCTGTACAATTTTGATTCCACGTTATCATTAATCCCAGAAACACATTAAGGGGCAAATTATTCAAATTTTAAGATATTGTTTACAAAGTTTCAAAATGATTTCCCAAAGATTTTCCAGACTGTCAGGAACAAAATTCAAAATGGTTTCTTCTCTGTCACATTCGAGTCCTAAATCGACGACAATAATAACGAAGAGTTGACTGAACTGGGTTGGAACTCGCAAGATAAAAGTCGGAAGCGGCCCCAAGTGATGGATCGCGGCCCATATTTTGACTCTGGAACAACAAAGGAAATGGTTTCGGAAGGTAACGAATGTCAGAAGAATGAGTTATTTAAAATGGAAAGCTCCGTCCTGGTTGATGTTTTTTATTTTATGATAAATAGCACTGGGGAAGAAATGTCTGAAAGTAATAAATAGAGTCACACAGGGTAGCAATACACTAGTGTAATTCCTCTAGACTGCATTTTTCATGTTCATTACATCAATATTACTAAGTCACTTCATGAGCTTTAATTATTTTAATTCCATAATATAATAACACTTATTTCTGTAAAAATTATTCAATTAGAAAATTGAAACAACAAGTATATACTGAAATGATATCTGCAAATAACAATGTTTTTGAAAATCGTGCATGTGCAACATTATAAAAGGTTTTTTTACAGGCAATCCACATTTTTGCTATAAACCGTGTTTTAAATGTCGAAACCTTTGTTTTCGGTAGAATGAAATGAAAAAGAGTTCATAGTACTTTTATGTTGCTTTATTTTTGGAAGCCGACCACTGTGACTTAAGTTGTTGGAAAGCCACATATAATAGCACATTCAGTTTCGCCCATATACCCCATGCTAAGATGGGCATCCATATCCTTTGCAGCATAAAAATCGAGATTCATGATGCCATCATTATATATCAAATTACTTAGTCCTAATGGTATATGCACCTAACCACAGGAACAATCCCCATATACCCCACGCTAAGATGGGCGTCCATATCCTTTGCAGCATAAAAATCATGATTCATGATGCCATCATTATATATCAAATTACTTAGTCCTAATGGTATGTGCACCTAACCACAGCAACAATCCCCATATACCCAATGCTAAGATGGGCGTCCATATCCTTTGCAGCATAAAAATCATGATTCATGATGCCATCATTATATATCAAATTACTTAGTCCTAATGGTATATGGACCTAACCACAGGGACAATCCCCATATACCCCATGCTAAGATGGGCGTCCATATCCTTTGCAGCATAAAAATCATGATTCATGATGCCATCATTATATATCAAATTACTTAGTCCTAATGGTATATGCACCTAACCACAGGGACAATCCCCATATACCCCATGCTAAGATGGGCGTCCATATCCTTTGCAGCATAAAAATCATGATTCATGATGCCATCATTATATATCAAATTTCTTAGTCCTAATGGTATATGCACCTAACCACAGGAACAATCCCCATATACCCCATGCTAAGATGGGCGTCCATATCCTTTGCAGCATAAAAATCATGATTCATGATGCCATCATTATATATCAAATTACTTAGTCCTAATGGTATGTGCACCTAACCACAGCAACAATCCCCATATACCCCATGCTAAGATGGGCATCCATATCCTTTGCAGCATAAAAATCAGATTCATGATGCCATCATTATATATCAAATTACTTAGTCCTAATGGTATATGCACCTAACCACAGGGACAATCCCCATATACCCCATGCTAAGATGGGCGTCCATATCCTTTGCAGCATAAAAATCATGATTCATGATGCCATCATTATATATCAAATTACTTAGTCCTAATGGTATATGCACCTAACCCCAGGGACAATCCCCATATACCCCATGCTAAGATGGGCGTCCATATCCTTTGCAGCATAAAAATCATGATTCATGATGCCATCATTATATATCAAATTACTTAGTCCTAATGGTATATGCACCTAACCACAGGAACAATCCCCATGGATCCCATGCTAAGATGGACATCCATATCCTTTGCAGCATAAAAATCATGATTCATGATTCCATCATTATATATCAAATTACTTAGTCCTAATGGTATATGCACCTAACCACAGGAACAATCCTGGATAGTGTACTGTTCTACCTAAGTTCTTAGAATTAATTTACTCTTTCTTCTCTTTAATATTCTACATCCAAACGGAACCAAATATGTTTTGTTTGTGCTCATCTACGGACAATATAGCATGTCACTCCTAGTATGCATCAGACATATTGATAGTACAATGTTATGTTCATGCGGTGCTACAACCTGTTGTGGTATTGTTAATTCAGCTGCTGCAAAATGGTATTAACCAGCAGGACATTTCAAAATTTCACAGAACATTTATCAGCAGAACAAGCCTTGCAGCATGAATTCAGAATGGCTGAGAGGTCTAAGGTGACAGATTTAAGTTCTGGTTCTAAGTAAAGAGCGTGGGTTCGAACCCCATAGTTGCCATTACAGTGAAATATTACTTTTAAAATTATTTTATTTTTTATCTTACTTTTATTTATTTTTAGTATTCTTTAATTTTTAGAGTACCATTTTTAAAAATTTTAGAAACTTTATTTTTTACCATATACTAACTTTAAACAGCCAATTAAAAATCGTAAATTTTATATATGAATTAAGATAAGGTGGTTAAGAGATCTATCCTCATTGGTATTCCGTAATCGGTAAGCCAGTTGCCATCTGCCAAAGAGACATTCCAATACGTTTCGGGGTTTTATATATCACTGATTTCGTTAAGGACGGGGCCTTGTTACCCCGCACTCTCAATTTACCACTGCACTTTTGAATGAGCATTCAAAAGGTGGTATCTGGTGAGTTTCGTGGCCTTACGAAAAAAAAAAAATTCTAATTCAGTGGAGTTACCATGTTCCTCCTAATATGAACATGGTGGAAGAAACGAGTTATGCCCCAGACTACTGCTTTCGGAAAATCTGAGTAAAACGTTCTAACTGCCTATTTCAGAATGCACTCTCTTGTCATATAAAAGTCCTTGGATGGTATTGGAATTTGCATGCTTTAGCAAAGCCACCCAGCGTCATATTGTAGTCTTATAAAAACCGGTTGGAACCGATTCACAGTTGCGCTGTTGCCTTGTAGACAAGCTATTGTATTCCAAATGAGCTGTTGTCTTCCAGATGAACTGCTACCATAAACCATGTATATCTTTGTAAACATTGCTTGTAAACAAATGAAGATTCAATAAATGTCTGAATGGATTGACCAATATTTCTCGGACCACCAGAAAGCTGCGTCTAACAAGAAAAATAGAACCACCGAACGAAAGAAACAAGATAACTGTCGTAGTAACAAAAGATGGTATGAAGAGGAGAACTCACCGGAGCAGTTGTTGGGCAGAAACCTCCTGGGGTGCTTGGGGGCGTGGTGCTGCAGGAGGGGGGATATGATGGGGGGCCTGTGCATGGGTGACACCTTCTGCTTCATCTCGGACAGCAGGGGCATCATGGGATCGAGGGGGTTGGAGGGCAGGATGGGGGTGATGCTGCTGCACAGTCCCGTCTCGCCCGATCCACCCCTCACTTCGAAGCTGGAAGAAAAGAGATCAGTGTGATGAGAACAACGCTTTTGCAAAGACAATTGCAAAGGAAATGCAGAATTTTACTCGACAAGATTTAAACTCACTTCTGTCTTTCGTCCATGTCAGGCTTGTCTATGGCTGAAAGGGAAAAGAGAAACGAACTTTAGTTATTTGGATGTTCCAGTACGTTGTAAATATCAGCAAAATAGTTTTCAATTTCATGAGCTTTAATCAGGATTAAATGCCACATTGCAGGCAGATCGCGAAAATTTTCATTTTAATGTACACATAAATAAAAAAACAAGGTATGTAACAAAGTTACATAAAACGAACAAAAGGACACAAAAATATAAAAACAAAGTTACATAAACACACAAAAACAAAGTTGCAAAATATACAAAAACAAAGTACGTAATGATAACCAGATACTTTTCTTATGGCCACAACAGGTTAAATATTATTTCTCATTAACAATGTAATGTTATGTGAAGAAATTCAAGTAACACAAGTTATTATTTAATTTACCTTCCGATTAAAAGATTTCGCACTTCTAATTTATTTTTGCATTGTCATCAGTAGGATATGATCAGAAGAAAAAGGGTATTAATTTACCCACTATATCTTCTAATAAGATTTATAACCGATAAAATCAATTATTATTTTAATTTAACTTCACAATATAATTCAAAGCATTTTTACTTTATTAACGCAAAATATATTTTAATTCTCAGCTGCACAAAAAAATATATAACATGGACAATTTGGATGGACAGCTAATTCAATTAAGGTTATCATTATGAAATTGAAAGTTACCTTCATAGAGAAATCATGCATACATAAGTTATTCATACAGATGCATTTTTAACATACCAATAAATCCACAGAAATACGTTCCACGATGTCTTCTCTTCCTGACTATAAAACCCGTTAAGCTTATTGACCATTTTATAATGGAACGCCGTTTTATTGGATCAATATTTTAGAACAGTGCCACCCTAAATGAACAAATAACTCAAATGCAAAAATCTCTCTTTGATTCACTATTTTGCGCTGCAATATAATTCTTTAGAAGGTTTTTCCCAGCTTTCAGATTCATTGCGCCTAACCATGTGTAGACACGGGAACTGCCTATAGCACTCATCAATATTTCAAATAAATTCTTGCAATTCAGAAGCCAGACTAATTTAACCACAGGCCAACTCGGAAATACGAGAAATATTTTATACGAGATCATGAGGGCAAAAATATAGTACAATCTTTCTACATGCGTTAACTGATTGGCTAGATTCATCTTACAACATTATGCAAAAGACTGAAAGATCCGCCTTGGGGACGGCATGTTGGGATTCCAAATTAAGAAGTTAAAAAAAAATTGGAGTCAGCCGTCCAGTCTTCCCTAATGTTATCCTTTATTTCCATCCTGTACTAGCATCCTAATGGCCAATTGGTTAGCGCTCTGACTTTCAGTACCATGGGCTTCAGGTTCGAATCATGGGGATGGCATGGATATTCGTGACTGGTTCGGAATTCACGTTAAACTGTAGGTGCCGGACTAATTAACCTAAAGTTTGCACAAAATGACCGTAGAACGACAAACGAAACTAAATCAAATCACCCTGTACCTTTGTAGTCACCCTACATTTTGGAAAGGCGAGGGTGGAATATCGGTGGGCCACGTTGAGGCAACTAACATCCCACTGACGAGTTATAGGGGAGGACAGCATTTTTGTGAGTGTTTAAGGGTAACTACTCGCATTTGCAAGTCGTATGGGAGAAAACCCAGAAACCTCCTATCAGGCACCGCCGATGCAAGACGTTTTACACACATTATCATAATCGCGATTTGGTCTCTTCGTTTTTGATAGCATTCACTGTAACAATGCCACTAGCGGTTCAAACCTCAGCATTACTTCACGCTAAATGTGCTCGTTGTCACTAGGCCCGAGTCAGGCCTATATGTCATATGTCCTACACTACGTAAAAAAAGTAGAAGGACACTTGATTTTGTAGCAATAACCGTAAAATATTTTATTTTTACTAAAATTTTTTATTAGAAACATTTTACAAATATTTTAAAAATACAATTTTAACATCAGAATTATGATATTCAAACATAAAATATTAATGGCAACAAAAATAGTGTCTCTTTTTTGAAACTTTGTAAAAAAAAAATAGAAGGACAGCATTATGTTGAATGAAAAAATAGTGATTTTAATAAGGAATGTTCTTCCCATTGGCCTTTATAACTTCAAATATTCTGTTTGGAAGTCAATTATATAGAGATTGAACTTCTGTTTGACAAAAATTGTCCCACGAGTCATTCAATGCTTCTCGAAGCTGAGTTAGCGAATCAAATTGCCTTATATCAGCATAAATTCGACGAACTAGCATTGCCCAGATGTTTTCCACTATATTAAGGTCTGGACTTTTGGCTGGCCATGGTAAAACATCCACATTACTTGTTAGGAACCAGTTTTTGACTCCAGTCGCGGTGTGAAAGGAAGCTCCGTCTTGCTGAAACTTCCACTCTTCACCCCCCAAGTCAGAACCATAAGGAAGAAGCTCGGAATTCAGCACTTGAATGTAGTCTCTATGTTTTTGCCTACCATTTAAGAAAACTAGACTTGTCCTTCCTCCGTATCCAACAGCCAACCAAACCCTTAAACTCCCTCCTTCCATTCGTCGTGTTGAACAGTATTCGTCTTCATTCCCCAGACAATGCCAGTAGTGCTGATATCCGTCTGGACCGTCTAAGTTAAATTTCTTTTCATCGGAAAATATCACAGAAGTCCATTCTGTAGTCCAGGACATGTGCTCCTTAACCCACGCTAAACGGTTATCAATGTGAGCTTGTGTCCACTTAGGATGATGTTTCCGTTTTTTGAAAATGAATTTTTTAGATCTTTTAATATAGTTGTAAACTGTTTGTTTCGTCATATGATTAAGTCCTGCTTGATTTCATGAGTTTGAAACACTTCCTTTGTTCTTCTTAAGCACACGAACAAATTTTCTTTCATCACGGGGTGTTAACTTTTTCGGTCTACCAGTCTTCTTTTTCTTTCCATTTTTATAAGAATTTCTGATAAAGTTTGAAACTGTATTGTGGCTCATCTGCAACAATCGAGCAATCTCTCTGACACCTTTACCATCATTTTGATATGCGGAAATTTGGCCTTTTTGAAAATCGTTCAAAGGTATTCCTTTAGGCAATTCTGAGAACGGTGAAACAGCGTAACTTTTAAACAAATTAGATTTTTTTGACAGAAAAGGATAAAACAAAGTACAAAATCACTATTTAACTAAAGAATAACTCACTAAATTAAATATATTAGCAAGTGTCCTTCTACTTTTTTTACGCATCGGAAATTATATATACTAATTTTATTAATAATATTAGTGGAAGATGTTTAATTTTTGCCTAAAATGGAAAAAAGGGTCATTAAACTAAATCTGCATAAATATCTGGTAATTAGGAGAAAATAAGAGACATTAATCGGTAAAAAAACACTGTCCTTCTATTTTTTTTACGCAGTGTATGTGGTTTCTCTGCAAATTACGTGCAACAATGTCTATGGCATCCGTTGTGGCCTATATGTCATTTCTGGTGGTTTCTCTGCAAATTACGTGCAACAATGTCTATGCCATCCGTTGTGAGCACAAGTAACGCTGCTATCTGTATACGTCCTTTTGGAGCCTGATATCTGAGTGATTAGAGCTCTGGCGTTCGGTGCCACAGGTGTCGGGTTCGAGTCCCGGAGGTATCATGGATGATTGTAGCGTGTCGTAATCAACTTTAAACCGTATGTCCTAGTCTAGTATTGCGGTAGAGCATTGGACGTAGTTCTGACAATCCTACCCCGTAAAAAGAAATCATCTCCTGTTTCGAAATCTACCAAAAGGCAGACGGTCTTGGCCCAACGAGGCTGTTGTGCCGATGATGATGATAATATGTCATTTTATTTCTAAGTGACTCAGTCAAATTGCCCTGTGCCTACAGACGTATGATTAGGGGTAACTGCCCCGCATTTTCGAGTCGCATGGGAGAAAACCAGGAAAACTTCCATCAGTCACCTTGACTATCGATGCAAGACGCTTTACATACATTATCAAAACAATGACGAAATTCAACAAAGCAGTTACAAAAACAACAATATTTTGTTTATAATTAAATTCGCTACTAATTAAAAAGAGACATTTGTTATTTCCCTTACAACGTACTTTAAGTTTTTGTCACCCAATGAAATAGAATGCCCCGTCGTAGAGCAGCGACATTATCTAAAGGAATCTAAACATTTTCTTTAATGCTCTTCTCCTCCCACGCGGTGGCCGCGAGCAATCGCAGCAACGACGAAAGGCAAAGAAGAAGAAAGAGAGAAAGAAAGAAAAGAAAGGGGCCCGACATCTGTGTCAACTTCGTAACCCAGGTGTGAGGAAGCCAACTTTCCATTTCGAGGAAATAATGGAAATTTCTGGAGGCAGTCGCTCCCTCCGAACGCCACGGATCGATCCTCTCTGTCTCTCTCTGTTATGACTCTTCTTCGCAGCAAAAGAGAGAGAGAGAGAAGAAAGTAAAAAAAGAAAGGTCTTCTGTTATATGGTTTTGTAAAATCTATTGCGATGTCTGCAGCGGCATTCATTGAAATTGGGTGGGATTCGAGTGCCCGGAGCTGTGTCTTTTTTGGAAAAATAAATAGAGGCTCATCTTTTCGGAGCAAGTTCTTCTACAACTCTCTCTCGCCCGAAAGAGAAATTGATTTTTTATTTATTTATTTATTTAATATTCTTAAAGGATTTATAGAAATTTAAAATATGAAGGAAAAAAAGAGCTTAAAACTCATCTCTGAGTTTAATGATTGTGTTGCTTAAACACTTTAAGGACTTCTGAAAAAAATATTAGCGTTTAAAACATTAGCTTGTATTAATTTTTTTTTCAGTAACAAATCATTCAAACATCAGCCTATTTATCGGCATATATTGAGCTACTTTACAAATGGAATCACCGTTGTAAAAAAGACAACAAACAATTATTTTCCTCTCCTTCTAATGCAGCTCGCAAACATTAGACAGTTATCTTTTAAGGCCTTAAGGTAAGTGCTGCACCGATGTTACTCACTTAGCACAACCCAGGTAGGTGCATTTAGCTTGAAGATAAGCTACGGACACTGAGAAATAATTGGAATTAGATAGGGACCTACGGTTTTAAAGTGGATTCCGAACAACTGCAAACAACAACGGCTCCACCGGGACTCGTAGCCGAAACCTGGGGTACCTACCGCCAGAGCGCTAGCCATTCGGCCATCAGGCCCCTACAACAAACAATATTTGCTTCAGATTAATGTTGTTCTTTGAAAGTCCTTAAAACCTAACCTTGGAATGAACGATAATAGGAAGCAAACGTTTCAAATGTTTTAAGTACATACGGAATAAACTAATTAGCATTTAAAACATTAAAAGATTTGCCTTATTTATTATTCTTTTTACAATGACGAATCATTTAAGCTCTAAATATCCATCTACTTCACACTTTAAAGGCTTGATGAGGAAAATAATATTTAAAACATCTTCAGGATTTTCTAGATTTGTTATCTTTTTCCAATGAAGAATTATTTACCATCTACAATAATAATAAGATATTTAAAAATTTAACAAAGTCTCCGTTAAAGAACAGCGTCCTGATGACCAATTGGCTAGCGCTTTGGCATTTGGTACCACAGGCTTCAGATTTGAATCCTGGCTGTGGCAAGGATGTCTGTTGGGGGGGTTCGGAATCCACGTTAAACTGTAGGTTCTGGTCTGTTTAACTCAAAGAGTGCACAACACGTGTGCATTACAGTAGATCGGCATACCAAGTCAAACAGTTAAAGAATAAAAAAAATTAATTTTGTGTTTCTGTATTTATATTTTAAATGGCTACAATCAATCATGTATGATATTCACCTACAATAAAAAAGCCATTTTCGATAAAAAAAATTAATAAACTTATTTTTTTAAAATAATGGTTCTCGTATGGATATTAAAAAAGACCTATAATTATTAAGATAGACAATAATAGTATTTATGGCAGATTTAACCTTGACCCATCCATTATTGACCTTGTAGCTCCTGATATATCAGGTTAATTGATGGCAATTTGAAATTACTAGTGATGTGGAACCCCTCAGGGGTCACTTTTTCCAATAACCTATGGCAAAACTTTACATGGCACACCATTTGTAAATTTTGACAAATAAACAATCTACTGAGTATCTATACAATAAAATACATCGCAATAAAAAATATTTACATTCCCCTTCTTCCTCATAGAATTTGCGGTACCTACTGATCTTATATTTATCGGCTGTCTAATGGTACTCTTATTTTTCCCTATCGGCGTCCAGGGAGGAAAAAAAAGAAGGCAACAAATCCCTAACCCATTACATTAGAAACGAGCTCGGTTAAGAATAAGAGAGTAGAGCAGAACTGTCTTTAGAGGGAGAGAAGTAAAGAGCTCTTTCTTTCTGATTAAAATAGTGCGCGATAAAAGAAACGGAAAACCACATCGGAAAGAATTGTCAAGTAAGCTGAGGTGAGGTGTTAATTCTTTGCAAGGGGTTGTCGTTTCTTTTACCCCCAGTTACCTTGACACCGCTGTTTCAAAAGGGAAAAGTAATTGTGCGAATTTTTATTCCTCGACTAATTAGTTCCGGCGAGAAAACTTTTCCTGTACTTAACAGGTTTGTCAATCAACCACATCGTCAAGTGTTAATTAATTGTTACCTGTCTCGCTAACAAATTAGTGGTTTGAATTTTAAACAAAAAAAATGTATTCTTCGTTCAGGAAGAGTTTGAGTGAAGGTTGTTTTTTTTAGTTTACTAGAATAGTTGTTGTTGTATTCAAATGCTGCCGTACAATTTGCCATGAGGTCATTCGCCGAGGTAGTAGTATCTACTCTACCCATGTGGCACCTCGTTGACTTGATGCACCGCATATAAACACTATCATGGACCAGCACTTTACATGTAAATTATACACTACCAACTTAACGCAAAAATATAGCAATACATTTAGAAAAATTTTCAAACTTATTCCCATACATTCTCAAATATACATTATTAGTAAAATTCTAATATATATTACAATACTGAGACTCTCTATTACATATGTATGCTGGTATGCTTGCATACTGAGGAGTCCAACATCAACTTATTAGAGCCACATCAACAGTATGCCTATAGGATACCAAATCTGAGACATAAATAGTCCATACACTCTGGTTCTTGAGGCACACTGAAATACTGCAGGCAAATAAACTATCACCCTTAAAGTAATTCTTCAAACCTAACATATATTAACATTTATGCAATAGTTCAAATTGAGAACTACATCCATTACACTAAAGCAAAAAAAAAAAATTGCGTTTTTTGCCCAATGTAAACCTATCGCAGCTTTTAATTTTCTTCTAAACTCCCTGGCGTTTGGTTCATTTAGTTAATTATCAATTTAATTCGGAACCAATCAGTTATCTCTATTACACCAACAGTTCTTGCAGAAGACATGACACTCAGGGCTAAAGACAATCTGTTGAAAACTGTAACTACAACAGTACGACCATATTGTAGCATTATAATACATTATAGTAGATATGGCCCCCAAAGAAGCTATTTGTGGAACCTGCCCCTTTCTCCTTCCACTCGAAGGAAGGGCTTTCCAGCCTTCAGTTTAATGTGAGAGCTTTCGACTAAACTGCACTTGTAGAGTTTCAAACACATCCACCAAATAATTCCGGCACATACAACGGAAAAGACAAGCAGTTTAATTAATAATGTAAAATGGGTGTTACTATGAAACAAAGCGTTTGCTAAAATCCTCTGATGGTATCCGTTGCAGTCATTGCTGTCAGTAGAGAATGGGCGCTACGTAACATATAGAAGATTTTATGGAAAGCAAAGTCTGTTCTTCATCGCTCGTCCGTTCAGTCGAAAATGCTGTCTATCTAGAACTTTTTTAATGTTTTACTCCGTGAACTCTTTACCACTCCACTTAACTGTAACCTTACTTGGGTGTAAGAATTTTTTCTCCCTGGACTTTAGAACTTTCTTGCTGATAGTCCTCCGCGGTAGATGCGGATTTTTTTGTGTCTGTATTTCTATTATTTTTGTATATCATTTTGTCATTGTAATGTGTAAATAAAAATATTAAGGATATCTTTGAATTAACTCTCTACATCTTTGACTAACTCTCTACCGACGTTTTGAATTTCACATTGACAGTACAATTTGCTGAACTGGAAAGGTAAAGAGAAATTTTATTTGAAATATTTCCAGTTTGACGGATTGTTTTGGTGAGTTAAAAGGTTCAACAGCAAATAGCATGGGACAGATTCATCTAATTGCAGATAACTTTCGTATATCATGGCCCTTAAATACTAGAACATTTCTACTTCCTCAAAATAAAAATAAAATAAGTAACGCAAAAAACGAACTAGATCCAAATGTTTTAAAAATGAACATACATTTAATAACATTACTATACATTTTTTTTTAAATTTAGAGAATGGTAAAAACTGCATTACATATTAATGTTACATAATATTTTCTTCATTAGAATATTAATCACGTTAGGAATTTCAGATGGCCCAAAACGTGCACTTTAATTGTAGAGAATTTAAATATTTATAAATGTTATAGAGATTATTTAAGTATACAAATGAGTTAAAAAATATGTAGTGTAAATATTCGATAATACGTATTTAAAGAAATTATAAACATTCTCTAGAAATATATTTAATATTTCATGAATAAAACGAATTTAAATTTTTAATGAACTTTAAATGTATCCTAACATAAGATATATCCTGATATGCATACTTAAAGAATAATATGGTAATGACTCACATCATATCCCAACAAGGATGCCAAAATCAAATTCAGGTGCAGATCTATCCTGACATTTATGCTTAAAGAAAGAGATGGATATTATCTCATTATTTATGCTTATCACATTATTTATACTTAGAGAATAAAATGGCAATGACTCCCAGAATGTCTTGCAATTCAACAAGGATGCCAGAAACAAACTCAGGCGCAGATTTATTTTGGCATACATGCTTAAAGAATAAGAAGAGATGGCAATGACTCCCAGCATATCTTGCCATTCAACAAGGATGCCAGAAACAAACTCGGGCGCAGATTTATTTTGGCGTACATGCTTAAAGAATAAGATGAGATGGCAATGATTCACATCATATCCAAACAAGGATGGATGTCAAAATCAAATTCAAGCCCAGATCTATCCTTATATTTATGCTTAGAGAATAAGATGGAAATGACTCCCACACATCTTGCCATTCAACAAGGATTTATGTAATTCTCAAAATTTGCCAACCTTGAAGCTGTAAGCTGAAATTTGCGATAAAAGAACTCTTTGCTGTCATTTGTATTTCGCTATATTTCACTAAAAGGGGCCTGAATGGCCGAGTGGCTAGCGATCTGGCGCTCGGTACCACAGGTTTCGAGTTCGAGTCCCAGCGGTGCCATGGATGTTTGGAGTGGTTCGGAATCCCTTTTAAATCGTAGGTCCCGGTCTAATATGATCGTAGAGCGTTACGGCAGCATTGTTACTCTGCGTCCGTGGCTTATCTTCAAGTTACACGCGCCCCCTGGGTAATGCAAAGTGAGTAACGTCTGTGCAGCGCTTGTCTTAAGGCCTTCAAGACTAAGCTGTCTATGTGTTTGCCAGCTGCATTAGAAAGAAAAAAAAATTTCACTAAAAAAAGTAGAAAATAATTTAAATGTTAAATGAATGCATTTTCATTTTGGATATAGTTTTATAGGCCCCCCATAGTGCATTTGTACTTGTTCAATCTGTCACATATATACTATATCGATAATAAATGACATACCAATAAACGCCCAAAAGATATTTGGATACTAAATAATATTTTGTAGATATCTTTCCAAAAAATGAAGTTATTTTCGTAATTATGTATTACATTGAATTTTAATTTAATGGCATGTTTAGATTAAAAAGGTCTCTATGCAACTATTAAATGATAACAAATACTAGTTATCACAATTCAAATACTCTAACTAATGCTGAGATTTTATTATCATATGGTGCGATATTATTGATTATTCAGTGGAAAATTAAATAAATGTCATCTAGACAGAATGTTCTTAGAGTAACGAGTAGCACCAATATAGAAGTCATCTAGCAGTAATTTAGTGTTAACAAACACGTATTTTACTTTTTAAAATAAAAGCACTAATTGTCATTATTTCTAATGGCTTTTTAAGATACATTATACTAAATATAAAAGGGTTTTAAGCTTTCAACTTGCAGGAATATTATTTTAATATCAGAAATTGCAATTATGAAAGTCATTTTAACATCCATAAACCATCACGTCCATTTCCATTGATGAGAAATTTTTAAAAAATGTTATTAATCTTTGGGAATATTAATGTCATAAGTAAATTTCCAAACATTTTATTCCGAAGATCCAGTACGCAAGGCAATTTTCAATACAGGCTATTAAGATTTGTATGATAGTTTTAAATTATTTCAATCACATCTTTACGAAAATTGCAGACAGTTCACCAAAACACTGTTCTTTTCAATATCAAAAAGCTAAATAGTTATTCATTATTTCAACAGCAGAAGTTCCTTTTATATTTAACTTCGAAAGTGCAGGCGAGGAGTTATTTACGACGCAAACATTGCAGTTAATAATGTAATTTAAAATTGTTTTAATGTCGCCCTGTTGGTAAAGAAGCTCGCTGTAGATAGACATCGCAAAAAGTTATTCTTCGCAATATTAGAATGGCAAATATCCTCCATTATTTTGATGGACTGAAGATGTTCCATACGGCAATATACAGTGCGTCGTCTATTTCCAGCACAGGCCATTGAAGTTAATAAAGCCATTTAAAATGATTCCAGTTTTCCGCCATGCTGTACAACGTAGAAAAGCATCGCGAAAAAATGACTCTTCGCAATATTAAAATGGTAAAATATCATCCACCATTACAAGTGCTTCGGCCGTTAGGGTTTGGGTGTTGCTAAATAATAATTGCAATGTTTCTCTTCCAAAAAAAGAAAAAAGGTACAAAAGAAAAACGACAGGGGGGTAAACAAAACAGATGTCGCGATGTTCGAAAAGGCGCGAAACTTCATTTCCGGAAAAATGATTTACGGAATGGGAATTCTTCTCAACCCCTCGCAATGCATCATGGGACACTTTCAATTAGGATGCTCCAGGCACACCGAAGCTAAAGATAAAGTTATGAGCATTAAAATAAACAGCAGGCAATAGCATGGCGCCCGAGGAAAAAGGCCATTCCTTGCTGGATGGAGAGTCTATTCCCGAATATCTATTTCTAAATTCATTACCCCAGAAAGAGAAAGGAAGAACGTAAACATTAAATGTGAAATAAAGATGGGACGAAATAAAAACGAAACACGCCATTATTATAATTGCATCATCTCTCTCTGGAGCTCGATTTTTAATAGGAAGCCCAAATGCTGCTTCGGAAGGAATTATTTTTCCGCCATGACGATATTTAAAAAGTAACATTCGTCTTTTATGAGCAAATCATATACATTTTTTTTTTTTTACTCTTTCAGTGAAATGTATACCCTTGCTTATTGCTTGTTTTCGTTTTTATAACATTTATCCCTTTCAAAATTTCATTTCGTTTGATAAAACAAACTACCCCTCCCTACCCCCTACGGTCCACCGATCATTAAAAAGAAGCGGCAGTTTTCTGGGAGAGACATCGTCTTCTCTGGTAATGACGAATCCTCCAGAAATGAGAATCTTCTTCTTCTTCCAAAACACTGAATAATTCCTCCGCCGAATTTTTAATGTGGATAGCTTGGGTTCTGGAGAGCACCGTGTCTTCCCGGGCAATTATGAATTCTTCGAAATAAATGAAAAGAGTTAGCGAAGGGTAAATTATCGAATAATTTCGAGTTTTCTTGGCCCACCCTTCTCATCCCCCCAACCCTTTCGGGAAAAGGTTTTGTGGCACAAACGACATCGTTTGGAGAAAAAGGGGTCTTTTCGATTTAATAGCCGCGGACTCTCCTCAGCCAGGAGTGGCTGCTTCCTTTTCATATCAAAGCGAGTTTTATCTGAATTTTAAAGTTTTCGAGTGCGTTTATGTGCGCTCCTCGTTTTGAAGAGCGGTTGATTTTTAAAGGAAATCGCTATTCGCCGCTCTGCTTTTTACTTCTGGAACGGCTATTCAGAGATCTCGTTCACAATGGGTTGTTTATTTTATTCCGTTTCTTCTTTTTTTTAATAATTGTGGTTTACGACGCACCTGTGCAGCACAAGTGTCTTTAGGGGAATCTTTCTGCGATGCGGTTGGTATTGGATGAGCCTTTGTTTCCCTTTATTTTGATGACCCTTGTGATTACGAATAGAAAAAAATTATCTCTGTTGAGGTATTTTGTCTTTCTTTGCAAAAGTTAATTGAGTCATACATACTATTTTACTGGCTTAGCCAATAATTTTTGAAGTACTGCAGTATGTGGAGTACTTTTTAACTGATTTCGTTAACTATTTTAAATCGTGTATTATTTTTGTCAAGTAGGAAGAAGCCTTTACGTCTGTATATAAACTTATTGAAACTGTATAAGATTGATTAATTTATTAAAAATTTTATTCCGGTAGTTTTTCTTTAAAATAATTGAATGAATGTTTATTTTCTAAAAAGACTCATTAGATTTATTTCATGCAGATATTTAATAATACAGTCAAAAGAATATCTTTATCCAATGGATCTAGCATTAAATGCTGAGAATAAATTATGAAAACTGATATAAACTAATACTGTTCAATTTTAGAGAATCGAAATATTTTTTCACCTTTTGATAAGTACAAAATAAATAAATAAATAATAACATAATAACATAAAATATCGGTAAAAATCTAGAATCATGTACCATTTGTGCCAAATGTATCGCTAAGAGGCCAAGTAAGCATAGTAATGAATGCACCAGGTAGTTTTCGCTGTAGAATGATATTACGCCAAAATCCCTCACTGGAATGCCAAATATCAAAGAAACAAATAAAATGGCTGCCGGTGTCATTGTAACACGCTATTTAGCCAACATTCAACGCCAACTGTAAACAGATATAAAAGATAGGAGCTTTTCCTACAATTTTAATGTCCTTCCAGAATTAACGGAAGAATTAACTTAACAGTTAAGAGGTATGTACGTTAATCTCAGAACTGATGTGACTAGATGATGCATTATGTACAAATAATAAAATCATTGATATTGTGAAGTTATAACATCGAGTGGGAAATCTGAAATCCTTTTAATTTCAATTTCAATTTTAAAGCCATCTGTTGCATTCTTTTTAAATTAAATTTATTCATAATAGGATTTGATGGAAATTTTTTTATATACCACAGTAAAAAAAGCCACACAAAAACAGATGCGGCCGGGTAGCCAAGTGGCTAGCGCTCTGGCCTTTGTTATCCCAGGTTTCAGGTTCGAATCATGGCGGTGGCAAGGATATTTGTGAGGGGTTCGGAATCCACTTTAAACTGTAGATCACGGTCTGTTTAGCCCAAAGTGTGCATAAGATGACCGTAGAGCGACCAACCAACCACAAAAACAGATTTCAGTATATACAGATTTTGTTTACATACCCCTTTTGCCAAAAACAATCAGTGTATCAATTAAAGTTAACAAATAGAATATTTGCCACTACAATAAATTTACAATGTTTACATATATTGTTATGTACCACTGATATTATGCGTAATATTTTTGTACGTTTATAATTTCTTTGATATCTGGTTTTACTGGTAATAAAGCTAACCCTATTACAACAGACTTTAAAATATGAGAAAATATTTTTGTTTTTGATAAAGGAAATATTTAAAAGAAATATCACAACATTATCAAACTCTGTAAAACAACTTTTTGTTATGAAATCCTCCAAAACCTTTAGGTGGTCTGGTAGTCATTGGCTAACGATCTGTCATTTGGTACCAGAGGCTTCAGTTCTAATTATGTCGGTGGCATGGATGTTGTGTGTGTGGGGGGGGGGGTTCGAAATTCCTTTTATTTTTAGGAATGGTACTAGTATAGGTTCAACATTAATTTATTTCAAATATTTAATTTTTACTAAATATTTACTTCAATAGCATTTTAGACATTACTATGTTTAAAATTATTAAATATACTAACATTAATTTCTCTGCTTTTTGTTTTGACACAGAGCTTGTGCTCTTTAACTATGTTCTCAGTTAATTAAACTTTTGGAAATTAATAATTATGAATAAAATTGCACGGACGTGCAGGGTTTTACCCTGGGAACTCCAAATATACCAGCCTGTACTGTACTGTGCACAAAATAAACTTGGAGCGAAAAAAAAAAAAAAAAAAAAAAAAAACCACTCCACAATCTTTAAAAAACGTAAACTTTCATAAGTTATCTATACAAGAAAGTGATGCATGCAATAGTTCAATTTGATTTTTTTTTCGTGATATCCACATTATCAAATACGAGTAAGTAATATATACAGCTTCGGCGATTGCTACTAATGTTTTAAAATTGCAAATCTATGAGGACATTTACAGAATCTTTTCCTCTTCCCATAAACAAATGTTGTTGTTTTTAAAATAAATTCATTATTCCAAACATTGACTTGACGTTTCGCGTTAGAGCAACCTTTTTCCTTTACCTTTGATTGACTCTCACCGGCGGAGAAGAAAAAAGCAAAAGGAGAAGAATTGAGAGGGAAGAAACACATCGACGGTCTGATGGCCGACAGTTAAAAGAAACAAGGGGCGCCCAAATGACTATTGCACATCTCATTTGTCGAGAGCAGGGCTGCTGCCTGTATTGACCCGCATATTGTGCAAGTCGATGTAAAATTCGGCCGGAATGATTACGGATTCGAATACCTCTGTCGCTCGTTATCTGTTTCCCCCTTTAAACCGTTTCGCGTTTACTTTTCGGAATTGAAACCGCTATTTGCCGAACGACTTTATGAGGAAGCAATAAGATTTCTCCCTTTGTTTGTTTAGGGGATTGTCGAGTTTTGCAAATGGTGTACTTAAACATTTTTTGTCCCTTTGTGTCCCTCTGCGTTCAATGAGTCTAAAATAAAAGCCATCGAACTACGAACGGAACAAAAAGGGTTTTTTTTAGGAACACTGTTATTGTTATAGTTTAACGTGAAATGAAACCTTCATTTTCGGGAACAAGTACAAAACGATAATGGTCTTATTTTGGGAGAATTTGGGAATTCGTTTTTGAAGAAAGCGATCAAATGCTTTCGAAAATGAAACGTCATTATGTCGTATTTTATTAAGAATTACATAGGACTGGATTTAAGAATTATTCAAACAATTCATCATTTTGAAAAATAATATATAAATTTAACAGGACTGGTGGAAGGCTCATCAGGGGTTTAATGAAAACTAATAAAGGACGCCCCCTCCTACAAAAGCGGATTGATGACAAAGTGGCAAACGCTCTGGCCTTCGGTATCAGAGGCTTCAGCTCTTAATCCCGGCGATGACATGATGTTTGTTAGAGAATCCAACATAAAATCCATGGAATTCACTTTAGTCTGTAGGTCCCGTTCTAATTTGCTAAACTGTGCACAAAATGACCGTAGAGCGACTAACCAAACATCTATATGGCATCGAGGTTTGTTAGTGTTTTGAAATTCACTTTAAACTGTAGGTCTCGGTCTATTTAGCCCTCTTGTGCAAAAAATGACTACAGAACAAAAATTTAAATCTTTAAAAATCGTAAACTTTCATAAGTTATCTATACAAGATTGTAAGCATGCAATAGTTCAATTGGGTTTTTTTAGTGATAGCTACATCATCAAATACGCATAAGTAGACTATACAGCTTTTGGCGATTGCTACTAGTGTTTTAAAATTGCAAATCTATCAGGACATTTGCAGAATCTTTTCCTTGCCCATAAAACAATTGCTGTTGTTTTAAAATGAATTCATTCTTTCAAACATTGACTCGACGTTTCTCATTAGACCAACATTTTTACTTTACCTTTGATTGACTTTCGCCGGCGGAATAGAAAAAAGCAAGAAGAGAGATTGGGAGGGAAGAAACACATCGACGGTCTGATGGCCGAGAGTTAAAAAAAACAAATGACTATTGCACATCTCATTTCTCGAGAGCAGGGCCGCTGCCTGTATTGACCCATATGTTGTGTAAGTCGATGTAAAATTCGGTCCGGAATGATTACGGATCCGAATACCTCTGTCGATCGTTATCTGTTTCCCTTTAAACCGTTTCGCATTTACTTTTTGGAACTGAAACCGCTATTTGCCGAACGACTTTATGAGGAAGCAATAAGATTTCTCCCTTTGTTTGTTTAGGGGATTGTCGAGTTTTGCATTTGTTGTTGTTCGAGTTGCAAACATTTTTTGTCTCTTTGTGTCCCTCTGCGTTCAATCAGTCTAAAAAAAAGCCATCGAACTACGAGCCGAACAAAAAGAGTTTATTTTTAGAAACACTCTTATTGTTATAGTTTAACGTGAAATAAAACCTTCATTTTCTGGAACAAGTACAAAACGATAATGGCTTTATTTTGGGGAATTCGGAATTCTTTTTTGAAGACAACGATCAAGTGCTTTCAAAAATGAGACATCATTATGTCCTATTTCATTAAGAACTAAACAATAGGACTGGATTTAAGGATTACTCAAACCATTAATCATTTTGAAAAATGATATAGAAATTTAACAGTACTGGGGAAAGGCTCATCAGGGGTATAATGGAAACTAATAAAGGCCGCCCCCTCGCACAAAAGCGGCCTGGTGACCAAGTGGCCTTTGGTATCAAGTGGCGCTCTGGCCTTTGGTATCAAAGGCTTCAGCTCTTAATCCCGGCGATGACATGGATGTTTGTAATGGAATCCACCTTAAAATCCACGGAATCCACTTTAATCTGTATGTCCCGGTCTAACATACTAAACTGTGCACAAAATGACCGTAGAGCGACAAACCAAAGATCTATATCGCATCGATGTTTGTTAGTGGTTCGGAATCAACTTTAAACTGTGGGTCTCGGTCTATTTAGCCCTCTTGTACACAAATTGACCACAGAGCAACAAATTCAAATCTTTAAAAATCGTAAGCTTTCATAAATTATCTATACAAGACATTAAGCATACAATAGTTCAATTTGATTTTTTAGTGATACTATCATTATTAAATGCGAGTAAGTAATATATACAGCTTTGGCGATTGCTACTAATTTTTTAAAATTGCAAATCTATGAGGACATTTGCAGAATCTTTTCCTCTTCCTATAAACATATGTTGTTGTTTTTAAAATAAATTCATTATTCCAAACATTTACTGCGACGTTTCACATTATACTAACCTTTTCCTTTACCTTTGATTGACTCTCACCGGCGAAGAAGAAAAAAGCAAAAAGAGAGGAATTGAGAGAGAAGAAACAAATCGAGGGTCTGATGGCCGAGAGTTAAAAGAAACAAATGACTATTGCACATCTCATTTGTCGAGAACAGGGCTGCTGCCTGTATTGTCCCGTAGTATATTGTGCAAGTCGATGTAAAATTAGGTCCGGAATGATTACGGATCCGAATTCCTCTGTCGCTCGTTATCTGTTTCCCCCTTTAAACCGTTTCGCATTTAATTTTCGGAATTGAAACCGCTATTTGCCGAACGACTTTATGAAGCAGCAATAAGATTTCTCCCTTTGTTTGTTTAGGGGATTGTCGAGTTTTGCAAATGGTGTACTTAAACATTTTTTGTCTCTTTGTGTCCCTCTGCGTTCAATGAGTCTAAAAAAAGCCATCGAACTACGAGTGGAACAAAAAGTTTTTTTTTTTCTAACACTGTTATTGTTAGAGTTTAACGTGAAATGAAACCTTCATTTTCGGGAACAAGTACTAAACGATAATGGTTTTATTTTGGAGAATTTGGAATTCTTTTTTGAAGACAGCGATCAAGTGCTTTCGAAAACGAGGGGTCATCATTATGTCCTATTTTATTATGAAATAAATAGGACTGGATTTAAGAATTATTCAAACAATTAATCATTTTTAAAACTAATATAGAAATTTAACAGGACTGACAGAAGGCTCATGAGGGGTTTAATGAAACCTGGTAAAAGACGCCCCCTCGTACAAAAGCGGCCTGGTGGCCAAGTGGCCAGCGCTCTGGCCTTTGATATCAGAGGATTCAGCTCTTAATCCCGGCGATGGCATAGATGTATGTCAGGGAATCCACCTTAAAATCCACGGAATCCACTTTAATATGTAAGTCCCGGTCTAATTTACTAAACTGTACAAAAAATGACTTTAGAGCGACTAACCAAACATCTATATAGTATCGATGTTCATTAGTGGTTCGGAATCTACTTGAAACTGTAGGTCTCGGAATATTTAGCCAACTCGTGCACAAAATGAACGTAGAGCAAAAAATTCAAATATTTAAAAATCTTAAAACTTTCATAAATTATCTATACAAGACAGTCAGCATGCAATAGTTCAATTTGATTTCTTAGTGATACCAACATTATGAAATACGAGTAAGTAATATATATAGCTTCGGCGATTGCTACTAATGTTTTAAAAATGCAAATCTATGAGGACATTTACAGAATCTTTTCCTGTTCCCATAAACAAATGTTGTTGTTTTAAAAATAAATTCATTACACCAATCATTGACTCGACGTTTCACATTAGATCAACCTTCTCCTTTACCTTTGATTGACACCGGCGAAGAAGAAAAAATTCAAGAAAAGAGATTGAGAGGGAAGAAACACATCGACAGTGTGATGGCCGAGATTCAAAAGAAACAAGGGGTACCCAAATGACTATTGCACATCTCATTTGTCGAGAGTAGGGCTGCTGCCTGAATTGACTCGTATATTGTGCAAGCCGATGTAAAATTCGGGCCGGGAATGATTACGGATCCGAATAATTCTGTCGCTCGTTATCTGTTCCCCTTTAAACCGTTTCGCATTTACTTTTCGGAATTGAAACCGCTATTTGCCGAACGACTTTATGAGGAAGCAATAAGATTTCTTCCTTTGTTTGTTTAGGGGTTTGTCGCGTTTTGCAAATGGTGTACTTAAACATTTTTTGTCTCTTTGTCGCTCTGAGTTCAATGAGTTTAAAAAAAAGGCAATCGAACTACGAGCTTAGCAAAAAGAGTTTCTTTTTAGAAACACTGTTATTGTTACAATTTAACGTGAAATGAAACCTTCATTTTCGGGAACAAGTACAAAACGATAATGTTTTTATTTTGGAAAAATCGGAATTTTTTTGAGGACAGTGATCAAGGGCTTCCGAAAATGAGACGTCATTATGTCCTATTTCATTAAGAATTAAATAGGACTAGATTTAAGAATTATTCAAACAATTAAGCAATTTGAAAATTAATAAAGCAATTTAACAGGACTGGTGGAAGGCTGATCAGTGGTTTAATGAAAAATAGTAAAGAACACCCACTCGTACCAAAGCGGCCTGATGGCCAATCGGCTAGCGCTTTGGCATTCGGTTCCACGGGCTTTCGATTCGAGTGCTGGCGGTGGCATTGGTGTTTGTGAGTGATTCGGAATCCGCTTTAAACTATAGGTCCCGGTCTAATTAGCCCGTCGTGTGCACAAAATAACCATAGAGCTTCAAACCAAATCAATCACAAACTCTACAATCTTTAAGAATCGTAAACTTTTACAAATTATTTACATAAGACAGTAAACATACAATAGTTCAATCTGAATTTTTAGTGATACCAACATTATCAAATACGAATAGGTAATATATACAGCTTCGACGATTGCTACTAATGTTTTAAAATTGCAAATATACCAGGACATTTACAGAATCTTTTCCTCTTCCCATAAACAAATGCTGTTTTTTTAAAGAAATTCATTATTCCAAACATTGCTTCGACGTTTCACATTAGACCACCGTTTCACATTACCTTTGATTAACTTTCACCGGCTGAGAAGTAAAAACATCAAAAAGAGAGATTGAGAGGGAAGAAACACCATCGACGGTCTGATGGCCGAGAGTTAAAAGAAACAAGGGGTGCCCAAATGACTATTGCACATCTCATTTGTCGAGTGCAGGGCTTCCGCCTGTATTGACCCGTATATTGTGCAAGTTGATGTAAAATTCGGTTCGGAATGATTACGGATCCGAATACCTCTGTCGCTCGTTATCTGTTTTCCCCTTTAAACCGTTTCGCATTTACTTTTCGGAATGGAAACCGCTATTTGCCGAACGACTTTATGAGGAACAATAAGATTTCCCCTTTTGTTTGTTTAGGGGATTGTCGAGTTTTGCAAATGGTGTAATTAAACATTTTTTGTCTCTTTGTCCCTCTGCGTTCAATGAGTTTAAAAAAAGCCCTTGAGTACAAGGGGAAAAAGAGTTTCTTTTAGGAGCACTGTTATTGTTATAGTTTAACGTGAAACGAAACCTTCATTTTCGGGAACAAGTACAAAACGATAAAGGTTTCCTTTTGGAGAATTCGGAATTCTTTTTTGAAGAAGTGCTTTCGAAAATGAGACGTCATTATGACCCATTTTATTTAGAAATAAATAGTATGATTGGATTTCAGAATTGTTCAAATAATTAAGCAATTTGAAAAATAATTTAGAAATATGACAGGACTGGCGGAAGGGTCATCAGGTGTTTATGAAAAATAGTAAATGAGGCCCCTCGTACATATAGAAAATAATTCTTGAGTTGGTACATAAGTATCAGGCGTTTCTTTGACGTGCTATATTTTAATAAAAATTTACAATATTTCATAAATTTATGAATGAAAATATCTTTCTACTTTTAGGTTATAAAAATGGGTGTCGATAATAGTACTCATGTTTGTCATATTATGCTGTACCCCTTTGAGAAAGGAATTGAAAGCTGCGCAGTCATTTCACGATCTCAACGAACTTTTTAGTGAGGGCACAATCAGCGGAAGTCGAGGAAGGGAATAGTTTGCCAGTTTCAAGCTTGGCCACACTAGCTCGGAAGATAAGCCAGGAAGACCATCGGATTTCGACAATCAAGCACTTTTGACAGTCGTGGAAGGTCGAATGCTGGCCAACAACTTCAATGTGGACGATTCAACCATCGTTCGTCGTCTCAAAAAGGATGGAAAGATTTGGAAATTGGTTGGATGGGACCCCCGAACTCAGCGACAACAATGAAGCCGAACGTGTCCGAATTTTCACCGATTTGCTTCAACGAAACGAGCGGGGTCCGTTTCTGAAGGATCTTGTCACTGGGGATGAATCATGGCTTCTCTTCAAAAACCTCAAAAGAAAGAAGGTCTTCTTTCGCCAGGAGTTTCACGAAAAGGAATAACAAAGGACGTGGACTGTAAGAAGGCAATAGGTTGTATTTGGTGGGACAGAAGAGGAATCATCCATTGGGAAATTATCTTAAACGGGATTTGTTATTGGTGGAACGGCGACGATGAGTCAACAGTGGCGGATTCCGAACAAAAACGCCAAGCGGCAATTCAACATCAACAGCGATGTTTATCTGGCACAACTCGACTGCCTTCACGCTGCAATCGAGACGAAAAGACCTTAAAAAAGAACCGTATCGTTTTCCACCACGATAATGTTGAGTGTCGTGTTGTCGAATGCATCGCCAATAAGCGCTGGGAATTTGGATTAAGATATCTTTCTTTCTTTGGCATAATCTATCAATTATACTAGAATTAATTAAAATTTTAAAATATCATAAAATTGTCTAAAATGTAGCTCGCACAACTGGCAAATATTTATCAAAAATTAGAAAATATTCCATTTTTTTTTTATTTGACATTAGTAATTTCCTTTTATTTTGTAGTTAGATAATTATAATTTCTTAAAAATTGCAAGTTGCGAAAAATCATCAATTGTTGCATCAATTGCGAAATCACAATTGCATTTTGATTTCGTGAGTATAATTTCTTTCAGTCTGAACTGAATATCTTCATTTGCAATTTTATTTTCTGAAAAGGTGTTAAGGATACTGTAGAGTTCGGGTAAATACTATTTTAGCTAGAGTCTCCATTTCGATATCCAGTTGCTAAAGTTACAATTTTGGAAAAGGAATCCACTAATTGTAACAACATTTTGCATCGTACAGACTAGTAGGATATTTCTTGTATTTTCTCTAATGCAATATGCAAAAGGGTAACATTATCTTTAACAGTTCCCTCACATTCCTTTCAAGGGAACGCTGAAATGATTTCCACTATTAAGAGTAAACGGGGCCTGATGGCCGAGTGGTTAGAGCTCTGGTGCTCGGGATGTTTGTAGTTGTTCGGAATCCACTTTAAGCCGTAGTTCCCAGTTTAATGTGATCGTAGAGCGTTGTGGGGGTAGTATGACTCGCAACCTTAGCCTATCTTCAAGCTGTACGTGTTCCCTGAGGTAGTGCCCAATCAGTAATAGCGGTGCAACCCTTGCTTATGGCATAAAGATGAACTGTCTCTGTATTGCCAGATGCATTAGAAAAACGACGTATGGATAAACAATTTAGGGGTTTATGAGACCATTTTCAAAGAAATCAGGGAATAGAAAAAATGATTCTGTTCAAGATTTATAAAACAATTTTTATTATATTAAATATCTATTTTTCATGACCAAGCTGTCTATGTGTTTGCCAGCTGCATTGGAAAGAAAAAAAAATATTTATTTTTCAGAGTCTCATTTGCTAATGGTTTCTGTCATTTGTTGGTGAAACTAACGCCAATTATGTTGAAATTCTGTCGTATTGTCGTCAAATGACAACAACAGCAATGAGTGGAGAATGCCTGGCCAAGAGTAAAATAGTATAACATTATTTGTGTCTCTGTTCATCTCGGAATTTGGTTCTTCCTCAATAAACTAAATCTTTTTTTCATCCTCATCCAAAACTAAAAAGAAAAATATATTATATTCCGTTTCGAGCGACGCAATTCGCAGAGTGAAGCCAGGTAAGGAGACGTCTTATCGGTGGAACCTCTTTAAATGAAAATGATTTCTGGAGGCGCGGTGATTTGGCGCCCCAAGAAATAAATGGGGCGCGCATCCTAAATCGCCATGGCCGCTATCTGGGCTTCCATTGCCAGACACGTAACGAAACGGTTTTGCTGATAGACTTTCAAGTTGAAACCACTCGATGATTGGGTGAAGTCAGGGGCGGAGCACAAACAATGGAAAACCATTATTTTAGTTCTTCTGTTCAGGATGTGAAACGATATTTAGTTTATTGAAGAAAAACTTAATCGACTAAAACATTTCTTTTATTCGAGAGCTGTTATTAGATAGAGCCTTTGCTTCTTCTATATCAAAGGTTTAGAAGGATTCGATGATTTGTGTTGCCTCATTGTAGGGTCACACATATGCTGATATCGGAAAAGAATATATCTATACTTTTGAAAGATTTTCTCTATACAATTCAATTAATTACTTGTTTTTTTTATATTTATGATGTTGCATTCGAATGTTGAACTATTTGAATTCGTAGCCTTCACCACTAGAGCAGTAGATATGTAGCTGGTTCAGTGTTACCTCAGAAGTACTACAGCAGATAATTCACAGATTTCTCATCATATCAACTTTTAAATAATACTTACAAACGTATCGTTTGAAGGTTCACATCATCCTCTTGCTTCCTAGAGCCCAACGGTAGGGTTATCCAATCTATGGATTTAGAGAGCAAATAGCCCACATAAACAAGAAAGCTTCCTTTCTGACCTTTTGTGGAATTTCGAACCTACCTCATTCAGTTTTTAAGCATACGAAACCATCACACTCACACACAGAAACAAAAGTGTCTGTGTGTGTTTGTGCAATATCTGTTTTTCTGCATTTGGTGTTCTACAAATAACAAATTCAGCTGTCTTGTTGAACTAACTCTCACTAGCTGTGCATTCGCATAACAAACTTGTCCTTTCTATAATCGGTGACCTTACATTTCTTTTCTATGTTTCCCGCGGTCTGTATTCTATTGAGGAAAACACTTTTAATTATTTCTTTTTTATAAGAAAAAAAGCCGTGACTTTAGAACGGCTAATAAATGGGCCATCTTCGGAAACAAATGGGTTGCTCGCTGCTCTCTCGTTTCCTTCCACAGAGCTGCAGCACATCCTCATAACAATGATTTAATCACCATCATGGATTGGTTTGGTTTGCCACTCTACTGTCATCTTGTGCACACTTTAGGCTAAATAGACCAGGACTTACAGTTTAACGTGGATTCCGAACCCCAACAAACATCCATGTCACCGCCAGGATTCGAACATAAAGCCTGTGGTACCAACGGCCGGAGCACTAACCAGTTGGACATTAGGCCATCTTTATCACGGAATGAAATCAAATTGATGAAGCCTATAAAAAGACTGACGTCCATTCATTTGTCTGCTGATTTCACTTGGGTTTCGACTACTTTTTGTGGCAGGCTTCGTGCATAGTTTAATTTTTTTTTATTAAAAATTTTAAGATGAGGGTTTAAAATCTTTAAACATTTTTGTTTAAATTTTTGCAATGAGAAGTTTTATAATATTTAGACTGATAATATAATCTCTGTAATAAAAAAATTACACTCTAAAATTTATTAAATTACATCAGAAATTCGTTATTTTTAGTATATTCCACTTGTTACATTTGTATTTATATAGAGTAGGGAATGCTCCATTTCTTTTTCTGTAAATGGAAGTACAGCAATGTTGTGATGTATTCGTTTTACTTAATGTCTTTCCTAACGCAGTGGATGAATTTGTTTTCTTTAAAATAAGATTCTTAAATTTGTCATCTAACAGAATAGTCTTTAATAAATGAAAAATACATGACTATAAAATTTGGAATAAAGAATCTTCCTTTAACGCGTGTCTGTTTCTGAAATTTTTACAATGCAATGTATACTCATTATGGCTGGATCTAACTCATACGATGTTTCTAAATCTGAACAGTTATGCTGTTGTAAAGAGACTTTGGTCATTCATTTTCTTCACCATGCAGTTTAGACGAATGCCAACTGTTTTAAATGAATTACGTAAAATATGAATTAATGGCAGGTTGATAGGGCATCAAGAGCGTGTGCTTTTTCAATTTATCTTCAGGATGATTTACGTGGTTTTCCACGAGAGTAACATACTTAATAATCAGTTGCCACCTTAAATAACTCCAAAAGGAAGCATCATGTGTTACTAACAGATAGGAACCTATATATCCTAACTACATAAAATGAGATATTTTTAGTTTTGATAAATTTTCTGAGGAAAACATATATCTGTAGAGGCCAAATTAACACTTGAAAAATTGTAAAGCGAAAACTATTCTGAATAAATATTCCTCAACAAAAAGAATTTTTAAAAACACAAAAAAATGTATTAAAAAGGAACACAATCAGATGTGCTTCAAAAATGCATCATTTTAATTTCTAGAAAATATGTATATTCCCTCACTGAAAAAGCTGCAAGAAGGCGATCACCAACCAAGTACAGATAAAGGTTTTTTTAATTAGAAAATAAATAGTTACAATTTTGTCAAGATGTCTGACTATACAACAAATAAAAGAATAGGAAAAAAATTGGAAAGTTTAAGATTAAAATGTTTAAGTTATGGTAGAACAGGCACACAATATACATCCATTTACATATATATATGTAATGCGTTACACACTTTGTGATTCACCATCAGTAACATTACATCTGTCGTGCTAGTCAGGGTCAGCGACAATAGTATCGGTATAGAAAATCGGAAGACAGAGGAGATCCTACCTGATATCCTGCGCTTGACGGCGACCACCGCCGCTGTGATGACCAGCAGGACCATGAGGATGACCAGACCACCTGCGACTCCGGCCACGATGATCAGGTTTTCTTCCTGCAGCACCCAGCCGGATGGCGCTGAAACACACAAGAAAAAGATGCCTCCTGATTATTGGATTTTTCAGGGGTTTTTAAAAGAATCTTCATATTTTCAGAAGACTCTTTCGTATCACACAATTAAAAAAACATTCAAACTCGCAAGCTTTCACATATATAACTACACAGTCCAGTCACATTAATGTGATCACTTATCAAAAGCCAGAATAACCACCTTTGGCAGAGCGGACGAAACAACGATTAGCGGAGAACAACGACTGAAATGCTTTCCGATGCCTTAGGACATCCTTTTTATACACTCCACTGCAATGTGCTGCCACCTGCCTTTTGTGATGGGTTATTTCACGTTGACGTCGAAAGTAGGTGTTGGTCACATTAATGTGACTGAACTGTGTATTTATATACACTATGAGTCTCACGTTTCACTAATGCTAAAAAATAATCCACTGGCATGTGTGATGAAGTTGTATCTACCTGTAGGAATTTTAGGGGGTAACTACTTGAGTGGGGAAATTATAGGAAAAATCCCACCGGACTGCATGATTGCTTTTACTTGAAGCTTGCCGAAGCTATTGTGATTTCCATGAAGTCTTCTTTTACAAAAAGCATAGATAGCAACACATACACTAGTAAATTCAAACCTGTATAATCTTGTATGTTAACTTGCATGTTAGAATATATAATATTTTTGTGTTGAACATCGATGGAATTCGTGTTTTATTAATGTATCTGCCGAATTATCCACTGATGAAAGAAGAATGCAAAGACGCTACATTCCGGGAAGTCTTTTAGGGGTAAATGCATCCCATTTATAAGTCCTATAGTAGTAAAACCTCTTAAATCTCCCACTGGCGTTCAATGCGAGACTCTTTACCCACATTTTCCCAATCGAAGTCGGCTCTTCTCGTGTCTTAAAGTAGACATCATCAGTGGATTCGAACCCGACTCCTTCATCACCCTCGTTTACAATTGGGCCAGAAGTTTTGCCTTCAGACCACATTAAAATACGTTTACATTACTGTGTGAATGAAAACAGTGTGTTTTCTGGGAACAACAAGAAAACAAAATCCAAAATAGTTGGAAAAAAATGCAGGCTACCCAAAAGAAAATATATATATATTTTTTACAGTTTAATGAAATTAATTTAAGAACGACTGAACAGAATTAAAAAAAAAAACGGTTAAAAAGCATATTTTTACTCAAAGCATTAAACAGTTTACTTTAAAACTCTTTAATATGCTATTAATAGTTGAAATGATCTTAAATAACATTGATCTTAAATTATCTTAATAACAATCTTAAATAACATTGAACAATGGGCAAAATATTTCTTATTGACAAATAATATAAAAAGATTAGTACTAATATTATCATTACTTCACGGATTTATGTAACAATTATAATTATCTTCCTAAAATTCTGCGATGCATCGACTAAGATTAACATGCATTAGCAGGATGCTCCATTTTCTCAATCTGCTTTTCGAGAAATGAACACTTCGCTTGAACTCGCTGTAATCCTCTAAACTGTCTACATTGGATTAATTCATCTTAACGATGGAATTCAGCAAAATTCTTAATGTGGATCATAGCATTAGCCATCTCATTCTTAGGATTAATGGAGCAATTATTCTTTCTAGTGACAACGAATTACCATACCAAATCAAAGATTGCTTCAAGGAAACAATAGTTTACAATTATTTTGCTCACTTATCCACTTCAAAGTCGAATTTTTTAAAGTTAACAAAAATGATAATGGAGAGTTTTTGCATACCGTATTTTTATAATACGGTATTTTTTTTCTCCCTAGCCGTATGCTCATGGGAAGCATTATTACAGATACGCATGCGCAATTTCCTATGAGCATGCCCGCTAGGGAGAAAAAAATATACCGTATTATAAAAATACGGTATGCAAAAACTCTCTAAAACCTAATATTTTTTTAAAAATTTTATTTAGTGTTTTAATTTATTGCTGACAGATTACATAATGAATAGTTCTGTGACATGTTTTAATTTATTGTTGACAGATTATATAATGAATAGTTTTCTGACATGGGGCCTGATGGCCGAGTGGCTAGCGCTCTGACGATCGGTATCACAGGTTTTTGAGTTAGAATCCCGGTGGTGTCATGGTTGTCTGTAGTGGTTCGGAATCCACTTTAAACTGTAGGTCCCGGTCTAATAGGACTGTAGAGCGTTGCGGGGGTAGTGCCACACGCGTGAGTAGCCCTCCTTCAAGCTACACGTGCCCCGTTAGTAGTGCTCAATGAGTAACAATAGTGCAGCCCATGCTTGTGGCATAAAGATTAAATGTCTCTGTATTTGCCAGCTGCATGAGAACAACAACAACAACAACAGTTCTCTGAAATATTTTAATACATTTTTTCAGTTAGAGTAATTTTAATTAAAAAAACTTGAAGTATATATAAGTGAACGCAACCCACCATTATTTGCTTCTGAAATTTTTTTAAATGGGATATCAACGATGGTACATAATCTATCCTAATCATTCTTCTTTTACTAGCTGCATTTTTTATGTAAATGTTTAAGAAATTTTGTTTTGTAACTTATTAGATCAGGAGTGGCCAACCCGAATGATTTATTTGGAGTGAAAAATTGTAGAATAATGAGTTATTATATTTATTTTTACTATTATTCTAACATGTAAACATAGATAATATAATAATAAAGATACTAAACGCACATTGCAAAGAAATATATCAACACTCAAAATAAAATCATTAAAATGTATTAATTTTATTAGTGTGATATTTATTTCTCCACTATTTCAGTTAGATTTTACAATTCGATCTCAATTTGGGCATTTGCACATAGTAGTTGGTGTTGCAGGTGAGCATCCGTTAGGTTTGAGCTTGTTTTGTGTTGGTTCCACTTCATTTTAGAAAACAAAAAAATTCGCAGGTTTAAGTTGAACTTAAAGCGCTAACAACTGCAACTACTGGGTACTGGAAGAGTACTGGGCGTATCTAGCGATGGTCACTGAAGTCACTTAAAGTGAAACATAGAACCCGTTATATTAGATGTTTGAAGATGCTCTCGCATCCTGAAGATGCTCATCGCAGAATATAATTTAATTATTCTGCAAACTTATAACTGTAACTTCATCCACAAAACAGGCACTATATGTCCTATATTCCTAAGAATATTATTTTCAAATCAAAATAATTTTTTCTCATCATTTCGACAATTCATTTATGAATATAAGAATGCGCACGTAATGTATTTTTGAATACATTGGTTTTCACTTATTTTGGCCATTACATATTAAATATATTACAATAGCCAGCGTGTGAAAAATCTTGATAAAAAATATCTTGAAAAAAAAAAAAAATGTGATAAATATCACCAGCCGGAAAAATATTCAAGGCCACTCCTGTATTAGATGCTTTCTAGCGGCGCGCCTGGAATCGAGCAGAATTTAACTTCCTGGGATAAAATCCAGTGGTTTGGCGTGCCGCTCTACGGTCCTCTTGTGCACATTTTGGGCTAAACAGACCGGGACCTACAGTTTAACGTGGATTGTGAACCACTAACAAACATCCATGCCACCGCCAGGATTCGAATCTTAAGCCTGGGATACCAAAGGCCAGAGCGATAGCCACCAGGCCACAAAACCCAGTGGAAGGGCTCGAAAATTATAAAGTTTCGCCTTTTAAAAATGGTTGCAGCAATTGGTCTCGAAGATCCCCCTCCACTACCAAAAGGAGAAGAGGAATATTCAATCACTGACAGGAAGAAGGGTTTTATGCAAAGCTCTACAGACGTCCAAACAGAATTAATGGACTGTATTCATAGAGCAGAAAATAAAGTATTGAATCATGTAAGAACTTGTATAAGAGGAAAAAAAGTCCAAAACTTTTGAAAATAAAGGCTCAGCAATACCCTATGGTAAGCATTATCATGGGAAAGTTACACTTCATGTCAAAGGAGAACAGACGTACTTGGAAGTTTGTTAAAACAGGAAAAGAGAAGCGTAGAAATAAATGCTGAGTAAATAAACATATTTTTGGCAATTTATCCAAAAAAAAAAAAAAATGTCTACTGAAACTAAAATTACATTTGAAAATAATGATAGATCCTGGAAAGATAGATGTTAGCATTATAAATATAAGATATACAAGAAAATAGAGGCTTGTGGGTAGAAAATGATTCGAAAAACGAATGTCAATAAAATAAAGACAGCGATTGAACATAATGTTACATTAGAAAAGAAATCTATTTATAAACTGCTGTAGCTTCTTCCGCATCACTAGTGGTTCTTTAAACAACGACTACAGTAGGAATGAACTCATGTTGAATAACACGTCTATTTAAACCTCTTCCTCTCCAAGATAAATAAAGCCACGTGGACTGATGTCATGCTCATTCATTAAGATGCTCATAGCGTTTAATGAACAATTCCACTTAAATCTCGGAGCAGATAACCATCGCATTCTTTTGAGAAATGAGTGCACAAAATTATAAGAGTTTATTCAATTTTATTGTAAATAAGAAGATCGTGTCTCGTACCATCCCACCAACCGTGTCGTACTGTTTCTCCGTTCATCAACTATCTTCGGTTCAAATTTGAACTCATTGTGACGAAGCGGCCTGGTGGCCAAGTGGCTAGCGCTCTGGCCTTTGGTATCCCAGATTTCAGGTTCGAATCCTGGCGGTGGCATGAATGTTTGTGAGGGGTTCTGAATCCACGTTAAAATGTAGGTGCCGGTTTGTTTAGTGGAAACTGTGCACAAGATGACCGTAGAGCGACAAATCAAACCAAACCATTGTGGCGAGTGTTTCTTTTTTCCCAACCTTTTGAAAGTGGGACTTTAATTATAATCACCTGTATTTTCGAATTGTTTCTTGTTTTGTGCGTCCTGCCACTTTTACTAATCTGTAAATGCATAATTAAGAACGCACACACAATTTCAAATTCTTTATGTTTATATATTTAAAAAAATTACGTTTATTTTGAGATGAACACGAGTTTAGGAAAATAATTATGGGAAAACAAGATAAAAAAATTATAATGCGCAATTCTAAGATCTTTTTAGTAGCATGGATCCATAATCAGCCCCAACTTTCCTCCAAAAAAAAAAAAAAAAAAAAAAAAAAAGGCTACGAAAATGACTGCAACTAATCCAAATGGTTTGTTTTTATGAAAAAGTTGGATAAAAGGAAAGTAATTTTTGCATTTAAATGCCCCAGTAAAGCCTCTAATAGCACTCCTTGCTCTCCACTTACAGCGGAGGGGTGAAATGAATATTTAATGAGACAGAAGCACCACTCGAACATGCCTTTGTATCGGGCACGAAGAAGGAAAATGTGCAAGAAAAGAGAACATATGAAAAAAAAAAAAAAAAAAAAAAAAGGTTTCGATTAAACACAAGACAAGAGCACTTCGTTATCTGTACTTAGTAGCAGTTTTTGTAAAGCATTTCGCACAAAAAACGCGTTCCCTTTTTTTTTCAGTTCGTAACACAAGTGTGTGAAAAAGTTTCTTTTATGGCGGAAGATAGGGGTGTAATTCTCTTTTTACATTAAGCTCGTACGAGATAAAAATTTATCTTCATTAAAAGATGCAAAGCTCACTGTTTTCGGGACTTTTTCCTCGTGTAACTTCCAAGCGTTTCATTCATTTTTTTTAAAAGCGGTAATAAAAGCGCCATTTGCCTGAATGAAATACCACTGACTCAAGTGGCGACGGTTAAAAGCACTTTTCTTTGCCATCGCGAAAATAATATATACTTTTACAAGAGAGCAGAGATTAAAATAAAAGGAGAAAAAAGGTATCTGGTGGTATTAGAGTTGTTCGAAGACCTGCTTTGTCATAGGTAGATTAAATAATGGCATTAAGGAGGACATAACTGTTGTCGTTTAGCAAAAGTCATTCTTTGTTCCTTGGAGATTTTCGTTTTTTTTCTTTTAAGATAAAAATAGCAAAGTAAAGGGCGGTGATAAAAGTTATTTAAAAACTAACCATGTTAAAATGTCTCTTTTACATTCTTTAAGAATGACTTTAATTAAATGAACAAACATCTAACTATTTTTTTCGGATAAGTGACTTTTAATTCCAACAAAAAAAAAAAAAAAAATCAGGAATTCATTGTTAGCAAATTTTTTATTGCCAAATTACATTAATTATATGGACCCTTTATGGTCGCCAACGTCGAGTCTGAAGTCGACATCTTTCTTTGCACCAGATCCAACGTTCGAGTGTGGTTCAACATGGTCTTAACTTTAAGCGTACATCGTTTAACGATTTTAGGATTCTTCTTGCCGGGAAATATATTTTGTGTTACTTTTGTGTAATGTAGTACAATATCATCATTGTGAGTTTTCAAAGGGTCGCTATAATCCGTCGTGTTAGAATTCCTTAATAAAGAGCCTGATGGCCAAGTGACTAGCTCTCTGGCGCTTGGTACCTCAGGTTTCGAGTTCGAGTCCCGGTGGTGCCATATATGTATGTAGTGGTTAGGGATCCACCTTAAACCATTTGTATCCGTTTAATAGGATTGTAGAGCATTGTAGGAGTAGTGTTATTCGCGTCCGTAACCTATCTTTGAGCTAACAGGAATTTATTGTTAGCAAATTGTTTCTTGCAAAATGATATTAATTAGATGAATCCTTTACTGTCTGTCTTACGGTATTTGCGTGAATGAAATACCACTGACTCAAGTGGCGACGGTTAAAAGCACTTTCTTTGCCATCGCGAAAATAATATATACTTTTACAAGAGACAGAGATTAAAATAAAAGGGAGAAAAAAGGTATCGGGTGGTATTAGCGTTGTTCGAAGGCCTTCTTTGTCATAGGTAGATTAAATTAAGGCATTAAGGAGGACATAACGCGGGTCGTTTAGCAAAAGTCCTTCTTTGTTTCTTGGAGCTTTTCTTTTCTTTTTTTCTTTGAAAAAAAAATATCAAAATAAAGGGCGGTGATAAAAGGTATTTAAAAACTAACTGTGCTAAAATGTCTCATTTTACATTCTTTAAAAATGACTATAATTAAATGAACAAACATCTAACTGTTTTTTTTTCGGATAAATAACTTTTAATTCTAAAAAAAAAATCAGAAATTTATTGTTGACAAATTTTTTATTGCAAAATTAAATTAATTCTACAGTCCAGCGTCGAGTCTGTGTCGACATCCCCCTTTGCTTGTCTCAAGTCCAACTTTCACTGTGACTAAACTTGGTTTTACATTTAAGTCTTCATCGTTTAACGATGTTAAGATTTTTTTTTCTGGTAATTATATTTTATTTTTTTCCGTGTAACATAGTACATTATCATCATTCGGCGTCGCAATAGGGCGTTATATTCCGTCGTGTTAGAATCCCTTTAAAAATTAAGAAATTAAAATAATAAATTTAAGTTACTTTATACAGCCTATAAAGAGATAAAATCTCAATTACAATGGCTAAATCGGCACTGTAATATGGTTGTAGAGCGTTGGGCATAGTCCTGACTATCCGACCCCGTAGAAAAAAAAAAATCTTGTCTAGAAATTTGCCAGCAGGCAGACGGTCTTGGTCCATCATGGGGCTGTTGCGTAGAATATTTTAGCATTAGAAATATTAAAATATACAAGAAATTAGAGGTTTGTTGTTAGAAACAGATTCGAAAACGGGTGTCAATGAAATAAAGACAGCAATCGAGGATAATGATTCATAAAAAAATATATTCAATAAAATCTGAGAAATTTATTCATTTATAAATGTATATAAGGTTTCAATAATTAATCATGACCCACCAGAGTAACGTGAACAGGTCATTTCAGAAAAGATACGGTTAAATAATAAATGGCTTAAGGAAGATTGGAGACTTGATGACCGAGTGGAAAGCAGTGTGGCGCTGGGTGTCACAGGTTTTGGGTACGATTTCCAGAGGTGCCATGGATGTGTGTAGTGATTTGAAATCCACTATAATTCGTATTTCCAAGTCTCATTTAACTTTATAGCGTTGGGCGTAGGACTGACAGCCCTACTCTGTAAAAAGAAAGCATCTAATGTCAAGATATCTGCCAGCGAGCAGGCAGCCTGGGCCCATCATGAGACTGTTGCGCCAATGATGATGATTACTGCAGACAAGACCTATTAGACTGGGGCCTACGGCTTAAAGTGGATACCGAACCTGTACAAACATCCAAGGCATGAATGAAATAACTCTTTGTTTGATATATTTTCGAATATTTTTTGTCACTTTTACTAATCTGTAAATGCATATTGTAAGAATACACACAATTTCAAATTCTTTATGATTATATTTTTTTAAAAAAATTACGTTTATTTTGAGATGAACACGAGTTTAGGAAAATAATTATGGGAAAACAAGATAAAAAAATTATAATGCGCAATTCTAAGATCTTTTTAGTAGCATGGATTCATAATCAGCCCCAACTTTCCTCCAAAAAAAAAAAAAAAAAAAAAAAAAGGCTACGAAAATGACTGCAACTAATCCAAATGGTTTGTTTTTATGAAAAAGTTGGATAAAAGGAAAGTAATTTTTGCATTTAAATGAACGAGTAAAGCCTCTAATAGCACTCCTCGCTCTCCACTTACAGCGGAGGGGTGAAATGAATATTTAATGAGACAGAAGCACCACTCGAACATGCCTTTGTATCAGGCAAGAAGAAGGAAAATGTGCAAGAAAAGAGAACAAATGAAAAAAAAAAGGTTTCGATTAAACACAAGACAAGAGCACTTCGTTATCTGTACTTAGTAGCAGTTTTTGTAAAGCATTTCGCACAAAAAACGTGTTCCCTTTTTTTTTTCAGTTTGTGACACAAGTGTGTGAAAAGGTTTCTTTTATGGCGGAAGATAGGGGTGTAATTCTCTTTTTGCATTAAGCGCGTACGAGAATAAAAATTTATCTTCATTAAAAGATGCAAAGCTCACTGTTTTCGGGACTTTTTCCTCTTGTAACTTCCAAGTGTTTTATTCATTTTTTTTTACAAGCGAGTAATAAAAGCGCCATTTGCGTGAATGAAATACCACTGACTCAAGTGGCGACAGTTAAAAGCACTTTCTTTGCCACCGCGAAAATAATATATACTTTTACAAGAGAACAGAGATTAAAATAAAAGGAGAAAAAAGGTATCGGTTGGTATTAGACGTCCGAAGGCCTGCTTTGTCATAGGTAGATTAAATTATGGCATTAAGGAGGACATAACGCGGGTCGTTTAGCAAAAGTCCTTCTTTGGTTCTTGGAGATTTTCTTTTCTTTTTTTTTTTTAAGATAAAAATAACAAAATAAAGGGCGGTGATAAAAGGTATTTAAAAACTAACCATGTTAAAATGTCCCTTTTACATTCTTTAAAAAGGACTTTAATTAAATGAACAAAAATCTATTTTTTTCGGCTAAGTAACTTTTAATTCGGACAAAAAAAAATCAGGAATTTATTGTTAGCAAATTTTTTATTGCAAAATGATATTAATTAGATGAATCCTTTACGGTCCAACGTCGAGTCTGAATCGATATCCTCTTTCTTTACATCAAGTCTAACCTTCAAAAGTGGCTCTCGACTTGGTTTTAAATTTAATCGTACATCACTTAACGATTTTAGGATTATTTTTCTTGGTAATCATATTTTGTTTTGCTTTAGTGTAATGTAGTACATTATCATCATTTTGCGTTACAACGAGTTGCTATAATCCACCGTCTTAGAATCAATTTAAAACTTGCGGTCTGTTGGCCAAATGGCTAGTGCTCCGGTCTTTGGCATCACAGACTTCAGAAGAAGACTGAAGTAGAATTATTCATTGAATGCTATGTGCATCATAATGAATGAGCATGGCATCAGTTCAGGTGGCTTTATTTATCTTGGAGTTTAGTTTAGTTTATTTGTCTACGTTCATCTTGTGTACACGAGGGCTAAACAGACAGGGACCTACAATGTAAGGGGATTCCGAAACATCCATGTCACCACTGGGATACAAACCTGAAGCCTGTGGTACCAACGGTCACAGCGCTAGTCAATTGGCTATCAGGCCGCGATTTATCTTGGAGAGGAGAAGGTTAAAATAGACAGCTTAAGTGTCAACGTAATTTCCATCCTACTGCAGCCATTGTGAAAAGAACCACTAGGGATACGGACGAAGCTGTAGCAGCAATGATGGATTTCGGGTCTGTCATGCAATCATGCATGTGAGCCTTCTGTCATCTATCCCTAGAAGCCAAATGATGTCCAATTGGCTTGCGCTGTGGCCATTGGCATCGCAAACTTCAGGTTTGAATCTTGGCAGCGGCATGGATGTCTGTGAGTGGTTCGGAATCCACATTAAATTGTAGGTTTCGGTCTAAGTAGCCCAAAGTGGGCACAAGATGACCGTAGAGCGACAAACCAAAACCTTTAAAAACTTAACTTAAATTGATTTTAATTTCTACTTTATACAGCCTATAAATAGAAAATAATTAAAATGGCTAGATGAACACCACATTGATATAATTCAAAAATTAATGACTGCTGCGAATGGCAAAAAATTTATTTGGAACTCAAAGAGTTAAAAAATGTATTTTATTTTTAAAGACATTGAGTTATTTGTATTCAACGTCATGAAACCTAAGATAACCTAATGGATAGCACCTTGAGTCTCTTAAGTGGAGGAACTCGATTCGAAATCTGAAGTTGAAATTAATGCTTGCATATCAATGCCAGGGTTACGCATGATAAATCTGTAAGATTCACATTTTCTTCACGGAATTCAAGTTTTCATGAGATTCAAATTCTCTTCAAATTTCTCTGCATGATTCAAATTTTCTGACCAGATGGTAACTTATGGTATGTTTGAGCCAAACTGTATGAGCGTAATAAATGAAACAGCATTGTATTTAATCATAACTATGGTCTTGTGTTCCTAGGTCCCGGTTTTTTTTAACGAATTTTACCGAAATTTGAGGTAAATTTTGTAAAACGTTCTGCAAAATAGTAAATTAAGTCATTTGTCTAGAAAAAAAGTCCCGAAATGAATTGAAACAGTAGCAACAATAATTACTCTCATAGACTTGGAAAGCACTAGTCCTATGACATTTGAATCACTTTGTATTGTAAATATACAATTGCAAATTTTTGCTAAAAAGCCATTTTATTGTCACAAAGCCAATTTACTTTGCTCCGAACTATCTCGAATATGGTATTAGTGTGATAATGTTTTGTCTATCAAACATACACGGGTGGAATGCCCTAGATACAATATTCAATCTTTTTGGAATTAAAGATATCTTCCAAGTACTGACTTACTAGGAAGACACTTCTCATGCTAACTTTTTTATTACTTTCAATAATGGTTTTATGTCTTGTATTTAAAGCTTGTTTTAAGCTCCATTTTGTATGTGTTCTATTTATCCAACAATGCTGGAGCTTTGTTGGATTAAATAGAACATACACGAAGGTGAAAGCATTGAATATTGAGTAGTTGGTTTTATAAATACTCTTTGGCAAATCTGTTTGGTCTTGCATTGCCAAAATTGGCCCTCATGTCATATACCAGAGTTCCTTCTTTTCCAGACAGACTTGTTGCAGCCACTTCTACTAAGTAATCTATTAGAGAAAAACTCACTTTGTAACCAACATCATTCTTTGTTATCTTTAAATGACATGAAAGATGACAAGTGCATAAAAATGTTTCACTGGAAGACTCCGAAATGTGTCCTCTGGCAGCGAATTCTGCGGCGAGATTTGCATTTTGCGGGGGAAATTCTTTTGACACCTTAATGAGTTCCCACATCATGCCCCCGGGCGCCCATGAATAATGCACCTCATAATTCGCAAACAAATACGTCTTCTTATCGCTGCAAGGAAGACAGAGCAAAGTGTTCGACGAAATAAGGGTGAACTTTATCAATCGCATTTTTATCCCATCGCTTTTGTTGCTGTTTTTGCAAGAGGGGAAAGTTGCTGAGTTCTTGAAGTGCTTTAATTCTAAGAAATGAACATTCCGTAATTCGAAAGATCAATCCGTGTGATTTGCATGTCGCTGTAAGGATACCTCATTGAATGAAGTGCATAATTTTTGCTTTTATTAGAGGAATTAAAATAATGGGTATACAAATGCTGAACAAGGATCATTAAAATGTCTCAAATAAATTTTCAAGTTGTGCGATTTGTGGACCCAACAAAAATCGTTTCTATCTATTTTTCTTAAGACTGTTTACTACTATCGTTATAAATATGCAGGGTTCGTCATAAATTTGTGCAAACTTCAAAAATTCATAATAAAAGAAGTCATGCTCTGAAAAAAATTTAGGATTGAGAGAATAGGATCAGAGGGACATTGGATTTTTCTTTTCCGTGTATAAAAAGCAAAGATTCCCAAAAGTAACCGCAAGAGGGCGCTGAAACCTCATATTGAGACATTTTATGCAAATCAGGCAAACACAAACATACAATGAAAAAGATCACAATAACCTGACGAGTATTTATTTTAAAGTAACAGATGCTCAACATGACCACCACGACAATGTATTAAGCCAATGAGGCGCGTCATTACACTTGTTACAGCTGAATTTATTATGTCGCCATTGATGTCACAAAGTGGCCTCTTTTTGATTTCACCAAATTGGCGGGAGAACATGAGACTTTAAGTATCCTTACAACCAAAAATTGGCCGGGATTAAATCTGGTGATCGGAAGGACCTCTTAAACTTATATCCTCAACTTTTCACTCGGTCTTCTGCGAAAGTGTCCAACCATCCCGTATAAAAATGAAGACAGGGAACGCATGTCTTTCTGGCAATACAGGCATAGTCTGGACTGAATGAAGAATCCATTTCCAGCCAGATGTTTTATTGCTAGCTCAATTTGCGTAAAAGATCTCAGTATGATATGAGAGCACTCTCTTTAGGTTAATTTTGAAATCTTTTATTTATGCACTGAAATAAAATGTATTGTCTCTCTGATCCTTTTCGAGCAAACCAAAATCGTTTTCCGAGCATTATTTCTTTTATTATGAGTTGAGCATTATTTCTTTTCACTTCACACGAAATTATGACGCACCCTCTATATTAATTTTGCTTAAGGTAACTAACAAAATAATCAAGGTTATTTTTATAAGATCTGAAATCACGACACTTAAAAGATTTAAGTGATAAGATAATTTATTGCTTTTTAACAAGATTGGCCAAAACATTTCTGACTCTAAAATAGTATTTTTAATGCCGACTCACTTATATTTTCTGTAATTTTATGCAAGATAGCTAATGGATTTAGAAGAATTTGTGAAATAAATTCAATGAAGTTCCCTCAAATAATATATCTAAAAAAGTAGTTTATTTTTTTTTACAACTTTAAATGTGTCATATGTGGACTTACTTAAAAGACGTTCTTGTACACTCAGTTTGCTTACAAAAGACATCTATGTCCTGTAAAAAATAACAGTGGCAAATAAACAGGAACCAAAGTTTCATACTGTAGCTGAAGACAAGCTTAATAAAATTGAATATTTTATGCATAAACTTATTCTATTTGTAATACTTTGTGTCTTATTTGTTTTTTAGAATAGGATAGTTTCTAAAAGATCCTTTTTCATTGGTTTGGTTTTTTTTTTGTCGCTCTACGGTCATCTTTTGCACGCGTGGGCTAAACAGACCGGAACCTACGGTTTAAAGTGGATTCCAAACCACTCAGAAACACACATGCCACAGCCAGGATTACTTGGTATGTTGCCAAAGCAATTATTGTTTTGGCTAGTGGCTGTATTATTCAAAGATACAATTGAATTGCTACCTTAACATATCATTTCAACACGAATTACTACAATTTTGGATCAATAAATAACACTTTCTATTAAATATTTGGATTAGTTTGTTGCTGTACAGTCCTTTTGTGCACACTTTAGGCTAATTTGACCAGGACCTACAGTTTAATTTGGATTCCGAACCCCTCATAAGCATCCATACCATCGCCAGGATTCGAAACAGAAGCTGGTACCAAAGGCCAGAGTGCTAGCCAATTGGCCATCAGGCTTCAAAAGATTTGGAAGTTGGATTTTAAGCCACTTTAATAATGACCGACTCAGACAATGACTCACCACCTCTGCGTTTTGATTCTTTTTTTTTTATTCAAATGACTTTTTTTTCTAGTTTTCCAATTTGAGGTGAAATTTCTTTTTAAACCAACAATGTCTGTGTTGACTGAGACCAGAAATCCACGTTTCATTCTTTGGTGGAGAGATCAGCGTGGGAGTGGAGAGAGAGAGGATGGAGAGCAGCACAGCATCATTAGATTTTAACACAGAAGTGAGCATGAAAAAATCAGCGCTCTGCAACCAACATTAATTGATGCGCATTAATTATTCAGAGGGCCGTCATTTTTCGCCGCCGGAGAAGGATTCTGCCCAAATTACACACTTTTTATCCTCTTTTTTCCTTTTTCTCCAGATTTTCCGCCTCAGTTGGCCTTACATTATGAAGTTTTCATTCTGTTAAACATACAGCAGTGGCCATCTCACTCTCTCCCCACCATTAATGTATTCAGCTTGGGTCGACGCGAAATTTTATCTTTTTCTTTTTCTCCTCTTTTCTCTTCTCTCTCCTATTTTTTTTTTTTTTCCATCGGATTTAAATTATTATTTTGTTCAAAAGTGACCATAATGCGCGAGTATTTAAGTGCTAAAAATTATCTTAAAAGCATTTCTTCTTCTGCACTTTGATGGAATTGGAAATGTGTTTCCCAAAAATCCTTTTTTAAAAACGGGATCATTTTTATTCAATTGAATAAATTATGCGTCATTTAATGCGCTTGAGTTTCCTTTTTTGAGGGGGAAAGAAAGGTTTTCTCTGATGATGAAATTAATGAGTTTGTTATTTAATATTAATTCAAAGTAAATATTAACATAATTATATTTAGAACATCAACAAAACTTCTACATATTTTTAAAAACGTTTTTTCCCCTTTTGATAAACATCACTAAGTTCCGAAATTTTTTTTAACTTAATTAATTATTAATAATTATTTTTTTTTGTCGAAAGATAAAGAGATTACAAAAATAAACATTTAAATGAGATGCAAAGTAAATCTATTAAGTTTAAATAAATATTTAAAAAAAGAAAAATTTAAAATATGAAAATCTTAATTTAATAATTTATTAAAAAATAAAAATTTCTCGAATAGACGTTTCTCTACGTACGAATTTCTGAAATAATTCTGTTTACCTTTTTAATTTTCGTAAAATTTGCAGAACAACTATTTAGAAATTCCCCATCCCTTTAAATGGGAACAACTATTTAGAAGTTACCATTCTTAAAATGAGAACAAATATTTAGAAGTTTTCATTCTCTTCAAAATGGTACTGCATGTAGAACAATTTGATTTTTTTTGTTCATTGCAAGTGATAAAACTAAAACTAAACATATCTAAATATAATTATGATTTTAACATCAGTGGGTTTCATGTATCACCACGAACAGTCTATCGACAGGTGATGAAGACAGTACCTTCCGAGAGGACTTTTACGGGTTACTGATCGGGAAAAACTCCCAGACACATACAACCTGTTTGTCAATGCGAGATGCTTTTATACATAGTGTCACAATCGCCATCGAATCTTCTCGTTTCTAAAAGCAGTAACTACAACAAAGCCGCCAGCGGATTCGAACCAGAGCCTCAATGAACTTTTATATAATTGTAACAGGGGAAAAACTGCCAATCATATCTGACGGTATTTTCATACATTCCTAGAAAAATCCAAGCTCTTTCTTTCATTGTTCGGGAGGGAAAGCACTTCGATGTGATTGCGTTTTTTCATTTTGTAAAACAAATTTTCATTGCTACTCATCGTCAAATTCGATTTAATTTAACCACACATTTGACTAGTGATGGTCAATTAAAGATCAGTGGGCTGGCCACACCCCTCAAGATGAATAAAATTGGGCAATTATGAAGTAGACAGAATAAGAGAGGACATGATTAAATGATAAAAATTATAGTGAATAAATTTTAAAGAATCAAAACAAAATATTAATGAATTCATTTAAATGAAATGTATAACTTAACCAAAATGTTATAACATAGTATTTTAGGGTGAGACACAATTTGTAGCTAATAATCTCATTTCATATACAGAAAATGTCCTAATTGTTGCACAGTGGTAAAAAGTGCAGTAAGGTAAGGTGTTCGGCGTAGGATCATCTGTCACCAATTTCATAGTATCTGAAGATTTCAAAGGGGTCTAATACATTCTCCCGAAGAAATAAAAATTTGGTTTGGTTAGTGGAACAATATATATATATATATATTGTGATCAGATCAATATATATAGTATACAGGGTGATTGTAATTAAAGTCCCACTTTGAAAATGCCGTAAAAAATAAAAAAACTCCTCACGCTGTGTTCAAATTTGAACTGAAGTAAAACGTTTCAAGGTTTATTAATAAAGGACGCTGTAAGTGGCATAAAGAAAGTGAATTCGGCTGCCAGTAATATTTTGAATCGAAATGACAGCGTATTGGGCAGGAATTGCACACGAAAGCAACCGTGGTGTCCAATGTGCTGGATGATTTTGGATTTTTCAAGGAAAAAAGGACTTCCAAGTCCTTCAACAGTTGTGACACTGTGAGTGGAAAGCCCATCCACCACGGCAAGGACATACCAAATTGAATGGAAAAAATCGGTAGAACTTTTTTTTTGATGACATACCTTTTTCCCCTTTTTTTCAAGTATCTTCAGTTCAATTTTAAACTGATTGTAACAAGTTGTTCTTTTTTTACAGCATTTACAAAGTTGGACCTTAGTTATAGTCACCCAGTATATTTAAAATTAAATCTCGTCCTGTATTTCTTTTTTCTATTAACAATAAAAAATATAAATTGAATCAAATAATTATTATAAATAAAGTATTTGTTTTATAAAAACATGTCAGCAATATGTTATAATAGATAATTAGAACAAATTAAACTGATAATAATAATATCTTCCCTTTTTTTATCTAATTGATTCGTCTTAATTTGATACATGAGCATCGTTCAACGATTATTAAGATTCTTTTTATTACTAATTAAAATTGTAAAAAAAAAATAATATTAACCCAATGCCCGAAGGTGTTTTGTCTTGAAGCAAACGGCATTGTTTCTTGGTGAAATCTGAATTTGATAATCGATGGAACTGCGCACTTAATCGCCAAAACTCTTTACATCACACCCATTCCTTGTTTCGAATGGTTCATCGCGAAGTGCAAAGTACCAAGCCAAAAGTAAAAAAAAAAAAAAAAAAAAAAGAAAGAAAGATTTATACATATATATATGAATAACTTTCCCATCCATGGCAGACAAAGCAAAAAAAATGAGAAATATTTCAATGAAAGTCATTAGCGGACGGCGAGAACCGATAACGTTCATTGATTATCTGTTAAACAGAAAATATTTGAATGAGAGTTATAAAAAAGAAAGAAAAAAAAATGGCGCCTGCATTAAGCCTGAAAAGAAAAAAGTTGGCGATGCAAATGAGGTACACACACACAAAAAAAAAAAAGGTTTAAAAAAGTGTATTTATCATATCGATTTTCGCCAAGTAGGAAACGTAACTTTTTGCTACGAGCTATGCGTATTTATTGAAAAAATCCGATTCCATTTTTCTTAATGATCGCGAACTGTGTTCCAATTTGTATACATGAGACTTTAGCGCCAGCTGTAAGCCAGATAAAAACATTCATATCTCCCCAAAAAGAAGGGGCTGATGCTGCGATACCATCGATTTTATGGCAAAAGTTTGAATACCAAATGAAAGTTTTGCAGCGAAATATTGGTAAATAGTGTGTGTGTTGCTTGATGTTGGTGGCCTCACTTTATGCAGATCCTTTCTGGAGATTCCGGTTGATTCTAATCAGTTTAATGCTTTCGGATTCTCGGGGTTGGTATTAGAAAGCATAGAGTTAACTTTTGCTGGTGATAAAAAACTCCATTAATTATACAGGATTACTCAAAATGAAAGAGCAGATTTTAAATTTTTATACATAATGAATGGGGCAATGGTGGACCACATATTACATATCAATGAATAGAGGAAAGTTCAAAGTTATTTCACGCTTTCAATGTGAGCGACATTTATTATGCGACAAGCGTAAAACTGGTACAACTTCAGTTTGAATAGCCCTGTCCAAAATTTAGTAAGGAAGACCTCTGATTACGCTATGTGAGATCGATGAGATAAGTAAGTTGATTAAGACAGGAGATATTCCAAATTTAAAAAAAAAATTTATAAAGATAAAATTAAAAATTAAAAAAAAAAAAGGATATCAAAGTTATTCAAAAGGAAAGAGCAGATGTACCCATTCTACGTTTGTCGCATAACAAATATCGCTCACATTGAAAGCATAAAACAACTTTCGACTTTCCTGTATCCTTCGATGTAAATTACGGTAAATGGTTATTACTATGTATTGTATTATATGGTATATGGTTATTACTATGTATTGTATTATATGGTATACTATCTATTGCCTTATATGATATATGGTTATTACTAATAATCGATTGTTATATGGTTTGTGCATAATATATGTAATATGTGACCCATCATTGCTCAGTTTACTGTAAATATAAATTTTAAATCTGCTCCTCCATTTTGAATAATTCTGTTTATTTACAGATTACTTGAATGTTATTTTCAAATAACATATTTTTTATAAGCTTCAAACCTATTTTATTTTCTTATTTGATATTAATCAGTTAATTCTTCTATCAGCCTATGAAACCACTGCTCAAAACCAAGAAAAATAAATACTTTAATAGTTCTTCATTAACTTTTGTTAAATATTAGTCCTACATGGAAATACTTCCATTTCTGAAATTTCTATAAAAGATAGTCTTGTAGTTACAAGGGCTACAAGGGTCCTGATCTTTTGGAATTGAAGATATTTTTAAGCAATGCATTAATTTTCTATTTTTTTTTTCTTTTAATAAAAGTAGTGCACTCTATTAAGGTTGCACATAGACCAGATGTCGTTTTTTTAATTTTGAAAAAACAATAGACTCAAGGGAAACTGAAATCTTGCCCTGCATCTACACTCGAGCTGTCTTGATTAAACCATTGGATACAAATTTATTTTCTTGCATTTGGAACGGTTTAATTTGCTGACGTGTATGCGGAATAGTATGTAAAGGCAATAGATTTTATGTGAGGATTCATGGGGCCTGAATGGCCGAGTGGCTAGCGCTCTGGCGCTCGGTACCACAGGTTTCGGGTTCGAGTCCCGGCGGTGAAATGGATGTCTGTAGTGGTTCGGAATGAACTTTAAACCTTATGTCTCGGTCCTAATAGGATCGTAGAGCGTTGCGGGGGCATTGTTACTCCGCGTCTGTGGCTTATTTGCAAGTGACACGCGCCCCCTGGGTAATGCAAAGTGAGTACGTCTGTGCAACGCTTGCCTTAAGGCATCCAAGACCAAGCTGTCTAAGTTGTCAGCTGCATTAGAACGAAAAAAAATGTGAGGATTCATTTATTTCAGCTATATGATGCAGGTATTATTAAACCTAAACTTTAAATTTTTCAAACAAACATCTTCTACTATGATATCCCAAAAGTCTTCATTGAGGAATTCACTGAAAACATCTAAGGCTTTAGGATTATCACCTAGTCTACTCAAACACATAAAATTGATCCCAGGCATTGCACAAAATCGTTGTACATCGGCGATATTTTCTTTTTCCTTCCAAATCCATTTCCCTTCACTAGAACATTCACTGTAACTGCTCGATAAGCGTCTGGAGCGTATTTGAAATCTCGCTTATATTTCACAATCATCATCACTTTCGAATTCGCTGGTGTCTTCGAAATTTTGATTTTGTATTTCACTGCAGTCATCATTAACCCTATTTCTTATATATTAAAGCAGTCGTTAACACTATCGTAAAATATATTACTTATTTCAGACATTTAAGGGTAGTCTATCACAAACAAGGTTCACGTCCTATTACAACAATGTCCTATTACAAATTGTCTGCGACGGGCAATTTATAGCATTTGTAAAAGGACATTTCTGACCTGACGTAGGCTTTCCTGCACAAGAGGGATTAGTAACAACACTAACTCTTACCACGAACAAGAATGTACGTATTTAATTTTGTCCTAGTTAGAATCATGAAATAGATATCATCTGTCAGTTAGGCAAAACAAATGCATGACTAAAAAAAAAAAAAAATTGTCCTCAAATTACTCCAAGGAAATATCAAAGTTAAGTTTGGTAGATCTATTATGAGCCCTACGTTATGAATTTACAACCCACAAATAATAACTTTATTATAACAGTAATTTTTTTCTAAAAGCACAGAACCATAAATTATTTTTTTAATAATAAATTTGTTTTTGAAGTAGTTTAAGAATTGCTTATTTGCTCTGCGCTTTATGCGATTCTGAATGGCCTAACCACAGTTTACCTAAGATAGGTGACCAATTAGCTAGCCTGATGGTCAACTAGCTAACTCTCTGGCCGGTGGTACCATAGACTTCAGGTTCGAATCCTGTCGGTGTCATGGACGCTTGTGAGGGGTTCGGAATCCACGTTAAAACTGTAGGCCCTGGTCTAATTAGCCAAAAGTGGGCGCTAAATGATCGTAGAGCGACAAACCAAATCAAACCATAAGTAAAATAAGCAAGTTTCCCAAAAGGATAAGCATTCAGATTTCGAACATCTTAACTGATTGTAATTTTGAAACAAACCTTCTGCAGGTCCTGACGTATCAGTAGCGGAGGTAATGAGACATCACATCTCCAGGTAATCACTGGGGACTGATGTGCGAGACACGAGTTAATGCCCACATGCTACGAAATTCAACCCTATAATCCCATTTCCTCTCTGAAAAATATTCGTCTCCCGGGAGCCGGCTCCCGATTTCCCTCGCATTCCATCGGGGTAATTAAGCACTACCTGCTGGGGATCACGGAATCGCCATTACGACTCGCAGACAACCCCCCACGTGATAAATTCTTCCGGATCTCCCCACTGCACCAACCGTAGAAGGGAGATCAGATTCATATAATGCCCCAACACGAAAGTGGATTTATTTCTTGGTGTTCGAATTCGAAGTTCGTTTTCTCATTCCGAAGATGTATCCATTTCCAGACAGGCCCTGAGCAAAAATGATGAATGGCCTTCAGTTTTAGAATGCGAGTGTTACATCGCCGAGTGAGTACTTGGAATATGGGATCCAGACAAGATGTCAGATAAAACGGGAAGTTGGGAAGTTTCAAAAGCTAATTTAATTTTTTTTTAGTCTTTCAGTTTTATTGATATTAAATAAATCACCCATAAATGTTAAAAAACATTTTGTAATATTCAACAATTAGAAATACACAGTCCAGTCATATTAATGTGACCACCTGTCAAAAGCCAGAATAATTACCTTTGGCAGAGCGGACCAATTGCAATTCGATCAAGGTAATTAACGATTGAAATGCTTTCCGATGCCCTAGGACATCCTTTATATACACTCCACTGCAATGTGCTGCCACCTGCCTTTTGTGATCGGTTGTTTCAAGTTGACGTCAAAAGTAGGTGGTGGTCACATTAATGTGACTGGAGTGTGCAGATTGTTTCTTTTGTAGCAGAACACGAATGTTTCTGGTGTTCGAATTCGAAGTTCGTTCTCCTTCTGCGATGTATCCATTTCCAGATAGGCCCTGAGGGAAAATGATGAAGGGAATTCAGTTTTAGAATGCGAGTGTTACATCGCGCCAAGTACTAGATGAAAGCGGAAAGTTGAGAAGTTTCGAAAGTTAATTTAATGAGAATTTCAATTTTACTGACACTCAGTAGATCAACCTTAAATGTTAAGGAAAAATTTTTTTTGTAATATCTAACAATATATTGTTATCTGAAATGTATTGTTTTTGTTGCAGAAGATTGCCATAGAGTAATTTGAATTGACTAAAAAATACGACTAACCATATTCATCATCACCATTATTGGAGCAACAGCCCCATGGTAGACCAAGGCTGTCTGCCAACTCGCAGATTTCGAGACAGGAGTTGTTTACCTTTTTTACGGGGTAGGGTTTTCAGCCCTACGACCAGCGATCTACAGTCAAATTATACTGGGACCTACGGTTTAAAGTGGATTCCGAACTACTACAAACATCCATGGCACCGAGTGCCAGAGCGCTAGTCACTCAGCCGTCAGGGCCATTAACCATACTAGTAATAAAAAAAAACTATAACTGTTAACCTCATCAGTGATATCCTTGGTCACATATGGGGACATTTGGTTTTTATAATTATAATGATTGTCATTAATAAAAGGGAACCAAACGCTTGGCAATATAGTAGTAGTCACTACAGAATAGTCTCTCAACAATAAAAGTGCAAATTCTATGGTTTGGATGCACTGATAACGATTTACAGTTAAGAATATGAAAATAGCGCCAATTAGTATTTCGATCTTAAGTAATATGGCCAGAGTTATTGGATTAATTAAATCGCCAAAGGCCTCGCGCTCTTCTGAATGTTCTTCATTAACATTTCGATATGCTCCTTGCCGAATGACCATGCGGATTCTCCGCTGAGTCACAATTTCCCCTCCAATTGTTTTTGTTTCTATTGCTTATTTTTATTACCTTTTATTCCTAACTTAAAAATTTTAATAATAATATAAAAAAATTATGCATACATAAATTAAAAAAAAAATTATCATGTTAAATTTTTAAATAAATTAATAATATATATAAATGTATGTATATCTTACTCATTTTCTGTCTAATCCATAGGATTGAAGCTTAAGACACTTCTCTCATTCACAAAGCAGGAGATAGAGGTTGCTAGGCAACCAAGATTCTCCGTTAACCTGGCAAATCGTCATCGTCGTAGTATTAATTGAACAAATCATTAATATTTGGTAAAAAATAATGACAGGTTGGTTAGTATACTTAATTTTAATCATAAATGTTCGAAATGCAAGAAGTAATTTTACTTTTAAATTACTATTAATGCCCACAAACGTGGATGTTATGGGGTTTTTTTTGTGTATGTGTATGTTTATGCATTTTTATTGTTTTCCTCGATTTTTAATTGAATTCCTATCAAGACAAGTAATATAAAAAAAAATTTAAAGTCAATTCCTTCTTTTTTTCTCACTCTATTGCAGGAAGTCCTTTATAAATAATTTTCATTTATTCTTTTATGTTTATCTGGCGTGCTCTATTGGTAGATACATGCACCTTAAATCTAAAAAAAACTAAAATTAATGAATTAAATTTAATGAATGAATTAATATTTGAAAAAAACTGTATTAACATCCAGTGTCATCCACTACAAGTTAAAAAAAAAATTATTCGAACTTGAGTGGAGGAATAAAAAGTGTTTTATTAACGATTGAAAATTTGAACAAGATATATATAGGGAGAGTGTGAGCTAATAGAAGTAATTTAATAAAATGAATAAATTGTAATAAAGCTGAAAATGAAGTTAAGAAATTTTTTTTCTTACGTCCCTGAAGAGGCTAAACAAAAGTTTTCAATTTTGGAACTTAATTTAATGGGTAAGTTTGCTCATGGGTACATTTTTATTCCCATGGATATTTTAAACGAATTACTCCAGATACCATTTACTTTATTTCGTTTCAATCTATTTATTTACTGATATTATGTGCTTATATATTTTCGTCTATTGTTATTGCTCAAAATAATTACATTCTAATTTACATATTGTTTAATATGTTCCTTATAAATAAATATGAGAATAGAAAAGCAAGATTAAAAATGACTGTCTGTAAATTTCATTTAGACTAACCATTTTGATTAAAAGCATCACAAGATGAAATTGCGATCTTTATTAATTTTCATGTAATCTTTCTTAATCTTAAATATAAGCATCGGAAATTCCTTAAATTTAATTAAATTTATTAAAAGATTCCTTGAAAATATTTATAATATAAATCGAATAATTGAATTTAATTACTAACTTAATATCATTTCTCTAAATCGAATTAAGGTAACATATAAATATTTGATAAATGATATACAAGCATTTTAAGTAGTTAATTTCAGAGTTGCATCAATATTACAGCTTTCTGTTTTGAGAGAGAGATCTCATCTATATGTGAGTGTCGGCGTGTGTTTAATTTGGAGTCTGGATTATTTTTTAAACTACTCACGAATGTTCAGCATCAATTATTTTTTAAAGATTAGCGCTTGCTATTGTTTGACAACTTGATTTAATTATTCACTAGTGCTTAATTAACTTCTGTTTACAAACTGAATTCAATTATGCAAGTTGGTACATGGATTTGGGGCCTGATGGCCGAGTGGCTAACGCTCTGACACTCGGTACCATAGGTTTCGGATTCGAATACCGAATAATGTCACGGATGTTTGTCGAGGTTCGAAATCAACTTTAAACCATAACTCCGGTCTAACAGTATTGTAGAGCGTCTCAGAGCCCAATCAGACTTCTCACCCAGATCATTCCCAAACTGTAAAGGGACAACTCAGCTCTAGGCACAGTGATGTGGTGGTGCATGGGTTTGTCCAAGCATCGGTCGCTTGTAATTTTGACATTCGTTTTCTGTTTGTAGATGATAACTAAAGTTGTTTTGTTTGTTGTTTAAAGATCCTTGAGTGTGTTTTGGTTTGTATGCTTTGGCACATTATCATCATTTAAAACATCAAAATCTTTTTTTCTTCTTCATCATTGGCGCAATATCCCCATGGCCAATGTTTTTCAAAGGAACTTCCCTTTGCACAAGATTATGGATCTATTTAAGATGCATTTTGTAATGTATACTTGTCAGCATTAGAATAAGTTCACAAGTAACCTTTTATCTTAATAACCTTAAACATATACGTAGAATTTTTTAAATTTTTTTTCCCACGTCCAAATTGATTTATACATTTTAATGATTGAAAATGTCGATGTATAATATAATAAGTTATCATTATCATCAGCAGCAGCATCAGTGGCGTTAAAGCCCCATGGTAGGCTAAGGCCGTCTGCCTAGTGGCAGATTTCGAAACATGAGACGTTTTCTTTTAACGGGGTAAGGTTGTCAGCCCTACATCCAAAGATCTACAGTCGTATTGGACCGGGACCTTCAGTTTAAAGTGGATTCAGAACCACTCTAAACAGCCATGACACCAACGGGACTCGAACCCTGTGGTACCGTGCCCCAGAGCGCTAGTCACTGGGCCATCAGGCCCCATTTATTTTTCTACTATAAGAAATGTAATTTAGAGTACACTAAAAAAAATATATAATCCTATTAATCCAAATAATACGATAATAATTTTGCATAATATTCTAAAATAATTTTGAATAATAATATAAACTGCGGTTAAGAGTAAAATGTAAAGTAAAATCATATAGAGTATCGGTCAGCGACTAAGGTTGTAAAAAAGACATGTGAACTGGTAGATCATTTTTGTTGTTTTGATCATTATTATACTCATATCCTCTATATGCATTGCAGATAGCATCCAATCTATTAGTATCCCTCCGCGTGAGAAATGTCCAGCATTGAAAAACAAAAGTATTATAATTTGTAAAAAAAAAAAAAAATTATTTAACTTGAAGTTTAAAGAAAAGCTGATCTATTTTTCTGAAATCACATAGAATAAATTAAGAACTAAGAAAAAAAAATAATATGAGTAAAGTTATTATTTTAGATTATCTGATTGAAGTTTGAAGAAAAAGGGTGTCATTATTGAATATCGGTTCTTTGAACAGGTTATGGTATAAGCACAGAGGTAACAATCCATATTCTCACTAGTAGTAGTGACCAGTATTGTTAATAGACGAATGGCGAAAAATTGGGGTAATGAATTGATGAAAATGGGCTTGTTTAATGAGCAAGGAAAAAAACACTTAGAGGGAGGGTTGAATGGCCGAGTGTCTAGCGATCTGGCGCTCTGTGCCACAGGTTTCGGGTTCGAGTCCCGGCAATGCCATGGATGTTGTAGGGATTCGGACCGTAGGTCCCGGTCTAATAGGACCGTAGAGTGTTGTCTTGAGGTTTAGTCAGTCTTCAGCCCTCGTGGTCCCTCGCTAAAGTGAAGTGGCATATTATCCTTAGCCATAGACCAGTTGCCTGCAACGGGGTCATCTGGATCTAATATAGGCTTTTCTGCACCAGAGGGATTAGTATCAAAACATGCAGCTGAAACGTGAACGAGTGAGGCAGTGAAATAGGTCGATATCTCACCTGGCAGGGAGGTGAGCTGCAGCTTGCAGGGGTCCGAGGGGCCCAGGGCGTTGCTGCTGACGCAGGAGTAGCGGGCCGGGTTGTCGTCGCCCTTGAGCACCAGGGCGCTCTCGTGCCGGCCGCTCCCGTGCAGGCCGCTGAGGGAGGCGTTGTCGCGGAACCACGTGAAGTTGGCGACGGCCGGGTGGGCGACGGAGCGGCAGATCAGCACCACGTTCCTCTGGTCGTCGTAGTCCTTGCGAACGCTGCACTCGGGACGGTCTGCAACAGAAGGCGTGTCTCGTTACTACTAGCCATGAAACACAACATGCAAATTAGTGACCCAATTCCTATCACTAAGAAAAGCATTAAATTCATTTATTAAATAGGATATAAATAAAATAGTGTCTCTGTTTTCATCGACAATAAATTTTATTACATATTCATAAAATGTAACTCAAATGATTTTAATATTAAGTATTTAAATAGAGTTTCCCCATGGCTGTCCTCCTTTACATATAAGGGAATAGAATGTAAGGAATACATCGAGATGGAATTCATTTTTTTCTTTCTAGCAAATTAGTTGTGATCTCGTGCCATTGCGGGATGTATCTCCAACACTTAAAAGACCGTTACATGCAAGAGCGTAGTGCAGAGTAATGTCTCAGCAGCCAGTCACGCGTCCGAGAGGGAAGAACTGCGCCTCAACATTTCGTCTCGGCTTCAATCAGAAATATAATATGTGTTAGACGTGTCAACTAATATTGGAGTGGAGCAAAGATTAGAAGCCAGTTGTGAAGATAAAAAGTTTCGAATTTATGGACACCTTAGTTACTAAAAAAAACCTTTTGATAAGAGTTGTAGAGACGTAGTTCTGCAAGATCTTCAACACCCCGAAAAGAAAAATGCAATCTATTAAGCCTATAGCAAATGATGGCATTACGATTTGTTAGCTCCGCTTTCGGACGGCCGTTTTTGGCCATACATTATTGTAAGCTCTTTATAATAATTTATTTATATTAAATATTTGTTATTGATTAATTTGTTGTTAATATGTTATTGATTTATTATTGAAAAATTGTTTTTGACCTTTTTTTACACTTTTGAAAAAACAATGTCGAGTTTACGTCAAAAAAGGATATAAAAGGTGCCTTTCTTCAGAGACCGAAAACCCCTTTTTTTAACTTTTGACAGATAAAATGCGTTGCTCATTGACGGACAGCTAACTCAAGGTAGAGTTTTAAGAAATGAGTCGCTCTTGAAATAGTATATTCATGTTTTTCTCAGATGGAGTGGGCAAAAGTAATGTGAGAAACAAGTTGGAGTTGCCTTTCTTATCTAAAAGTTGTTTATCTTAAAAGTTATTTATCTAAAAAGATGTTAGTTTTTATACTATGCCTTTTCTTTAAAAAAAAAAAAAAAAAAAAAAATATTGCTATGATGCATGACGAATAAATGCTTGCTTATTCAGGTGAAGGATATATTTCATTGACTGAAATTTAGAAGAAACAACAATTATGTCCTAATTCTATTTGGATTTCAGTATCTTCGCATGGCAATTTTTAATCAATCTCTTTTACGATAAGTGAACTTGAAACTTTTTTTCTAATGCAGCTGGAAAATACAGAGACAGTTCATCTTTATGCCATAAGAAATGGCTGCACCGTTGTGACTCATTTACACTACTCAGGGGGCACGTGTAGCTTGGAGATATACTACGAACGCGAGTAACAATATCCCGTAAACTTGAAACTAATATGATTTAGTTTTTAAACCAAATTTTTATGTTGGCATGGTATTTACAAAATCCTATGTAAAATATAATATAATATTATTTAACAAATAAACAAACAAAAATAAAATACTGAATGTAACAAATTCTAAAATAAACAAATTCCGAATCAGAAATATGGCAAATACAAAATAAAAAAAAATTATGAATATAATTTACGGAATAAAAATTTATTAAATAAAATCCATCATTCAAGAAGAACACTTCAAGAAATGATACATAATTTTCTGTACAATTTTAGCCAACATTCTATCTTGGCACTTTATCATTTATTTCTACTTTGAAAGATTTTTTCCCCGAAGTCCTATACAAGTGGTGTCAATTTATTTTTTTACCTATTTTTCTCATCTCCTAAACATTTTTATTTCAACTGTGTTTGTGTAACAATCCATTTGACAGCATGAAACACAAATACACGGGCGGAATGAATTATTCATTTCCTACCCGTAAGAGGCTCACATTTCGGTCTAGACATTTGCCAATGAGTTGGTGGAGTGTGTCATGGCTTGCTTCAAATCGGCTTACACCAACCCCGGTTATAAACGAAAAAAAAATAATAATGAATAAAATAAAAATAATAAGATAAACAAACAAAAAATTTTGTGGGGAATGTCTTTAACGCTCGCAAAAGTAAAGAGAAAAAATTCTCTCTCCCCAAAATTCTTAAAGTGGATTTTGAATACGAGACATGGAATTTCATTGGATACTAGCTTTCTTATTTATTTAAAAAAAAAATGAAAAATAAATGAAAAAAAATGAAAAAAATAAAGAGAGAGAGAGAAGTTATAAACCTTTAAAGCTAACCAGGGAAGAAGTAGATTTTTTTTATCTTTTTATATTTATGAACCGCGCGCAAAAAAGTAAAATATATTCCAGCAGAATCCGAGTGTGGAATTTTAAACTGCGAGAAAAATACACGTATAGAAAAGAAGAAAGAAAAAAAAAATCAATTAAATAAATAAAGTAAAAAAAGAAAAAAGTTTTAAAAGCTTCTTCCCTTTCGGTCAATAATCGATATTTATCAAGTCTCTTCTTTCCTGGGGGGTGTGGGTGAGTGTGGGTGGGAGTTCTTGGAAAAGTAAAATATTGTGTAAGAGCGCTAAAACCAACACGGTGCGCAAGTCGGTATAAAGAACCTAACAAAAGCGTTTTTAATGTCAACATCGCTCAGTGTTTGCGTAGGGGTAAGGTAAAAAGCGAAGTGTTTAAATTTTAAAAAATCTTCTTCCTCGTACGGGGTGGGGGGAAGGGGGTGGTGCTGCTCGAAAGGGGTGTTCTGTCCGTGTGTAAAGTGTTTGGATTCTGCATCTTCCATGAAAGCGAAACATTCTCTTAAACAGATTTAATAAAGACCTGTTTTTTATTTGTCCTCTAATATAACGCAATCAGGAATGTTCGAAATGGTTAAAAGCAAATTTGCCCACTTTCTTTTAATAAGCATTCACGTTTTATCTCTCTCTGTTTGTGTTTTAACCGCTTTTCATAACTTTTCATTGCTTTGAAAACTTTTAATTTTGTGGGCGGTGTTTGTTCTCTGGTTTGTGGCGTCCCTTGTTGAAGAAGATGTGCAATGGAATGTGTAATGTGCAAATAGATGTGCAGTGTGTCGTCCTATGTAAGCACGTATTTCCGAAATAAAATAGATTCTTTCTCATTTCGATTACCTCTTCACAAAGAAAACCCTTATTTTTTAAATTAAGCTTATGCAAAAATAAGGAATAAAGACCAAGCAGACATGAGTATTTAAACAAGACATGTTTGTGAAAATTGCAACACCATGAATGAATCGCCATAATTGAATGAAATTTAATACACAGTTGAGTGGTAGTGGTACAAATAAATGATTAAATGTTCAAAGCAAACAAACAATAACAAGAGATCGGAATCAGTATTTTGTGTAGCCACCACGCGCCGCAATAAGTGCTGCTACACGACGTGGCATGGAGTCAAACAAATTTGGAATGTCTGCCTGAGAAAGAGCATTCCATATCGTTTGTATGACGTCACATTTCGTTGTCCACTTCCGGATTTCCGAGTTGTCCGACACTCGTCCGTCCTCTGCTTCCAAAGACGCATCACTGTGCTGCTGTTACGCTGCACACGAGCGGCTACTGCACGATAAGACAATCCAGCTTCACGAAGGCCGATGATTCTCCCCCGTTCAAACTCTGTAAGTTGTTCAAATCTGCTCATGCAGTTTTTGAATAGTAAGCATTTTGGAGTAAATCCTTCACAGATATGCTACAGGTATAGCATAGATGTATTAGATGCAGCTTTAACCAGGATGTGGTACGAGGAGCCTGCTTTTCACAAACACAATTTTGGATGATCATCCCCATGGAAGGAATTTGTGAAATAACACCATCCTCCTCGAGTTCAGGAGAAGGACAATTCGGTCTAAAGATTTAACACGCCTATCCTCGACATATGCAAGGAAAATTTCGGTTTGCCATCGGTATTTCAGCTGTAAAGTGGGCAAGCGGCTTGGTGCAGAGTGGTTAGCTCTCTGGTTTTTGATACCAATGACTTCAGGTTCTAATCCTGGCGTCTGTTTAGCCCTCGTGTGCACAAGAGGAGAGTAGAGTGACAAACCAAATCAAGACGTGCACTCTAACTTCTGGAAGCTAAAGCACTCTCCACAAGGCCTTTCCGTTCTTCTTATGGAGGGTAAGAACTCTATTATTTTATCTAAAATTATCATTCATTAAAATAAATTTTAGTAGAATAAAAAAAAAATCAGTTTCCATGGCTATAAATCAATCGAATATCACTATAGCACTCCTCTAAGCAAAACGAGATCACAACAACAACAAAAAAAAATCTATGGAGCGACTATAATGCACGTATTCTTTCTATGTGCAGGAATAAATTTCAATATTTTTTTTTCACTCTCCTTCACTTTAGAGAAGGTAAAAAACATTTTTTTTTCCCCATTTTTATCTGGAGGACTGATCAATACCATCAAGGCAAATAGCCGCAATCAATTCCTCCCATCACACCCACGCATCTCCTAAGGTAAAGCTACAATTACCCTATCAAAGTAACTTCGTTTGTAAGTGATGTTATCGCCAGATGGCGCTGAAGCTTGTGCCCACGGATTTCATCCCCTGGCCATATTTCTGTCCTCTTTTTTTCTTTTTTCTTTCTTGAAAACTTTCAAATGACGTCTCTTTACCTTTCATCAAGCTTACGCAGCTGATGTATATCGCAAACCAGATATAAATGTAACTTTCTTTTTCTTCTTTTGATATTCAGTACATTTGGCGATATATTTTTTTTTGTTTGGAAAAGTGGGACCCTCTTTTCTGTTTTGATCGAGAGGTGCTTTCCGCCATCGAACACTTCTCCCACCCCTCCGTTCTCGACACTTCCGTTGTTGCTGCTGCTATGCGCCATTTTCTTCCGTCTCTCTCTCTTTCTATTCTTTCTTTTTTTTTCTAAAAGAAAGGATGAAAAAGTTTTCAGATCCCTGTTTTGTATTTCTTTTCTTTGGTAATAATCTTTATGGTAAAATCGATTCCTCCGCAGAGAACACGGTTGTCCTGCATCAACTTGGGTCTTGATGAGCCCAGCATGATATCGGGCGGGATAAAAACGTATCGAAACATTACACTATAAAAATGTTCCATATTCCGGAATATGATACTTCATGTTTTTTCATCCCGCAACGTCATTGCAGATATAGTACACCCTGAAATAAAATCTGGATATGGAGTTTTTTCCATGTGAATTTAAAAGTAGAGTTTCAACAAACGTCCATTCATCAATGCGATATCCTTCAAAGTTATGTTAAAAAGAGCAATTGATTTTCTTATGCTCTATAAGATGGGAAATATTTATATTGTGTAAAAAAAGTAATAAAAGTAGACAAAAAAAGTAATAAAAAGAAATATTTTTTTTTATTTGCAATAAGAATTCGCTTTGCAAATTTGGTTATATTATGTGCTGAATACATCATAAATTGCTTTTAACAATTATTTTGCTATATAACTCATTCTTTATAATAAATAAAAAATATAATATTCACAATCAAACGCGTACAAAGGAATTTTCTAGTTGAGCTCCATAAAACAAAGTATAACCGTTTGAGAGAGCTGAATAAGCCTCACAAAACAAAGCATAACCATTTATAAGAGCAGAATAGGCCTCACAAAACAAAGCATAACTTTGTGAAAGTTGAATAGGCCTTACAAAACAAAGCATAACCGTTTGTGAAAGCTGAATAGGCCTCACAAAACAAAGAATAACCGTTTGTGAAAGCTGAATAAGCCTCACAAAACAAAGAATAACCGTTTGTGAAAGCTCAATAGGCCTCACAAAACAAAGAATAACCATTTGTGAAAGCTGAAATGGCCTCACAAAACAAAGCATAACTGTTTGTGAAAGCGAAATGGGCCACACAGAACAATAAGTAATTGGAAAAGTATTTGAATTAATCCATAGATTAATTATATTATTGACAATTTTTACATTGCATTCATTGTTTTCAAATACATAAAAAAAAGAGAACATTAAAACTAAAAAAAGTTTAATTTCTGAATAAATTACATGAACAAAATGTAAATTTAAATTTAGTCAGTTTTCTTCCACCAGCTCATCGATGACATCGCTTTTGTCAACTTCATTATTCGATGTGCAATTAAATCAGGAAAAATTCGTGCATGTGTACAGCAATTGTTTTCATAGAGGTCCAGTTCAACAATTACTTGTTTAAAATAACATTTTATGGGTTGATTAAGCAGTACTTTGAAAACTGCTGTTTGCCTTTTTTTTATATTTTAGAATAGTTATAACTTTTTTGTTATACTAACTAAATTTGATGTTTTCCACAGCGGGATTATTATTCAAATCCCACTTTCGAAAAGCTGTAAAAAGAGAACACTTCATTTCAATGAGTTTAAATTTGAACTGAAGATACTTGAAGAAGGGAGAAACGGTACGGCATCAAATAAAAAGTTCCACCGATTTTTCCCAGCCAATTGGGTATGACCTTACAGTGGTGGATGGGCTTTCCACTCACAGTGTCACAACTGTTGAATGACTCGAAGTCCTTTTTTCGTCAAAATACCGAACCAATCCAACACATTGAACACTACAGTTGGTTTCATGTGCAACTCATGCCTAATAAATTGTCATTTCGATTCAAACTATCACTGGCAACCAAACTCACTTTCTTTAGGCTGCTTACAGCGCCGTCTTTGGAACTATTTTATGATGTCGTACCGTTTCCCCCTTCTTCAAGTATCTTCAGTTCAAACTTGAACTCATTGTGACGAGTTTTTTTTTTTTTTGACAGAATTCCGAAAGCGGGACTTTAATTATAACCACCCTGTACATTTGTAATTATTAGAATTTTTCAATCAATTCAATTCAATTTTTTTTTACCAATATCAATTCCTTCAATTTCTTTTACAGAAACATGTTCCCTATTTCATGTTGCAGTTAAACGAGAACCGCAGCAATGCGAGTCCAATAAGCTGAGAGCAAAGAAAAGAAACAAGTTTTTTAATTCCTCTCCGAAATTGTTATTGTTTTTAACGAGTTTGGAAAATAAGCCCAAGGCCCCCCCTCCCCTCTCATCTTCCACCCCCTCAGAGAGGGAATTTCGGGTCCGGAAACTTTAATTATTCTTTTCCGGAATTGTTTCTTCCAGTGATCGATACGTTCACAAGTTTTGAAAAGCGTCCGTAATTATTATTCCCTCTCACCGAAAAGAGAGGGGGAAAAAAAGGGAAGAAGATTTCGGGGCATTTCCCTAAATGACGTCGTTGCACAATGGGCGTAAAACTTTAATTACACCACAATTCGCGAACTGGTGCAATCCATCGTAAAAATGGTCCCGAACTCAAATGAGAAAAGTTTAAAATTTAGTGCTGCACGTGACGCAGGCAGAGGGAAGAATCGAATGGAGGGAATTTTTTTTTCCCTTTTAAAGAAGAAGAAGTTACAAACACTCAAATTAAAACGGAATTGTGGTAAAAGCCGTTCTTCGATGTAAAAGTGCGTGAGGGTTGTGATAAACGAAGAAAGAACAATTTAGATACAGGAATTGTCTAATTTCTCTCCCAGTTAAATAAGTTACGACAAATGTGTTTTCAGGTCCAAATATTCATTTTTTATAATTCAAATTAATTTTTTTTTAGTCTGAGGGCCCAGTAGCTAGCGCTCTGGCTCTCGGTACCACATATATCGGGTTCGAATCCCGGCGGTGCCATGGATGTTTGTAGTGGTTCGGAATATACTTTAAACCGTAGGTCCCGGTCTAACAGGACCGTAGAGTGTTGCGGGGCCATTGTTACTCCGCGTCCGTGGCTTATCTTCTAGTTACACGCGCCCCCTGGGTAGTGCTAAGTGAGTAACGTCGGTGCAGCCCTTAAGCCCTTGTGACAATCATGGTCTAATTCCCAGCTGCATTAGAAAAAAATAATAATTAAAATTTCACCGGTTTGACAACTGAAACATTAAAATTATATTTTTTTAGAAACTAATCGGTCAATAAATTTTGGACGTACCACTTTCGAACTACCTGTGCGCTTTTAAGAAAAACGAAAATCTACACATATTGTAAAAATCCATCGCATTCCAAGCTTAACGAAAAATATTTGAATTCTTGTATCGTGAAAAGAAATTAGTGAATGTTTTTTACAGAAAATAAAGAATTTAATGTTTAAAAACGATTATTGTTGTCGTGAACAGAATTCTTTAATTTTTTAGGTGTTGATTTTCGGCTAACTAAAAATTATATTTTTTCCCCTCCATCAAAAAGAAAGTTGAACGTATTTTGGTTTTCAACTGATCAAAGATCTTGATCTGAAAAGTAAAAGATTATTTGAGAATATTGACAGTTACGTTTAGATAAGATGTCCATATATACCATTTTAATTAACAAATCGTATTAATTCATTTAGCTAATAGCATACATAATGTATTTTGATGTGAAAATAATAATTATCACTTTTTAAATACCTTTGCTGTTCTTTACATGTAGGGTCATTCTGCAGTTATGGAAAAAACTTTGAGGGGTATTTCGTATAGGAATGCAGGGTCGGAGGGGACAAGTTCAGGCACGAACACAAAAAATGAGACACAAAGAGTGAAACATCGCTTGTTTACAGCATCCTTGCAAAGTGCTTCCTGGCTTCAATCTTAACAATAAATGCTCAAAATTGCGCCCATTCACAATATCACATGCTTTGGAGCATCGAAGGCTAACGCGTACACTTTAGGCCGCAATAGTCGAACAACGAGGTCCTCAATGTAGTCAACTGGAGTAGTGCAAATGCAAAGTTGTGCAGTTGCACACACAGGGTAAGAATAAATTAGGCTGCTAATCGGAGTTGCCAACCAGAGGAATGAAACTCGTCACCTGACGAGTATCACAGCTGGGGTATTGTGCCTGGCCGTTGAGAGAAATTCGTTTGAAAGTGTGTTGAGGCCTCTGGGCGTTACTTTCGACCCTATATTCCTATACAAGAAAATTTATGTTTTAGGTAGTCATACTGGGGCCTGATGATCGAGTGTCTAGCGCTCTGGTCCGTCGGTACCACAGGTTTCGTATTCATGTCCCCAAGGTACCATGGATGTTTGTAGTGGATCGAAATCCACTTTAAGTCGTAAGTCCCGGTTTCATAGGACCGTAGAGCTTCACAAAGCTTTCTCGACCGCACCATTCTCAAATTGTAAAGGGGCAATCCTAGTCACAGTGATGTGGTGTGGTGTGGTGTACTAGTAGTAGTGAGCCATACTACTTCCTAAAGTTAACCATTGAGTCCCCATGTATATATATGTTATTTAATTGTTAAGCTTTTTTGATTATTTCCATTTGTTACTGACTGCTGCATATTGAAAACCATGTTAATTTTTTTTACTTTTAAAATAAATTAACTTTAACTTTCTGAAATGTACACTGAGGATAATTGCAATAAAGGCTGATATTGTGCAGACGAATTCTTAATAATTTAGAAGAAGTTATGGTTGTTTAGTTTAGTTTTCAATACGCATATTTGCATCATCAGATAAAATTTTTTAAGCAAAATACATTATAAATATTGATTTTAAGGAGACAATTTCATTTAACAATTTTTATTTGTTTCGTTCTTACAAATTTCTCTCTGAAATGCATGTCGTACTTCTCGGCATTGGTGGAATGGTAGATCTACTGAAATCGTTTTTCCAATTTACAATATGATACTTGGAATAGTGTGATGTTTGTAATAAGTGGAAATTTTGTATCATAGCAAATAAGCCCTCTTCATTATCTCCATGCTTTGTCCACGACCACATGTCAAAACGTGTTTGTTTTGTTTTCAATATTAGTAATAATCTTTTAAATAGTTCTGAAAAATCCAGTTTATATATTTTGAACAAACATGACATTTTAGTTAAAATATTTCATAATTAATTTTCAAAGTAATTCCGAATAACGTTTACAAATAAAAGAGATGTAATTACTTTTTTTAATTGTACTATCAAATTAAGAATAAAAATAATTTATTAATTAGATACCGGATCGTAATATTTTATTTAAAGATTCAGAAACCTAAAATGTTTCTTCCTTTCATTAAGCGAATAACCAAAATGAATGAGAAAATTAAAAATAAATTATGTTCATATCAACATAAAAAGATTTATGGTTTTCGAGGGGCATTTAAGAAGTGGAAGATTATGTTAAAAATGACTAATACTATTTGTTTTGTTACTTGAAATTTCTCTTTGAAATGCATGTCGTACTTCTCGGTATTGGTGAAATGATAAATCTACTGAAGTCTATTTTCCCATTAATGATATGATATTCGTAATACATGACATTTTTGTATCATAGCAACTAAACCTTTATTATCTCAATGCTTTATGTTACACACGACCACCTATCCAAAACGTATTATTTTTTATTTTCAGTATTAGCAATAATCTTTTAAATAGTTTTTAAAAATCCAACATATATATTTTTCTTAAGTTTTGCATGACATTTTATTTAAAATATTTCCTATTTTACTTTCAAAATATGTCCGAATAACATTTAAAGAAGATGCAATTACATTAAAGAGGATGCAATTATTGTTTTAATTGTAATATGTACGTAAGAAACAAAATGGTTTATTAATTAGATACCGGAACGTAATATTTTATTTAAAGATTCAGAAACCGCAACTGTTTCTCCCTTTCATTAAGCAAATAACCAAAATGAATGAGAAAATTAAAAACAAATTATGTTCATATCAACTTAAAAAGATTTATGGTTTTCGAGGGACTTTTAAGAAGTGGAAAGATTATGTTAAAAATGACAGAGCGCGTAACAAGCAAGACAAAAAAAATGTCAAGATTAATTAATTAAACTGTGTCATTCGTTTTGTTGTGGGGACACTTTTAATCCATGTTTAATTCAGAAAGATGAATGGTGATTCCTTTTTCCCCAAAGAGAAATTAATTTAGTTTTCAAAACTTCGATTTGTTCTTATTTCGAACTTGACACGTGTACTTTGTGTTTCTGAAATCCTTCGAACAAACATCACATCGCCTTGGAAAAACAAAAAAAAATCTTCTTTTAATCAAATTAATTGACGTTAAAGAAAATCAGAAAAATTATTTCGAAGTTGCTATCAATGTTATTGGATTTAGTTGTGTGTTTTTAACCGAGAACAGCGTCTTGAAAATAGTTTTAATGAGGATTTAGTGTAAAAATGTTTTCCTTTTTTTTTCTCGATGCGCATCGGAGCTTAGGATGAAGCACTGACTTGGGAATCCGACGATCCTTTTGATAAAGAAAACCACTTTCGAGTGTCAAGTTAAGAGAGAAAAATTTCACCCAAGGACTTCCTTAAAGATATTGTTTGCATTTGTCAGAAATGGTTTTAATTAAATAGAGTAGGAACTTGAACTATTTTCAAGTCTTTAATTAACTGATGATGGTGGTTTGGTTTGTCTCTGTACGGTTATTTTGTGCACATTTTGGACTAATTAGACCGGGACATACGTGGATTCCAACCACTCATAAACATACATGCCACCATCAGGATTCGAACCTGAATCCTGCGGTACCAAAGACCAGAGCGCTAGCTTATTGGCCATCTAGGCCGCAACTGCTGATGACGATCCAAACATATTTACTTATGGGCCAACATCATTTTTAGACAAATGCATTGTGAAAGAATAAGTTCCTTAAAATATCTGTTTAAAATAGAGATCGAACAAATTGTTAAACCACAGAAATCAATTATTTATGAAACAAAAATGAAAGAAAATACAGGGTGATTATAATGAAAGTCCCACTTTCAAAATGCTGTCAAAAAAGAACCATTCGTCACAATGAGTTCCAATTTGAACTGAAGATACTTGAAGAAGGGGAAAACGGCACGGTTTCAAGAAAAAAGTTCCGCCGATTTTTCTCATCCCATTGGGTATGACCGTGGTGGATGGGCTCTCCACTCACAGTGTCACTACTGTTGAATGACTTGGAAGTCATTTTTTCCGCCAAGAAACCGAAACAATCTAGCACATTGAAAACTACAGTCGGTTAAATATACAACTCATGCCAAATACGTTGTCATGTCGATTCAAATTATCGCTGGTAGCCGAATTAACTTTTTTATGCCGCTGACAGCACACTCTATTAATATACTTTGAAACGTTTTTTTAATGCCCTTCTTTAAGTATTGTCAGTTTAAATGTGAACTCATTCTGACGAGTGATTCTTTTTTACAGCATTTTGAAAGTGGTATTGGTGACATGATAAATCTACTGAAGTTAATTTTCCCATTAATGATATGATATTTGTAATAAACGACATTTTTTATCATAGCAACTGAACCTTTATTATCTCAATGCTTTACACACGGCCACCTATCCAAACCTTGTTTGTTTTATTTTCAGTATGAACAATAATCTTTTAAATAGTTTTTAGAAATCCAGCATATATATTTTTCTTAAGCTTTTGCATGACATTTTATTCAAAATATTTCATATTTTACTTTCAAAATATGTCCGAATAACATTTAAAGAAGATGTAATCACATTAAAAAAGATTAATTAGTTTTTTAATTGTAATATCAAATTAAGAAACGAAATGATTTATTAATTAGATACCGGATCGTAATATTTTATTTAAAGATTCAGAAACCGCAAATGTTTCTCCCTTTCATTAAGCGAATAACCAAAATGAATGAGAAAATTAAAAATAAATAATGTTCATATCAACTTAAAAAGATTTATGGTTTTCGAGGGACTTTTAAGAAGTGGAAAGATTATGTTAAAAATGACAGAGCGCATAACAAGCAAGACAAAAAAAATGTCAAGATTAATTAATTAAACTGTGTCATTCGTTTTGTTGTAGGGACACTTTTAATCCATGTTTAATTCAGAAAGATGAATGGTGATTCCTTTTTCCCCAAAGAGAAATTAATTTAGTTTTCAAAACTTCGATTTGTTCTTATTTCGAACTTGACACGTGTACTTTGTGTTTCTGAAATCCTTCGAACAAATATTGCATCGCCTTGGAAAAACAAAAAAAAATCTTCTTTTAATCAAATTAATTGACGTTAAAGAAAATCAGAAAAATTATTTCGAAGTTGCTATCAATGTTATTGGATTTAGTTGTGTGTTTTTAACCGAGAACAGCGTCTTGAAAATAGTTTTAATGAGGATTTAGTGTAAAAATGTTTTCCTTTTTTTTTTCTCGATGCGCATCGGAGCTTAGGATGAAGCACTGACTTGGGAATCCGCCGATCCTTTTGATAAAGAAAACCACTTTGGAGTGTCAAGTTAAGAGAGAAAAATTTCACCCAAGGACTTCCTTAAAGAAATTGTTTGCATTTGTCAGAAATGGTTTTAATTAAATAGAGTAGGAATTTGAACTATTTTCTATGCTTTAATTAACTGATGATGGTGGTTTGGTTTGTCGTTCTATGGCTATTTTCTGCATAGTTTGGACTAATTAGACCGATACCTACAGTTTAACGTGGGATTTCGAACTTCTAATAAACATACATCCCATCATCAGGATTCGAACCTGAAGCTCGTGGTACCAAATGCCAGAGCGCTGGCCAATTGGCCATCAAGGCCGCAACTGATGATGGCGATCCAAACAAAAAATTACTTATGAGCCAACTTCATTTTTGGACAAATGTATTATGAAAGGATAAGTTTCTTAAAATATCTATTTAAAATAGAAATCGTACAAATTATTAAACCATAGAAATCTATCATTTATGAAATAAAAATTAATTATAAGCACCCTCTATATTCCTTCAAGTCCCACTTTCAAAATGCTGTAAAAAAAAAAAAAAAAAAAAAAAAAAAAAAAAAACACTCGTCACAATGAGTTCCAATTTGAATTGAAGGTACTTGAAGGAAAGGGAAACGATATGACATCAAAAAAAGTTCCACCGATTTTAACCATCCATTTTGATATGACCTTGCCGTGGTGGATGGGCGTTCCACTCACAGTGTCGCAACTGTTGAATGACTTTGAAGTCCTTTTTTCCGTCAGAAAACCGAAACCATCGAGCACATTGAACACTACAGTTGGTTTATTGTGCAACTCATGCCAAATACGTTGTCATTTCGATTGAAACTATCACTTTCAGCCGAATTCACCTTTTTTTATGTCGCTTACAGTGTTATCTTTTAAACGCATTGGAACTTCTTTTTTGTTGCCGTATCCTTTCCCCCTTCTTCAAGTATATTCAGTTCAAATTCAAACTCATTGTGATGGATGGTTCTGTTTTGACAGCATTTTGAAAGTGGGACTTTAATTATAATCACCCTATACATTCAATCTTTTTTATTAGAGGTGAACAGTTGCAGTCAGAGTAGGGAGTCAAACCTCTTTAAAAGAGTTGGGAATTCGAGTCAGGACTCCCGAATTTTTTACAAAAATAATTTATTTGTGCCAACAGTCTAGGAATTAATGTTATAATTAAATGTTAAGTGTTCAATTCAATTATATCTTTCAATAATGTAATTATTAGCCCAAACTATCATAACTTTTATTCTACATCAAAAACCATTGGCTTATAATTATAATATTAGTAGCATATATAACAATTCTTAACCCTTTGCACTCGAGGGCTCTGGAGCGGAGCCATTTAAAATTTGTCTTCAAGCTCGAGGGCTCCGCTACGGATGACAATATAAATAATAATATAAATAATGCGTTTCTTTTAATGCGTATATCAAACTTTACATGTGAATATGATCTTAGGAAAATAATAAATAATTTAATAATGAAATAATTTAAATGGCTCCGCTCCGGAGCCCTCGGGTGCAAAGTTTTAAAAGAATCAATAACATAGCACTGATTTGAAAGAAAAATGGTGCAATTCGAGTTTTATTTAACAGAAGGGAAAGAAAGGAAAAAGCACGATTATATTATGCGTAAAAGCAAACCGAAAAGCCGCTTAATGCTTGATTGAGAAACTAAGGTTCATATTAATAAACACACGCAAAATACTTTAATTTAGGAAACATATTGCTAATTGGAATTGTTTGAACGTGTGTCACATTTTTGGGTTAACAGACATTAAGGTTTATGAATCCAATATAACACAGGCATCCTCAAATTATCAAATTTAATTAATAATGTTTAATTAAGAAGCTTATAATACTGTAGCTAATTAGTTAATTAGAATTAGTTAACTAGTAGTTAATTAGAAGCTTATATATCACGTCAAATTACTGCATAAAACAACTATAGTAAAAAAATACTCTTCGTCTGACATTCATTATTTCTAAATCCTTTGCGCGTGTTCTCTTTTAGAGTCATTGGGTCCCATGAATCTCACTTTACTTGTGTTTCCATTCATGAAAAGGTAATGAATAAAAACAACAGAAGTAAAAAAAGGCATTGATTATATTTCGTATGCAAATGCCGTGCGATTCAACATGCCCAGGTAAAATCATGACGCTCAACAAATGGATAGATACTATCTAACTCAGTAAAAACAACAGATTAGCATCTGGAGGATGTAAAAAAAGAGTCATTCGTCATTCCAAATCTTGGACATAGTTCGTATTGATACCCTTTAATCAATTTTGCTAAACTAATGCCTCATATTTGGTTTTATACTCTGTATGAACGTATTGAAGAGAAGATTTGCTATTGGGCATACTGGAGGATCAGTATAGTTTGGACTAGTTTGGTTTAATTTGTCTCTCTACGGTCATCTTGAGCACATGAGGTCTACACAGACGGGGACCTACAGTTTAAAGTGGATTCCGAACCACTCACGAATATCCATGCCACCAAATATCCATGGAATATCCATGGACCAAACGCCAGAACGCCAGCCAATTGACCATCAGGCCGCAACATATCACGGGAGTTCTGATATATTTCACCGCAGTCTGGAATGAAAATTTGGTGAAACATCTCGCAAACACTTAGGCAACTGTCTTGGATGCCTGAAGGCAATCACTGCATCGATGTTACTCACTTAGCACTACCCAGGAGATGCGTGTAGCTTCAAGATTAGCTACGGACGTGGAGTAACAATACTCTCGCAACGCTCTACGAGCATGTTAGACCGGAACCTACGGTCTAAAGTGGATTCCGAACCACTACAAATATCCATGGCACTTCCGGGGACTCGAACCCGAAAACTGTGGTACCGAGCGCCAGAGCGTTGGCCACTCGGCCATTCAGGCCCACCACTAAATTGTAACATCAGAAATCTCTCTTTGCAGAGGGTTGCCATAACTATCGATATGGATGTAAAGAACATCAGTTGGAGAGAGAGTTTTGCATTGGTAGGGATGAAATCTCCTCCGAATCTGAATTTTCGTAAAATTATTATTATTATTATTATTTTTTGTAATTGATTAAAAATATTAATAATATATAATATAATAATTATTGATGAAGGGGATGATACTGTACAAACAGCATCTGAAAAAATTTCAATTTCAAATCCATCCTCAAATCCATCGTAAAAACTTCAAGACTTACACCTGGCGCTCGGTACTACAGGTTTCGGGTTCGAGTCCTGGTGATGGATGTTTGTAGTGGTTCGGAATCCACTTTAAACTGTAGGTCCTGGTCTATTTAGCCTAAAGTGTGCACAAGATGACCGTAGAGTGACAAACCATACAAATCAAGACTTACAGACGGCCTATTGGCCAAGTGGCTAGCGCCCTGACCTTTGATACCTCAGGCTCCAGGTCTGATCTTGGCATGGATGTTTGTTTGTGGTTCGGAATCCACTTTGAACTGTAGGTCCTGGTCTATTTAGCCTAAAGTGTGCACAAGATGGTCGTAGAGCGACAAACTAGACCAATAAAGACTTAAAGATTTAACACAGCCATCCCTCCTAACAAATATAATCGATAATTTTACTAAGTTACAGTGTATAGTCAAATTATTGTGATACCAAAGTATAATAATTTTCGTCTACGCCTGCGAATCACGATTCTTTAGCTTACAAATGCACAGTCCAGTCACATTAATGTGACCACCACCAACTTTTGACGTCAACGTGAAATAACCAATCACAAAAGGCAGGTGGCAGCACATTGCAGTGGAGTATATATAAAGGATATCCTAAGGCATCGGAAAGCATTTCAATCGTTGGCGTAATATATATATGTATATTTGAAAATTATTAAAAAGGTGGTGATTCTGGCTTTTGACAGGTGGTCATATTTATGTGGCTGGACTGTGTATTTTGATCCAGGTCCTGCAATTAGATAGATAGACTACATTTGAAAAAATATACAATTTATCTGAATGAACGGGGGAAAATTCCTCGCTTTACAAAAGAAGCATTCCTTGACATGCGCAATAGCGTTGAACTTTGTTACATCAAAGCACTTGCAGGTAATTGAAGAAACTCAACTCACGGCGCAAGAATTTCGAAAGAAAAAGAACAGAAATTAAAAGGATTTGAAGAGATTGACTTGAGAAGAAGACGAAGAAAAAATGATCAATTTGAGCGACTGTAGTGCTTTTAAAATTAGATTTGCATCAAATATGAGATAGGAAAGAAAATGTAGAAAGGTAAGAATTGAAAATCATATGAAGAGTGGATTCAATTTTTATAATAGTTAATCTTATGTTGGGTAATATCGGAGATTTGAAATAAAACATCCGATAATGTAGATTAAATTCCTTTTAAGAAGTATATAATTTTATTGAAAATACAAATCATGAAATAAAATTTTTAAATTGTTTAAGTATAATAGGAATTCAAAAAACATTTAAGGAATTCGAGATTATTATTGAATATTAGAACTATACAAAATTATGATTAAATAAATTTTAAATAATATCTAAACGAAAAAAAAAGTTTTTGAATATAACTCTAATCAAATAAAAGAAAACAAATAAGGGAAATAAATAAATTAAAGGAAAGCAATGATGATATGAATTTCTTAAATATTTTATTGTAGTGCTCGCTTTTATATTTTAAAGTTTATTTGTATTTTTATTTTATAAATTCTAAGAGCTGCATAACAAAGCAAAATAACAATAGGTATTTTTTGTTCCAATGCAGCTGGCATACAGACATGGACGTCTTAGATGCCTTAAGGTAAGCGCTGCGCAGAAGTTACTCACTTTGCATTACCCAGGGGGCGCGTGTAACTTGAAGATACGGACGCGGAGTAGCAATGCCCCCGCAACGCTCTACGGTACTATTATTACCGGGACCTACGGTTTAAAGTGGATGCCGAACCACTACAAACATCCATGGCACCACCGGGATTCGAACCCGAAAATAACAATAGGTTATAAAATAGTTTTTACCCATATATAAATAATAAAACGTTTATAATAAGATCAAAAAGTTTGGAAACTAAATGCATACTCTTTTGATTATGGAAACGTGAAATGGCGAGAGATAACTCTGTCACCAAATTGTTGAGTCAGGAAAAGTTTGATTTGAAGACCTCACAAATGTGGGAGTGCCATTTTGCATCCACACGACGACGGATTGAGCATTTCGCTGTAGGAATATCTGAAGTTGGGGGCCTGAATGGCCGAATGGCTAGCGTTCTGGCGCTCGGTACCTCAGGTTTCGGGTTCGAGTTCCAGCGTTGCCATGGATGTGTGTCGTGGTTCGGAATCCACTTTAAACCGTAGGACCCGGTCCTACGCCCGTTTCGCCTATTTATGAGCTTTTGATTATAAAGCTCCAAATTATTATTTATTAGCTTTTAATTATAAAGCTCCAAACTGATCGTCAACTATTTTCATGATGAGTTGACTGTAATAGTCTTTAAACTGTGGACAGTTTGACAACGGTTTCACAAAAGATGGGTTTATTGTTTTGTCTTCCAGAAGAAGATAATTTTTACTCTGAAATTTTGGAAAGGTATCAAATGTTTCAAGTGTAGGCATTTCTTTGTGAAAGAGAAAAGAAAAACATCATGATCTTCAAAGCACTCAGCAAAACTATTTTTGTTTGATAAACAGAGGCCTGAATGGCCGAGTGGCTGGCGTGCGGCACCACAGGTTTCGGGTTCTTATCCCGGCGGTGCCATGGATGTTTGTAGTGGTTCTGAATCCACTTTAAGCCGTAGGTCCCGGTCTAATATGATTGTAGAGCGTTGCGGGGGCATTGTTACTCCGCGTCCGTGGCTTATCTTCAAGTGACACGCGCCCCCTGGGTAATGCAAAGTGTGTTACGTCTGTGCAGTGCTTGCCTTAAGGCATCCAAGACCAAGCTGTCTGAATGTTTGCCAGCTGCATTAGAACAAAAAAAAATATCTGAAGTCTAAAGTGTATGCATTTAAGGAGCAAACTGCATCTAATTTGAAAGATACCCTCGGACGTCAGGTTCAACAGATACCTCTTGCCATGGTACATGCTTCAGTGCTATCCACCATCTGCCGCGAGCAAGTGCCATTGTGTGAAGGAGGTCACGTAGAAAATGTGTGAAACACTTTAGTAGGTTTCGCTTTCTGTTGTTTCTCTGTCTCAAGTGGTTGTTTTCCCTTTTCTTCTTAGTCTGTACTAGGATGCTATAGCTACCGTTCCAATGCTAGTTATTTATGTTTTTTCACTATGGAGATAGCCTTCCAATAAAAAAAAGTAGCTGGTGGTATTTGAAATTTTTGAAATCGTGTCACTGTAACCGTAACTGTTGTTTTTCTCCTATGATTCTTCAGCGCATACCTCAAAGTAGCTTAAACGAAAATTTCCAAGACCTCGCACTGTTCTAAATATTTTAAATTAATTCCTTACAACTGCCTAGATGAAAAAAAATTCGCTTTTCTCCTAAACTATTTTTTCTCCTAACTTGACCTTTGCTCATTCTGTTTTATTACATGCAACTGTTTTCATCAACATCTACATTTTTGAAATTTTTGTTATTTTTCATTTAATAATTTTATTAAATAAATAATTTTTTTTTAAAAAAAGGGCATTTAATTATCTATTTTTCTTATTAACTCAAAAGGCATGGGACCACCGTTATGTTTCAACATTTTACAATGAAGGAACTAGTGGCTGCTACGCGGCCAAGGATCTCCATAATAATCTACAATAAGAGAATGAAAATTTCCTTCACTTTCTGTGAAGGGAACAATTGTTAGGGACTTGTATATCGTTAAGTGAATTCCTACTTTCAAAAATTTCAACTGTCCTTCTCAAAAACTATATCCAACTCTAATAAAATTTGAACTATATGTTTGGAATGTTGTCGTGCGTGCATTGAACTGAAACGTTTTAACTATATTCATTCTGTGATGAGTTATTATTACTTCGATTGAAAACATTGCTTTGTAATATTTTGTGTTTGCTTTGTCATATTACTTTTTTCTCTCTATTGCTCAATGGCTGGTCACCCAGCTGTTATTTGGAATATTTTCATTCTGTTAGTTCCGTGCATACATAATAGATACATGCAAATGAATATATGCATGCATCCGTGCGTGCATGATGTCTACATACAAATGAATTTGATATGTTTTACACGTTCTTTCAGCAATGAGTTTTACTTAAACTAAAAAAATATACTTTTTGTCAATTTTTTTTGAAATTTTAACAATATATACACTCAGGAGCCAAACCATTATGACCACCTGTCAATAACGAGTTGGTCCACCTTTGGCGCGCAGCACAGCTTCAACCCGCCTTGGCATGGATTAATACCACCACTTAATACCAGTTAAATACCACTTCCACCTGATTACGTGATTTTCCACGTCCTCCAGGTGAGTTCATTGCAAAATGTAGGGGTGGTCATAATGTTTTGGCTCTTGAGTGTATATATAACTTAAATGTTTTTAATCTAATTTAAGAATAGCATCGAACAAATTCGCCATAAAAGCACTATTTAAATAAGTACAATAAAATAAAATTATATTACAAACGATAAAAACATGACATAAAGTAATACATGAGTCTTTTTCTTATCGCAATAAATAATATTTAAATACAAGTTCATGTTAGTTGATGCTTGATTAATGTGAGATTATTGCTTGATTGATGTGCTTGATTAAAATGGTTTGACCTGAATAATATCACTAGAATATATCAATAGAAAGCAGCCAGAAAGATAATTGTATTGAGTTGGTGCATAATTATCAGGCATTTCTTTGACGTGCTATATTTTAATAAAGAATTACAATATTTCATAATTTTATGAATGAAAATATCCTTCTACTTTTAGGTTATAAAAATGCGTGTCGACAATCATACTCGTAGTCGTCATATTATGTTGTGCCACTTTGAGAAATCAATGGAAAGCAGCGCAGTCATTTCGCGATCTCAACGCAGTCTTTTCGGCGAGGGCACAATCAGCAAAAGTCGATGCAGGGAATGGTTTGCCCGTTTTCAATCTGGAGACACTAGCTTGGAAGAAAAGCCAGGATTTCGACAACCAGGTACTTTTGGCAACCGTGGAAGAGGACGAAAGCGTGACAACTCGAATGCTGGCTGACAATTTCAATATGGACCATTCAACCATCGTTCATCGTCTCAAAAAGCTTTGAAAGGTATGGAAATAGGTTAGGTGGATCCCCCACGAACTCAGCGACAACAATAAAGCCCAACGTGTCCGAATTTTCACCGATTTGCTTCAACGAAATGAGTTATTGAAGTAAATGATGACTAAGCTTCTGAGTAATCATTTAAAAATGTTACTGTTGAATTTTTATGTTGTCTTTTTAATAAATAGTGTTCAAGAACGCCTGCGGATATCGTTTAAAAACGCCTGATAACTATGCACCTACCCAATATATATCAATATTGCTGTTGCAATTTCTTGTATAATTTATGTTTAAAATACTAGATTTTATTAGAAGTCAGCGAAAAGGATTATTTTTGTTATCCAAAGTTCTGGACCCTTAGGAAGAAAACAAATCTTATGTATGCACCCTATGGGTATATAATTCCACTATAAGGCCAGATTAATCTAAGGTATCGACGGGACATTTTCTATGATTGAAAATGTCGTGTATTGACATTTTAAATAAATAACAAAATGTACAGCTTATGCACATATTTCATGTATTTACTGCAGATTAATTAAACTGACTGAAAATCAAATAGAGCGAATGGGCTGAACAATACATTGAACAGAAACGATAGTAATTATTATAATAAAAGTTTAATAATTTGTGGCTGATGATATTTTGAGGAAGATATTTATTGAAACAGCTGACTAATTGAACTGCTTGAAATGCAAACGATTGAGCAGATTGAATCGAAATGGTATTGCATGAATCAATTAAAAGTTATCTGAGCAATTGGTGCATGATGTAAACCTTGAGGAAGATATTTTTCTCTTTTCTTTTTAGAAAAGCTCTATTAATTACTCAGGAACAATAATCAACCCAGGACTACCATCACACTTGCAGTTGCTAACGTAGTTGCCAAAAGCCGACTCATTCCTCACAACTTTACGAAGCCACTCATCACGGACTTCAATTGCCTTAGGAAGTTGACATCAGTTATTAGCAGACTCAGAACTAATCATTACAGAGGGATGAAGACAAGGCCGAGGAATGCACCCCCTGCAAAAATTGCCCCAACACTTTCCTAACACCTAACCACATTCTAGAGTGCCCAGCACTCAATCCACATATTTTGCAATTGGGTATGAAGCCAATGGAGACCAACTTAAGAGAAGTCCTGTACAGTGAAGCGGCGCCATTGCTAGCTGCCGCTATCGCTAAGACTTTTGACTTGATCTAACTTTGATAATAAAATTTTAAATCCATGGACGCTATAAGAACAACATTTAGTACTGCTACTTTCATAGGCTATATGTATCTTTTGCAGGCAGATATGGAGCACGACAATGACTTTCAAGTGTGAGAAAATAATGCGCTTTTAAAGTCATAAAACACTACTCTGCTGCAAGAACGGTTTTTACAGCTGAGTTCAGCAAATGTCAATGAATTTATTTATTTCATAATTTCTTCTAAATCCATTGGTAAAGATCTTATAGATGAAATTACAGTAAGGGAATGTAAAATTATTGGTTCAACTCTCTCCGAAGTGCAAAAAACACAACTCATCATTACCGATAACAATCCTTTTGAATTATTTCCGTCGCAAAAAAATTGCCATCAATCGTCTACCATACTCAGATTTTAGAGATATGAAGCAGTTGTAATGGATCGGCTTCATGAGTAGAAAGGACTTTTGACTTGATCTGACTTTTATAATAATATTTTAAATGCATGGAAACTATAACAACAACAACAACTATTAATTACTGATCTACGAAATGCATGCAGTCATTGCGAGGGATGCTTACGGTTGACCCTGAGCTGCAGGTCGGCCCTGGCCCGTCCGTGGGGGTTGTTGACGACGCACGAGTAGTTGCCGGCCATATCCCTGGTGACGGTGGTGTTGAAGGAGAGTACGCGCGACCTGGACAGCACCGTCTCGCCCACCGTCCACAGGTAGTGGCCTGGGGGGAAGGCGGACGCCGAGCACACCACGTCCTCTGGGGTGTCCCCTTCCATCACGTCCAGCAGGCTCAGCGACACCTGGATGTTTTCCGGTGGATCTGGAAAAAGACAACACACATGTGAGCATTATTGATCCAGAGATATTTAAGTACATTTGGGTTAAAAATCATATCAATGAACGACTATTTTATTTTTCTTCTAATGCAGCTGGCAAACACTTAGACAACTGTTTTGGATACCTTAAGACTTTACTCAATTTGCATTACCCATGGGGAGCGTATAACTTGAAGATAAGCCACGGACGCTCAGTAGCAATGCCCCTGCAACAATATATGATCCTGTTAGACCGGGACCTCCGGTTTGAAGTGGATCCCAAACCACTACAAACATTCATGACACCGCCGGAACTCGAACCCAAAACCTGGGGTACCGAGCGCGAGAGCGCTAGCCACTCGGCCATTCAGGCCTATTTTTTTCTTCTAGGATATGTATCCTACAGTATATTATACATATGTATATAGAATATTATATAAGCAACTCATTCCTATATATAAAATAACGGAATCATGAATAAATATGAATAAAGTCTGTATTTCCGTTTTTAGAAGATATTGCCATTTTTTTAGTTAAACATAAATTTTGGTTTCTGCACTGTTTATCTCCGAATTTTAAAAGCAATTTAAAGTCCCTTTCTGAATTCTATCCCCCTTCCAAATTGAAAACAAAAACTGGATATCGGCATCGACGCAAACAAAACAAGAAAACAAAAACAAAAATAGAAGCAGGCCAATATCTTTTCTCCCAAGAACACACACTCGAATAAAGCAGGACAGTAATTCAAAGAAACAATAGCGCGCACTACGGAAAAAGGAAAACTCTTCCTCCCCAATCCCGGAATTCCAACCCAAAATAAATCTTCCCGCAAAATGCATTTGATCTTATTTTCCCAACGAAAATCCATTCGCGAACCAGAGCGACAAGAAATAGAAAAAAAAAAAACCGAAAAGCCTCGCTTAATTCTTGAATTCTTTCGAAAGTATGGCGTCGGTCGTTCCTCATTTTTTTAAGGTTGTCCCAAATCAGAAATTCTCGGCGGGGGGAATTCCTTGTGATCGAAGTAGAAGTTTTTTTTTTTTTTTTACCGGATATGATAATTATTTTTTCCCACACCGTCACATTCTTGAGTCCGCGGGGTGCAACAAATGTAATTAGAAAGTTGGCGATGGCTAATGACACCAGGAATGTTCATATGTGATGACTTTCGAGTTCTGTACTTCACCTCTGCGGTAATTATTCTTGCAAAGATCGGAAAGCAATGTTCGTCATTGCATGTCAACTTATGCATTGTTTCTTTTTAGTGATGTATCCCCCGTGAATTAAATTCTTTTCATCTTTCCTGACGAAAATAGTTGGTTTTAAAATGCATTCCTTCAAAGGAATACTTACAGTTTAGAAATCTTCCACTTCATTAACTAAACCCTACCAGAAACATTGACACTTGTTGTAGCAACTTTTAGTTTTCCGAAAGAAAAGAAATAGGAATTCTAAAAAAATTTAAAAACCCAGAGGAATGTAAAAAAGAAAAATATAAAATTAGAAAGTTTAAATTGACAGAAACTGTAGCTACTTCTGTGTGTAAAAGTAGCATAAATAAAAGTTTAGTCATTCAATGTTTTTATTGCTAAGTACAGCCCTGATGGCTAGCACCCTGTCCTTCGGTACGACGGATTTCGGCTTCGAGTCCCCGAGGTGCCATGGATATTCGTAGGGTTTCGGAATCAACTTTAAACCGTAGTTCCCAGTCTAATAGGATCGTAGAGTGTTGTGGGAGTAGTTTTACTCGCGTCCGTAGCCTATCTTCAAGCTACACGAGCCGTCTAGGTAGTGCTTAATAAGTCACAGCAGTGCAACCCTTGCTTAGGGCATAAAATTAATTGTCTCTGTACTGCCAGATGCATTAGAAATAAATTTAAAAAAACTCACTAAACTGGGATAACTGAAATAGTAGAAAGATAAATTTATTACTCACTCACCGTGTCTCTCGTACAGTTATTTCCGGGAGCTCCGTTGAGTGATTCCTGCAAACTACGCTTCGCAATTTGCACAATCCACACAAGCTGATGGTTACAATGAAAATCGCTCAATTATCTTGCGTGGCATTTTCTTTTGGGTTTCGAGGACCGAAATATTCTATTCGGCCATCAGGAATCTCAAGTTGTAGTCTAAAAGTATTATTTTTTCTCATGAGTGCTAAGCGAAACCTAATGTAGGATAACTGTTCGCTTATACGTGAAACATGCTTGGTCAATGCTTAGCCTAGTGGTAATGCAGATATATAAGAGAGAACAGAATGCACGAATACACTTAAGTGTGCGTTGCCGTTATTGATTTCCGTAACCAGATGTCTCTCTATATTATAGCTTATGTTTTAGATTAACTGTCAGAGTGTTTGACGAGAGTTCTTACTTTCATACGAGAAAAAAATACTGTGGGTCATTACATTTGCATATTTGCTTATCCACTAGTAAGCGACTTGGGGGCCAAGTGATCAGCGCTCTGGCCTTTGGTACCATAGGCTTCAGATTTGAATTCTGGCCGTGGCATGGATGTTTGTGAGGGGTTCGGAATCCCTGTTAAACTGTAGAAACCGCTCTGAATAGCCCTCGTGTGCACAAGATGACCGTAGAGCGATAAGCCAATCTAAACAGCCCACGAATAGTTTGCCAACTGTCCTGTTGTCTTAGCATAAATAATAAATCACCAAATCTCCAATGAATAAAGAAATATGTTGAGATCAAAGCGTGAATTCACTAATGAATTCCGATAACTGTAAATGAAATTAATTGGAAAAACTGGCAAATTTATTTAGAGTTACAAATGATATTTTTTTTATAATTCAATATAAATGAGTATTTAATCTACGAATTTATTATTTAATTGATAGGTTAGATTAATTTTGGAAAAAAAAAACAAATCTAAAAGTGAATATTCACTCCTCTATTATTATTCAAAAAACTAATTAAAGTCAAATATTTTCTAAAAGAAAAATTAGTATATAACGAGATTTTTCATTTCGGAAATTAATTTATAACATTTCACTGAAGAAAAATTTATAAATAATGGTTTTGAAATCCTAAGAGTTAAAACATTTATCTTTTTTTTTCTTTTTGAAATCTGAAAGATTATTCGTGAATGTTTATGGATGGAAACCGCCTTAAATCCTTTGCCCCTGTAATGGAAGCCATCTAAAAAGCATATTTCTCGCATCTTCAACATTTATGAATTACAACACCCATTTATCATCCATGATCACCGCCAGTTCTTAAATTGTTTTTGCAAGCTCTCGATTTTTCTTAAATGCATTACCCTTTACCTCCATGTATTAAGATATAAATAAAAAAATCTATCAATTAGGAGTGAAAATCGCGAAGATATTGACCGCGTCAAATTGCGAAAGAATGAGATATGTAAAAGAAATTCAATAAATTATTTTGTGTATTTTTTTTTCTGAAAGGAATTAGAAAGCTTCTTTAGATAAATTTTCCTTTTGAATCTTCTATCTTTGTTCGCGAAAAAGAATAGGAGTTTATGAACAACACCTGATCGCTGCTAATAATTCTTTTTTTACTGAATGTGGGCACTTAAGATTCGTTGAGTTACTCCATACACCATTTGCGGCCTGATGCCCAAGTCGCTACAGCTCTGGCGTTTAGTATCCCAGGCTTCAGGTTCGAATGCTGACGGTGGCATGGGTGCTTGTGAGTGTTTCGGAATCCACGTTAAACTGTAGGTCCCGGTCTAGTTAATCCAAAGTAGGCCAAAATGACCGTAGAGAGACAGACCAAACCAAACCATACACCATTTTACCTTAACTTATGTTTTCATCCGCAAAACACTTTCGGATGATGACAGTTGACGGACAAAACAGGTATACAAAAGATTCTACTTAATTCAGGAACATCACAAGTAGAAACGTGTCCCCCTTTCCTAAGGAACTGAAAGTTAGGACAAATATCCCCGGCCTTTTCCATCTTAGAGTAGCTCGCAGCTTGCTTTATTTAGATTAGTTTGTCACTCTACGGTCCTTTTTGCGCACTTTAGACTCATTAGAATGGGACCTACAGTTTAATGTGGATTCCGAACGACAAAAAAACATTCATGCTTCCGCCAGGATTCGAACCAGAAACCTGTCATACCGAGCGCCAGAGTGATAGCCACTTGGCCATGAGGCCGCGTATCGCCGCTTAAATTCTTTTCCATATGCGCATTTATTTGGAAAACCTAAACATGTTACGAAGCGATCATTTTGTATGAAGTACAATAAAACATTGCAAATATTTCCTATAAATGAACAATTTTTTTAATCACTTTGTTGGGAAAATATTACACAGAATAAAATTAATACTATGTAAATTCCAAATATTTAGGAAATTTTAATTTACATTTATTTACAGCTAAAAAAATAAATAATTTCTTTTGGAAATCTTTGTGGGATAGCAGGCATATTTCTCCCTCCGCGCCAACAGTAAAGAGTGTTGGCAAAAATCGCCAAACTACCATCCCATATTTTAAACCAAAAATTCTGAAGTACATGCTTAAAACTCATTCTAAATGAGTGCAGTGTATTCCATAGTGCAATATGAGTTCAATTTCCGCCAGTAAACAAAGAAGCCAGTCCCGTACAAATGGCAGAGTAACCCTGAAAGTGACCATCCATCACGTCATACCTGACAGTGTACAGGGACGATTATAAAAGGGGAGTGAGGTATATGATCCCGTGAGGATTATGGTTGCTTCAAACTGAAATGCGAGCTATTTTATGAGAGACTGGAATGGGGGGGAGTAGCTACACGGTACCCATCTCGTGCTATCTCAATTTAGAAATAATTCGGAAGTGCCACCCAAAAGTTTTTTTTTCCCAATTGAGTAACGGGGACTTGTTAAGACTATGATAATTCAGGAACCATGTATAAAATTACAGTTGTACCTCGATATACATACATCTTTAATTCAATCCAGATCCCATGAACTTTGTACCTTACTTTACTTTTGCCTTCTCCTGAGGATACTTCGGAAATGTGACATTGTCTAGTGGATTCAAACATTGTCATAAAGGCTTGTTTAGACTTTGTTGTCCTGGTGAGATATCTTGGACATCCATCCATTTGGCAAAGTTTTAAGCGCGCACCTATTCGCATACCAAACAAAATGTTTCACGTTCAGATGGAACCTATTTCAAAGCACATATTGAGGACCCCTCGATGCCTTCACCTTCTTTCAGGAAGGAAGCTTTCTGTTCTTCTTCACTTGTCAGGATTCTAAAACGAATTATTTTCGTTCCAAAATACAAGTGCTCTGTCTAACAGCCGTGCTCAAGTCTCATAAATAATAGTATTTAGCTTACCTGATGCAATGATCCATGACACAATGGTACCATGACACTATGATAACATGACACCATGCCATGACACCATGATCCATGACAACATGATCTATGATACCATGACACCACGATCCATGACACCATGATCCATGATCCATGACACCATGAGTGAGCATTACAGATTTTGAGATGCTAAAAGTGTACTCACACTCTATCCTGAAGAGGGTGGAGCTGTGGACGGGGGGTCCTAGGGGGTTGGCAGAGGATCGGCAGGCGAAGGTGCTGAAGTCGAAGGAGGAAGCGGGCAGGTGGCTGAGGCTCCAGGAGAGGCTGCTGACGACGGAGCGGAGGACGTCGCGCCTCGGGTCCGCCTCCAGCACCAGGGTCTCGGTCACGAAGAACTTGGAGTCGAGAAGAGAGTCCTGGCCCCGGAACCACGTCACCGAGCACAGGGGGTCACACTCCACGTGGCACACCAGGCGGACGGCGCTGGCGTTGCGCGCCGCCCCGCTCTCGGGGGCAGGGCGCGCACGAAGGAGGGAGGGGCTGCCGGGGGAAAATATAAATAAATAACAGAAATATAAATAAATAACACAAGCTGAATGACAGGAGCTCATTAGAAAAGATTTGATAGAATTTAAATACACTACTAGCCATTAAAATTGCTACGTTAGGAAGAATTACAAATAACAAAATAATATTCATTGGACAAATATATTATACTGGAAATAACAAGTGATTCAGTTTTCAAGAAATTTGGGTGCATAGATGCTGAGAAATCAGTTCCCAGAACAACCACCTCTGGCAGTGATAACAGCAGTTATACGCCTAGGTATTGAGTCAAACAGAGATTGGATGGCATGTACAGGCACAGATGCCCATGCAGCTTCAACACGATGCCACAGTTCATCAACCGCAGTGGCTGGCGTATGGTGACGAGCCAGTCGCTCGACAACCATTGAGCAGATGTTTTCTATTGGCAAGAGATACCGGCGTGCAATACCGGCAATACCGTGCAATACCGGCAACGTGCAGTCATGCATTATTCTGCTGAAATGTAGGATTTCGCAGTGCTTGAATAAAGGATAGAGCCACGGGTCGTAACATACCAGAAATGTAAAGTGCACTGTTCAAAGTGCCATGAGAACAATAAGTGACCGAGACGTGCATCCGATAGCAACCCATACCTTCATGCCAGGTGATGGGCTAATATGACGATGACAAATGCACTAATAATTTGTTACTTAAAAAAACTTCATTATTAAATTAAAAAATTTCATGAAATTGTTTGTGGATACACACAATTTTTTCCTTTTCCATCTGGTGTATAAATATAGATTTTTAAGAATAGACGGCGTAAAAAAAAAAGCTCTTTGTGGGTAAAACAGGATTCAGGTACGCTGACACTTGCCACTGTCTGGCCTATGTGGTAGGCATTTTTTAAAATGCTTAATATATTAAAAAAATTTTACATTCAAAATAAAACATATGATAAATTGGGATTTTTGCCCCCGATCATTAACCCTCTCTTTTAAATTTTTTATATGTGTGGTAGAAAAGAAATCGAAAATGCCATTGCACTAAGTGCGTCAGGATCTATAAAAATTGCTTATAAAAATCATCCGAACCCTTTCATTTCAATGAGGTAATTAAAGGGAGAACATCAGAGGGAATCTCCAAATAAATAAGGTCTTACATAAGCGATAGCCCACTACGTGGCGGATTTAAGATCTGCAGTTTGAAACCGCAAACATGTAAATGACTAACAAAGAAACATATGTTGAATTTTACATATTAGAAAAATATGGGTCTAATATATGGTTAATAATAACATACACCCCTAACTGTGTATACATTTGGGGTAAAATAATATAAATATATATAATATAATATAATATAATTAAATAAATATTTAACATATATAAATATAATATAAATATATAATAAATATTTATAATATATATATAAATAATATAAATATATTATAAATATATGGTTATACATCCCACAATATTTGTGACCAAAAAAAAAATTTTCAAGGCTGTGCAAACGACGTGAAAAAAATGAAGAATACTGCATTCGACTAAAATATTTTCAACAAAAAATGTGCATTCGTGATGTGCAATGTGTTCAAAACGTTTTTATTACATACGACCGAAAAATCATTGCGTGTCAAAAACGTGCGGATATCCTTATCATTTACAAGGATTTGCTATTATTACATGATTTGTCAGCATTTTATCTGTGTCATTTTGTTTGTTCGTCTATAATGTGGATGAAAATTTACATGACAGAATTATGCAATCCTACTGAAAGAATTATATTCTTTAGTAGATAACATATATATTCGAAAATTCATGTAGATACTTTTCATTTAAAAATATCATATATTTCTACGTATAAGTTGATGTTTTTTAAAAATTTTTAATGCTAGATTATGGGGGTCGGCTTATATACGGCAACGTTATTCAGCAAATGGGATTACTTGAAGTTTGACCTATAGGAATTTCTATTCTTGATTATCTTTCAGGCAGACTATACAATGGCACAGAAAATAAGACTTGCACAGATACCACAGATCATACAAAAGACGATATCTGAATGGAAAATGCGCATTTTCAGACAGGATTAGCTGATCTATAACTATCATCTTTAGAATCTGGCATTTTACTTTACGGAAATTTTGTTGGGAAACACTCCACTATTGCTTGAGTGGTTTGCAACATTTTAGTCCTCATGGATACATGACGGAACATTACATATGTTTTTTCATATCGGCTTATATACGGGTTTCAAACTTTGGCTAAAATTTTTTAAGGAAAAAGGCACTGCTGTGTTTTACACAGATTGACTTATATACGATATATAACAGCAGTATATACCTATTATAATGAAAGTACTTGGCATAAATGGACAAGGTATAATATCCAACATGGATTCAGTCGGATTTATTTTTATCTATTAGTGATGGCTTAAGTATATGTACGAGTATAAAAAACATTTTAACTTTATAAAAAGGGTAATTTAAAGTGTAGGCGCTTTTTAACTTCTTTCTCATCTCTACTCAATAGCAACCGAGTTTGCTGCCTTTTCATTGGTTATCAGTTCGGGTTTTTAGCAGTTCAGTGCTATATCTAAAGTTGGCATACTAATTTTCCTTTAAATGAAAATTTTTTCAATTATAAAAGTAAATAAGGAATTTAGAAAACATTTTAAAGTGAGCAGAAATTATTTATTATAAATTCCACATCATTTTTGCAATATCATTGAATCCTGGTGGGTTTTTTTTTTTTTTTTTTTTTTTTTTTTGGCAATATAGAGCAATTCTTTCTAATTCCACTCATGAAAAAAATGATTTAGGGCTTGAAATTTAAAAAGAAAGCAGCAGATGACTGTCAAAATAACATGCAAATTAAAAAGAGAATGGCCCACCCTATATGATGTCATAACATTACCACGAATGTCTTTAGATGCAGATAGCATCTTCAAGCTACGAAAGTGATTCTGAACCAGTTCTCCACATGAATATCAGCATATTTATCCATGATGAATAGTTTTAAATGTACATTTTGGAACCTCTATAAACAAATAAAACATTTGAAAATGTTCCGCTGTGTCAATCCAATTTTTCCTTATTTGTAAAACCCATTTCTAACCGCATTGTGAGGCTTTGATGTACATATTTCCTATTTGAGACTTTTTTATGTGGTTGTTATTAGGCACCTAATTTTTCTTTAATAAGGAATTAAATATTTTTTTTTCAAAAAACGCAGTAACATCTGTAATCATTACGTTATAAAATAAACAAAAAAAAAAAAAAAAATTACATAAATTTTATTTACCAACAATAAAGATATAATACTTTATTACTTTACATAACTGAAAACTAAATGGATTTTTAAAAATATTTCTTCATGGAATCTCTAATTACAATAAGAAAAATTACTTCTTAAAACTTCTATATAAATTTTCAAGAAATAGTTATCCAAAGATGCTCCATAACTGAGCTTGCTTTACTGAATATCATCACTCATTTAAACGCATTTAACTTCGCAGTTTGCTCTAATTCTGCTTTTCAAGTCTCGCCCATCTATTCATGTGTGTGTACGGTCACCGTTAAGAAGGGGGGATAGAGGGGGGGGAGGTAGAGGCAAGATTAAATTCTGTTAATGATACACCCTCGCATGTTCCTCAGAAGTTCGGAGTTTGGACAACTTTTGCCGCGAAGTGGAGGGATTTATCCGCTAATAAAATTAATTTTTAGACTTGAAGGAGGCTTCAATTTCGGCGCGGAGGGATATCCGAAATTAGTTTAGCGCTTCATTTGCGGTGATGAGGGTCCCCCGCGTTGTGTTAGGAGTTGGAACACTTCAAAGAATTTTAAAAAGAGTTAACTTATTTTTTTTTTTCCCATTGAATTTAAAATTAGAATTTTTAGTTCAATAAATTATGGTAATTATTCATTTTGTTAAGTTATGTTAGTTATGTCAAGGAAGTCCGATTAATTTAAAAGACATATTAAACAATCCAGTATTTTATAAAAGTCATGGATACTCACTCACAAATTTTAATTAATTATGTTTAAACATTTTCTTTTCCCTGGATTTGATTGGTTTGATTTGTTTTGTCGCTCTACGGTCATCTTGTGAATACTTTAGGATACACAGACCGGGACCTACAGTTTAAAGTAAATTACAAACCACTCACAAACATCCATGACACCGTCAGGAATTGAACCTGAAACCTGTGGCACCAAAGGACAGAGCGCTACCCAATTGGCCATTAGGCCACTGTCTTCCCGAGATGATTTGGTAGGCTTCCTGTCTAATATGACTACTACTACTACTACAACACCACATCACTGTGCCTAGAGCTGAGTGGCCCCTTTACAATTTGGCAATGATGTGGGTGAGAAGAAGTCTGATTGGACTCTGTGACGCTCTGCTACTCTAAGAGACAGGGAACTACGGTTTAAAGTGGATTCCGAACCACTACAAACATCCACGGTACATCCGGAATTCGAATCCGATACCTATGGTACCTGTGTCACGCTTTCATCAGGTCCCCATGTCTAATATGACTGTAAGAGTGTTGATCGTATGACTCACAACACTGCACCGTAAAAAGGAAAAATCTCCTATCTCGAAACCTGTCAGCAGACAGACAGGTCTTTGTCCACAATGGGGCTGATGCGTAAATGATGATGATGATTTTATTAAATCCAACTAGGATGGGACAATGTAGATTCTAATGTTGGTTTAAGTCAAGAAAATAATATTAGTTACTATGTTGCAAGAACATAAATCAATTTCAATATCCGCATAAATTAACAAAATTCAATAAATAAGCTAATGAATGAGGCAGAAGTTAGTCACAGTGAAAAAACATTTAAATTCAACGACAACATGAATTAAAACAATGTTCAGTAAATAAGCCGATTCATGAAACAGAAGTTAGCCATGATATTGCAAGACCATTGACGACGTTCAGTTAGCAACAGGAAATAACAAGCAATAAATGAGTCGATTTCTGAAGCAAAATTATGTAACGATATGACAAGAGTATTAACCAAGTTTAATAGATACAGGAATATTGAAATCATCAATAAAAAATTGCAATGACTGTGCAGTTTTATATTAACTAATTCTTCTACAATATTCTAGTTTATTCAGCAATCAATTAAGAAAAATCTGTCTAATCTTATCTTCTATCTACAGATTTTTGTTATGCAATGAACTGAAATAAAAATTACAGAATTTTTTTTTACCAACAATATAGGTATAATACCTTCTTACTTTACATAATAGCAATAAAAACTAAATGGATTCTTAAAAATATTTCCTCATGGAATCTCTAATTTCAATAACAAAAATTACAAAAATGTCCTATATACTTGATGTCCTATATTTCTTACCATGACATATCAGTTCTCCTATACTAAATACCACATGTTAATTTATAAGAATTTTCAGTGCAATATTTTTATAAAACCATGAAATGTTAATGTTCTAATAGAAAGCTTGTGAAAGTATAATTAGAACAAAAAAAATTCCAAAATACTATCCCATTATTGAGTAGGGGCGTTCTATGGTATGGCACAAAATCTGAAAGTCAGCTAATTGCAATCTTTCGAAAATAAGTCGCACATCCATCAGATGGCAAAGCAAAACCTGCAGAATTATTTTATCTGCCTCCCGCTAATCCCCGACGCGGCTTCTGCAGTCGTTTTCTTTTCGCATCAGTGGACCGCCATCCACTGATTTACCTGATAACTTAAGGAACGGATGTCGGACAATTTCGAGCGGAAAATCCCATTAGTTGGAACTGTCAGGAGGAATTTCTTGCTGCGTTGTTTATCCGGCGAACAAGTCCGGTGACGCGGTGGTCCTTAGTTTGGTGGATTTGCGGAAAAACGTGTTCCCCGGATTTGTTCCAGGAGAGACGGTATCGGTTTTAATTCTCGGTGGGCTTAGGATTTCTAGTCGGCATTCATTATTTTTTTCTTAGCTTCTTTTCAGGATTGTAAATAAAGACTTCATCAAGACGTGTATTAAATTCCATAACATACAATGTTAATGCCTCATAGATAATTATAAGTAAAATAGTACTCAAAATATACACTCAAGAGCCAAAACATTATGACCACCCCTACATTTTGCAATGAACTCGCCTGGATGACGTGGAAGGCACGTGATCAGGTGGAAGTGGTATTTAACTGGTATTAAGTGGTGGTATTAATCCATGCCAAGGCGGGTTGAAGTTGTGTTGCGCGCCAAAGGTGGGCCAACTCGTTATTGACAGGTGGTCATAATGTTTTGGCTCTTGAGTGTATAGTTTTGCTAGCTGCTATAATAGCAACTAGTTGTGTCAGTATGTAATACCAATCTCTCTTTCAATTATATTAGTTTATTTACAATACTTTACACGTACAATAATTTGATACACTTGACATCCTGTGCCTCTACTACAATTTCAATTTTATCTAATACTTAATAACTGCAAACACATAACATACAGTCCCTGACCGTATTTCTAGCTCGAACGATCCTAGCGTTCTCCTCGTGGTGAGGGGCCTGAATGGCCGAGTGGCTAGCACTCTGGCGCTCGGTACCACAGGTTTCGGGTTTGAGTCCCGGCGCTGCCATGGGTTCAGAATCCACTTTAAACTGTAGGTCCCGGTCTGTTTAGCCTAAAATGTGCATAAGATGACCGTAGAGCGACAAACCAAACCAAACCAAACCAATCTTCTCGTGGTCTTTAAAATCTAAAACCGCATCTACTTACCACACTGGACCACACAATTAAAGTCCCGGTTACTGGCCACAGTCGCGACCTCTCGCGGCTATATAATAATAATTAAACCTTACAATTTGGATCTTGTTAAAAGAATTACTGGTTTAAGATGCAATTTTAAGGTGCATGCAGAAGTAGTCGATAGTTTTTCATTACTTCAATTTTAAGAAAAAAATGCATGCAATGATTTTGATATTAAAATTTATGTAAGATGTTTGTATTGCATATTAATATATTTAATTTGTCTTTTAATTGAAATATCGAAATAGAATATATGCTTGTAAGAGGTTTCCATAAAATATTTTTTAAAAAATCAAACTATTTGCAAATACTTGCTACTACTGCACCACACCATATCACATGACTGTGCCTAAAACTGACTTGCCTCTTTACAGTTTGTGAATGATGCGGGTGAGAAATCTGATTGGGCTCTGTGACGCTCTACTATTTCGTGAGACCGGGATCTAAGGTTTAAAATGTATTCCCAACCACTACAAACATCCACGGCATAGCCGGAATACGAACTCAAACATGTGGTACTGAACCCCACAGCGCTAGCCACTCGACCATATGGCCTTCCAATTGCAAATACTAACAGAGACGAATAATATTTACAACGGAACTTAGAGACACATTTTACTCAGAGTGTGAAAAAGTTCTCAAAAGTTTCAAACTATGTTCGTTCAACGTCAAAAGTCCTTAACTTCTAATGGAATTTCTGTTCCTCTTCATAAGCAATACTTTTCTAGAACATCATCATCAAGGATGAGTCAAATGCAAAATACCAGTGTGTAGATGTAGCATCAACAGCTTCATCTGATTGGTTCAAGGTTCAACATAATGCTAGCAGAAGCAAATAGTTTTTAAAAACGTTATAGCTTCAGTGCTTTAGATTATTACATGACATCATTACTGTAAAATAGAGTTGCAAACACTACAAAAAAATTCGTCATCAGAATCATTGTTGTAAAGGACAAGACAGACAATCCAGCCAGATTGCTCAAAAGTGTGGCAAAGTCTTTGATTCGTTGCTATCAATTATAAAAAACTACAATTGACTACAACTTTTAATATCTACTTTGAATCTTTCTCTAACTCCTGATAACTTTACTATGTGGAAGTAATGGCACAGAAGGAATTCCGTTTTAAATGGTACATTCCTTTTACTATAGATTTTATAATGTACAACTATTGTCTTTACTAAAAGCTTGTATTTTGAGATGCCAGCGAAAAACACTTTTAACGCTGTTTTTGATATTTGATAAACTTTGCTCGAATTATTAAGTTAGGATTGATTGCAATTATCTTTTACGTTAAAATAAAGATGTTATTTTTTCTCTGTCCATCTCTTCAGAATTATGCCAAGCACGAACGCAAACACGTGAAATTCTTACCCTCGGTTGAGAACGTCTTTCCGAAGGTGTGTGCAGAATGCCCAAACACAGATGGAGCGAAAAAAAAAATTCAAATGATATACGCGTCCGGATTTTTCCGGAAGCCTTATCCGAAACCGGAATATCGCATTCCTTCTAAACATTCCCCGAAATCCCCCGGAATAAATTTTCCGTCCCGTGAAAATTCTCCGGGAAAAAAAAGGAACGTTTAACTTTATTTCTTCTACTGGAAAAAGGGAAGAAGAAGAAAAAAAAAAAGAAGAAGAAGCGCAAAGAATGAAACATAAACTCGGGAGGAGATCTGTTTTCTTTAGTTTTTGGTTGCCGCTTCTGAGAAGACGAATATAATAGGAGAGGGAACAGAAACTCGTCTTCCTCCCACTCCTCACTTCTCCTGGAGAAAAAAAAATTAGGAAACACTCCCGTTCTTGCAAAGGGAACGCTTTTCCGATGCAAATAACCCACAGCCAAGGTTCTGCAAACTTGGAGCAGGTCCATTCTTCTCATTTAAATCCTAGCGCCAGTTGTGTCGCCCACTTCGATGATTCCAGGAGTGATATTTTCCAATGAGCTCCCGAATTCTCATGCAAATCCTGCTCAGCGAGAAACAATGGGCTGCGGGAATTAAGCCCCTCTCCCGGATGTTCCCGGATCCTGTAAGAGGATTTCGGTTTCCCGACACGGGCTCCACGAATTATTTACTTCCAGAAACAAACAGGGCCACACAAAAATCGAACTCTCCCGGATTTTTCTGGAGCGCATTTTTATATAAGTGAGGGCTGCTTAATTTGGGCGAGGGCATTTTTTGGTGGCGTGCCCATGCAGTATGGAGAAGGGAATTAGAGCCGTGTGCAATATGCGGGCGCATGCAAATGCGATTGGCGAATCAATATCGGGCAGAAGAGCATTATTTGACTTATAAAAGTTTTATGTTGGTTTGAAGCTGTTCATTTGAGAACAGACTAATGAGGTACTACGCATTCCAATAATAACTGCATTTTTAGCAAGAAAACCATCTTTTCAGTTTGGTTCTTGCCTTCATCCATCTGCATGATTAGCATATAGCTTCATGAGTTCGTTAAAGAAATGTAACTATTCGTAAACTAAATATAAATTTTCTTAAACATAACAAGCGGATATTTATCACGTTTTCAAAATAATAATAATTTCCACTATTGTTTGAATACACTTACATAAACTAGCATCATAACTGCCAACTTTTCAAGAACCTAACACTTTTATAACACTTCCCTTCGATTCCTTTCCAAAGAGATCTGTTATCGTATATCTGGCATTGTAGTAAATGGTGTTTCTTTGTGCAGCTGGATCTGGGCTGAGAAGTCAATCAAGTTGAGAATCAGTGAAGAGATCAAGTTGAGGTTCACTTTTAGCAGCACACATATTTATTTTTACATGCGCACAAGTACGAGCACAACGCACTACAATAGTTAATATACAACAGACATTTAAAGACATGTACTTATATTTAAGTGGAAGGGTTCCACTTCTCAGCGGTAATTATGGTTACTCAGTTACATGCTGGACAGCTAACTAGTATAATTTCTCTCTGGATGAGAGTCTATAGGTCAATTTATGCACATGATGGTGCTAACTATGGCTTCTCTCGGGGTGAGAGGCTGTAAACTAAACGTCTATGAGGAAAAACTCGAGAGGAGAGCTGATAACTAACGGCAGCTCTTGTTTTGGCGTAAGTCATCTCTGGCAAGAGTCTCGGGGCCAGCTATCGATTTCTACTGTACGACGAAAAGGAATCTCTTGCAGTGAGTAGGAGGAAATATTGTTGCGTAGGTGGAACCATGGTTACGGCATTTATTTATTTAGTTGCACTTAAACTGTAAATGCTTGTATCGGAAGAAATCTGCAGATTGATCTTTAAAAATATAGTACTGGAAAATCTCACAGAATGGGACGTATTAGCAATGACAATGCAATGGAATTTTTTTTAGGTTTTTTTTTTTTTAATTATCCAAGTAATAAAAAATAATTTTTTATTAAAAAATATATATAAAATGATCTGTGAAAAAAAAAACCCTATTACATTTCATACATTTTGTGGAAAATTTGTACGGTGGGAATTTCTGATATGGCAAAAACTATACCAGCCTTTCATTCATTACGTTATAATAACATTGATCTTTCATTCTGTTACTATACCATTGCTGACGCTTATTACATTATGATACCATTTCTTTGGTTCATTGTGTTATGAAAACATTGCTGTAGCTTACTATGCTATGATAATATTGCTGTCGCTTATTACGTTAAGATAACATTTCCTTGGTTCATTTCATTATAATACCAGGTCTGGAGTAGCTTGATGAATGGCCAATTGGATTTCCAAACTGTAGGAGTTGGGTTCAAAACTTCGAAGCGATGATGAACAGAAAGATTTGATAAATAACGTTGTCGAAGAGCTTTATAAATCCAAAGGTTTTTAAGCATTTACAATGGACAGTAGGAGATAAAAAGAGAGTGTAAACCTTCAGGGTACGAACACAGATTACTGTGGGTGCGATTTGCGCCAATCATAGACTGATGGTGAATATTCTGCACATCTGTTGCTTCACTGAAATTAACGCCATTAAAACTATAGCTCATCCAAACCATTTTAAAATCAAAGAAATAAATCTCATATGTATGTTTAAACTGACTCTTTAATTTCAGGACATATATAGCCATTGATAACTTGAATGATGGATTGCTTTCGTAGAGGGGCTTCATAAAGGAAACTGATTGCATCTATAGTAGGTTAATAAGTCAAACTCACAAGGATCACAGTTTCACAAGGATTTTACTAGTTGACTATTTTGAGTCTTATTATTTAGTAGTGATAATGATCATTATTAGTTTAATTAGTAATGATAATGCTGATGATTAATTTGGTTATTATCTCTAATTATGCCTGGAGAATAATGCATGTCCATTTTATATTTCAACTCATCGTGGAAAAGGGCTAAGACGATGGAGTCAGTAGGACATCATGGAAAAGGACATGAGGCTAGCAGAAGGACAGGAACATCATGGAAGGCTTAAGAAGTTGGACTTTTGGTTCTCTCTCACTTTAGACTATCATGAATAAGCACCCTAAGATCAGAGAGTGATTGATTTATACTTTCCTAGGGTAAAGATAATTTCTCAAGTGTTTTCATGAGTGGGTGATTGTTCCAAATTACGATGGTACCGGGAAATAACGTTGATACACGAAATTAATAATAGTCCTATTCTAAAATTGTTTTCTGGTATATTGGCTAAAATTGAAAAATTCATATTACACCAGAAATGAATAAAAAAATTTATAACTTCATTTCATTCGTTTTTATCTAGAAATGATATGAAGCAAACATGATCCGATAAAAACTGACACGTCAGTCCCTAATACCGCCCGAAGATCTTAAGCACACTTCCCCCTCGCCCGCATTTAATACCCAGCAAAACAAAAACCCATTTTCGGAAAGCGGGGGCGAACAATCTCGGCGGGAAATCCGAACACACTCTCCCGATTTTCGCTCCAGAAATCCCACCGGAGTCGGCCCTGGAACAAGGAAAACAAAAGGAGTCACCGATACCGATTATTCGGGAGCCATCTGGCTCGGAGCCACCTGTGCCTTTTTCTTGGCCCTAATCCACTCGATTCAACAGGGTCGGCAGCTGCGGGTCCCAGATAAGGAGGGCCGGGGGGTCAACAGGAAGAAGGGCCTAATCCTGCAGGCTGCACTCGCCCGTTAAGGCGCCTATTTATGAAATAATCTCCAGAAGAATAAATGTCGCCGCCGTTTCGTGCCTCTATTTTGGGAGCAAATGCATAGACTTAGCGAAGAGATCATTCTGTTCTTATAAGGGCCAAAAGGAAGACGTGACAATCAGAGTAGTTTGATTTTGGTTTTTTAGATAGTTAAATGTCTTCTCACTTCAAAGTATGTGTTATTTATTGGTAAACAAAATTAAAATAAAAAAAATGCAAGACATTTTATAATATATGGGCAAGTGATCTTTCCTAAAGTTTAGCCAATTTTATTTACAGAAATTATTTATTCTAATATTATATATATATACAACTTAATTAAATGAAAAGCAAAAAGTAATTATTTTAGTTATAGAAATATATCAAATATAAAAAGAGAAAAAAATAAATTCCATAACAAATAAATTAAATATCAAAAAGCCTCCAACTATCAGCGACTGTGACATTTCAAATTTCATCGCAAATTTCAAGAGGCTTACAACTGCATGTTTCATGTTGAAATCATAAATGCGTGGAACTTTCATGCCGACAATTTCATATCACATATACATGAAACTTTCATACTGAAATCATACTGCAATTTTAGTTCCACATGCAGCGTCTTGTTCATACATATGACAACTGACTTACAGATGCAACGCAAAAATATCGCAAGACGATCTAAGAAACTATTATTCGCAAGAAAAAGATATGGAAATACCTACTATGGAAACCTATACATACAAAATGCAGTTTGGACATTTCTATTTTAGAATACAGGACATTTTGAACTAAAGACATTTGCCATTATATACACAGAGTTAGCGTTACACAGTCCCTAGGGCTAATGATACGGTGCACCCATATGGAACGACCAGGCCAAGGTTGGTTTTCAGCAGACTGTGAAAGGATTTATTACGTTGTCCTTGGTTATAGACACGAAAACTTTCACTTTCAAACTAGGATTTGGTCTTGAACATTCCTCGTTTGGAAATCCGACGCATTAACCAATTTTAGCAAGCAGAAGGATCAGTATAGAATCTAGAGGCAGGCGTAGATTGCTGTCATTACTTATCGTTGACAACTGTGATAATGCTTTTAAAATATCTCGTATCGGTAGTCTGGCTGCTTTCTGGGAGTTTCCCATATTTTATCTCGTGCATCACTCAAATGTAAAAAAGTTACACATTGAGTCCATATTGAAAGATCTTCCGAAAGGCTACAAGTCAGCCTCGTCCCACTTTCTGAGGGAGGTTTGCGGCATTTATAAATGGAACCCTTATGTTGCACAAAAAAAAGGCAATACTATTGTCGTTATAGAATTCAATATACTTTGCCTTAAGGTCATTTGCCCTTTATAAATACATATGTGGAACACCGCGTACCATTGGCATTCACAAATTTGGGACCTGAATGGCCGAGTGTCTAGCGCTCTGGCGCTCGGTGCCACACGTTTCGGGTTAGAATCCCGGCGGTGCTATGGATATTTGTAGAGGTTCGGAATCCACTTTAAGCTGTAGGTACCGGTCTCCTATGACTTTAAGAGCGTCACGGAGCCAAAGTCAGACTTCTACCTACGGGTGTTCCATCACAACAGAAGCTGCTTTCTTTCTCTTCAATCATGAGTACGTACGGGCTCGTGGGCTTGGCCAGCCAAGTGGGATAAGAAACAATAACAGCAACATAAATATATATGTAACAGCTTTAGTGCTACTCAGGGTCTCGGTTGATACACTACAGCCGTATTTTGACAATATAAAGTGAAACGATCGTGGCCAAGCAACGTTGGATAGACAGTCTTTTTCAAAAAAGTGCAAAGGTTACGGCAATAACGTAAGCACTTTCAGGATTAAGAATTTACCTGACTCGCGGATCACTGACAATGTGTGTAAAGCGAGAATTATAGCCGAAAGTTCGAATCTATCAGGAGTTACTGATGCAATCAGTGTTTTCAGAAATGGGCAGACTGGCGCTGGCAGTTGTGATAATGTATTTAAAGCATCTTAGGCTGTCTGGTGGGTTACCACCTTTTATTCTACAAGTTAATCAAATGTAGATCAGTCACTTTTAAAAAATCCTCCCCACATTATCGGCATTGTAAGCAAAAGGCATTCTCCTCCCGTCATCGAACGTTGGTGGGCTGTTTCTTATAATATACCATAAGTACCACTGATGTTACGTCCTCCGCTTCTAGCTGGTAGAGGCTACATAGCCCTAAGTGCTGGGGCGAAAATTGAAAAGCATAATTATTTATTCTAACCTTCCTGATTTAAACCTGAAAATTTTCAGTTAAACCCACCTTCTCGGGATTCGAACCTAGCTGCCCTAGTTCTTTAAATTCAATTCGCTATCCACTAAGCTACGCTGACCGCACCAAACGCAATGTTATTCCATCTCCCCCTTCCTCCCTTTGTGTTCGATCTGTGCTCTATCCCATCTATCCGCACCCGGACAGTGGAAGGCGTCAGCAAGATTGGGGATTGTCGCGGGCCAATTTGCAGCCTAATGCATTCGAGATGTCACCTTCAACGCTTCCCCATCGCGTTGACATTTCTGATCAAGATTGAGGGATGCAGATTGCGGCCGCGACTTGGGCGACATCGCATCGGATTTGTTGGTCTCCCTACAGAATCTAATGAAGACACAAGTTGCCTTTCGAGTCAATGCTGAATAAATCAATTCGCTCAAATTTAGGTGTCGGACTGCTTCGCACTAAAGCCTGCCCTTCTTTGTCGATAAGGATAAACTCCATCAAATCAAAGTGCTTTCACATACATATCATAACAGCTTATTTATATAAATTCACGTAATTTATTAATTTATAATTTATTTATATAAATCGCAGTAACGAAATATGTTCATATTAGGTTAAAGTTAAACAGATTTTATGAAAATATTTAAATCTGATTTCTATATTTTTTAATAGAAAATTTTTTTTTAATAGAAACTAAATCTCTTTTCTTATATTTTATGAAAATATTTAAATAAATTTCTATTTTTTTTATAGAAAAAAATTTAATCGAATTAATTAATAATTTACCTGAATTCAGATTACTTCACTTAAATGCACTCACCGAAGTCCACCAATGTGTATGTTATGGAATGCTGAGTAATTGGTCTTTTATAGTAGGCGATGCTTAAAATTATTATTGCTTTTAAAGTAGTATATGAACATGTTAAATAACATGTATTATATAGCGTGTTTCATGTTTATAGCATACTATATAACTTGTTACGTAATTGTTTTGTATGTAATCTGAATGGCCAGGTTAGTTCGCAATGATATGTGTTTGTATTTACAAAAGAGAAATTACATCAATAAAATTATGTAAATAATTTAACATAATACCCAGATAAAAAATAAACAACCCAACCAAATATTGAAAGGAACTAACACATCAGAAGAATTTGCTGAGATTAAAATGGTGCTCAAAATAAATGCATATAAAATAATAAATTATAGATTCGGATCAGCAAATACTTCCCCTGTCCAATAGAAACAGTAGCAGTTGATGAACTTAATGTCTCCTACAATAATAGTAGCGAACGAAAATAAATATAAAACGCAGCATTTATGATGAAACAACTGGATTAACTTAAAAATATTACTGTTAATTTTTATTTTGAGTGTTCAAATAGTTTCTTGATTTTTCAATAATTTCATCACTGCTTTGCTTCCCCTAAATGTGTGAGCTTAAAATGGATACGGATTTTCTCGCTTTATGGCTATAAAAAACCATCAAACCATCAAACAATCAATGTATATTTGTTATGTTGCTTTCAGTTTTTACAGTTTTTTAAACAGTATTGTCTTAGAATATCAGCACTAATAAATTAACCCTTTGCACTCAAGGGCTCCGGAGCGGAGCCATTTAAAATTTGTCTTCCAGCTCGAGGGCTCCGCCACGGAGACAATGCAAATAACACTATAAATAATGCGTTTCTTTGAATGCGCATATCAAACTTACAGGTGAATAGGATCTTTTCACTAAAATCGCTTCGAGTTGCTGGTAATACGAATGAAAAGAAACTTCGAGTGCAAAGGGTTAATACTGTTTTTTTCTGTCTGAAAAATTTATTGAAAATTTTAAAATCGATAAAAACGAACTCCTTTGCCAATTGATAAGATTTAATTCGTATTATATTCACAAAACTTTGATGCTCTACAATTGTATCCACCAACCAACATCAATCCTTGAATTGGATTTTCTTTTAATGTTAGTTTGGACACTTTATCAATCTAACGTTATAAAAGAAAGTACCTTAAAACATAAATAAAGTAACCTCCTGTCAGCAAAGAATGTATGGCAAATAGTATGCTCCAGTTAAATTAGCATAACGTAAGAGCTGGATAATGTAGGCTATACTGAAATCAATTTTTTTTTTTTTACTTTGTGAAGCATTAAATTTATCAGGTACAAGACTTCCTAAATGTCCGTTATACAAATTTCATCGAATAAAAAGTCATTTAATACACATACAAGCACAATACCTTTAAAAGTAAATTATTATGCAGAATTCATTTAGTATAAGTTCATTGAACATCAGGTAACACAAAAAATCCATCCAGTATAAGGCTATTTTCTAAATGTCAGTTAAAATACATAATTCAGTGAATGCTAAAAGTCAATTAACCCATGGAATTCATAGATACAAAACAACCTTCTAAAAGTCAATTAGTGCATATATTTCATCAAGTATTTCAAAAACGCTTAAAAGCTTTAAAAGTTAATTAATAGCAGAATGGATAGATAATAAATAGTTTACAGAATACATATACAGAAATACATATACAGAATTTATCGAGTTCAAGATGACTTTCTGAAGACATTTTATTATACATAATTTACTTGTACAAGAGGATATTTTAAAACTTAATTAATACATTGAACAAATGACAATTTTTCAATTCCTACTATTAGTTCACACTTTCTCTCTATATATTTATATATCTTGTTCGAATTTTCAATCGTTCGTAAAATACTTTTTATTCATCCACTCAAGTTCAAATACATTTTTCTTGAGCTTGTAGTGGATGGCACTGATGTTGATACAGTTTTTGCAAATATTTATTCATTCATTAAATTTAATGAATTAATTTTAGTTTTGTATGGGAGACAAAAATATCTCTTATATCAGATATTTAGCTGGATATAAATTTAGGAATAAATACCGTCAGTCGCTGGAAAAAAAATTTGTTTTTTCAGATTCTTTTTTTCCTTTTGGGTTCTAGTCTGAGTCAAGGAGGGAACAAAATAAAAAATGAAACATGTGAATAAATTAGTGTGAGAGAGTGAAAGTGTATGAGAGAATTTTTTGAAACTTAAAAAAAAATTAATGAAAATTATTTATAAAGGACTTTCTGCAATATAGTGAAAAAAAAGTAGGAATTTTTTTATATTACTTTTTTAAAAGTCAATTAATAAGCAGAATTCACCTGCAAGATGATCTTCTAAAATTGAGTTAGTGGATAGATTAAAGGGCGCACTCACCTCTGAGTTTGAGAGAGAAGTGTCCCAGGGGCCCCGTGCCCACGTCGTTCCTGCCCGCACAGAAGTAGACGCCCTCCGCAGAGGCGTTGACGGCGGTCATGACCAGCTCCTGGTTGGAGGAGGCGTTGGTGGCCAGGGGTCGAGTGGGGCTCTCCCACAGGAACCTGGAGGCCGGCGGGTGTCCGGCGTCGTCCAGCTTGCAGGACAGTGTCACGGTCTGTCCCTTCACCGCCGTCGCCTCAACCTGCGAGATGCTGGCGGAACCGGGAGGATCTGTGCAAATTAAAATGACCACTTAAGTATGTCATGTCATTTGCATCCAATGCATTTGCTTGCACGAAAATACACAGTCCAGTCATATTAATGTGACCACCACCTACTTTCGACGTCAACGTGAAATAACCAATCACAAAAGGTAGGTGGCAGCACATTGCAGTGGAGTGTATATAAAGATTTCCACTTAATACCATGTTCCACGCTCCACTTAAAGCCAGAATAGAGTGTATATTCTGACTTTTTACAGGTGGTCACATTAATGTGACTGGACTGTGTATTTGTGGTTTCAAAGTAATGTTATCTCTATGCTAGAGACTAGTTGTGTCAGGATGTAATACCCCTCTCTCTTTCTATTTATATTAGCTTATTTACAATATTAGCACATACATACACATGGCACCCTGCGCCACTTCTACAATAGCATGAATAGTTAAAAACCAAGAACCGGGTCCCGGGTCGGTCTATTTCGTTCAGACGCTCCTAGCGTTCTCCTCGTGGTCTCTGAAGATCTGACCGTATGTGCTTACCACACCGGACCACACAATTAAGGTCCCAGTTACTGGTCACACTCGCGACTTCTCGCGGCTAAATAATAATAATTAAACCTTACAGTAACATGGTTGTTTTGGAATGCTGTACACTTTGACCTGAGGTCATTTACCACTAGAAATGCAGAATCAGCACTACACAGAATCCTATGAGGACTTGCTGCATTGCAATACGTATTGTGTTGTTGCAGTTTAGAATGAACAAATACGACGTGTTGCCTAAAGTATTGGCAATCAAGCAAATATTTTTTCGTTTTGCATTCGGATCCGACGTCATATGCTGAAGGCATGTAATGGGTCGTGACGTCGGGCACGGAGGTATAAATGGATATGTAAATCAAGTATTGTTAGCTCGATGGTCGGCTGGCTACTGGTAACATGTTTTGATCATGATTAAGTTAAAATCAAAAGTATGGTTTTTGTGAAGTTTTAATTTTCTGCCTTTATGTATAATAAAATTTACTTTCTTAAATTAATTGAAATGTAGTAATGTTTGCTTCTTTTATACTCTACACCGCGGCACTCGGCTAAATTTTCCGACATGGTGGAGGAATCTGCGAAACTCATTCTCGACATGCCCCTCTTTCGCAATTTATTTTGTAGATGATAATTTTTTCGTTTCATTCAGTAAGATGGAAGGCACTTTAAATGCTATTACTAATATAAATTGTGTGCAAGTTTTATTTTAAAACAATTATATATCTTAAAAAAGATGTTTCTGAATGAAATCAATACAATAGTCAGAATAACACATATTCATAGAATCAATCACTGCATGCACTTACTCTATCAATTAAAAGAAATTAGGGTGTTAAATATATTGGAAAATGTTATATTGAAAGCGAGACTTGTTCCGCATATTTTGGTGTTTATCGTTTGAACGAACCGAGTTCTCACAGAACATCCAAATAAAAAAAGTTTTTAACTATTTTTACAAAGATTGATAGATTGATAGATAGATTTAAGGAATTAATTATTCCCTTCTAAATTCTTATTAAATGAGCTAAATTGAGTCAGAAATCAAATCATAATCAATTGAATTCCATAGAACTCTTTTTGCAAATTTTGAAAAAAATCTTTTAAAAAATACATTACTTATACATAACAAATCATAATTTGTGCTGGAATTACTGAATTTCTATACTGTCATTACGCTAAATTCACATCACGTTAAAGATGGCTGGTTCATCAAATTCTGAATGAATTGTTGCTTCAGACAAAGAGAATACTTCCACCAAACGCGATACTGACTATGCACACACTATTCAACTACAATTAGCAGTGCGAAACAGTAACTCGAGTTGAATCTTTTTCAGTGCCAGTCCCATGGAATAGTTAACTACGTGAATTACGAATGCCAGTCACTAAGACCTGAGGTCGTTAGTCAGAGGTAATGCAGGTGCAGAAATGTAGCAGATAATACCTAAGAAGCCTAAGAAGGTACAAATGTAGTAGCTGCTCAAGGTGCACCACAAAAGATCTGCACCAAAGTGGGCCACAATAATTTGGAATGAACAGTCGCGGGGATTGCTACTATGGATTTGCTACCAACTTCTAGAGTTTATCGACCAAACTTCCTATTCTAAAGATTTAGTACGACAACACTGGAGTAGATATGGCAGCTTTCAATTTAGATTTTCTTGTCAAGTTTGAAACTCTACTGTTATTGTACTGACTGTTGCCTCATGGATAAATAGCTCCACGTATATAATTTGAAAAAAAAATCGAAGTGTAAGCTGGCGCTGGAGGAATTATAAACATCCTCGTCTGCGAGGGGGTGAGCTGGCTGGAAGGAGAAAGAAATGTAATGTCGGCAGACTGTGTATGGTTTTCGAGTAAAGGAGTTGAGTTTTACAGTCCACTGTAAGCATACGTGTGTTTATTTTGAGACCATTACCACTGGCTATCCTCCAGGTCACTGCGAACTACTTGCATTAGATACTAACAGACAAGAATTTAAAGGAAACAGCATGTCGGGCACTTACAGTGTATGTCCAGGTACTTGGGTTCGGAATCCTGGCTCCATCCCGCCGTGTTGAGTCCCTTGCAGGTGTAGTTGCCGCTCTGCTCCCGGGTCAGGTTGCGCAGGGTGAACCGGGTGCCCTCTCCGGTGACGCCCGCCACCGGATCGCCGTCGTGGTGCCAGCGCACGGACATGAGCAGGGCCGGATTGCCGTCCACGGGCTCGCAGGTCAGCACCGCCTCGGAGGACTCCGCGGCCACGGAGGGGGTGACGCCCACGCGCACTGTCGGAGGATCTGCGAGGAAGGAAAGAACATCAGTCAACTCATTGTAGTACATCGTTTAAGTCTCGTCTTCCACTTTCATACACACCGTCAGCGTGTGATTGTGGGAGGACGTTGCCTACAGAGAGGACATTTAGATTTTTTTAAATTGTGTCGAGGACTGTGTCATATTGACCATGTCCCTGCGAGCAGCCGAAAGTTTTCATTTAGCACTACCCAGGAGGCATGTGTAGCTTGAATATATAAGTACTTGTTTGAAATATAAGTAACAGAAGTAATTGCTTTGAAAAGAATTTAGATGTGTGAAAAATATATAATATATCGTATCCATATTTGGGGCAGGTTTTGATTTTCAGGGGTTTTACTAAGGAAGCTTAAAGATTGGCTACGGATGCGAGTCCCACTACCCCGCAACGATCTAAGATCCTATTAGACCGCGACCTATAGTTTAAAGGGATTAAGAACCACTACAAACATACACGGCGCCATTGGGACTCGAACCCAAAACCTGTCGCCGCGAGCGCAGGAGCGCTATCCATTCGGACATCAGGCCCCAAAGAGGACATTTAGAAAGAGTTAACGCATTTACGCGACGTAAGAAGGAAGAGGGAACCGAGAACTCAACCAGACAGTTCTGGCTGTCTATGCGAGTCGTTTAAATATGTTGCCATGATCTCAAATTTCCTCGTTTCGAAAACAATGGCTGCAATGGACGAGATCTTCCTGCAAGCCAGCTGAGCATGCTACTGCTTAGGCCTTAGTAAGCCAACAAAGAATTTAATTAATTTAATTTTAATACAAAATAATGTTTAATGTAAATGATCAGCTAGTAAGTAAGCTAGTAAGCAAATTATTAATTATTTCTGTGTTCCATACTATTTTTTAAACTCTAATATGGCCGCAAAGAAAGGAATGCTAATTTTAAAATCGTATACTGACATAATTGTCGGTAGCGGTGCTGATATTTACATTGTGGGCAACTTGCGTGCCGGTTGCATTGTTGCAGTTATTTCACGAGCAAGGAGATTCGATGTATGCAGATCATCGCTAATCAGGCTGCATTGGGGGAGTTTTCCCTGTTTTCCTAAATACACACAAATGCGTGGCAATACCCCTAAAAGTCCTCACGGAAGACACTGTCCTCTTCTCTTCACCCGATTGTTTGCTGTTCATGTGATACATTAATGGTATATAAGGCAAAAGTTAATAATATAATTCAAAGTGGTTTCAACAAAAATAGTAGTAAAGGCCCTACAGCAAAATAAGTACCCCATTCGAGCTGCATAACTGCTTAAACATTTTGAAAATGTTGATAATTTTTAAAGAATCAATTTTTTAAAAGATTATCAAGAAATGAATCTTAAGTTTAAAAAAAATCATTTATGAGCAATAAAAAGTCTTTAAAAGAACCACATGCTTCCCCAATCGCTTCATTTACGAAGGATTTCTGAAAAAAACCTCACTGAAATTACCGGGAGAACTCAGTTTATCTACGGGATATATGAAATGAATAGCTTTTATGTAAAACTAGAAAATGTTTCTTTTATTTAAAGAAATTTGCATAGAAAATCCGTCCCAAAATCTTCTCTATTATTAACATTATTTTTTTATTTCTACTAGTGATATTTTTATTTTGCCCGACTCGTGGCTCAGTGGTAACGTGCGCCGCATGCGAGCTGTGGTTCAATCCTCTGGAGGCTTTGTTGTAGAGACTTTTCAAATATAGAAGAGCTTCGATGGCGTTTGCGTTGTCCAGCACATTGCCTCTTTAGTAAAGTACCTAGTGGGGTTTTCCGGGTTTTCTCCCATACGGCACATTGATATTCGCCGTTGGAACAGTAGATTCAGAGTTACTTGGTTCCATCACTAAAAGCCTCCTTCATTACTCAATTTATTACCTATTGCAGTTTAAAATTAATATACTTTTAAAAGGTTTATTAATATTCTTTTAAAAGGTTATTAATATACTTTTTTTTTATTAATATATATATTTTTTTTTTTTTAAATAATACTTTTTATTTTTTCCATCCTCCTTCCTTTCCGAGCTCAAAGAATGAACGTTCCAACTTACGGATATAACACTCAAATATCCATTATGAACTCTGAGAATTTCATTTTTGCTTATTAGATTTTTAAATGAGACCACTTTATTATGCAACCTGATGTGATAATCCCAAAGCCACTCTTAAACGATTAATATATAAACAAAATGGGAAAAATATTGTAACAGCGACCCTGATTTAAAGAAATAAAATGAAAGAATACAGAATAAAAAGGTTTAATAAAGCCATCCCGAAAATAAGTAAACAGTAAATAACTGTACTTTTATTTGTAAGAATTTGTAGATTAAATTTAAAATAATTTCGTTCTAGATTTGAAACTATAGATAACATAGTAAAGATGTTGTCAACGCTTACAACAACTGGAAAAAAAAAGTTTTTTAAATAACACAATTTCATAACATGATGGCATTATTTGCGTGTAAAGGTTAAAAACTTGTTTTATCATTCCATACATGAACAGAATTTAAAATCTTGAAATTGTTCTGTCTAGACATAAAAAGACTCAGACTAAATGTTTGCTTTTTGCAAAATGAATAAAAATATTTTATGTGTTGCTTTTTTCTCTTTCCTCGAATGTACTTTTCTTTATTGTAGAACGATTTTCGTGGAAGGTGTTTTTTACTTATTTAATAGAAATTGTTTGAACTATCATTATTAAAGTGAAGTTCATTTTTTGACGTTAAATCTATTCGCTTCGTGAGCTCAGCTAACAAAAACTTGCGAAGATAACTTCTAAAAATTTACAATTTCTATAATAACGACTTTCAAATAATTATCTATTGATATTTAGTTATTTAGGTAACTAGAACATTATTGTTGATTTTTTAGGAGAACTGATATTTGAGAAAACAATTCTTCCCACTTGTAGAGGACAAAAGAGGACAAATATACCTTCTTTAAAACTGTAAAACGAAATCTTTTGCAGGGAAAAACTTTAGAATAATATCATGGAAAAGCCTGGAAACACCATTCATTCACGTGAACCATTTCTCGATCTCCTTTTGAATAATTTTCCTTAAATTTACTTGAATATAGCATGCGCAATACTTTGTCGAATTTTTTTTTTAAATTACGAAATAAATTGGGCGATTTTTTTTTGTTGTTGAAAATGTTTGACTTACATTGTCATTAATTTCTGATATTCTACTATTAGAGTGTCAGTGGAAGAATATTATTTCTTTCCTACTTAACAGAAATCATGGAAAAATGGTAATGGAAAACTTGAACCACCAATTTTAATACTTTCAGGCTTAAATTCTAGATAGCCATTACAATAGGATCCAATATGTGTAAAAATATCTTCTGGTACTTATACGGGATACATCAGAACAAAGTTTAAAATCTTCTGGAAGAGATAAGACATAACTAGATGTTGTGTCTTAATGATGTGTCCAAACACGATAGATGATGTTCCACTGCCAAGAATGCTCCGACAGTTCTCACAGAGACTTTTAACTTTGCTCACTGAGGCAGCGGTAGCATATGGCTGATCATACGAATTCTGAACTATTAGACATGCATGTGCCTTACGAGGCTACTTAAGGCAATGGGAGAGCCACACATATCATATATATACAACGACTGTATTCTCAGCAATATTCTCTTTGAAAGTCTGCACTAGCGGTTATCTCAGCTAGCTTACATGAAGGCGTCCTGTGTGACATCGTGGGCTAAGCGGTAGGGACCTAAAAGACAGGTACAGGTCTCGTACAGGTCTTAGCACGCAATCTATAGCGCCCCATATTCTGATGTCCCTCTGCGAGAGTCTGGAGGTTTCTGCGTGAAAATGCCATGGATCAAAAATACATTTTTGTAAATATTAACCCTGTTACTTTCGTTGACCATGTCATGTTAATTACATCCATTGCCAAAAGTTGAGCAAGCAGAGGAAAATGATTATTTCCCGAAACCGATCTAAAGTAGGTAGGTTACATTTCGCTGCAAATATATGAAAATATGCAAATATATTGTCTAACAGCCATTTGCTGTTCACCATTTCACTACTAACACATTTTCATCTTAGGGAAGATTCAGAAATCCGATGATGATACATGTGATGAGTGGGTATTCTGACGGAGGAATGGAATGTTCTTTTCTGCAAGACAGGTCTGCACAGCAATCGATGTGTGGCAGAGAGCATTGTTGTGAAGCAGTGATCATCCTCCTTGCCATTTGGTAGAACGTTTCCTTCGGATTGCTTCACTCAATATTTTCAAAACTGTCACTTAAAAAGGTTTATTAAGAGTTTGTCCATCAGGTACAAATTCATGGTCCACCACACTTTCGTCGTCACTTTTATTTTGAATTTGGCATGAAGTAATTTATTTGGTCGAGGAGATGACGTTGTGTGCCATACTGATAACTGCATTGTCTCCGAGTCGTAACGCTCACCCAGATCTCGTCACCAGTAACGATTTTCTCAAGAAACATCGAGTGCTCTGTGCTTTATTCAAAACATTCAGCTGCAATCACACTGCTTGTTATGAATTTTGACAGTAAATATTTTTTTTTCCAATGCAGCTGGCAAACAGAAATGGACGTCTTGGATGCTTAAGGCAAGCGCTGCACAGACGTTACTCACTTTGCATTACCCAGGGGGCGCGCGTAACTTGAATATAAGCCACGGACGCGGAGTAGCAATGCCCCCGCAACACTCAACGATCCTATTGGGACCGGGACCTACAAACATCCATGGCACCACTGGGACCCGAACCCAAAACCTGTGGTACCGAGCACCAGAACGCTAGCGACTCGGCCATTTAGCCCCCCCAATAGTAAATATAGTGATAGTAAAAAAACGATTTAATTGCATTGCGGTAATAAAGAATTACAACGGATTCGCGAAATTTTTTTTAATGCCCCTCATATATCATCGGTTTATATCAAGTATATCAAGAACAGCACACCGACAGGGCTTTGAGGACAGAATATTGCCCCGCATTTTCGTGTCGTTATGGCTGATAACCCAGAACATTTCCATCATACTGTGTGAATACGATGCAGGGCGCTTTTACATACATTGTCATTGTCGCCATCTGATCTCGTTTCTGAAAGCAGTTTGTTTGTGACTAATCCTCAATGTCCTGCAGTGCGGGATGGACATCTCATGAGTGATCTACTCATGGATGGAGGAAAAGGGGGCAGCTTCCGTAGGTAGAAGTCTGACTTACGCTCTTACAGTGATATGAGACCGGGACCTAGGGCTTAAAGTGGATTCCGAACCACTACCAACATCCATGTCACCACCGGGACTTGAACCCAAAACCTGTGGTACCGAGGGTTCGCTTAGTCACTCGACCATTCAGGCCTCTCTGAAACCAGTAATTACAACTGTACTACTAACTATATCGCACGTGGCCATTGGTTAAAGAGTCGAGGATTCACCAGGCACCGAGAAATACTGTATATCGTGAGATAAAAAACAGAAAAGGGAACATTTGTTTAAAAATGGGCTGCATTAAGTTTACCATTTTCTTAAGATATCTTCAATTCTATCAATTACTGATAGAATTGTTTTCCTCGCTCCCCTTTGAATGGTTGAGATAGCAGGAAATCAGACCAGAATTAAGATCAGATAACTATCGACATACGTAAAATCTGTAATGTAAGGGTTTAATGGCTGTCCTGTGAATCCATCCGAAACATATTTCGATAATCAATTACCATAGTGTCGCGAATCTCGGCTCTTTAAAGCCCTCTTCTCGAAGCAGCGTGATGAATGGTCGGTGCCTGGAATGGTGGAATAATTGCACAGTCAAGGAGCGCGCGAGGACTGCTAGAGCAGAAGAGGTTTTATTCAAGCACAGTTCTGACTTGCTCGGTACTTGGTGCGGTGAACTCACTGGGGTGGCTTTCTGAAAACTGAGAACAAAGCACTCTCCAACAATCACAAGCTAGAAATAAGAAGTCGATCAACTCATACTACGATAACGAGTATTATATTCATGACCCCGCAATTTCACTGTAGGGTAGTAATTAAATAGAGCGTGCATAGAAGTTTGCATTTTAATAACCATAAAAATCCATAACCATAAGTTAAACCATAATCCTCACGCGATAATATTTTTTTTCTTTCTAATGCAGTTGGCAAACATTTAGACAGCTTGGTCTTGGATGCCTTAAGGCAAGGGCTGCACAGACGTACACACTTTGCATTACCCAGGGGGCGCGTGTCACTTGAAGATAAGCCCCGGACGCGGAATAGCAATGCCCCCGCAACGCTCTACGGTCCTATTAGACCGGGACCTACGGTTTAAAGTGGATTCCGAACCACTACAAACATCCATGGCACCATCGGGACTTGAACCCGAAACCTGTGGTACCAAACGCCAGAGCGCTAGCCACTCGGCCATTCAGGCCCCTCACGCTATAATATATATTTCAGGATTTTTACAATCGCCACAGCCTCACTGTCAGGAGTGACGTGATGGCTGGTCACCTTTTAGAATCACTCTTCCATACATTTGTACTAAAGGAATCACTTTATTTACTGGTGTTATAAAGATTTGCTTTGGGTTGACGCTATACTGACATTTTGTACACACTTTAGGATAATTAGACCTACAGTTTAACTTGGATTCCGAACCATTCCCAAACATTCATGCCAACGCCAGGATTAAAACCGAAGCCTGCGGTACCAACGGCCAGAAGGCTATCTAATTGGCTATCAGGCTGTAGGTGTTACAAAGAGAAAACGTGTAACCTCTTACACTGCGGAATAGACTCCACTCCTTTACAATGAGTTTTAGGTATGTATTTCAGAGTTTTGTAGTTTAACGTAGCTTGGCGAATTACAATAGCTTGGCGAATTTTGCAAACGATCTTTACTGTCGTCGTAAAGGGAGAAAAAGATCTACTACCTATCATACAACAATTTTCAAAAGAAATTTATTTATTTAGTTGTAAATATACGTAAATTTATTTTTTTCTAATTATTGACATGCATATTCTATTAATAAATTTGTTCGTGCAATATTTATTACCCCTTCCGTAAAGAATTGATTAAAATTAGTTCTCTGCCCTGTGAGAATCTCGTAACTAACACAGATAATTTAAACTATTTTCCTTCTCTTTATTAGAAATTAAGTTGCACAGTTGAATTGGAAACTGACACTTTACCAGGTTCCACATGCAAAGTAAGGGGAGCATGTATGACAAGAGACGAAAAATTTCCAATGCAAATTTTTTTTTTTTACTAATGCAGCTGGCAACCTCTCAGACAATTGTCTTAGATGCCTTAAGGCAAGTGCTGCACAGACATTACTCACCTTGCATTACCCAGGGGGTGCGTGTAACTTGAAGATAAACCACGGACGCGGAGTAACAATACCCCCCGCAACGCCCTATGATCCTATTAGGACCGGGACCTACTGCTTAAAGTAGATTCCGAACCACTACAACCACCCATGGGCAAGCCGGGATTTCAACCCGATACCTATGGTATTCAATGCAAAGTATTCAGATAGAATGGTGATTTTTTTTATCCATTGAGAATCTTGTATTCGACTAATCATACAATATAAAATAAAAAATATTTACCGGGATATTTTTCATAAAACTATCCACATTTACAGCTATGTTGACAAACCCGGAATCCTTCCTCCCACATGAAGTTCGTGGCAAACATTAGGATTCCAACAGATTGTATGCGTCGCCTCCTTTCTGAAAGTAGCGAGCGCAACGCAGGCTGCAGAAGGATTCGCCCCTTTTCCCATTTCGTACATAAACCGTGAAAAAGAAAGTCAACATCCAATGCCGATGGTTGCATGAACTTCGAACTTTACTCTTCTGCTACAGATAAGTATTTGATCAATTCCTTTTGAAATATAATAATCAGATTACGCTCACTGGCAGGCAGAAATGATTAAAGAAAAGATCAGGCGAAATCTTCCAATCGTATTGAGTAGAGCCAACTCTATGTTTTGTGTCCCAAATAAATATAACAAGTTGTCTAGACATTTAATTAAATAATTATGATACGGATAAATAAATTTAAAAACACAAAAACTTTTACACAAAACAAAAAGCAATTAAAATAGTTCTGCGATATTAGAATTTCTAACTGATAAAATGCAAATTTTCTCTAAATGTCCCTAAGAATAAATTTTGTTATTTTACTTCGAGGATTTCATTCTTACGGTTCAAAATGGTATTAATTATAATTATATTTAATTACTAACACTATCAACAGACACATTATAATTAACTTTTTTGTAAACTATATTTAAAAAAATCCCTGTTCGATTAAAGATACATTTAATTCATTTTTAACTTTGCTATGAATTGCAAAATGTTGCATTATCGGATTTTAACGTAGGTTATCATTGTCCAACAAAGAAATAAAGATAAATAAAAATGTGAAAGAAAGTTTTGACAAGTGTCCAAATAATAAATAAAAAGGAATATTCTGCAATTCAGTTAAAAATAAATTCTAAAAATTAAACAATCGTTTTAAACTCAGCAATGTCCTTTCACAGCATAATGTATATGTATTGTTTGCTATATTCAACTGTTTCTTTGCGGGTTTTCAATGCATATCGAATGCTGAAAAAAAAGGAAAATTTCAAATTTTTCCTTAAATGTCGTACCCTTCATTTAAAGTGCTTTTTTTTCTTTAAAATTGCAAACATGTAACAGACTCAATGTTGCTATTACTACAAATTACCCTAGTTCTGAACGGATCCACATTTATACCGTTGGCTCTGTGTGTGATGGAAATACTAATGTTGGTCTCTATTGGAAAGGATTTTTTGAGGAATCATATACTGTTGATCTTAATGCCTCCAATTTTGATGCTGAGATTTTTGCCATATGGAATGCAATTTTAAAGCTTCTTGGACTAACTATTAATCTTAATAAAGTAGTTATCTCTATTGACTCCCAGGCTGCAATCTTGGCAATTGTCTCCTATACACATAGGATTGCTTCCTTGTTGAAGAGTCTAAGATAAATCTGTCCAATTCAGTTACTTGGCTGGGAGAGTGTTCTTCAGGGGATTCCCAGCCACTACGAGATGCCTGGAAATGAAAAGTCCGACCACTTGGAAAAAAATGATTAGAAGTTATTACAGCCACAACTTCCTTTATCCTTTCATCCATTTAGTTCTGGGGTAAAGAAGAAAATAGACCGATCCTTAAGACAAACTTGTAAAATCCTTCCAACTGATAAAATGTAGAACATACTTGTCTCATCACCCCTCCCAATGGATTTGCCCCGTGCCGTTTTCATAGCACATTTCAGACTCTCGACAGGACATGATTTTCTTAAAAAACACTTGCACCGCATGGGTGTAGCTACTACCGATGTCTGTCCTCTGTGGCCGTCGGGTGAAGCCATAGACTTTTGACAACATGCACTGCTCTTGATTTTATGAGTTTTAATTCTTACAACTTTACCAAGGGTAAATTCTATTGGGCTGCTAGAGTTCTTAGGACGGTTATCGCTACAGTTTGAGGTAGTATAAAAAAAGGATTCAATGTTACCAGCATGCTCAAAAAAGGAAAGAAGCTGCCATGGAATATACACGATGGGCCTCCACAAGTAACTAGAACAGCATAACAGCTTGTGAGTATTGCATAGAAATTAGAGAGTACTGTTCAGTGAATATTGCAAACAAACGTGTGAGTATTGCAAAGAATCTGCATAGCAGCTTGAGAGTAACGTTTAGTTAGCATTGCAAGAGAACTTGTCAATAATATGTAACTGTTTGTGAGTATTGCATATTATTTAATTTTTTTTTGTAATATTCATCATAGAAATCAACTATTTGACATAAAACTTAAGTATTTTTTGGAATAAATCGCTGCGGAGTATGTTCTTCGAAACACACATATTGAGCTTCAACTTTATTTCAAAACTATTATTTTTATCAAAAAGAAAAAAAAAAAATTTTTGTGCAGAATTTATTTTACGTTAATAATTTTTTATTTAAAAAAAATTAATAAATAAATCTCATATTGAAAATAAAATACTGAGTTAAATTCTTAATAAACAATCTTTTCAAGAGACAGATAAGCAGATTTAGAATTTTTTTAATAAATGTTTATTCACATATCTAAAAAAAATAATGTTAAAATTTATTTTTGCTTAAAAAAAAAAAAAATAAAAATAAAAATAAAAAAAAAAAAAAAAAAAAAAATTTATCGACATATAAATCCCACTAAATACTGAAAGTGTTAAGCCTACTTATCTGGAATATTATTTATGTCGTAATAATAAAGCTCATTATACGTTGCAGACAAGACAAAACAAAACAATATGAAATGAGTAAAATAAAAATTAAACAGTTGATATATTTTTTTTCTATTTTAAATCATAGAGAGTCAGTTTTAATTTCTTACAAAAAATTCTTTTCTACGCTACTTAATTATGTCTTCCGTTTAATTTCTTTTAGTTATGCATTTTATTGAGTGTAAAAATTGAAGATTCAATAAGATATTTGTTTTTCAAAATGTCAGAATAAATCGCGTTATTTTTAAATCGGTTGACAAATGTTGATTTTAATTTAGGGAAGCTCAAGTATTTCACATTCCTCTGAATGAATGAATAACTTACAATGTCTAAAAAATGTTTTTTTATGAACTACTGCAGCAATGGAACGTTCTCCAATACGCAATAAGTTTTACTTTGAAACTTTCTTTAAAGAATAGTGAGGATTTATAAATTGAATTATCATAAGAATATTTTTCTTAGTTAAGAAAAAAAAAAATTCGGATTTAGTTTTACCGTGTATAATTTTTTTCTTCGCCCATTCATAGAAAAAGAAAAAAAATCTCTAAGAAAAATCGAAATTAAACTAAAGTCCATACAAGTTACCAGTGAGAGCCAATTATCTTAACGAATGAAAAAATTTGCTATACAGTATAAACCTCTTCTTTTCATTTTCGACAAAAACAGAGACTGCATAGTTGAACTTTTTTAGTTTAATCACATTTACAAACTGACATTATAATGCTTACAAACAAATAACAATAATTACACATAGAACACATTATAATGAGTGCTGATATAGATGAGTTATTTGTTTTCATTGTAGTTGCATTGTTGAAAAGCCATTGGTTAAGACCCTGAATTTTTATGTTTGGAATGGAGGATGATGATTTCCCACTGTAACTAGTACTAACTAAAGTAAATAAGCATAACTTTATTTACAACTGTAGTAATTAGTAACTGAAGGTGTAAAAAAAAGCTATACTAAACTTTAGAAGAAAAGGTAAAAGGATACATTCATGATTCTTCATTTAACAGTTGGGCTGACATGTTCATAGGCTGACACATAGATAGGGCTACTAGTATTAAATCCATATAATTTTTAGTTAGCCCTAACCTTCAGAAGACACGTGTATAAATTTGACAGCTGTGGCACTATTAGTATGTCAGTTATAGCATTTTTAGTGAAGCAACTTTTGTTAGTTTGAAAAAATGGATAAAAAGGAATTTCGTGTGTTGCATAAAGCATTGCATTTGGGAGAAAAAAAATAATATGGAAGCCGAGGCTCGGCTTGATAAACATTATTCGGACTTTGCACTAGGAACATCAACCGTAGAGAAGTGGTTTGCTAAATTTAAACAATGCGAAATGAGCACCGAGGACGATGCACGCAGTGGAAGCCCCAAAGAGGCTGTTACCGACAAAAACATCAAAAAAGTCCACAAAATAGTTTCTGATAACAGTAAAGTGAAGTTGATTGAGATAGCTGAGACCCGAAAGATATCAAAGGAACGTGTTGGACATATCGTGAAGGAATATTTGGATATGCGAAAGCTCTGTTCAAAGTGGGTGCCGCGCAACAACGAATTGATGATTCTATGCAATGTTTGGAGCTGTTCAATCGTAATAAACCCGAATTTTTGGGTCGCCATGTGACAATGGATAAAACATGGCTCTATCATTTCACACCGGAGTCTAATCGACAGTCAGCAGAGTGAACTGCACGTGATGAACACTAAAAATTCTGAAACTCACGCACTAACAGTGCAACAGCTGTCAAATTTATACACGTGTCTTTTGAAGGTTAGGGCTAACTTACATTCATATGGATTTAATACTAGTAGCGCCATCTATGTGTCAGCCTACGAGCTGTTCAATCCACCTGATACTTATACAGTAATAGATAAATTTATTGCTCATTTTGAAGCGATCATGGAACATCTCTAGTTATTACATCGTACTATCTGTACTGGTCTATTGCCTGTATAAATAATACTAATACACAACTTTCCGATACCTGTTTATGCCTATATAGAGAAGATTAATACACGAGCTTCAGAACTTGTATATTCTTAAATAAAATATATTAATACATGTAGTACTCGTCTATTCGTGTATAAAGAAGATTAATACAAGTGGTACCAATAGCCGTTTATCTGTGTGTGAAGAAGATTAATACAACGCTGCTGAACTTGTATTAATATGTTTTATTTAAGAATATACATGTAGTACTCTTCAGTTCGTGTATAAAGAATAAAATCAGTAGACCGATAACCATTTATCTGCGTGTAAAGAAGATTAATGCAGTGCTCTCGATACTCGTCGATGTCTGTATAAAGATTAATACATGTGGTACCTTACACCCGCCAATCTGTGAAAAAAAGAAGATTGATACCCGTCTACTCGTGTTTAAAAGAGATTAATACATATATAACCATTACAAGATTTTCATATTATACGAATAAAAAAAACAGATATTAAATCTCATGAAATGAAATAGCATTAACATATAACACAATTTCAAACTGATGCAGTGAATGAATACTCACATAGCACGTCCACCGTGATGATGTTGGACGAGTTGCCCCTGCCGAAGGCGTTCCTCACGTGGCAGGTGTAGGCCCCGGCCTCGCTCCTCAGGATGCCGTTCAGGACCAGTTTGTTGCTGGGCCTGTAGGGCGGCGTCCCTGGAGGGGGTCCGCCCTTCAGCCCGTTGGAGGGCGCAGGGCGGAGGGGTAGCTGCTTGGCCGCCTTCCCGTCCTTGTACCACACGACCTCGGTGACGTTGGGAGGGTTGGCGCTGAAGCTGCACGTGAGCACGGCCTCCCCCGTCTCGTTGACGATCAGGCCTTCAACGGGCAGCACCATGACGGAAGGCGGGTCTGGAAGGGAAAGGGGAAGACAGTTAGAAAACAAAGAAAAGTAGCTTCCTATTCATTTGGCCCAATGATATATTCGCATACGCCCTGCGTTGCTATGAGCCATGTTCAAATAAGTTCAGTAACTTAAAACAGGAATACAGAGACGTCTAATGACTTTATGCCAGTCTGTCACATCAGACAATGAGAGATGTGCGCTCGTTGTTCATTTGGTCTAATGGTATAACAATGCTGGCCGGATACGAATATATCAACATAAATACAATAATTCACTTAAGTCAGAGATACACTGATGTCTGATGTTGTTATGCCAACCTATTGAATCAGACAGTGGGAGAAAGTCTCCTCCCACTCATTTGGTCCAATTATACAACATTTGTATACGTCCAGCATTATTAAGGGGATTATTGTATTCGTTCTAACTCATAGGTAGAGATACACATATGTCTGATATTTTTATGCCAACCTATTTCCCCAGACAGGGTGAGAAAGTTTCATTCTGTTCATTTGGTCCAATGATGTAATATTCGTATACGCCCAACATTCTTATGAGTCAGCACAAATACAATTATTAACTTAAAACAGGGATACAGAGACATCTGATTACTTTATGCCAGCCTGTGTCATCAGACAATGAGAAAATTTCAGAAATTTATTATAAAGCAAATATTTTCTTGCCTCATTAAAGTTATATTTAATTTAATTTAATACATCTCTATACGGTCGCCATTAGTAGTACGAAGCACATAAGAATTCTATTTCCACCAGCGTTTGGGTGGCAATGTCCTTGGTAATCCTTTGCTCTGTGTGAGTCATGCTCTGTATCTTCGCTCTGCACTTGATATTTTAAACATAGCCCCCTAGAATAAACTGTGCGTTATAATAATGGACGCATAAAGTATCCAGGGTTATGTTAAAGATATCAAACAAAGGTAAAGGTCATGAGTCATCTAAAGCAGAGGATTACTGATGGTTTTGCCGCCATAAATAATTGTATGCTACAGCGAACATGGCGCCGTCTTAATTTACTCCTTGCAAATAATGGTGTCCGTGTATAGATGAATTAAATTAAATTCAATTCAAATTAAATGTGGCAAAAAATTTAATTGTATACCTTTCATTTTGTAATAATCTTCACTTAACTGTCTTTCCTGAAACTGTATAGAAATTGAACTTCTTTTGGCAATGTGATATAATCCTGAACAAAAAGAAAAAAACAGCAATACAACAAACAGCAACTACAACATTTCTCTTCCAGCTTGTTCCAATGTTGTTTGTTTCCCATTTCTGGAGACTAAATAACGAAAGGGGTAAAGAAAAAAAATAGAAACTTGCTCTGCTTAGAAGTAAAGTATTTTCTAGTTCAATAAGTTTTACTACCTTTTTTGTCATAAAATCTGTCTATTTTTCATTTATTTTTATCACATGAAAGCCAAAGTTTTGTTCGAAAGAAAAAGGATGAAACATTTTTATCGATTTTTTCTTCTTCTTCCTTTATTTCCAGTTCGGTCCCAGAAAACATATTTTTTTCCCTTTCAAACATTGCGTAGTTGATTCTGCATTCTGTAGATTCAAAGAAGTGAAAAAAACAACAAATGCAGTTTGGAAATCCAGTTGGAAAGAATGCATTATGGAATGGAAGATGATGGTTGTGCGCTTAAGCAAATATTGCACATTATTGCCTCAGGCAATGTCTTGTCATCTTCAAAAATAACTATTTTAATCCCATCACAAAAACTTCAAAATGTGTTCGGTTTTTACGAATATATATCTTTGAACTATCAAAACATTTCTTACCTTTCTTAATAATTTATATAAATATCTATGTATATATAGATATGTACTACTGTGCCCAAAAAGTAAGACCAATTATTGTTTTTTTCAAAAAATATTTATTTATTCTTCCAAATTTATTTCATCGCCTTCAAAGTAATCCCTCCGGACGCAATGCACCAGCGTTTTTTCCAATCCTCAATGCATGCTAAAAAGTCATCGGTAGGATGGCCTTTAAAGCGCGCGGCGTTCATGTTGAATCTCTTCAATCGACTCAAAACGATGCCCCCGGAGTGGTCGTTTGAGTTTAGGGAATAGCCAGAAGTCGGTGGTTGTGGAATGATATGGGTTTCATTTTTGGCGAAAAAGTCACAAAGAATCAATGCAGCATGAGCTAGCGTCTTCAGTGTTTTCGGTACCAATCTAAATTTGATGCGTTTGAGGTCCTTGACTGACTAACCGATCCTTTTGAAATTCCAACAACATCAGCAGAGTCTCTATTTGTAAATAGACGGTTTGCAATTACCAAATCGTTAATGTTTTGGACGTGAGCTTCGTCGGTGGAGGTGGATTGTCGACCAGAGCACTCATCGTCTTCAACATGTTCTCTGCCTTCTTTGAACTGTTTATACCACTTCTAAACATTCTTTCCGATATAGGAATGCTCGCCGAATGCCTTTTGCAACATTCCATCCGTGTGTCTTCAATTATCAATGCTGATTCTGCCCTGAGACGTTCCAGGCGAAACCAGAGAGGGAAAATGTAACTGTGGTTCCACATACGCAACCCTGTTTCCTCCTACTCACTTAGCGGAAAAAACTTCAGTTGGCATTGAAACTCTCACCAGAGAGGACCTATGGCGAAACAGACACTGCCGTTAGTTACAACAGTTAATAGTGGAATCCATAAACTAATTTTTAATAAGAGGTGTTAAATTATATCTATCTTTAATTGTGCTGTTTAAGTGCTTGTAAAATAAAGTTGTGTGCTCTTAAACCTATGCCTCAACCTAAACCCACCTAGATCCAGCTGCATAAACAACTGACGATGACTACAGGTTACTGAATCAGAAAGGCATGCTATGAACAGAGTATTTGATTTTCTTGCTTGAAATAAAACAGAAAATATGGAATAAAATGTTTTTCTAATATTAAAATGTGTATTTTTTTAATGAAGCTAAAGTCGGGTCATGCTATGTGTTTTAATCCTTCAACAAAATCTGAAAAACCAAAAAAGTTTAACAAAGTACTTTTTTTTCAATAAAATGATGGTCCATTCATTCGTTCACTACAACACATGGATATACTTTCCTCAACAAGAATGTTCAGCAAATCAATACAGATACAAAAAAATATAATCACAATGAATATAGTTTTGCCAGAGAGTGCACCAAAAGTTGACAATGAAGATTATTCACAAAGATATCTCTTGATTAGAAAAGTTTTCTGCAATCAAACAGAGTGTTTTATTTATCGAGTTAGTTAAGAACCGCCGGCCGCTATTATTACTTTGCGGTGGATATTCGTTTATTTGATTGCGCGCCATTCTCTCCAAGTGCAGGGCTGTATCAGAGGAAATAAATTTTGATGCGATACATCCCATTTGATAAACACGTCTGGAGAAGTCTGCGCAAAACTATTTAATAAATTCCTTGGGGGGATGGAAACAACAAAGAGAACAGCGGGCTGCATTAGTGATACGTAACAAAACGAAGAATCACCAAAGTGCTCGCGAAATGAAATCGATAAACGTGAAAACAACAAAAAATATGCATCGGGTTTCCAAAATAGAATATTTTATCAGATGAAATAGGGACCGGTTGAATCAAATGGCATTTTACTATTATAATGTAAATTCCCAATTATTTAAACTTGCATAGCTTGTTATCTTTTCGGACTGGGGTTGGGGGGGAGGAATGAGCAAAACTCTCGATCTTTCATCGTAAACAAGACAAACAACATCTGACTATTTGCAGGCATTGAATTATTGCATTTCAAGAGAAAAAGACAAGTATCGAACGCTTAGAGCTACATCGCATGCTGTTAGACTATACGGCATTTTATAAAAAAAAACCTGGCTAGTTTGGAAATTCACCTTAACAAGCTTATATGATTTCATTTGCTATGGCTTTTGTAAGTAAGATATTAAATTTCTAGTGTAGTATTTTTTTCTCCTCAATTTGTTGATTATGCTTTGCTGGCGCTTTCATGAAGGTTCGTCCATCACTAGAACGGCAGTGATATAGTATATTCAGCGTTATCTAAGGTGTTATTCTAATGCAGCTGTCAATACAAAGACAGTTAATCATTATGCCCTAAGCAACGCATGTGCTACTGTCCCTCATTCAGCACTACTCAGGGGGCAAGTGTAGTTAGAAAATATGCTACGGACTCGAGTAACACTACCCCACAACGGTCTACGATTCTTTTAGACCGAGACCTACGGTTTAAAGTGGATTCTGAACCAGTACAAACATTCATGACACCGCCGGGATTCGAATCAAAACCTGTGATACCGAGCCCCAAAGAATTAGCCGCTCGGCCATCAGGCCCCTTTTAACTGAAAGTGTTCCCTAGGGAGAGACAACCCTTCAATGCATCCATATTTTCCCATTGCAATATAGAATAGCCCTAAAAATGACAGTAATACATTCCTACCCAGATGCATCCGTTCCATTTATCTCCCCCCCCCTCCCTCGAGCCCAAATGCCGAGGACTTTCATCTTACTGATTTATCATGCTTTATTCCACGTCTAGACACGTTGTCGGTTGAACAGAACTTGTCGAATTTCGAACAATTTCCATAGTTAGCTTACAAAACAAATAATCTGTCCACAAGCGGTTCAGGGCAACAAGCATATAGTAAATGATTGTTTTCCTCGAGCTCACTGGCCTACAGATCTATCGTGCCCAACCCTGGCAATAGATTTGATAATTTTGTTTTGTCTTGAGGGTTGGATTTCGTGGCCAGCTCTCTTAATGTGGAAATTCATTAGGCTACCTGACAAGCCATCCTGGTTCTAGAAAAAGAGAAGCCTTTTGTGAAATAATATTTTTAGATTTACAAAGCTAAATAGTAAATAAAAAACATTATATTCCCAGCTATGAAAATACTATTTTTAAATGCAAAAGGAAATTTAAAAATAAACTTTAAATCATTAATGGGAGTACAACCGTAGTAATTCTTTTATTAATTTTGCACTAAACTAATTTTGGTGCCTGATTGCCGAGTGACTAGCTCTATGGCGGTCGGTGACACAGGTTTCGGCTTCACATAGCGTCGGTGTCATGGATGTTTGTCGTGGTTCGGAATCCATTTTAAACCTTAGGTCCCGGTCTAATATGACTGTAGAGCGTTGGGCGTAAGACTGACAACCCTACCCCATAAAAAGGAAACATCTGTCTAGAAATCTACCAGTAGGAAGATGGTCTTGGCCCACCACGGGGTTGTTGCGTCAATGAATAATAATAATAATAATAAATAAATAAATAATTTTAATGGAAACTAATTATTTTTCATTTAATTTAAAAAAACTTATTAGAATTTTCATCACATATTTTGATCATACCTAAATAAAATTGTAAGAGTTTAAAATTTTTTGTTATCCAATGATATAAGAAATGCAAACGGATAAATACGTTCAAATGCATACATATTTTGATTTACATCTACAGAGATTACTAATTAAATCAAACTTATTAGAATTTTTATCACATGTTTCGCTCATACCTAAACGAGTTTCAAAATTTGTATTATCCAATGATACAAGAAATACAAGTGGATAAATACGTCCAAATATTTTGATTTACATCTACAGAGATACACTTAAAATACTATATTATAAACTCTAATCGTAACCCAATGAGATCTGCTGTAACGAGCGAGCGGTATCGCCTACCTTGGTGCAATTCGAAATAGCAAGACACCATTAAAGGCTCAGCGGCGATTAGGTGGCTACCTGAGATTAAGTTGATTAAGATCAGCTGTAATGGATCGCCACAGGGCTCCGCAATGGCGATACCATAACCCTTACAGCTGTAACTAATGTCTGCTCGGCTAAATAATGAACCTCCGCGTAGCATGCGGACCTCTAATCATCTTTCGATGCGTTGCTGGGAACTCACTGGGAACTGGTAATGGTGAAAAAGTGACCCAATAATCTATCGCTTGGAAATCGATTTCAGTTTAGTCTTACTTGCCAACTTACAAGCAAATAGGACTCAGGTCGTTGTAAAAGTAACATTTTTTTTCAATTCCTTCTATTAGCTCACTCTCTCCCTATATATATCTTGTTCAAATATTCAATTGTCAATAAAATACTTTTTATTCATCCGCTCGAGTTCAAATTTATTTTTTTTGAACGTGTAGTGGATGACACGGGATGTTAATGCAGTTTCTTCAAATATTAATTCAGTAATTAAATTCAATTAATTCCTTTTGGGTTTTTTCAGATTTAAGTTTCATTTGTCTGCCAATAGACGGCGCCAGATAAACTAGAAAAAATGAATGAAAATTATTTATAAAGGACTTTCTGCAATAGAGTGGAAAAAAAGTAGGAATTGACTTTAAAATTTTTTTTTTTATAACTTGTTTGTTAGTAAGCTGGAGACTGAATAGTCTGGTAAATTATAATTATTATTATTATTTACAGCATGCGTGGGCTATTCGTACATCATATTCCACTCATACATATATACATCATGTTCGGAGGCTAACGCTTGAGGCACTCGCGTATGATGCTAACGCTTGTTGGTTTGATTTGGTTTGATTTGACGCTCTACGGTCAATTTTGCACATTTGGGCTAATTAAACTGAGACCTACAGTTTAGCGTGGATTCTGAACTCTCACAAACAACCATGCCACCGCCAGGATTCAAACCTGATGCCTGTGTTACCAACAACCAGAGTGCTAGTCAATTGACCGTCAGGCTGCTACAGCTTGTTGGAGAGAGAATGTTGGCTTCAAGGTGGACTATTAGAAGGAAATCAAAGCATTTGCGTGCTGAGAGGAGGAGGGTAAAATCAGTGAACTCAACCAGATAGTCAATTCTTTTTCTTTTTTCCACACCTCACTCCCTTTACGTAGACCTCATGAAGTCCCTACCATGTGAGGGTCGACAATCAGAAAGCCTCAGGTATATCATCAACAACCGACGTATGATACTATAATGTCATTGCATTCCGAGAGGACTTTTAAAGGTAATTGCTCGCATTTACATGTCGCTTGGGAGAAAAACACGACAACACCCTCCACACATTTTGAAAATCTATACGTTACACACATTATCCCAATCAGCATTTAATGTCATCGTTACTGAAGCAATCATTACAGCGCATGACTCAAACAGATTCGAACTGGCGACTTGGTGCATACTGGTTGCACGATGTTATTTCTGCTCCACTAAGAGAACGGTTTAGTTAGGTAGTTAAACGCGTTAGGTTTCCTGAAACAAGGAAGCTTGATTCGAACATCACAATTTATGCCGAAATGGTTGTTTGCGTGTTTATGGAATAGTTCGACGCAGTAAATGAGTTAACTGGAAAGTACTTCTGTTCAGATCAAAGCGGTAAGAACGATAATAAGAATTTTCCTTTTTCCCTTTGTGATTGAGTGCTTGTTCCAAAATTGTTTTAGCAAAATAAGTGTGCAATGTAGTCAGTTTCGCATAATTGCCGGAATAACTTTGAATATACATTTGTATTGACAACTGACCTTACATCAAAATGTCTATCATTGCACAAATGCGCGTTTTGAGATCATAACTTTACTATAATACATTATTTTTTGTTACTATAAAGTTTTAATCAAATAAAATCATTTGGCTGGATTTGGAGTTGTTAATAATCAAATCACGCATCATCAAAGCGTCGCAAGTTGTGCAATTATTTCTCATTAGCAATAAAAGAATTTTAAAATAAATTTATTTCAAAAATGTTAAAAAGTTTCATTATTTTATCAATAGAGAAATATGACCACGACTAGCGCTGTTTCTGTGCGAATAAATTCAAAATGAAAAGGAATTTATTTTTCAAATAATCTTATTGTAATATTACTTTTTAGCATTTCAGAAAATTTTGATAAAAACAAAATCGATTTATGTGTGTACAAAAAAATTTGCATTTTTACATAAATAAGAAATAACAAAGAAAAAAAAAGACAAAACAATCAGATAAAAGAAGATTATAAAAATGAAAACAGACGAAGAAATGGAAGAGATATAAACGAGTTATAAACAGCAAATCAGATTAGGAAGAACTGCAGCGTAAAATCATATTTGTTTACAAAAACTCCAATTTAACCTTCCTTTCATAAATTCCTTCAGAAGCAATAAATAAATGTTATGGTAGAATAACTGTACGTTAATAGAATAATAACAAGTCCATTCGGAATGATTTGCAATTGTCATTGCAAATTCTTCTTGGACATTTTGAACATTCTATACATACATATATATATATAGTATAACCATCTACAAAAAACACGTAATAAAAAAGAGGAATTATTTCTGCAGGTCCAAAACCTTCAGAGAAGATTCCTGTTGAAGTCCTCTTACGGTGGAGGGCTTACGACAGATTTGAGAGTCTAAAGTAAAGGAGTAAAAATGTTTCGCTATTGGCTGTCCCGGTGTCGGGCCGGGGATCCATAAAAGGGCGCAACGCCCCGCGGAATTCTAAGCCCTCATCAGGTAGGCAGGGCGCGTCGCAGTAAGGACAGTTTTATAAATATCGCGGGGCTTGCGGAATGCATACCAAGCGCCGGGGCGCTTTCACGGACGATTCTCCATCGAAGGCCATTTCACACCAAGCCAGGGCGGCGTCCTGATTTTTTAATCAGCCTCGCTTGTGTTTGTGGTGGGGGCGGGTTGCACAATTTTTTACCTTTTCGATTCCGTCCCTAGTATTCATCAGTACTTTTACTTTGTACGCAGTTGCTGCGTACTGCGCATACAGAGTGTCATAAATGGTTCGATCCATTTCGATATCGAGTGAAAAAAGTATTTTGGTGGCAAAATTTTGATGTTTTGCTGCAGAATCAACTTTGCAAGGGTTATATCAGAGCTAGCCAACCCGTGGCCCGGGTTGAAAAATTTTTGGCCCGGGAGATTTATCACACTTTTACAAAATATGTTTATTTTATAATGGCCAAAGGAGTGAGAATCATTGTATTAAAAAATACATTATGTATGCATCCCTATAATCAGAAATGAACTGTCGAAATGATGAGAAAAGATTAACTTTGATCTGAAAATAACATTCTTGCGAATATAAGGCAGGATATTACCTGTTTTATTGATGAGTTTACAGGTATGAGTTCTCAGAATAATTTAATTATAGTCTACGAACTCATGAGGCGCGCTTATCCTGGAACATCTAATACAGCAGGTTCTATGTTTCATTTTCAAGTGACCTCATTGACGTAGTGACGATCCACAGATATACATAGTTGAATATTGATAGCAGATTTTTTTTCAAGTTGTTAGGGCTTTTGGTTCAACTTACACCTGCGAGTCGTTTTTCTTCTAAAATGAAATGGACCCAACACAAAACACGCTCAAACATTACAGAAACTAACCTGCAACGTCCATTACGATGTGCTAATACCGAAATTGAGATCGATTTGCAAAAGCTAAGTAAAATAGGGGAGAAACAAATATGACACTAGTCAAATAAATATTTTTAAATGATTTCATTTTTTTTTTTTGTTCCTTTTTTATTATATATTTTATTTTGTGTGTTATATATTTCTTTAAAATGTGTGTTTATCATTATTATTTTCATTTTATCTATATTTACATGTAAGAATAATAGTAAACACAATAATAATATCTCGTTATGTTTCAATTTTTCACTCCAAAAAATGTCTATAGTAGGTTCAAATCTAATATGGGGATATATAATTTTATATGGGGCCCCGCGGAGTTAGGATGCATTTCCAAAATGGCCTGCATGATCTTTTGGGTTGGCCACCCCTGAGTTATACAATAGGGGCGAGGAGCTGTGAAAATAAGTTTATCATTAAAAGTTTGAAAAAGCACATCAAGAGGGAGTAAATGAAACATGCCTCTTCTTCGATCACATTGAATCCATATCCCCTCAATCTATTGGACCATGCACAGAAATTTTAAATTAGCAATTATTCAAAAGTAAATTTTATCTGCGCAATAATATCCAACTTACGCAAAGCTGAAATTACTTGGTTCTCTTTAATAATAAATAACAATCTCAGAAATTCGAGTTTCCTTTTATCGAATTTTCTGTTTCGCAACAATTTCCTGCTATCATTTTTGGCGTAATTAAGTAAATTACTGTTACTCGAACGATGTAAATGCTGTATCTGAAATTTGATACTGAAGGAAACCACGTAATTCCAATTTTGAATAAGTTGGATATTAATGTACATATTATATTAACTCTAGAATCAAACCACCGTTGATACTTTAGACACCGTTTTAGAAACAAATCACCTTGAGATTCAATAAATGAGTCAATTCTGTAATCTGTATTTTAATCATAGTAAGTTTTCATGTTTTCTTAATTCTCTGTCGCTCATGCATTTCTTTTCTATTTTTTTATCGTTTCTCTTCTATTAATCTACTTTCGGCTTTAATTACCGTACAATTAATTATTATTTTAATTACCGTGTTTTTCAAATTAACGTATACATTTCATTTTTTTTTCTTTCTAATGCAGCTGGCAAACACTTAGACAGTTTGGTCTTGGATGACTTAAGGCAAGCGCTGCGCAGGCATTACTCACTTTGCATTACCCAGGGGGCGCGTGTAACTTGAAGATAAGCCACGGACGCGGAGTAACAATGTCCCCGCAACACTCTATGATCCTATTAGGACCGGGATCTACGGTTTAAAGTGGATTCCGAACCACTACAAACATCCATGGCACCGCCGGGACTCGAACCCGAAACCTGTGGTACCGAGCGCCAGAGCGCTAGCCACTCGGCCATTCAGGCCCTTGTTATCATCTAAAAACGGAAAACGAATGTCAAAATTGAAAGCTACCGATGAAAGGAAGAAAGTTACAGAGATTAGTCTGTATATTTTATGAAATATATTTTCCCTCCAATCTAATGTTTTTTCAATCGGTTATCCCAAATAAATATAATTGATATGTGAAGTTATTGCACAGTTACACAGTGGTTGCACAGTTACTTAAGTGATTTCTATCTGATTCACTTAATTGTGCAACTTCGGGATTTCACTGTGTCATGTTTAATTTCAATCAACTCGATTTCAAATGTCATGAATGTAAAAATTACTAGTGATACACTAGTATAAAGTGTAGCATATCTTCAAGCTATACGTGCCAGTCGGTAAGGCTAAATGAGTAAAAGTTGTGCAGTCCTTGCTTATGGCATGAAGATGAACCGTCTCTGGCTTGCCAACTGTATTAGAAAGACAACAACACGTATAAAGTTCAAGTAAGTTCAATACTGACATGTAGTGCATGCCACCTATGTCATTCCCTACAAGAAATTTTTCAATTGAGTGTTCTCTAGAGAAAAATGATTGGACTGGGTAATTTATTTCTTATTCTGTCAAGTTGAGACAGTTTTCAATGATAACTATTTTTATACTCCATTACTAATTTAAATAGACCATAATGTAGGTATATCATTCTGGCACATTAAATACTCCTATTACCTTGAAAGAGAAGAGCCAAATTTCTTCCTTTAGCATCAAATAAGACAATGTGGTCTTCGTTATTAAAAAAGATACTTAAGGATATCATTAATTTATTACAATTTTTTTTATCCATCGCATTAAAATGAATTAAAAATTTGTCAAGATTATGATTTGACAAGATTTTTCGCTCTAAGGTCCTTTTATTCACACGTTATGCTAATTAGTCAGAGAACTACAATTTAACGTTAACATATACATAAACCACTAACAAACACCCATGTCACCATCAGGATTCGAACCTGAAAAGCCTGTGGTACCAAAGGCCAGACCGCTAGCCATTTGGCACCGTTGTCAAGAGAAATGTAACGATAGACTTACCGGCAAAAATACATATAATAATTATAAAGATCCTATTTTATTATGAAAACATTACTTTAAAAAAAGGGGCTTGTGTTCTGAAATATATAAATGCCATAGTCCAAAATGAAATAATACAAATGAACCTTTACATTCAAGTTTAACAATTTTTTTTTTTTTTTATTATTTTTGAAACTATTCGTGACCAATATTTTTTTATCCCTAAGAAATGATTTGGAGGAAAAAAAAAAGATTATTAAAATGATCTACTTATTATTCTGATTTTAATATTTTATATTTTTATTATATTTTGTTTAAAAGAAACATGAGAATAAATGGAGAATGCACAAAGTAAATATTCATAAATATCATGCTTGCTTTTTTTTTCATTTGTCATTTACATACCGTATGAACATATAAAGAAATATTATTTTTAGGTACAATTGAAGAAATTTTTCAAATTATTTCAAAATTTGGTAAATTGATGTATCATTTGTTGAGATGCAAATTAATCTTAGCAAATGATAATTAATACAAATTTAACAGAAAAATGATGATTAATGAGTTAAAAAATAAATATAGTTTAGCAAAGAATGATACAATTAAATAGGAAATAAAAATGTATATAAAATAATGAATTTCTAAATATAAAAATATATTATTGAGATTATAATACAGCTATGATCAGAAAAATATAGATTAAACGACAGATTCCTTAAATGATGAATGCAATAATTCTTCATGTTATGGAAGACGCAAGGCTTAAGAAAGTTAGATTCGACCTTGGCTTCGTGAAAGGAGAAGTTACCAATCTTTGAACAAATGGATTTTCAATCCTTCAAAAGACTCTGGGGCCATTAATCTTCGGTAGAAAGCCATTAGAGTTTCTTTCCCGAACGCCAAAAACATTAATTGTACATTTGATGAACCCAACCTCAAACCTAAAGGGAGGAATGTGAGATAAAACTTTGTGCCCAATTAAATAGCATTGAGCTACAACACGAAGAGCAGCCATGCGCAGACTTCGAAAGCTGCTTATTCTTCTTGCGAGCGGCAGAATTCCGTCTCCTAAAGAATTAATATTCATGATTAGAGTGGTTTTTTCATAAAAAATATATTGATACCTATAGGCTTGTGCAGATTAAGATATTATTTGGTAACGATGAGCGCTACTATAGTGAGATCAGTTTTAAAATGGATGTTTTTGTAATCCCATTAACTGTGCAATACATTTTTGCAACACACTGGCTGTGATAGCCAACAAAATACACTATATTAAGACTCTAATAGCAGGATAAACAAAGAAAAAAAAGGACACAGATGTATTTATGATAATTCTAATAATGTAATCTAATAAGGAATTATGAGAAAAGTGCTTATTTCCATATTTGAAATAAAATAAAATAATAATTATAATATTTAAATTCAGTTTATTTATTAAATTGCAGCTTTATCTCGTCTCATATTTTATATTTTTATTAAAATCTAAATATTATTTTTTTTTTTAAATTATGGGTGCAAATATGTTTATTATTTCTGGTATATAAATGTCATAAACTTTCTTATTTTTTTTGCAGAAAAACAGTCAATATTATAATGTATCACGTTTTCTGAGGCAGTTTTTTTTTTTTTTTGCATTACTCTCTATAAATATAGATATAGTAGCATTTTTGTTTCTCAGGGAATAATTTTGGTATAAAATTAGCGAATGGCTGTGCGACCTTCAAGTGTCAAAATAAATATAGATTTAATATGGACTACACCTTGAGTTGTTCCATTGTGATGAGTGACAGACCATGAGCAAAGAAATGTCTACTCCCATGAGAAGTGAGAACTCTCATGGGACTCATCTCTTGACGGATTATCTTAAAAGGGAGTTTTTAGTGAAGAAGAGAGAGAGTTCTGTGACGTCTCGACCAAAAGTGTTGTTTTTTCTTTAAGTCTGAAGTGATAGAATAGGCCGGAGTTTCCGCTTGTTTTTCAAAGTGAAACCCTTTTGGTTTCGTTTATCACGTGCTTGTAAAATAAACAGTAAATTATTCCCATGAACCTGAAAATGGCCTCTTCTTGAAGCTGTTATAGGTCTAGTATAGGCCGAGATGTTTCAATAGGAAAATGTGGAAAGCCAGTGTCAGGATCGAGCATTTTTGAAGAAGTTGCGAGTCGGTTAAAAATTCGATTCTCAACTCTTTTATGAAAAAAAAATTCTTAGAATTTTGAAAAAATATATTGTTAAATTTAAATGTTTAGAAACCAATTCAGAAGTAAATCATATAAATTACTTTAAAATAATGCATATAAAGTTCTTGAAAAGAGTAGAAATGTTGAGTTTTTATAAAAAAAACCGAATCAAGAGTTGGAAATTAGACATATTTTTGTAGAATCCACATCTCTGCTAATTTCCCTGTAATTGTGTTTCGTGTTTGTACAAAACCAAAAATTCCAACCCTCCCGAAATATGGATACGATATTTTATATATCTTTCCCACATCTAATTTCTTTTCAATGCAATTACTTCTGCGCATGGCACTATCGGGAATCGAACTAATATTCTTTCGTATTTTAATTTGTACGCAGTTAACAATGAATGAAGGACTGGGGCATTTTAAACAAGCATCGATTGGGCAGAAATGATATATTTCCTAAAATGTATTATTTAAAATAATTTAAATTCTAATTATAATTTCAGTGTAAAAAACGATTTCATTTATTATAATTAAAAATAAAATGAAAGTTTCCAAATAACTTTCTGCCGGATTCTAAAAAAAAAGCAATGCACTTCTATTATTAACGTAATGAAACCTTTTTTTTTTTTTTAACTCATTGTTTACGTAGGACCAAAGTTTGTGTAATGTTAATCCTCTAAGCACAATTTTTTAGAGGCTTTATTAGAAATGTTTAAAATAAGATACAAATGACTCTAATCCTATTAAAAATTGGGAGATTTATCGAAAGTTTAAAAATGCACTAGTGATTAAGAAATGTGATGATTATATATATATATATATACATATATATTTAGCTTTGCGCAATAAAAAACATTTCTGGAGCATATGAATGTTTCGGATTAATAGAGTACTTATAAAAACTAAAACCGATTATTTCTTTATCTCAATACTATTGGGAATTAAAAACAGCACTTCATTGTGACGCAATTCGAAAGTTTAGTTGTTTTAAAATGTAAGAATGATGCACATTAATTGTATAAATTAAATTTCTCTACTTATATAAATCGTTGTTTAATGAAAATAAATTTCAATTTTTTAAAGGCAGTTCTGAAAAAAATTAAGTAATTAAAATTTAATTTTCGAAATTTAGTTAGTTGAAATTAATAATACAGAAACAGTATGTCTAATAAACATGTTACAAAATGTTTGGCACAGAAAAGATAAGAGAAAGTCAATTCAAATTATATTATTTTAAACTATAAAAATATGTTTCGATGCATGACAATGTTTTACATATGATTAAAAAATTGTGAGCTAAACAGTAATCAAGAAAAAAAAATATTGTACAAATTTTACCTCAAAATGAATTTAAAATACTAAAATTTTTAAAAAATGATAAAAATTTATAAAGAATCGGAGAAAATTTGGTTAAAATAAAAATATTTTCTTTGAAAACTGCCTTATTTTTTTCAGACAGATACTTTTTATTAATTAAAATAGACTATATACAAATTTATTTTTTTCTAAATATAAAATTAAAAAATTGCTTTATCTACCTAAACCATTTCAGGGCCTGAATTGCCGAATGGCTAGCGCTCTGGTACTCGGTACCACAGGTTTCGGGTTAGAGTCCCGGTGGTACCATGGATGTTTGTAGGGGTTCGGAATCCACTTTAAACCCTAGGTCCCGGTCTCACAGGATTGTAGAGCGTTGCGGAGGCATTGCTACTCCGCGTCCGTGGCTTATCTTCAAGTTACAAACCCCCCTTGGGTAACATCGGGGCAGAGTTTGTCTTAAGGCATCCAAGGCAGCTGTCTAAGTGTTTGCCAGCTGCATCAGAAGAAAAAAAAAAACCTAAACCATTTCTTGGCGATAGTATCCTCATAATAATCTCTTCGTTTGGTTAGGGACGCATTAGATCGTACCAGATCCCCAGCTGGTACCCCCCTGGCTGATACCCCCCAGCTGGTAATTATCCCCCAGCATTAGATCGTACCAGCAATCTAAATATAGGTTTACTTAAAACAGTTCTTGCTACTAATATCCTCAGCGTTTACTCAAACCAGTTCTTGGCGATACTATCCTCAGCATAACCCCTTCCTTTAATTGACAACATCTTGTCTACTTAAACCAGATCTTGATGAAATAATGTTAGGTCTGGTCGATAATTAGGCCTCTGAATAACCCTTTCGTTTAATTAGGGATGAATCCAGCATCCGATATCGCTCCGTACTAACAATATAGTATTAAAAATTACTTAAACCAGTTCTTGGTGATACTATCTTCAGCATAACCTCTTCGTTTGTTTAGTGACGACCTTTCCCTCCGGCCTCCGATTTCAATCCGTACAAGCAATATAAGAATACCTTGTCTACCTAAACCAGTTATTGGCTATAATATCCTCAGAATAACTCTTTCGCTTGGTTAGAGATGACCCCCAGCCACCGATATCGCGCCGTACAAGCCACAGCAATCCCCGCATACGTCTTTTCATTTATTTATATGTCCTTTCCTCTCTTTATAGATCATCTCTCTATTGAGTTTTCGCTCGCCCCCGCATCCCCCTAACACGAGCGGGGAAGAACTTTCTGCGGACAATGGAATTGGATGGAAGACGACACACTTTATTGTATTCCTTTCTTCCCATCCCCCATCCCACTTCCAATGCCACATCGTCGTCTGGCCGCTGAACTGAAGGGAATCAATCTCTTCTGTTTTATTAAATACTTGCAAATAGGTGAGGGTACATGGAAGACTGAAGATTTAGATTACGAATTTCCAACTTTGGTGAGGATTTAGGAAAGCCATCGAACTAACGGTAAAACGGACTCAACACACCATATACGTTTATCGTAGCAATATATGTACATTTTATAATACAGTGAAGATTTCGTTTTCGAATAATGTAGGTAACGTTTTAGTCAAGCACACGTTAAACTAATGTGCAGATATAAGCTGAAGAGTGATGTAGAGATCAGTTTCATGTCTGCAGATTCCATACATTTCCATGGGAATTGTACAGCAGTCAAAAGGACTTTAAAAGTGGAAGATTCCTTGGGAAAACCGAAAAATGCCGAATCAGTCAGGCAGGCCCCTCGTTGATAAAAAACAAGGAATAGGGACGGAAAGAGAAGAAGTTCAACTGGTCATTCTTTCATAACAGGCTTCATGAAGGAAGTATTGGTTTGTTTACATATAGAGAGATTCAGAGACCAAGAAGTTAGATTAGAGTTACAGAGATAGAGCCAAAATCCTGTGACATAGTCCAGAGTTGGTGTTTAATAGGACTTATTGATATATTCCTTGTTTAATCTTATGTATAAAATGTACAAAGTGTGTCGTGTTGTTTTTCCAATAAATTCACTTCACTTCACTTGAATCTGTAGTCTTTCGACCATTCGACGCTGTGCCGTCCAGTAAAGATTTGCCATCCCCTCGTAACTTCTGTGGTGGTCGACATCGTCAAGTGCACTGAAAAGTGGGAGGTGGTCTTCAGTGCCGTTGGAGTCGGAGCAAAGTGAGTAGGCTGGCGAATCAGCGCCCCCGATGAGGCTAAGATATTCTTGTAGGTCGTCGTGCCTCGTAGCCATTCGGAAGGGGCCAACCGGGATTCTCCTAATTAGATCCTTTGGTGTGTTGAGGTTAAATTACACAAAGTTATACTCTTCATTTAATAATTTTAAAGAAAAAAGTGAGTTTTCACCTACAGAACAATTAAATTTACTCGACCAGCACAATTACTTGCTTCCAATCTTAATCCTGATTTGTAAGCATAACAAAAATCGCTAAATCAAATTAGCATAAGTCAGGGCATAAAAAATTTGCATTGGAAACAATAATTTGAAGAAATAGGAAATAAATTGCACCACTCAAATGCTCGTCTCCAGAATTACTTAAATTTGACTTTATCTAACGGCTTGTGGTGCAGGTAGTAAGTAGAACATCTGCGTATTGAAGTTACTAGCCATAACTAAACATAATGTATTTAGTATTGATCAAAGTAACGTTTAATAAGATATCATCGATTGTGAAATATATGCATACCATATAATTTAAACATGAAATACAGGGCGACATCAAAAAAAAAGATTCCAAAGTGTATTAATAGATGGCGGTGTAAGCGGTCTAAAGAAAGTGAATTCGGCTGCCGGTGATAGTTTGAATTGAAATGACAACGTATTTAAAAAAAACTGTAGTGTTTAATGTGCTGGATTGTTTCGATTTTTTGAGAGAAAAAATGACTTCCAAGTCATTCAACAGATGTGGCACTGTGAGTAGAAAGTCCATCCACCACGGCAAGGTCACCCACAATTGGGTGGGGAAAATCGGTGGAACTTTTCTTTTGATGCCGAATCGTTACCCCCTTCTTCAAGTATTTTCAATTCAAATTTGAACTCAATGTGAGTGTTTCTTTTTTTACAACACTTTTTTTTTCCTTTCTAATGCTGCTGGAAAACACTGCGAGTAAGAACGACTCGCTTGTCTCGTACTCGTCACTCGTACTTGTCGACGTTTAGCCAGTTGACCGCCAGGCCATCTTGGAGGGATCTTGAGGAGGATTTCACTGTAAATTTTGCCTCAAAATAATTTTTTTCTTTCTAATGCAGCTGGCAAACATTTAGACAGCTTGGTCTTGGATGCCTTAAGACAAGCGCTGCACAGACGTTACTCACTTTGCATTACCAAGGGGGCGCGTGTAACTTCAAGAGAAGCCACGGACGCGGAGTAACAATGCCCCCGCAACGCTCTATGATCATATTAGACCAGAACCTACGATTTAAAGTGGATTCCGAACCACTCCAAACATCCATTGCACAGCCGGGACTCGAACCCGAAACCTGTGGTACTGAGCGCCAGAGCGCTAGCCACTCGGCCATTCAGGCCCTTTTTCACAGCACTTTGAAAGTATGAATTTAGTTATAATCACCCTTTCAAAATGCTTTCAACTCATGCACTTAAGATTTACTTGCAACTGTTGTAATTATTTAGAAAAATTTTGCGTTTTAACAATACAAAATTACAAAAATACTATAAGTATATTTTTTTAATAATTATTTTTAAATTAATACACAAAAAAATATTTCAAGTAAACTTAGCCGTTCGCTCACTGTTAACATTAATTTAAATCAATTCGCCAGAATTACGATAACGACGTAAAGAAGTTATGAAAGTGAAACGATCATTTATAATCTTTTGATGCGCAGATGTTTTAGGGAAAAGTTACGGGTAAGTTTTTTTTCTGTTCACCTTATTCATTTTGCTGGACACTTTTTGCATAATACATCTTCCACAGCTCTCAGCGAGCCGACATTCTTTATTAGAGCTGTCAAAACATTAAGGGAAATATCTGACAGTGTCAAAAAGCGAATTTGCACTTGCTGCCTTCACATTTCTTGTTAGCGTCAGGCCACAAAAAGTAAGCATATTAATATGTGATACGATAATATTTTATTTAACTGTCACTTCTTTTTTTGTGAAAATTATTAATGTGAAAATCATTCCAAGAAATTCCAACCGAAGTCTTAACTTCTTTAAAAAATTAAACTGTAAAAGGGGAAATAAAAATATTGGACAACTTGATAGAAATAATTCATTTTTCAAATCTTTGCAAATGAAATATATTTTCATACGAAAGTTAGTTAATGTTCAATAAATATGTATTTAAACTTTGATTTATTGTTAAACTTATTCAAAAAAGCAAATACTTTTTAGTTAGTTTCGTAAATATATAAAAAAAAAATGATAAATTTTACGATTTTCAAATGATCATGATGATCAAAATAATGATAAAAATCATTCATTTTTCAAATCTTTGCAAATGAAACGATCTATTTTCATATGAAAGTTAGTTTGTGATTATGAATGATTAAAAAATATTTATTTACAATATTTATAAAAATATTTATTTACAATATTTATAAAAATATTTATAAAAATATTTATTTACAATATTTATAAAAATATTTATTTACAATATTTATAAAAATATTTATAAAAATATTTATTTAAATATATTTTTTTTTGAATAAGTTAAACAAATGTTGATTTATTGTGTAACTTATTCAAAAAAGCAAATACTTTTTAGTTTTGATAAATAAAAAAAATCAACGATAAAAATCATGATTTTCAAATAATCTTCATGATCAAAATATGATAAATATCATTTATTTTTCAAATCTTTATAAATGAAACGATCTATTTTCATATGAAAGTTAGTTTAAGATTACGAATTTTTAATATATATATATACTTAAATTTTGATTTATTGTTAAACTAATGTAAAAAAGAAAATGCGTTTTAGTTAGTTTCATTTGATGTTAAATTAAATAGTTCGTTAAATGGTTAAATTAATAGTTAGTTCATTAAATATTAAATTTAAGTAACTAACTGAAGGAAGTTTTATTTGAAATTAAAACTATTATAATATTTTCCCCCTAAAAACTAAAATTTATTGAATAACTAGGCAAATATTTTTCTAGACTTTTTTTAACGATTTGAAAAATATATATTTTACTTAAAGATCTAATAATGAAATGAAAAAAAAAAAAAATCTAAATATATATATTGACTATTCTTATCAAAGTAAATGAATGTATTCTTTTTATAACTGAATAAAAATTTTTGTTAACATAGAAAGATAAATGTTTACAGTGAAATAAATATCCATATTTAATGGCGTTCTATGTACCGAATAGAAAAAAAAATGAATGTACCCATTTAACAAATAAAAGCAAAAGAATTCTATTCTAAAAATTCTATAAATTTTGAAATAATGTGTTTATTATTTAGTAGCATATAGCTAAGTTACAATCAAATGAATTAACTTTTTCAGTAATTTCACAGATGTTGGCTATAAAAAGATATCATTCATACACAGCCATTAATATTACAATTTAACACAAGCTTTTTTTTTTTTTTTTTTTTTTGGTGCAGTGGACGGGGACCGCATAAAAGAAATCGCATAATTGAATATAACTTCCGCATAAAAAATATCCTGAGACTTCATAAATAGCTACAAAATATATTATTTTTTAACAGATTTACAAAAGATTTATGTGATGAATAGAAACCGCATAAAAACGTCCCACATAGAAAATACGTAAATCAGAACCTCAGAATGCTTTTTGCGGTACATTTAAAAAATTCCATTCAATGCGCATACAAATAAAAATTAAATAAATAAGAAAAGGAAATTAAAACAACTAAATTACAGATACGATTATACTCAGAATAATAAGCTAAGTATTTCAGCAAATATAGGTGAATTTAAAAAAAAAAAATCAATTGAATTCTTGCAGAAACCCCGAAGAAAAAAATTTGTTCTTGCTCGAGTCATCTCGTACTTGTTTGAAAGGCTGCAGATGCAAGTATACTCACGATAAACTCTTAAGAAGTAAAAATTTGCTTTTGCACGAACTAACTTCGATTAAATCGTAAATATACGTAATAAAAATCGTAAGGGCTGAAATAAATAGGGGAAAAAATTACATCAAATTCAACTAATTCTTGTTGTAATCGAAAAATGGGGCCTGAATGGCCGAGTGTCCAGCGCTCTGGAGCTTGGCATCAAAGCGAGTGGCACCGAGTATATCGTACAACGTGCATACACCTTCATACCTTACATGCGGGTGTATGCTTGGTGTGCTCACCATACATGGCAACGTACATTAGTTACTATTGTTAGCTGCTATGCCAGCAACTAGTTGTGTCAGGATGTAATGCCAATCTCTCTTTCTATTTACATTAGTTTATTTACACTATTAGTACATACATACACAGGGCACCCTGTGCCTCTTCCACAATAGCATTAATAGTTAAAAACCAAGAACCGCTATCTGACAGTCTTTCTAGCTCGGATGCTCTAGCGTTCTCCTCGTGGTCTGAAAATCTCACCGCATGTACTTACCACACAGTTAAAATCCCAGTTACTGGTCACAGTTACCAGTTATAACCGTGACCTCTCGCTATTATATAATAATAATTAAACCTTACACTATATATTAGTTATTACTGTAAATCAAACTGTATTTATCTTTTCTTCTTTTTTCGTAAAGATTGGTTTTAAATACCTGATCTGTTGCTACCAAATACCAGTTTAAGCTGAGGTATTTAATATTAAATAATAACTTAAGAACATTTATATATATATTTATATATACACAAGATGATTATCCTTTGTGTTACATTAGGTACCACATGTTTCACTTACGTATACACAAGATGATTATCCTTTGTGTTACATTAGGTACCACATGTTTCACTTACGTATACACAAGATGATTATCCTTTGTGTTACATTAGGTACCACATGTTTCACTTAACCTATTTCTTCATTAAAATGACTGCTGCCACTCCAAAGATATATCTTGATGCAATCGAGCGGATGTGTTGGAAAACCAATAGATTAGAACCGACTCAACTTCGCCCATCGATTCCAGCAATCACTACGATTGTGGAAAGAGAGAGAGAGAGAGGGCCTTTTAACTTTTGTCGAATGCATTATGCTCTTAAGACCCTGGGGGTCATGAGTTTTATCTTCGGAAGGGGAGAGTCGTTTTATTTCTCGCAGCGACACTTCTCCGAGTGTCAGATAAAAATCCCCGCGGGGAGTGGAGCTCATTTGCCGAGAATTAACGGCCGCAAAATTCTGGCGGCACGTGAATTTATGGCACCCTCCTGCCACGCCGCAAAGAGGAATCTTGATTTTTATCCCGATAATTCCCTCTGGGTTGCATTTTTAAGGGGATGAGGGTGGGGGTGGGGTTGCCTTTGTCGACAGGAACATTTCCAAACTCTATTTGAAGCACTAATAAACACATAAACGTCGATTTATTCCGGACATTTTATGAATTTGGGGAAGACAGTCGCGGTTCTGCAGTTATTAAAAAGGATGTTATCATATTTATATCTTTTAGTTTAATCTCTTCGTGCCTATTAAAAGATTTTATTTGATTTGTATAAATTAATGTTTCTAAATTATGAAAAGATATGTTACAGATATGAAATGGTGTTTGTGTTAAATGGTGTATTTTCGTCTATTGACGCATCTAATGAAGCTCTTTGCATTTCTTTGCACCAATCGACAAGAGCCGTTTTAGTTTGGTTTGTCGCTCTACGGTCATTTTGTGCACACTTCGGGCTAATTAGACCGGGGCCTACTGTTTAACGTGGATTTCGAACCACTCACAAGCATCCATATCACTCCCAGCATTCGATCCCGAAGACTGTTTTACCAAAGGCAAGAGCTATAGCCAATTGGCCATCAGGTCGCTGGTGTTTGTGTTTCGGATCATTTCAGAAACCTTCAACTTATAATTACGGTAATTTCCCCGATTTTAGAGGCAGTACACTAAGGTCTCTTTATCCGACTTTCGATGGTTCGGCACTTTTTGTAATCCAGTATGGATCTATCCGTCAGCTTTTCAATTTTGTCGTGGGGATTCAAGTGTTTGCTGATCTTGATTACCAGGTCGTGACATTGCTGTGCCCACATTTTTGCCCCTTGTTTGTTGTAACTGTTAATGTGGATTCCGAACCACTACAAACAACCATGGCACCACCAGGACTCGAACCCGAAACCTGTGGCACCGAGCGCCAGAACGCTAGACACTTGGCCATTCAGGCCCTAATGAAATATAAATCATTTAGCTGGTTGAAATGTGAATCAACACATGCAGCCACGATTTTTAATCCACAGGCATTGTTGAGCAGGAGAATGCAGATGTTGTCCATCTTACAAGAGGGGCGCCCCGGCGAAAGAACAATGGGCAAAAGGGGCGCACTCGTATTTCACGGCGGGGAGAAGTCATGAATGTAATTTGCGCCCCACTTCGCCCAAAGTATGAACTTTAATTAATACGCAGGGAAACGCAGGGGGTGAGGGGAGTCGGTTGGACGAGTCCCAAATGAGGGGGGAGGAGGGGGAGATAAAAAGGGTTGGTGATGATGGAGGAATGAATGGACTGCCTTGATTAAGACTCCTCGTCTTGCTCGGGGGAGCGGGGAAGGGGGATGGATGGAAAGAACCCCCTCAGGAGACTTAGTTGGAAGAGGCTCGTGTGATGGAAACATCAGTGTCAACAAGTGTTTATTTTCATGCTCATCACGAGAAGGACTTGAATTTTATGTGTTTGGATTCGCTGAAATCTGTTATTTTTGTGACTTTTAGGACAGTTCAAATAGAGATTGTAGTGAAAAGAGTTTTTTGTACCGGCACTTTTATAAGACGATTTTGCATGTATAAACATAACAGTAAACGTTCTATATGCCATTTTTGATAACTTAATGATCACTTTGGAGACAAAAAAATTTCTCATATATATGTTTTTTTCCCTCTGTCTCCTTTCTTCTCCATTCCCAAACTGTATAGGGGCAACTCAGCTCTAGGCACACTGATGTGGTGCAGTAGTAGAAGTAATAGTAGTAGCCTTTCATAAATTAAAATTGTTCAATAGGAAGGAGCAGATGTACCAATCCTAAGTTGGTCTCATAAAAAATGGTGCTTACATTGAATGCATAAAATAAGTTTCAACTTTGATCTATCCATTAATGTTATAACATAGGGCGCCATTCCTGAGCCACTCATTGTAAATAAATATTAATCCTCTGCTGTCTCAGTTTAATGAACCCTTTATTTTTATTCAAACATTAAAATTGCAATAACTGAAACACATAGCAAACTCATTTAGAAATCTTTGAATTAAATTAAATTCCTTTGATAAAGAAAGAAGAACGTTTCGACAACTTTCAAAAGCAATTTCGTTACATCCACACCACAATAAAGAACATTCGATTGGAATAAAACGTTCTTTTTCCAATTATGAAAGTCCGGGGCGGGATAAGATAAAGCCAAACAATTTCAAAATAAATGGATGAGCAACTGATTGGAAGTCATTTCTTTTTCTTTTTTTTTTCTTTTACTCTAGAAACGAAATTGTTGCAGGCCAGCACAGCGATCGATGGCCAGAGACAATTAAGACGAAAACTTTAATCACCGTTGCCAGATTCGGAGGCAGCGGCGGGCGGAAGATGATGGATGCAAATCGAATGAACAATTACTAAACGGGAAATGGCAACGAGACTGCTTATCAAGAGTGCGCCACTTGGAAGGATTAATTGTTATGTAGTGGCAACAATTGAATGTTGGAGAGACGAGCTTGAAGGTTAAGCTGGCGCTAATCGAGGGTTGAAGATGCTGTTTTGATAAAGTGGAGCGAAATTCCATTCAGCTCTCAAAAAGGCTTAAATCCGAAAAGATCTTTATTCGAATAAAACGACTCGCTCTGACTGCGATTCATTGATTCGTTTAATGACAATGTGCTTAGATTTGAATGAAGGGTTCAGGCGAATTGGTTTTAACTGATGCCATTTGTTTAATTGTTATTTTGTATGCTGTGTTGTGTATTGACGAAGCATTTTCCACTGTATTGAACTCCTCCATATTCATCAGAATTAAAATTAAGACAAGAGTATATTGTTTTCAAGAATTATTGTGAATAATGTGAATGGGAATAGCATCCATATTTGATAATTTTATTGAATGCATGTTATTTAATTTATTGAATCTTTGATATTATCTTGATTGAATATTTGATATTAGTTGATATACGGTTGGCCATAAGAAAAGTCATGCTTGAAGGTATCTGCAGCTAAAATAAATTGAACCGATCGAAACCAAATTTTACATATTATTATAATTAATCACTTAGGGCCTGAATGGCCGAGTGGCTAGCGCTCTGGCACTCGGTACCACAAGTTTCGGGTTCGAGTCCCGGCGGTGCCATGGAAGTTTGTAGTGGTTCTGAATCCACTTTAAACCTTAGGTCCCGGTCTAATATAATCGTATAGCGTTGCGGGCTTATCTTCAAGTTACACGCGCCCCCTGGGTAATGCAAAGTGAGTAGGAACTGTGCAGCCCTTGCCTTAAGGCATCCAAGACTAAGCTGTCTAAGTGTTTGCCAGCTGCATTAGAAAGGAAAAAAAATGTTATTTAATTTATTGAATCTTTGATATTATCTTGATTGAATATTTGATATTAGTTGATATACAGTTGTGTATAAAAAAAGTCATGTTTGAAGGTATCTGCAATTAAAATAAATTGAACCGATCGAAACCAAGTTTTGCATATTATTATAATTAATCATTTTGTATTTGCAGAATTCAAGTCTCACTTTCAAAATGCTGTAAAAATCGAACCCCGCGTTACAATGAATTCAAATTTGAACTGAAGATACTGGAAGAAGGGTGTTAGACGCATGTTAGAACTGACTCTAATTAAAATCACCCTGTATATCACATATATTTATATATATGATCTTATATAATCATCATCATAACTGGCTCGACAGCCCGTTGTGGTCCTTGGCCTTAAGGAGATCTAATCTTAAGATCCAGCCAGGCTGTTCTCCTCTTGGTTGTGGACCTCCAGTTTTTTTATCTTAATAACATTAAAATCAGAGTCTAAACAGTCGATCCATGTCTTTTTCGGTATTCCCCTCGGTCGCTGTCCAAAAGGGGTTACATTGAAAACCCTCAAAGCAGCTCTGTCACTTTCCATTCTCATGAGATGACCGGCCCATCTCATTCTGTTCAGTTTAACAAATTTTAGAATGTCAATATCTCTAAAAAGTTTGTAAAGTTCAAAATTGTAACTTCTTCGCCAATCTCCATTGTCATTGATACCCCCCCCAAAATAGTTCGTAGCACTTTTCTTTCAAAGATTGCCAACATTTTCTCTTCTCTTGCTGTTAATTACCATGTTTCAGATGCATATGTTAACACTGGTCTTATGTGAGTTTTATACAGTAAAATTTTAGTTCTTCTTTTAATCAAGTGGGATCTTAATTGGTTTCTAAGACCAAATAGGCAGCGATTGGCAGCAATAACTCTCTTTCGGATCTCGGGGCTGATATCATTTTGGTATTCAATCTCAGATCCCAGGTAAGTAAATTTTCTAACATTTTGAAATCTATGTTGCTCAATTTCAAAGAAATCACCAGGATAGTCTGTCTTTCCGCAAAACATGTATTTGGTTTTTCCTTCATTTACCGTCAGCTCTGCACTTATATAATATATAATTCATAAATAGATGAATTTTTTTTCCTGTACTGCCTGCATTTCTAAACAATTAATGTATTGCCTATACTGCCTGCATTTCTAAACAATTAATGTATTGCCTATACTGCCTGCATTTCTAAACAATTAATGTATTTGCAGCCAACGGCCGTACCATGCTGAATATACCGGTTCTCGTTAGATCACCGAAGTCAAGCATCATTGGGCGCGGTCAGTACTTGGGTGGGTGACCACCTGGGAACACCGCGTGCCGTTGGCAAATTTGGGACCTGAATGGCCGAGTGTCTAGCGCTCTGATACTCGGTGCCACAGGTTTCGGGTTCGAATCCCGGCGGTGCCATGGATGTTTGTAGTGGTTCGGAATCCACTTTAAGCCGTAGGTCCCGGTCTCCTATGACTGTAAGAGCGTCACGGAGCCAAAGTCAGGCTTCTACCTACGGGTGCTCCATCACAACAGAAGCTGCTTCCTTCCCCTTCAATCATGAGCACGTATGGGCTCGTGGGCTTGGCCAGCCAAGTGGGATAAAGGCTCGTTCCCACCGAGGCGAGAGACGTGAAGATTCAAGAGGCAAGCGACAAAATTTTTTCGACCCCTGCACAGCGAAACGTCAGAAATAGCATTACGCCTAGTGAAAAACCGTTTCGAGTTGAAAGTTGGGCAACTCCAAGCGGCGGACTGCAAACCGGTTTCAGGCGACCGCGGTGAGGCTAGTGATTGGTCAAATTTTTTCGCTTGCATCTTCTCGCCTTGGTGAGCACGAGCCTTTAGAAACAACAACAACAACAACATTAATGTATTTGCAGTTTTAATAGCTTGCATGGGAGCAAATTCCAAGGAAAATGATAGGGGTATGTATAAAAATTACGTTATTGAATAAAGCATTGTGGCACGTTTTATGACTTAAGACTTGCCTGAAAGCATGTGTTCGCGGGCGTTATGAGGGCCGTTAATTTGATTTTTGAAAAGAGGAGAAGTAAGTTATGTAATGTTTCCCATTTGCCTAACCGGGAAATACAAACGCGAAATGCATTTCGCTAAACAGTGCTATGCAGAAACATTATCCTTTGCTTTAGTGGCGTTAGCTATAACTCGAAATGTTTATGTATAGTTATAATGCTAAGTACTTTCTCGTTTAAGTATTCAGAAGAAAGTCTTCCATTTTTAATTTTATTTCTCTTGAAAAAAATATCATAAACAACGCTGTCTGAAAAGATTCGAGACTATTAAAAACTATTTAAGACTTTTCACTGTGGTAAACCATTTTAAATTGTTCTTTCCATTTCTTACAATTTTTTTTTTTCAGATTTTACGTTATATTTTTCTTTGCGTATTCTGGAGACTTTTATTTCTATATAATGCTTTTTAAAACTAACTTTTAATTATGGTAATATTACTGTATTTATACTATTTTAGTAAGGATTTAATATTTTAATTCATAAATATATGATGATAAAGCTCACTTCTTTGGGATGTATGTGTTTTTATCAAAAAAGAGTTCAAATTAAAATTAAGACGCCTACAAGGATATATTGAAGCTCTTCGTTATTGTTTTAAAAAGTCAAGATTTTTGATTTTGTTTTTATATTTATATAATGTAGAAAATGATCCTTTCAAATATTTACTAAAACTACATTTTTATCCAAAATCTCAGCAAACGTTTAATTACATGAAAAGAAAGCGTTTGCGTTTAGAAAGCTTCATGCTTAGAAAGTTTAATTGTTAATTTTTTTTTTACTTTATAGATAAGAACCTAACAGGTGTGCTGAAAAGTTCGTAGGCTGACACATAGATGGCGCTACTAGTATTAAATCCATATGATTTATAGTTAGCCCTAACCTTCAAAAGACACGTGTATAAATTTGGCAGCTGTCGCACTATTAGTATGTGAGTATGTATTAGTATTAGTAAAAAGCCAAACTGCGATACAGCGGCAATTCTAGTACGAAAAGCATGCAGGTGCTGTCCCCAACTGTTTGTTCCTTTAGAAAGAGTAAACGAGTTCTATTTCATTATTATTCTATGATACCATTCCTTCTACCTCTCTCTCAGACAGATAATTTTTTTTCAGAAACTTGCAAAATCGTGAAGCAGAAATTCGGTTAACTTAAAGAGAAGGCAGCAAAAGGAATCTAGATTCTTTTGAATGAATCGTTCTTTTTATGTGTCCAAACCAAATGAATTTCATAAAAAGGGCATCGAAACGTTGTTTGTAATATATATCATCGTAAAGAAGGGTGAATTGTCTTAATGATAAGATAAATATAACATTGGATAATTTTTAAATTTTTAAACAATTTGTTATAAAATCTTTTAGAAATATTTTCTCACCTTTCTTTTGTACACGCAACATTTTAAACGTGAATTTCCCTAAAAGCGCCACCAAATTTGCATGAAATAAAATCAATTTTATAAGTTCTAGAATTTAAAATAAATCATTATTAAATTCAGCAATGCTATTACCTGAAAAATACCCATCCTTCTAACATAAAAGTACCCTTTTTTAAAGATTTTTGCATTAGAAAAAAAAGGAGGAATTCAAGTCACAGGAAATAAGAATCCTTCTCCTTTAAAATTCAGAATCGGCATCGGAATTTCAAAATTCTCCTCCTAATGCAAGAGTCTGCATTGTTAAGCATTCACTTGTTCTTTATTCCGAAGCACTAATGCACTCCGAAGCGAGGAGACTCCTGACAGAGATTGCACTAGGTAAACTAGAGAATACGTAATGGATTTTTCTTTCAGTTAAGAAGAGTCTCTTCGATTTAAAGACGCAGCGACAGGTGTCTCTGGTGATGGAAGTGAAATGAGATCAGATGCACTGTTTTCTTTCTTACTGGCTTTTTTTTCATTCTTTTTCGAATAAAAAATACTTTTAGAGGAATGAAAATAGGCTCAAGGGCTATTTTTCATTTTTATTTTCTATTTGGAACATTCAATTTGCTGTATATCATAGATTATTTGATTTTTTTTTCTTATTTATTTGTATCGCGCTTTTCAAAAATATTTTTAACTATTACTTACTGACACATGAAGATCTAAGCGAACAACTTTTTAAATATATGTCACGCTAAATAATTTGATTTATCTGGACGTTTTATCCAAATTAAATTTATTAGTGATACTTTTTGTTTCGATTCACACATTCTTAAGATTATTAAGTATTCAAAATACTTTGAAATCTTTAGAATTAGGCATCACACTTCAATATTTTTGTAGAAAAGAATTTTTTGTATCGTATTTTAATGGAATTTAAAAGTTGTAAATGATATTAAATTTTTAAAAAAGGAATCTTATGTTGTGTTTTAAATTCTAGATCTGTAATAAATTACTTGCTACGAATTGTAAATAACTATGGAATGAATATACGGAGATCTAAGTTTGAAGTATATATAGAGATCATCTGTGTAATTGTTTTGAAATCTTTATTGTAGGGTTAACTAAAGAATTATACAGAGAGCTTAACTGAAGAATTATACAGAGAGCTTAACTGAAGAACTATACAGAGAGCTTATTTGTGGAATTATATTGTTGGCTTAGCTGAAGAATTATTCAGAGAGATTAGTTGTAAAATTATTTTGAGAGCTTAACTGAAGAATTACACGCAGAGCTTAGTTGCAGAATTATATTGAGGGCTTAAATGAAGAATTATACGGAGAGCTCAGTTGTAGAATTATATTGAGGGCTTAACTGTAGAATTATACAGAGAGGTGAGTTGTAGAATTATATTGAGGGCTTAACTGAAGAATTATACAGAGAATTATATAGAGGGCCTGAATGAAGATGTATGAAGACCTGAAATATTACGAATGTTAAACTGAGTTTCAAGTAAAATTCTGCAACGAGGCAAAATTGTCAGCATAAACGCTTAATTTAAATCTAAACATTTGTAAAAACTCATTTTTAATTCTTTTATGCAATATAAAAGCATTAAATTCATGCATAATTGCATACTTTCAGTACTATATTCCTTAATGTAGCTATTGAAAGGAACCTTTTTGTTTGAATAATTAAAATGTCGTTTCTAAGATTCCATTGTTTAAAATGAAATAGCTGCAAATTTAAATAAAACAAATTTGTAATGCATTATAAAAATAAAATATAAAAACTCTTATGGACATTTTTGGTTGGAGTTTTTTTTACTTACTTTAAAATACAGCTTCTATCTTAAAATTATGATTAATTAAAAATAAAACAAACAAAAGCACGACAAATTAATATTTCGCAAAGAAAATTTTTTCAATTTAAAAATAGCAGAAATAAATTGTCTGAGCGTATTTGTTTATGAAGTATATCTCTAAACTTAAATTAATGAATGTGAAAAAAACTATATGCAGTTTTAATATATGAGATTAACTTTTAAAATATTCAAATTTTCATGTACGTTAATTTAAATTTGTGTTAGTTCAAATAAAACAATTAATATTTCTTTTTACTTGTCTTTTCAAGAAAATTATTTTTAAATATATGAATAAATGTGTTGTCTATATTTTGAATAAGTACAGTGGGGTTCAAAATGAAGATAAATTTCACTTTTATCCCACATATGATAATTTATTTCTGTATTAGGTTGATATAATACAGAAAAAAAATAGATACAAAAAAGCTATTGTATACACGCATAATAGCGAGAAAAGTTCATCAGTACCAGAAGATCGAAATCGGAGCTTAAAATATTCATTTATTAAAACTGTTTAATGTGCTGTATGCTTCTATACAATTATGCAACTATCACGACTTCAAATCACACTTGAAACCAATTGGTTCCCCTTACTCAACAATATTGTTTTCAGGCTTTAGGCAGTTCTGGCAGCTAGGAAGCCAGTTGCAAATGCTTATCTTGGAACATCTTTATTAGATTTAGGTATGGAAGCCAATTCATCCACTTTTTTGTACTAGTAGCAACGAGCGCAGCTAGCGTGCAGGAGTGCTGAGATTCGAATCCGCTGGTGGTATGTTGTAATCATTGCTTTCATAAACCAGAAAACTCCATGGCGATTAGGACAATGTGTGTAAAACTATCTCACATTGATAATCAGTCTGATTACATTGATAACCGAGTTGTTTTTGTTTCCCAAACGACAAGCAAATGTGGGGCAATTAAGCTATAAAGCCTTCCCGGAAGATTCTGTACACCCCATCACCGAATTGTTCGTGGTATAGATGAGACCCACCGATGTTCTATCATCACCTTTCTAATTTCAGGGGTGGAGAAAAGCAAAACAACTTCAATGCAAAGATGTTCAAAACTCCCAAAAGCAAAGATGTTCGGCAAATACCTTCATTATCCATAAATTCATCGACCAGATGATCCCTATTCTGACGTATTGAAAAAACGAAAAGAATTAATAAAATCAGGTCCTGGAAATAAGAAAACAAGGTTCCAATTTCAGAATTCTACATTTCTCTGCCATCACAAAGCGTCTGATAAAAATATGGAACTATTGCAGCCATTCAACAAATTTACAGCCCAAATTATCAAATATTCGCAGAAATAGCGGTTCCTTCGTCAAATGATTAGATTTCTGAACCATACCCAATTTGGTATGGACGCTTTCTTCAATAAAATCCATCAACACATTCGCACACATTTTTATATCATCGAGTATTTTGTTAACATATTTATCATGTACATCCATGGTATCGAAGATCAATCTCTTAGGCGATCAGGTAGACAGCGTAATCCAGGGATGAGCAAACATTTTAGGTCGCGGACCAAAAATCAACAGAAAAAAAGTTTGTCGGGCCAAGATAAATTTTTCTAACATTTTAAAAACAATATACAAGTATTACAATTTAAATATGTTAATGAGATGCATGAATTTGCTAGTTCATTTTTAAAAGTTCCTTATATCGAGGTTCGAAGGGAGATGTACTGATTCTAAGGAACGAGGCTAAATGCTCGTCTGTCAGTCTACATCTGAAATGATTCTTTCTAAGGTTCATTGTTGAAAACACTTGTTCACATATATAAGATGAAGTTTTAAATTAATTTAATTGTGCAAATTTTTCAATAACATTCAATGATTTTATCCACGCAATGTCTCTTACTATCAGCCATATACGTGGGATACTAAATTTGGGAAACTTACTTTCGATAATGATTTGTAAAACTTTACTTGTTGGTGACAACCTACACCTATAACTAACAACCTAACACCTATAACTTTACCGATTGAAAGCTGACTGTGCTTGCTATTTTCTTCGTTTTATGTTCTGTAGAACAATAATAGAGAAAGTAAAAAGATCATCAGTCCTTCGAAAAAAAGGAAGAAAAATAATATTTAATCGAAGTAGAAAAGAAGATGAATATATAATATAGAAACATATATTTCTTTTAATTTGCCTCGGACCGGCAAATTAAAATTCTATCTGCGGGCCGGATAGAACCTTCCGGCGGGCCGTAGTTTCTGATCTAGTGCCTCTCGTCAAGAGCGAAGTTTCATTCACATACATTCTGAATCGCCGTCGTTTTTCAATGCCGACCACTTCGAACTTTAACCATTCGGAGGATCGTGGGAGTGGATGACCATGGGAGTGGTCATCCATTCAGGGGAGTGGATGACCACTACACTAACATAGCCCCACAACACCTTTCAACGAATAGTCCTGTGTGCTTTCAATGTCTGCATTTGAAGCATCCCTTGTGTAATCTTAAGGAACAAATACGCTTCCGGGTTAATTTGAAAATTTTGGTAATTGGAGAGAGAGAAAAAAAACAAAGAACTCACAGAGGACGTCCAGCGTGACCACTTGGAGGAGGGGCGGCTGCAGCTGAAGTCTCTGCACCTCGTTGAGGCCCTGACAGCAGAACTCTCCCTGGTGGTCGTGCCTCGACGCGATGAACACCAGGGTGGAGGAAGTCCTGTAGGTGGCATCGCTCATGAGGTCCCTCGAGGCCGGGGGCTGGGGTTCCACCTCCTTGGAGCGGTTGAACCACGTGATGGAGGCAGCGGGTCTCGAACCTTCCACTGTGCACGTGAGAGACACCATCTCCCCTGCGACCACGGGGGTGGTGGGACCACGAAGACGCAGAGACACGGGCTTCACTGTGGACAAAAAAATGCACAGGGTTATTTATAATGAGAGGCTTAATAACTACAGTATGCACACTTAAACTGCACCTGCATATAAATTCAATTAGATAAATGTATACACTAGGGTGCGTCGAATATATATTGTATGAATTTAAAACTCCTTCTTTTTTATACATCTAAAACTGTTAGTATATAATAGTTAGGAGTCTCTTGAAGATTTTGCTATTACAAATGTCCCTTCCAATTTACAACTACATACTTAGAATCTTGATAACTTTAAAAATATTTATCAATTTTTGTATGGATTTTTAAAGGCATGTATCACTCTTGATGCACATACTGTAGATGATTGCAATTTTGAACTGTTTCAAAAAACATTGCATAAAATTTATTTCAATCAAAAACAACAAAAAAAAAATGTAAAAAAAAAAAAAAAAAAAAAAAGTCGTTTCTTATATACTTTTGGAATTTGCATTTATATGTGGCAATTTTGTTCCATAGATTTCGAATCACTCTATATATGTCTTTAGTGGAATTTCTTATTCCGATTACGCATCATAGGCTATCTATCCATGTCTTTAGTGGAATCTCTTATTCAAATTATGTATCATAGACACTCTGCCGATGTCTTTAATGATTTAGATTTGTTTTGGGCCCATAATCAATATACTAAAATATTCAAATGCATAAAAAATTTCAAAAGAAATTAAAGCTTATTAACATTTTTCTGTTAATAATTTAACAATTAGTTCAAACAACTACAGTTCAGATCAAATATTGAGTGCGTAGAATTACACCATTTTAAATATACGCACTCTTTCCAAAAATAGTTTCCTTTAAATTGAGTCGTTTTCAAACCATTAATGTTAAATGCCTTTAAGCGAAACTCTGGTTCTATAGAATACACATTAATGAGATTTCTCACTCATTTAATGAGCGCATTTCAAATTCTTGGAACTGCCATGAAGCTTGTTGAAAATAAACACGATTACAAACAACGAACTAATTGGAATGAAGTATTGAATGAAGTTTTCCAGACATTTTATTGAAATGCGTTCATGAATCGATTTTTCTTTGGAGCATAAAATGCTTACTTAACGATATTTTGATTCAATTTCCGGGTCGAAAATTACTTTTCAAACTAAAAACATTTAAACTCCATTATGTGCAATATCTTAATGGTTTCTTGAAACTTTCGGCGTATTGATTAATAAATAATTTTCATTTCTAAAGGGTTCTTTAAATAGTTTCTCCGGCGGAGTCTTCAAGAAGTTGCATAAAATTAAAGTCGTTTACGAGTCGCCTGCAATACATCACACAGAAAAGCAGAGAAGTCAGGGGAGAGAGAAAAAAAAATTTAAAATTTATTGATAGTTTTAACATTAACCGAATCTAACGGGAAAAAAAATTAATAGCGCAATTTAAAAATTATTTAAAAAAAAAAAAAAAAAATATGGCGGTAATAACTCCGTAAGTAATTAGAATACCCTTGCTTGTTTCTCGCTAACCATATCATTTTTCTTTTCGAAAAATATTCTTTTTTTCTTTCTTTTTTTCTTTTTCACAACCCTCTTGTACGTTGTTTTTCGCTCGACCGCGATCAAAAAAGAAAAAAAGAAGAAAAAAATCGAATGAAAACTTTTCACATTTTTACTCAACTTCAAAAACGCTCGTTAGTTTTGTCGTGGCGATTAATCAAAAACTCTTTCTTACTACAGTACAGTGTACTCTCGCGGCAAGCAAATCAGCTGGATACCTCTTGCCCGGATAGCTTTTTTTTTTCATTCTGCCTCTTTCAGATCAGCGCTGCCGGATCCAATGACATGGACTATTAATTGTCCGGGCAGCATTTTTTGTGCCTTCATTAACAAGCATTCGAAGACATTCAATTATCAGCTATTAATGGTTATGACAAAAGCGCATTAATTATTGTGTCCGGGAGTAGGAGTCCGGCCAGGAAACACGACATCCCATTATCAGATAATTTCCGATAAAAAAACGGGGGGCATTGCAATTAACAGTAATCGCTTTTCCTTAATCATTTTCGGTTTAATATGACTGTCTTCCGACAGCTGGGCACGGACACTTTATGAAGCGGCGGCTCATTATTTATGAAGCCTCGCTATGTTCCACCGCTTCACGCCTTCGCAGATTCTTTTGTGCTCGCGCGGTTTAACTGCAGTTAAGGGGTGTATCCTTTCACGGTGATGGGTCTTGTTTACTGGAAAGCATCGACTCGACCTGCCCCAATATTTGCTCGTCATTTATGATCAAAGTTGACAGATCACATTAAATATTCTAGCACAGAATAATGAATAGCCTGTTTATCATCCATCAGTCATATCTTTGGTCTAAATCTGTTCTGCTTATTCATAACTCAACCGGTCTTTTTATAATTAAATTCTGTTCCTCGAATTAAAACTTTAAGTGCACGGACGAAGAACATGTTTAATCAAGATTTTTGGTGGAAAATCATGGTTGGAAGTTGTTTTCATCTATTTTAGGCGACTTAATGGCCAAGTGGCTGGCGCTCTGGCATTTGGTACCACAGGCTTCAGATAATAATAAAATAATGAGATTATTAATCTGTTTCAAAATATTGTTTTATTTCCTTAAGATTATAGTGGCCTGATGGCCCAACTGGCTAGAAATCTGGCCTTTGGTGTTTCAAGTTAGATTCCTGAAGGTGGCATGGATAGGCCATGTAGTGGTTCGGAAGCCACTTTGAATTCTAGTTCCTTGTCATATAGGATCGTACAGCGTTGTAGGAGTAGTGTTACTCTGCGTCCGTAGTCTGTCTTCCAGCTATTTGTGCCCCCTGGGTAGTGCTAAATGAGTAACAGCACTGCTAGTGGCATAAAGATTAACTGTCTCTGTATTGACAGCTTCATTAGAACAACGTTTGAATATCACGTAGAAGAAAATCGTGAGTCTTTAAAACCAAAACTCCCAGTAAGCAGTCTGTCCATGATCCAGCCAATAATAAAAAGAAGGACATGAGATCTCGGAAAAAAAAGTGATGATAGCATCGGATTTGGTACAGAGAGAGAGAGAGAGAGGACCAGAGATGATCAAAGAGTAGAGGTGAACCTCCGGAACTAGAATCATTGTTGAATGGTGTTTTTTGAACATCGTGACCGCAATACAGCTATCAGCGGAATCGAACCTTTGCACTTCATTGCTTTGCTATGAAACTTGTATTATAAGGAAATGCAAACCTTTCTCTTTTTTTTTTCAAACTTTATGTAAATAAAAATCCTAAAACATGGATTTGAAAAAATAATGCAAAAAAAGTGCTCGATTCTAATATTACCACCTCCAAACCAAGCAAATGCTACGTGGTTGACATGAAAAGGCATTCAGTAATGCCACTAAAAATGTCGTGTTTATTTTTTTTTTTTTTTTTTGATGATAAAGAATGGCACGCAGTTGCGCGCGCATGTTCACACGGCAAACTTTAAAGAATGCAACCTGATTTATTCCGACACCTCTCATCTTTCAGTCTATTCCGCTTCTTTTCATCTGCAGCGTTGCCAAATACGCTCTGCAAATCTTACACCTGTGTTCGCTTCTTCTTCTTCTTGTTGCCTGAAGTGCCTCGCGCTTCTTTTTTCTCTCTTTCTTTTTTTTTTCTTTTTTATTACCGTTGGAAAACAAGCTCCAAAGAGCCAAGTTTTTCTTTTCGTCGAAAAAGGACAAAAAAAAAGAAGGAAAAAAAAAAAGAAAAAAAAAAAATTTAGAAGCAGAGTGAAAAGGAGGTATGGAAGGTACCTCGGAAACACCCCGGGGGAGAAGGCAACATTTTATTTTACACCCCATGTTTGGATCTGTCGGAAAGAATGCGATGTGTTTAATAAAAAGGGATTTCCAAACAGAGTTTCAACAATAAATTGGAAAGTTTATTTTGTCCAGACAGTATTTTTTTGGGAGCCTTTAAAGCTCTTTAATTATTTCATAGAACACAATGAAAACGTTTATGTTCACAGGGAAAAAAACGAAAATTTATAAAGTCATTACATAGCAATATTGACTTTATCAGATTTCTGTAGTTTTATCGTATCCGAAACAGATATTTTCATTAAGTGTTGAGGTTTTATCGCACATTGAGAAGATAAATAACATGAATATACTTTGAACCTACAATCCGATTCAATCCAAAAATCTCAATCAAATTGGATGAATTAAAATGCATTGATTATGATGAATTGAATGCAGTTTTATTCATGAAATGCACTCTTTGGCTCTCTGATGTTTGGTACCACAGGTAAATTTCAAATATGCTTTATTTTATATTTTATGTAAATGAAGTCATAATCAGTGGAATTAAGATGTTCGTGCAAAGTGAATTTATGCAATCGAACATAGCGTCTCAGAAGACTGCTGACAAAAATTCACTTCAACCATGAGAAAGGTTAGCTATTTCAAAGAAAACATTTCAGAGGGATGGGGCCTTTTCACTAGTGCAGAGGGGTCTCCAAACTACGGCCCGCGGGCCAAATGCTGCTCGCCACTGTCATCCATCCGGCCCGCGACAAAGAATAGCTTATTGTTGCTTATAATAAGTTGGATAAAAAAACACAGAATGATAACTCGGTTTTATTGACTTGCTAGGTGGAGCTTAATGACAAGCATAATACGCAGAAAATTTAACTTAAACATAGCAACTAACAAATAATTGAAATGAATCCCACTAACATTATAAACTGATGAACATCCCACGGCTACCCTCGGTAGTTATGTTGGGGTAAAGAGTATCGCATATGTATGTATATCGATGTTTGGAAAGTATATATCCTGAATCAAACATATGATTTTTATCCTAAAAATCCCCCAGAAACGGAAAAGCTAAATTAATGCGAATGAATTTCCACTTGCAAAAAAATACTTATTAGATTTATGTAATTGTTATTTTTCACTGACAGTAGTTTGTAGTTAACAAAAAAAAGGTTTTGGCCCTTGGTACTTAATGGAGTAAACAGTATGGTCCTAAGGCTGAAAAGTTTAGAGACCCCTGCACTAGAGAATATTAATACAAAAAAAATTAAAGAGTCATTTAAATGTGTGACATCTTCCTGGTTGACAACAGCCATGCATATAGATTTCCAATCAATAACTCTTATTCTGTGAACTAGGAAAGAGCAACGGACCCTGTAATGGCCTGGTGTAAAAACCTTTCTTCCGGGGTGGAGAGGAAGTGTCCTGGTGTCATCCGTCACGGTAAGGTGCGAGATTGACAGGAATATTGGGGAAGGGGGACAGGGGGCGACGCATAATCGGGAAAAGATCGCATCATTCCAATCGCATTAGTGGCAGTCCGGGGGTCCGGTCGATGGTGGTCGTGTCCGGACCTTCCATATCTCACGCGAGATGGACAGATCCGATGGACTGATGGTAAAAGAGTATCTCATCCCACGTGAAGGAAAAAAAAAATCTGTATATAACAGCCGCTGCCGATACTCAGGGTGCAGCTGATATTTCGAAAAAGACAGATGTGTGCAGAGTTTTCTGCCATGCAAGCAGGGAAGGTGCAGCTGCTCGTGGGAAGGGGAAGGGCATCATGTAAACACTATAAAAACAGCAGCGTATGCATTTTTTTTTTCACTTAAACGATAAAGCTGGGAATATATTGAACTCTTCTTGAATGAAAAGAAAATATCGCCCTTTTTTTTCGTTAACACCAGAATCTAATGGCGTCACTTCAACAATTCAAATATATTCATAAAAATTTTGAACTGAATTATTTTTTCATGTCTTCCGGTTAATGGGTAATGATTAAGATTTAATAAAAGGATTAATTAGGATTTACTTTATTTTAAGGAATATTAATAAGTTAGTATTGCACAGAGTCCACTGGTGTTATAGGAATCTTATTTAAATTCCAAGGAAATTAAAATATTTATATCGCCAATATCTATTAAGGGTTTATTTCTTTTTAAAGAAGATAAAAATTAAAAAAAAAAACTGTCTCTTTAAGAAGTATTTTTTTCAATCACTTCTATTAGCGCACACTCTACCTACATATATCTTGTTCAAATTTTCATTCGTTCATAAAATTCTTTTCGTTCATGTTCAAATACATATTTTTTTTAACTTGAAGTGGATGACACTTGATGTTAATACAGTTTTTTCAAATATTAATTCAGTAATTAAATTTAATTAATTAATTTTAGTCGTTTTTAGATTTAAGTTGCATGTATCTACTAATAGATGGCGCCAGATAAACTTAAAAAAATGAATGAAAATTATTTATAAAGGACTTTCTGCAATAGAGTGAAAAAAAAGTAGGAATTGATTTACAATTTTTTTTTTCTATATTACTGTTTTGTTAACATCAGTATGTCTAATGGCGTCATTTCCACAACAATAACTCCGATATATTCGTAAAAATTTTAAAGTGAATTATTTTACCATGTCTTCCGTTTAATGGATAATGATTAGGATTTAATAATAGCAGAATATTTAATTTATTTTAAGGAATATTAATGAAGTAGTATTTATACAAAGCCCACTGGTGTCATAGGAATTTTATTTAAATTCTAAAGAAATTAACATATTATATTTATATCTGCAATATCGATTAGGGTTTATTTCTTTTTAAAGAAGACAGAAAAAAAAATAGTCTCTTTAATAAGTATTTTTTTTATTCCGCTTCAAATTAAATTGAAAATATAGTCTCTTCGATGTAGATAATCAAATACTAAATCAATTTTTACTCATTTACTTTTTACACTTGACTGTTCAGTCTAAATTTGTCAGAACTAAATCTGTCACATTTGGTATCTATATCAAGATACGTGACTTATACATGTACATTTATTGCATGTAAAATTGCAATTTATTGCATATTTATTTATTATAAGCAATTATTAAAATGCAATTTATTGAATTATAAGTATATTTATTCATTTAATGCACGTTTTTTAAAGTAGCACAACTAAATATTGATAAGACTTTATCCCTTTTGATAAAGCAGGTATCAAGAAGAGATAAAAAGTATGAAATAAAAAGATTAAGAATTATTACAAAAAAATGTGAATTAAACAGAGGTTCCCAAATTTTGATTAAATCGTAGCATTCTTAAGAGAATTTAAATTTTGCACAGAATCTAAATCAAAAGCTTATCATACATTATTATACATATCCTAGTAAATCGGAAAGAAACTTAGAAAAACTTCTCCTTAAAAAATATTAGATTTACATATAAAGGAGATAAGCGATAGAAGCTTTTGAATTGGCTGCAAGGGCTTTGTATCTACACATAAACTAAGTGAAATATATGCTTTCCTCAAGAAATATTTGTCAGGATATACCCAATATTACCTTAGGTACCTGCACTTTGGAATCTGTAATTAGTTTTAAATACTTCGGATCAGAAATCAATAGTCAAAATAATATTTTGCCTGAAATAAAAAAAAAAAAAAACGGAATTGTGTTTGCCAATACGGCTTTTTTTTTTTTTTTTTTTTTTTTTGCTTAAGACATCTGTTTAATCACAATTCATAAGCAGGTAAACTAAATTCTTGTTATATAAAACCTTTATTAGACCTATTTTGGTCTATGGCTCTGAAACTTGGACTTTGGCAAGATCTGATCGAGTCTATTTGAGAGGAATATTTTAAGGAATATTCTTCGAGGTGTTAGGGAAAGGGATTGTTGGAGAAGACGACATAAAGCAGAAATTTATAAATGCTATCAAGACCCAAGTATTATAAAATTTATTAAGATCAATAGATAAAACTGGGCTGCTCATGTATTTAGAATGAATGAATTAAACCCTGTAAAAAGGTTCGTTTTCGCAAAGACACAGAGATAAAGAGGACGATCTAGGTTGCGATGAAGAGACACAGTTGAAAAAGATTTTGCTTCACTAAATGTTAAGAACTGAAGGACCCTTGTCACTGAGAGGAATGAATGTAAATATCTTCAATGGAAAAACTTGGCCCGCTTTGGGCTGCAGTGCTATTGATGACGATGATAAGCGATAGCATTATAAAATCTAAATATTTTAGATAAATGTTTACTGAGGTAACGCAGGTTCAATGCACCCGGAATCATGTTGTTACTTTGAGTTTTGTAAATCATCCCTCACTTTTATCCTCCTTTACCTTTATTAGCAGAAATATTTATTACATACAGCAGCATCGAGAAATTTGCGACCATTGGGACCATGGGTGGAGGGCGTGACATTGAAAAATTTTAATGAGTAATCTTGACAATTTTTTTTCGTTTGCTTAGTAACAGATTAAAATATTCGGGGAAAATCACTTTGGAAACCCAGGAATTAAGGTAAAAAGTGAAATCACAGAAGAAAAGTGAAGTGGCCCGGTGGACAATGGGTAGAGATTGTTTTTAAAAGGCGAACAGAAACATTCCTTGTATAAAATAAATATACTCCAAAAGAATTGTTCCGGTTCATTCGAGGTTTGGTTTGTCACTCTATAGTCATCTTGTGCAAACCACGAGGGCTAAATAAACCTGGATCTGCAGCTTAAAGTGGAACACTTTACCACTCACAAATATATATGCCACAGCCAGGATTCGAATCTGAATTATGGGATATAAAAGGTCAGAGTGCTAGCCAATTAACCACCAGGCCGCAGTTTCATTCGAGGAGGAGTTCCTGTTCATTCCCTTCGATTTACTCTGGTTAATGCTGAATACGCTCAACATTTAAGCAGCATTCACACCATAGCGTTAAAACGTCGACCAATCACAAGCCTCAGGAGTCGCAAGTTGAGGTCTGTGATTGGTCGACGCTTTTGGGACTCGCCACTCGACGCCATGGTGTGAATCCGACTTAAATACCATAAAAGAAAATAATAACTTAAATACCTTTCAAATACCATAAAAGAAGATGGTATTTGAAAAAAAAATCTTTTTAGATTTAAAACCTATCAGAAGAATTAAAATAAGCATGAAATGATAAATTGATAAAAATAAAGTACCCTATTGGCCAAATTTGAATTATTCATTCTATCCGAGATAATTTTAATGGGACAAGAATTTTAATAAAGAAAATAATGTGAGCAAAACTTTAATCGTATTTCTGTTGCATACATTTTAAAATCTCCAAATATATATTAATTTAGCAGAAAAAACCGAAACAGCCAAGCACAGTTAACACTACAGTTGGTTTCATGCGCAATTTATGCCAAATACGTTGTCATTTTGATTCCAAAATATCACTGGCAGTCGAATTCATTTTCTTTAGGCTGCTTACAGTGCCATCTATTAATACACCTTGAAGTTTTTGTTGATGCCGTACCATTTCTTCCTTCTTCAAGTATCTTCAGTTCAAATTTCCCTGCACTTCCAACTCTTTAATTCTATGCAAAAAAAATATGTCTATTTAAAAATTACGAAAACTGCCTCACCTAACTTTAAGGTAAAAGTTACTGAAGTGGGGTAATATTTCAAAACAAAATATTGAAATATAACATTTTCTACAAATACAATAAGAAACTAGATCGATTTGTGAAACAAATATAGTTTTTGAATACCTGAACATTATAAATAAATAAATAAATTTCAGCACTCGCCACAGGAATCTTATAGTATCAGCATCAGATGAGTGTCTGGGCGAAGAAGGAAAGTTACGACATCGCGCCTCCTTATGCCAAAAAGCGACGACAACTTCTTGAGAACGAAGAAAAGAAAAAGAAAAAAAAAAGAAAAGAAGTTCCGAAGTGGATGAGAGAATTATTTCTTACCCGAGATCCCATTTCTGCTGATGCGGAAAAAGTCCCTTTTTAATGGCGATTCAATCTCATTTCGCGATTAGATGGATTTGGTGGTGAAGGGGGGGGGGAGGTTCTTTTTTTTTTTCAATCTCCATCCCCTTCCCGAAGCTATTAAATTGAAGCACTTCTCGTGAACGTCATTGGCTCTCTCCCTGATTATTGTCTCATGATTATTTCTTGGAAGGTTTCTTACTTTCTGGGTGATGGGAGGGGATCAGTCCCGAGCAATTTGGTTCTAATTACCACACTGCTGTTCTCGGGAAGGTTCCAATCTCTCATTTCGGTGAAGAAAAGGAAATTTAAAAACCCTCAGTGAAGAAGGAATGAGAAGAGACAAATTGTTAATTTTCAACGCAATCCTTCAGATTGGTTTGGTTTGTCGCCCTACGGTCATCTTGTGCACACGGACTAAAGGGACCAGGACCTACATTTTAAAGTATTCCTAACCACTATATACAAACATTCAGAACACTGCCGGGACATGAACCTATGGTACTGAACATCAGAGTGCTAGCCACTCGACTATGAGGTCCCTGTAATCCTTTAGACATTTTATCGGACTTCCAGATTTGGTTTGGTTTGTCGCTCTACGGTCATCTAGTTCACACGAGGGCTAAACAGACAGGGACCTACATTTTAAAGTGGATTCCGAACCACTCACAAGCAAACATCCGTTGAGACTCGAACTCGAACATGTGGTACCAAGTGCCAGAGCGCTAGCCACTCGGCCATGAGGTCCCTGTAATCCTTTAGACATTTTATCGGATTTCTCGATTTGGTTTGGTTTGTCTCTCTACGGTCATCTATTTCCCAAGCGGGCTAAACAGACAGGGACCAACAGTTTAAAGTGGTTTCTGGACACTCACAAACAAACATCCTTCTAGACTCGAATCCAAAACCTGTGGTACCAAGTGCTAGAGCGCTAGACACTCGGTCATGAGGGCCCAGTAATCCTTCAGACATTTTATCGAACTTTCTTGTATGTTAACCTAGTGCCCAACTCTTGCTCCATCATGCAGGAGGGCTCAGGTAGGAATTAGCTGATGACGTCCGTTGCAGTCACTGCATTCAGACACGAGAGGACTCGATTGTGAGAAATAGACTCACCTGAAAGCGTCTGATATCAACAGGTTCTAATCGATTTATTACTAAATATTTTTAAAAGGGCCTGAATGACCGAGTGTCTAGCACTCTGGTGATCGGTGCCACAAGGTCGTGGTCTTAGATGTCTACCAAGTGGGGATAAGAAGCAACAACACAACAGCAGCATTACCTCATGAATTTACCTACACAAAATATGTTTGTATAACTTTTCCAAAAAAAAAAATAAATATTAAATATTAGCAATCAATTTGAGGATATGACTAATCAATTGCTATATTAATTAAACCATTTTATAGTTCCAAAACCTACAGAACGAAATTAATCCGTGACAGTTTTATGTCATTGTTTGCTGCTGAAATCTTCAAACGACCAAGCGCACTAATTAATTTAATCCTACACACCTTTATAGGATTAAATGAACTAGAGCCTCCGTTTTAGAGTCCTTAAAACTTCTAAGGTAATTTAATTAAGTAAATGTTAACTATTATCGGAATTATTTGAGCTGAATTCCTTTTCAATTAAACTTATAGCTAACTCCACAGTTTAATGGATGAAGGACAATGAAAACAGGAAAAACACTTCGTTGTTATAACAGTGATATCAACAAGTTCTAGTTGATTAATTACTAAAAACTAGTAAAAAGTCCCGAATGAATTCTTTTAAATTTTGAAATTACTTGTAAATATTATATTTTTATCTTTATGAACACTTGAGTTTCATTCAATTATATTTTATGTATTATGATTTTTTTTGAGATTTTCTGTTAAATAAGTTAAGTTCAGCTTTCGATACATTTCATGCACGTCATTTACAAATACCATTATTTTTTTAATGTGGTTAGTAAATAAGGTAATAGTATTAAGTTAATAAGGTAAATTTTTAAATAAGGTTTAGTAAATTTTAATATCTAAAATCCAATAATATTTCAATTTCTAGCTTTTAAAATGAAATGTTAATTATTATGAATATAACATTTTGAAAGCTTTCTATTGTATTAAATAAGAATTATACAGGGAATTTTTATAAAAAGGCTTATGTATACGTATACAAAATTACGTTTGTCACTCTAATGCAATCTATAGATTTGGTTAAGTTTGTCGCTCAATTGTCATTGTTTTCCCACTTTAGGCTAATTAAACAGGGACCTACAGTTTAATGTGGACTCCGAACCACTCACAAACATCCATGCCACCGACAGGATTTGAACCTGAAGCACCAATGACTAGATTGCTATCCAGTTGGACATCAGGATATTACAATCTATAGAAAATAAAACATTATTTTGAAACAGGTTAATTATCTCTGTTCGATAGCTCAATAATACAAAAATAAACTCATATAATTTTTGACACAGTGGTCTGTATGTAAATAAAACTCCTTTATTTAGGCAGTCATCAAACTCGAAGATGAACTGACCACACAACCTCTCTCTGCGGTTACACTTATTGAACTCATTTATTTATGCAGCCATCATACTCGAAGATGCACTGCCACACGCAACTTTCACGTTGGTTACAGAAGTTCAACTCTTTTATTTAAGCAGCCATCAAGCTCTAAGATGCACTGCTACACGACCTCTCTCTTTGGTCGCAGTTGCTCAACTCCTTTATTTATGCAGCCATCGCGCTCGAGGATCGACTGCCACACAACCATTCTCTTTGGTCGCTGAGTTTCAATTTATTTTACTTACATTCCTTCTTCCTCTCCCTGGCCCCCGCCAGACACCCCACAGGATGTTTTTCTGGACATAGGGCGTTGACCTCCCCTAAGCAGGGGAACCTGGGTTTCGATGTAACAATCTCATATTCTTAATACTTTCAAATGAAAATTTTAATTTGGACGATAATTTTTAAATAAATTTTCAGTTGTATTTTGATTTTAATTCAAAATTTATTTTAGCTTCTATGAAAAACATATCGATGAAATAATAAAACTCACGCCAGTTTTTAAAGCAAAACTGAAAGAGATATCAATCATTTAAACTTAAAAATGTTACAAAATTTTATGGCTTCTGAACTAACTGAATGTTACTTTTATTTTATCAAATACAAGATATGAATTTCTTTCTGATACATCCCCCCTTTTAACTAAAAGAAAGAAGTAGTTTGAGTAAAAGTAGACATTTAATGGAATATGACATTTATTTTTCAAACTCAATGTCCTAAAAAGGAAAAAAAAAAAGGAAACTTATATTTATTTTTAAAAGTCAGGATTTCTTTTAGACAACTTTCAACTCAGACATTGAGAAGGATGAAGAAATGTTACAAGTAATCCTATTTTTGTTTCCTTTTAAGTATTTGGTTTCATATTACAAGATTTTTAAAGAAAATTTTCAACCGACAAAGCAATCAAATCGAAGAAATTATTTTTTCACTACGATTTTAGTGAAAATAGATTCTTTTAAGAAATTTATAGAGGTTACAGCACATTGTCGGTGCAGAACACAAAATCTCTACTGTATCCTTTTTATGAAATTTTTTATAAATATTCATATGAAATTTGAGGGACAATTTTTTTTCATTTTCCATTCTATTGTTATTATTATTATTATTTTTTTTTTGTTCAACTAAAATTTTTGTTCTTTTTTTTAAAATTACAGTTTGTGAAAAACATACAATTTTCAGTTTGAAGAGGAAGTTAAATATTTTCTGAAATGTGTCAATTAAATTCTGTTTAAAATTTATACATGAATTGAGAATTTAATTGTATTTATAAATCAAAATTATAAATTTGAAAATACTATGTATTGTGTACTTAATTATAAAGTTTTGTAACTATTCATTGCGAAAAAATATTAATATGAATTGAATTAATCTCTTTAAAAAATAATAATTCAACTGCCTCTTTTGACTTTTGATTTTTTTTATACCTGATTTAAAATTATTCATGTCAAAAACAATATTTAAAAAATTTATTATAAATGTAGGTTTCGGATTTTATTTCATGATTTTTCATGTTTGAATTCTCAATAATCTAAAAATTTTATATTTTTGGAACTATGTCAAACGACTTCGACTGTCAAAACTCACAGAAAATTTAAAGTTTAATATTTTCTCAATTGCAAAATTATTTTTCGCTGTTACTTTCAAGAAAATTTAATCTCTGGCACAATTTAAGGTAATACATATAATGAATTTTTTTAGGCCATTTATTTTTGTAAAGCATTCACATTGCTACAAATATTCTCATGCAAAGAGTAGAGATGTCTAGAAATAGATAAAAATAGAAAACCGAAAATTTAAAATTCAAATTTATGTCTGCGAATTGAAGTCGTTTCAAAATCCAGACATTCAATCGTAGAGGATAAATCAAAGTGTTTAGATAACCTATGTATTATTTATAATGTATTTTAAGAAAAGAAAATACCCCAAACAGTTTTCATAAACATATTGCCCACATAATATGTATTTTTTTATTCTTATTTTAGAATGATATTCTTTTATATTATATTCTTTTCATGTCTAAAAATGCTTTAATATATTTTTTTTTCTTCTAATGCAGCTGGCAAACACTGACACAGCTGTCTTGGATGCCTTAAGGGCGCTGCGCAGACGTTACTCACTTTGCAATATCTAGGGGCGCGTGTAACTTGAAGATAAGCCACGGACGCGGATTAACAATGTCCCCGTAACGCTCTACGATCCTATTAGACCTACGGTTTAAAGTGGATTCCGGACCACTGCAAACATCCATAGCACCGCCGGGTCTCGAACCCGAAACCTGTGGTACCGAGCGCCTGAGCGCTAACCAATCGGCCATTCAGGCCCCGCTTTGAAATATAATAGACAATATTCATTATTATGTCTGCTTTTACTAATATGTTTAAAATTTAGTCTAACTATAATTTTCATTATAGAATTCTTGTCAATGTTATCTCAAAAAGGAACACCCAAAGGTAATTAGCCAAGTTTGTATTTTCAAAAAAGGACGAAACTTTTAATTAGTTTAGAAGAACTAACTAATTTTCTAATTAACTAATTAGAACAAATATTAGATGGTCGTACAAAACATTTAAACTCGCTGTCATAATTGCCGTTTTGCATTATTTGTTCCGATGTTGTGACTAAAATGCATAACATTAGAGATTTAAATTTTTTTATTTATTTTCTGTTCTCAAGCTAATGTTACCACTAGTACTGTATCCTAAATGAAGCATTTGATGTTATCTTCATAGAGACTGATTCAATTTTTATACTTCTTGGAGACTTATGGCAGAGTGATTAGCGCTCCGGCGCTCGGTGCCCCAGGTTTCGGTTTCGAGTCCCGGCGGTGCCATGGATGTTTGTAGTGGTTCGGAATCCACTTTAAACCGTAGGTCCCGGTCTAATAGGATCGTAGAGCGGTGCGGAGACATTGTTAATCCTCGCCCGGGGCTTATGGTAATGCAAAGTGAGTAACGTCTGTGCAGCGCTTGCCTTAAGACCAAGCTGTCTAAGTGTTTGCCAGCTACATTAGAAAGAAAAAAAAACTTCTTGGAGCCTGATGGCAGAGTGATTAGCGCTCTGGCGCTCGGTGACACAGGTTTCGGGTTCGAGTCCCGGCGGTTGCCTGAAATTTTGTAGTGGTTAGGAATCCACTTTAAACCATAGGTCTCTGTCTAGAGCGTCGGAAATCGGGCCATCCTGTAAAAATAAAAAATAAAAATGTCCTGTCTCGAAATCTGTAAACAGGCAGACGGCCTTGGCCCACCACAGGACTGTTTGCTACTGATAATGATGATGTTTATCCTACTTCATACTAAAAGAACTCATATGAACAAAATAACATTTCTTGAATTTATTTACCATTTAGCAAGCCCATAGTTATATAAATGTATGGCGAGAAGAAGAATATCAGGCATTTTTTGGATTATTTAGAATTACTTCATAAGATATTTAGGTTTTCTTAATAAGCACGCACAGAAAAAAAAGCCAAACGGCGGTACAGCACCAACTTTAGTACGAGGCCTTGGTCCACCATATGGGCTGTTACGCCACTAATTATGCTGGATGATGATGTAATACTTATAAGGCTGACTCTAATTTTGAAACCTTTATTGAAATGAAAATTGTAGTATAAGTAATAAAGTGAAATCTGCCATAGATGATGCTACGCAAATCTTCGTCAAAATCGTAAACGTATACAATTTGAACTATACATGTGCTAGTCTGAAATAACATTTGCATGTTCTCTTCAACCGTGAAATTGTTGACTTATTACCCTTTGACTTTTTGTGGGGTGTGAGACAGACATAGCGTCGATTGCTGTCTTGCTGTATGTTTACTTTGTTCCTTCTTTTTGTGTGATCCTTATTGTAATGGATTGATTTCCAATAAAGAGATATGTTACAACAACAAAATATACTTCGGTATTAACTATGATCAAAATGAAATGAAAAATTGAGCAAAATATTCTAGAGAATCATTAAGATGGGAATGAATGTCAACCGAGATATCAGAGACTAAACCCGAGATAATGGAGGCCTGGTGGATAATGCAGATAGATGGATAATTATTAACCAAAGATGAGTACGGCCAGTGTAATATAGGCTGCCTTACAAGATCTATTCTATAATAAAGGAGAGAACATGAAATACAATAATTTTGGAATGAATTCCTTTATTTTTGAGGGGCCTGATGGCCAAGTGGTTAGCGCTTTGGCGCTTGGTACCACAGGTATCGGGTTCGAATCCCGGCGGAGTCATTCGGAACTTTAAACCGTAGGTCTCGGTCCTAATAGGATCGTAGAGCGTTGCGGGGCATTGTTATTCCCCGTCCGTGGCTTACTATCAAGCTACACGCATCGCCTGGGTAATGCAAAGTAAGTAACCTCCGTGCAGCGCTTGCCTTAAGGCATCCAAGACCAAGCTGTCTAAGTGTTTGCCAGCTGCATTAGAAAGAAAAGAAAAACCTTTATTTTTGAGATAACGACCCTATCACGTTACATGCACATCTGAGCATGACATAAAAAACAAATATTGTCGTTACTTTCTAAGAGTTTATTTTCATGAACCAGATCTGAATCGGCAAGTTATTTTTCAACGAATCTTAGCAAACATCAAATTTCATTTACATTTCACATCGAGCAGCAGTGACAATGACGACTGCCTGCACCTCCATTCGTCAAGAACAAGAGGGAAGCGAAAAGTGTCTCGAGCGTAAATGATTGTCCTGTCAAAGGACACATCTAATGGAGGGCCCCTCGTTCTCATTTGACCAGGAATTAACTCGCCGCACAATGGAGAGAGTACGTTTCCCTGTTAGTCTTGCGACGGCTCTATTAGGGGAAGAGGAGTTGTCACAAATCGAATTGAATGGCAACACTGGATTGGGTCACTGAAGGATTGCTCCATTGTTTGACAAAAGGGGGGTGAGATCTTATGACTCCGCATACAGCATATGCCGCTTGGTTTGCGGAATTTACAGTGGATCCTAACTGCAGCATAAGTAAAAAAGGATTTTAATGTCTGTTGGAGCCTAACTGGACTCCTGATGCTGTACTGCATTTATATGAACTAGATCGTCACTAATGCATTCAGAAAAATGTGTGAAATAAGTTCAATGGCCTTACCTTTATTGTACGAAGATATCTGATAAAATGTTTCAGCATTAAGGGAGTATTTTATGAGGATGAAGTATTTGAAGTTACTTAAAATATATCCTTGTATTATAGTTTTAATTACGAAAATCATGTGCCCTATAAAAATAACAGTGCACAATGAAGTACGAATGTTACCTAAAATAGCTTAATTTATCCTTAATAATAGAATAGTTTATATAAGATTATTTTTTCATTCAAGATAGCTTTTTTAAAAAAAACTTCAATGTTTATATACAAGGTGATTGTAATTAAAGTCCCACTTTCAAAATGCTGCAAAAAAAAAAAAAGAACCATTTGTCACAATGAGTTCACATTTCAACTGAAGATACTCGAAGAAGGGAGAACGGTAGGGCATCAAAAAAACATTTCAGTGTATTAATAGACGACGCTGTAAGCGGCCTAAAGAAAATGAATTCGGCTATCACTGATATTTTGAATTGAAATGACAACGTATTTGTCATGAGTTGCACAATAAACCAACCGTAGTGTTCAACGTGCTCAATTGTTTCGGTTTTTTGACGAAAAAAATTAGTTCCAAGTCATTCAACAGTTGGGACACTGTGAGTGGAAAGCCCATCCACCACGGCAAAAGTCATGCCCAATTGGATGTGAAAAATTGATGGAATTTTTTTTTAAGGCTGTACCGTTTGTTCCTTCCTTCAAGTATCTTTAGTTCAAATGGGAACTCATTGTGACGGCAGTAGATAGGAGAGGATAGAGGTTGGTAGTTTGTGCTGCAATAATACTTCAAAAACAAACACACACGGTGATGACTCTGACAGACCTGATAGCCTTGCAAAAGTTTTGTCGTTTCTTTAAGTTCGATGAGAGTAACTTGTAATCGAAATATTTTTTGGGGGATTTTTACGTTCTTCCTTTTCGTGTATTCTATGAAGAAAATCCACATTGCGTAAAGCGTATCATGCCCCAATCCTGCCGCATAAATGGCCAATGAAGGATTTCGTTGTTCTCCAAAGTGGTTAAAAAAAGTTTCAGATAAATTGCGTTCCGATTATGAATTTAAAAAAATTTATATTAAGAAAAATATATGAATTGAAATAGGAATTTTCGACATTAATTTTGTGATATTAGTATTGATACTTTATATCATCCCATCGTAACGTATTTTTTGTTGGACTTCAAACAAATTGTACGCCATAATGTTAGTGATTTTTTTAAAATATGTTTCATTTATTTTTTTTAGTTGTTTTTTAATTTGCTTTGCTTTTTTTAACCGCTTGAATTATTTTTATATGTCAAACGAGTAAGATTGATAATAAATATTTTTGTAATCGACAAAAAAGGAGGAATTTTATAAAAAGTTTATTTTTTAAAGTCTTCCTGGAACATTTTGTTTCTCAATTTAACAAGTCTATGAAAAATAGACATTATTATGAGCTGACACTAAACAGAGCCTGTCCTATCTACCGACATGAATCTTTGTTCGTATGACGAACTTATTCCATCAGATAATTTGTAGTGAAAAAATGAAAAATAATGTTTTGTCCTGGGAGATTTCTGGAAAACTTCTTGTGTTTTTTTAAATCACATTTTGCGCTTTTTATTTGCTTTCGATTTGATGTTTTAAATTACTTTCTTGTCTGGATAAACTTCTTTAAAAAATTGAGCGCCAGACACAAAGGAGAAAGAAAAGCTAAGGTGCTGATTACAAGTCGAGTACGTGATGCGAATTTCATCAGAATGTGAGAATTAAATCACGAAATGTCTTTTTCCAGTCAGTTCCAGGTTTAAACATTAAATCAATTGCTGAGAAAATAACAACAATCAACAACTGCATATAAAACATAAAAATATATTATTAATTATAGTTTAAATCATAAACAAATTATTTTATCTAAATTGCTTTACCATTTTTCCTAATAACATTTTTTTATCCTAATAACATCTATTATATAAGGCACATGTCAGCAGGTGCAAATTTATACAGCATTGTGCAGCATGTGGGATCCTTTTTTTTCCTACATCAAACTGTAGCGATATCCACCCTAAGAACTCTAGCAGCCCTATAAAATGTAGCCTTGTTAAAATTGTCATAATTAAAAGTCATAAAATCAAGTGCAGTGCATGTTGTCAAACGTAAAAAAAAGTCCATGGTTTCCCCCGACGAGCACACACGACAGACATCATGAGTAGCCACACCAAATGCGGTGTGTTTATTAAGAAAATCATGCCCTGTCGAGAGTCGGACATGTGCTGTAAAAACTGCACGGGGTAAGTCCTCTAGGATGGGGGATGAAACAAGTCTATTCCACGTTTTATCAATTGAATAGAATTTGTATGTTTCAAGGGTCTGTCTATTTTCTACTTTACCTCAGAACTAAATGGATGAAAGGATAAAGGAAATTGTGGCTGTGGTAACTTACAACCCCTTTTGGCCGAGAGGTCTGCCTTTTCATTTCCAGGCACCCCGCAATGGCTGCGAATCCACTAAAAAACAATTTCCCAGCCAGAAGCAATTGCATTGGACAGATTTATCTTAGCCACTTCAACAAGGAAGCAACCACTAGGTGTACAGGGGACAGTTGCCAAGATTGCAGCTTGGGAGTCAATAAAGATAACTGCTTTATTAAGATTAGTAGTTAGTCCAAGAAGGTTTAAAATTGCATTCCTTAGGGCGAAAATCTCAGCATCAAAATTGGAGGCATTAAGGCCAACTGCATTATGACCCTTTACAATAGAGACCGGCACCGTATTTCCATCACACGCAGACCCATCGGTGTAAATGTGGATTCATTCAGAATTTTCCGAATAGTCATTATTATATTTCTGAACTATATAAGCTTGCTGAAAAATTAACTTCTCTATTACATGCAATTTTGATATAATATAATACATTTACTAGAGAAACAGTGCACGATTATTTGTTTATCTTGTGTCTCAAGTTAAGAAGGGACTCATAAAATGAATCCCGATAAAAAAGAGAATTTCCCAAGTGTACATTAATCTTATTTTAGTTGTTAACCAATAGGTAAACCGTGATACATTTAGGTTTTTAAGGGAATTCTGCTCTTGCTGGTACCCTAATCATTAAATCATATCTCAGATAAGTGTGCAAACAAACTTACAAACTCATTTATATTGATAAAACATGAAACATACTTGTTTCACCCCAGATCCCAATGGACTCGCCCCGTGTTACAGCGCATTTCCTTTTCTCAACAGGGCATGATTTTCTTAACAAACATTTGCACCGCATGGGTGTAGCTACACATGATGATCTGTCCTCTGTGCTCGTCGGGTGAGGCCATGACTTTTTACATTTGACAACATGCACTGCACTTGATTTTATGACTTTTAGCTCCGACAACTTTACCAACGCTAAATTTTATTTAGCTGCTGAAGTTCTTAAAGCGGAGATCACTACAGTTTAATTTAGGAGATATAAAATCTTTTGTACTGCATTGTTGCAAAAAATGTACTAAATACACTCATGTCCATAAATTAAGGATAATGAAGTTCAGGCAAAGAAAGAGACAGAAGCAAAACAAATTTGACTTATTTGTAAAGTCTATTTATTAAACAAAAGGTAAAGAGCAAAAAAGATGCTATATGTTTGACATAATTAATAAAAATTGCGATTTTTACTCCCTGGAGCAAATTTCAAAAAAGAACCTATTTACAAAAGGGGAATATTTCACCACTCATCAAGCAATGCCCTCCGAAGTTCCGGTTGACAGGTGGGAGGGGGTAGACGAGCTGTAATTCGTCGTCCAAGCATATCCCACACATTCTCTATAGGATTCAAGTCCGGTGAGTATGCTGGCCAATCCATACGGGTGATATCCTCCAATTGAAGGCATTCGTCAACAATGTTTGCACGGTGAGGACGGGAGTTGTCATCCATAAAAAGAAATTCAGCACCCATGGCGCCCCGAAACAAACGTACATGTTGTTCCAGAATGACATCCCGATAGATGTGACCTGTCATCTTTACACTCTGAACATGCAGGTCAGTTCTGGAACCAAGAATAATTCCTCCCCAAACGAGCCATCCTGCACCACCGTAACGGTGTCGTTCAATGGTGTTCTCTTGGTGGTAACGGGTACCTGGCGCTCTCCATATGAAAGTCCGACGAGAATCAAACTGCAAACTAAACCTGGACTCGTCGGAAAACATCACACAAGACCACTGTTGCGGTGTCCACAATGCATGCTCTCTATTCCAGGTTAATCGCAGGCGACAGTGAGTTGCGGTAAGTGGAACACATCTGACAGGCCTACGAGCATATAGACCAATGTGCCCTAAGCGTCTGTACACGGTCTGCCTTGAAACTGTCGTACCGGTAGCTGAAGAGAGCTGACGAGACAGGTCTGATGCTGTGCTCCGTCTGTTTATTTTGGCAGTAACTGCTAAATACCGGTCCTCCTTCGGCGTTGTAACTCGGGGGCGACCTGTGCTGTAACATCTACTCACATTACCATTATCTTGGAATCGTTGCCAAAGCCTGGAGATGACACTCTGGGCGCCTGGGATACTTCCAGCTGGGTACGTCCACATTCCAGTCGTCCGATAATTCTGCCACGTAAAAAATCATCCAAATGCTTCCTTTTTGCCATAACTATGCGGTTATTGCACTGAAAGCCTTTTAAAGCGCTTGTGAACAATTTTACTTCGTTGCCACCATTCCTTATATACCCTTCTCTTACACTCTCGTCATTGTGACGCACTATCCGCGCCATCTGGTGGTCTCCTTTAATTTGCATATTCTTCTTCAAGATGTGTGTGATAATTCTACAGGTGAAATTTTATCTTAGAGTTCAATTTCTGTGTGATTCTGAATTATCCTTAATTTATGGACATGAGTGTACTAAAACATTTATAAAATTAGCGAAATATCAAAAATCAAATACTTTATTCACATTTATCATTCCTCTGCATATGTTTACTATGTGAAAAGAAATAAAATAGCCATATGTTAGGTAAATAAAAAAGTTTAATAATAGGACTGAATAAATATTAAAAATGTTAATAACATGGTAAGCATTTCCCCAAAAAATCTGCACTCCACTGTTTTACATGTATAACCGAGTAGAAAGAGGTTCATTAATCAAGAAAGATGCACTTTTTTTCTGGGCGGTCTTATTAACGGTGCATATTATTTTGTCCTCTCACTTGTAAATGACAAAACATTGTAGCTTAACTTGAACAAGCATGAGACTAATCCCAAAAATAAAAGCCACTCTCTTAACGGTCTGCGTTCTTTCAGCGCGCAATAAAAAGCGCCGCTCATTGAAAGAGAATCTCTCAAGTGCCCCAAAGAGGAAGAGAAAAAAAAGGATGAATCTTCTCTCTAATTTAATGAAAACAAAAGAGACATCAAGTTTTGATTTCGGCAGCAATTACTGTACATAATTTACACGGTAAAAATGTTCGCCTGCAATCCTCTAAGTCTGAATCCGAGATGGCTTTTTCTCCGAGGCGAATTTCTTCTGCTTCATTGCTTCTATTTCTTTTTCTTTTTACCATTACTTGATATTTTTTTTTATATCTTTTATCTTTATTCTTCTTTTCGCCTTTTATTTTTTTTTAAGTCTCTCTCTCTTTTAATTCTTTCTTCTCATCTTAAGCTAAAACCAAAATGTTTCTTCAATGAACAGGCTAACTTTTATCTAGTTAAATATACGGTTAAATCGAATGAAGAAAAATTACGAAAAAGGTGGAATAAAAAAAAAAAAGTGAAAAGAGTTTCCAACAGTGATTCGGAGCGGAACACTGAAAAATTTTTCGAGGCGGTCCCCCTTTTTCTTAGCGCCTCGCAAGTGCCGTGAGAAAAAGAAAGGCGGAAGCTGGAAAAAAAAGAAAGTAAGAAAGGATGAAAGGAATAAAGAAAAAGTGCGAGAGCTCGGAACGGACAAAGACAATGATAAATGAGTAAGTATGCGGAGAAGAAAAAAAAAAGCCTTCCATGAGAAGAGCCTTGCGGTTGAAGAAGACTAATTAAAGAATGCTAATGATGGAGCTTTACGGTGCTTTGGTTCCAAAAATTCCGAGCCAGGTTTCCGCGTTTTCATTAACTATTTGGTTTGACTAATGTTAGTTAACGTGGCGGATTCGGCGATACCCACAGACGCCTTCAGAGCCGAGGTTATTACAACCATTTTTTTGTGTTCCAATCTTTTTTTTCATCACCCGCCTTATAACACAAAATAAGCAAAGCCTTAAGATATTAAGATTAATGGGGCACTTTGGTATGATGCAAGCTCTGGGGGCAATTTATTCTTTTATTATGCATTCTTTTAATTATTTTTTTTTATGTACCTTCACTGGAAATTTATTCACATAATTTTAATTCGGTTAGTGGTGTTAGTTGTGTGTGTGTTTCTTTTTTTAATAAATTTGCGGTTAATAAGCAATAAATAAAAAATAACGGTGTGTGCAATACTTGCTTTTTGTTCTATTCCTTCGCTACTTCCCTCTTCCGCTTTGTCTGTTGTTCCGCCGGATTTTGCTCGGCTTACCACGGAGTCAAAGAATATGCAAATGAGGTTCACAATTTTGCAAACAAAAAAAAATTTTTTTTGTTACGTCATCAATTTTTATAAACCAAAAATTAGAATTTACTTAGAGAAGAACGCTATCAAAATGTAACATGATCTTTAAAAGTAGAAAGTAAAACTGTCATTTTTGAAACATAATTTTTCACTGCCACCATGTAGAAGTATGTCTGCATGTAAGATTTCATAGTATCTTGACACGCAAATTTCACAGAATGACGCCTGGGCATGTTATATCAATTAATATTGCTCATTTCTTGTATTACTTATGGTTATTTTTTTAAAGAACAGCTAAACAATTAGGTTATTTTGTATGGTTATTGTCATTTATTAAAAACTAGGGTTATTTTAACTACTTATTATTAGTTTAAACTATGGTTATTTTTAAGTACTTATTATTAGTTTAAACTATGGTTATTTTAACTACTTATTATTAGTTTAAACTATGGTTATTTTTAAGTACTTATTATTAGTTTAAACTATGGTTATTTTAAACTACTTATTATTATAGTTATTTTTTAACTAATTATTAGTTAAACTGAGGTTTTTAACTAATTATTAGTTAAAATGTTGTTTTTAACTAATTATTAGTTAAAATGTGGTTTTTAACTAATTATTATAGTTATTTTTAACTACATATTATTGAAGTTAAAAAATAACTACTTATGGTTATTTTTTAAAAAATTCGGAGATTATAGAAAATTCGGTTCAGAGTACAATGGAAAATATAATACTTAATAAAAATAAAAAGGTAAGAATAATATTCTTGTGACATTAATTAAACGTTTCTTTGGACACAAAGCTAAAAGAGATTTCTCATAAAACCTTTCTCTATTACTGCGAAAAACACACACACACACACACACACATACACACAAAAAAAATGTAAAACAAAAAAATAAAAATAGAACATCCAAAAAAAATCTCCTTTCGAAATTCCAGCTAATTCTATGGATTACACAATAATTTGTTTCAAAATTTAGTCTGTTTTACAATAAAAAAATTCGTAGATACATTCAGAGACACATGTGTTCCCATTTGGATTATTTGAACTGTACTGTCTATTCGAACGCATAAAATTAGGAAGAAGAATACTTTAGAAGAGTGCAAATCTATAGGTGTTAAAAACAGGTTTCAGATTTAGAAGAAAGTTATATCGTAGGCCTGTGAGAAGAAGGTATCAAATTTTACGCCCATACGAATTTGACGATAAATCATTTTGATCATATTTCATTTTCCTGAATTGAAAGATAAGCATTCATATTTGGGTATTATTATTCACAGGAAGAGAATATTGCTGGTAGTTTGACATTATTTTAAGAAACAATGGGCAAGTTTGGCCATACTGAGCCAAACAATGAGATAGCTATCAAGTCCATGACTGTAAGATCAGGTCCACGATTGTCCCTGATAATTTGAACATAACAAACAAAGAAATTCACAAATAAACCTCTGAACTCACCATGTATGTCGAGCTTCACCCACTTGAGCATAGGGGCAAGGGTGGCATTGCTCTGCACCCGGCACTCTAGTCTGGACTCAAGATCCCACCGAGAGAGGACAAATCTGGCAGTGACGATGACGTCGCTGGCCCCCTCCCCGCCAGTCTGCACGTGACTCTTGGCGGACAGGGCTCGGGTGCCGTTCCAGAGGGTGAGCAGAGGGGGTGGGCGACCCCCACTCGACCGGCAGTCCAGGATGAAGGTGGAGCCTTCAGTGTAAGGTCCTAGGGTGGTGGCGTTCTGCACCGGCACCCCGTCCACGTACAGCTCAGGCGGTTGGGGCTTCACTGCGAAGAAGAAAAAAAAAAAATATGGCTGATTAGGAAAACAAGTGAAGGATTCTTAAACATAACTGATTGTTTCAGAAATACATTAATCATGTCACAGTCAAAGCGTAAAATTCAGTTATTTTACAGAATAACTAGGCATTTCATGAAATAACTAAACAAGTCTGTCAAAGTGTGTAATATGTAGATTAACAATTTCACACTTTGTCTTATTTTTTCATTAAACTAGGAATACTATTATACATAATAGCTATTCTATATAATACAATAGAATAGCTAGTTATTATATGAAGTAACTAATGTTAGGCCTTTAAAATATACTCTCTCATTTATTTATTTTTATTAAATTACTGCTCCTGCTATTTAACGTATAGAATGAATGTAAATACTATATATCTGACTGTGATGTTAGAAAAAAGTCAGTGTATGTAAGCATACGGTCAGATTAGATGCAAGCATACTGAATTATTAGCAATGAATTATGTGTGATTAGATGTAAGCATATTTAATTATTAGCAATGAATTATGTATGATTAGATGTAAGCATATTGAATTATTAGCAATGAATTATGTATGATTAGATGTAAGCATATTGAATTATTAGCAATGAATTATGTATGATTAGATGTAAACATATTGAATAATTATTAATGAATGATTATATAATTAGATGTAAGTATCCGATATGATTTCATAATTAAAAATAAAAAAAAAAGTTTATAGCTTTTGAAAAAGTTACAATCTATAATCTGTTACAAGAATTTATCTAACGTATAATCTGTGAAATATATAACTTGTTTTGAATTTTAGTAAAATAAAATTTCACGAAAGTAGTTACCACACATAAAGTTCACAAAAGTAAAATATTATGTAAGCAAATGTGGCATGATTGATGACTGCGTTACTTACTTTACGAAGCAAAAGTGCGTGCCATTTGATGCATCAGTTTGCATATTTGATGCCAGGCTCTTTCAAAAATAGAAGCCAGACATAAAAAAATACCACCCCACCCATTCCAAGATGATGAAATTTAAAATATAATGATGATACGTTAAATATTTTTCACTCAGTGGAAATAGAAGTGTGAAATTTATTTTGGTAAAATAACTTATTTTTATGAATATACGTGTTTCTATCACACACAGTGATAGATATCATAGACTTTATAATGGAAATAAATTGTTCTGCTTCCATCAATTATTTCGTCGTTTTTAGATTGGCATTTTTACTTAAATTGAAGTGATATAGTTATAAATTAAATTTTTAGTGTTACATCATGAATTTAAAATATAAAAATACTTTTCTTCCATATAAATATGAGATGCATGTTTTATTTTCTATTTCATCTAAGCGTGAAATAAAAATTTGATTATTTCTGAATGATATGAAGTTAAAATATCTCTTCTGGATACAATAGTTATAAATGCATAAATTAATATTCAATTCATTGAAAAAAGTCACAAAAGAAGTAAGTATGTTGAAAGTATGTTGAAAGTATGTTTTAAGTATGTTGAAAAATAATAATAACTGAATTAATTAGTAATATGCGAAAGGGTGGAGTTGTAATCAGAAACTTAATATGTACGTAGCAGAAGGAAGTAGGTGTAAGAATGAAGATTGCAGATATTGCTATGTTGCTACTAATCCTCCAGGTGCAAGAAAACCTACGTCAAGTCCAAAAGATTCCGTCGCATGAGATCCTCAAATGAGCATGAGCATAGCAGCATATGAGATCATTGATTAATGAGTATATATAATTGATCCTTGATCATCATCATAGATCATTGATTATTGATTATAGAACATATATAGCAGCATGAGATTATTGATTATTGAGCGAGATAAATGAGCATAGCAAGAGATAATTGATTAATGAGTATAGATCATCATCATAGATCATAGATCATTTATTATAGAGCATAGATTATTGATAATAGAGCATGAGATTATTGATAATTGAGCGAGATAAATGAGCATAGCATGAGATCATTGATTAATGAGCGAGATAAATGAGCATAGCAGGAGATCATTCCCTTACTCAAGCACCAGCGGCCTCCAGAAGGCATCTAAACACATGAGAAGGTGAGCGGGAAAGTAACAAGAACAAATAGAAAAAGTTTTCTCCCCATTCTGAAATTTCATACTATTCAAATGTCCTCTTCTGAATCTTGCCAAGGCCGATTGGCCGTTGCACAGGGACAGAGACAAACCTCTTGCAGAGTATCAGTCATGAACCAGGGAAGAGGCGTCAAGTAGAAAGTATTTTACATGTATGAAGAGAATAGATTTCCGAAGTTAGTTCCCCAGGGTTGGTGTTCGAGAGATTACAACCAATTCTTGTAAGTGATTCTATTTTGTAGTGTTGTTCGATTATTAGCTTCCGCTGGAGTACAAAAAGACTGCTCTGTGAGTTTTATTTTAAATTTTAACACAGAAAACATCAGCACTTGATTTCTTTTTCAATAACATGGCAGTCTTTTGGCTTCTTTGGGAATTTAGAATATAATCTAACACTTGTCATTTAAAAAAAATATTGGCAAAAGGTTTCAATGTATTTATATTTATTCTTGTCTTTTTTGTTATTTCTGTATAGAATGTTTAGTCGTAAGCGTTACGTTTTTAATTATTATTCGAAACATTTCAAGGACCTAATTTTAATCAACAGAATTCAATAATATTTTGAAAAACAAATTCTATAAGTGTGTTAAAATTAACTCATGCCATTCTGATTCAATCACATTTCTATTCCATACAACCCAACTTGCTCAAGAGCTCTTCTAATGGCTATAATTTCTGACCTAAAAACAGAGCAATAGTTAAGGTTTCGGATACTAATATTATCTTCCGTTTCGAGATGCTTATGAAATCTCCACCCCCACCTCTACCGTCATCAAATTTGCTGCCATCCGTATAGACAACTAAGGCCTCAGAAGGGATATCAATACACCTTATTGTATTATCCATTATTGTTCTGTGTATTAAAATTATGTTTCGGTTTACTTAATTTGAATTCCAGCATGGGAGCCTCGAGGTTGCATATTATTTCATTGTTATGTTCAAGAAATATTATTTAAATTGGCAAGAAAATCACAACTTGAATAGCAGAAAAAAATAATAAAATAAATGGTCAACAACTCCTTGTAAGTGGAAAAAAAAATTCCTTTTCTTGTGATTTCCTTAAAATAGCTTTCATTTCCTCTCGAGTGCTATCTGCGGACCATTTCGGGAATTCGTTTCCATCACCATATCTTCTTATTGCGGGGAGGATTCTATTTTCTAGTGTTGTTCGATTATTAGTTTCCCCTGGAGTACATAAAGACTGCTGTGTGAGTTTTATTTTAAATTTTAACACAGAAAACAACAGAATTGGATTTCTTTTTCAATAACAGAACAGTCTTTTGGCTTCTTTGGGAATTTTGAATATAATATTGAATATAAGTCTAACACTTATTTTTTTTTATTTCATTTTCCTTTGTCGTTTAAAAAAATATTGCCGAACTGTTTCAATATATTTATAATTATTTTTGTTATTTCTGTACATCATGTTTATTGGTAGAATTACTTACAATGTTCTTAATTATTTTTCGAAAAATACATAAGAGCATTGGAACACAGGACATAATTTAAATCTACAGAACACAATAATATTTTAACAAACTCTAGAAGTGTGTTAAAATTAAGTCATGACGCTTTGATCCATTTAATATGTAACAATACTTAAAAACAAATTCCTAAACTCTTTAATCGATTGAACCTTTGCTGTGAAACTGCGCAACATAATACATTGTCCGCCACCAGTTCGAATTGTTTCGTTCTTATTAAAATAAATTGAAACTAAGAGCCTACCTTTTCTAACTTGTAACATGTAAAAATTCAAAATTTCTTGATGACGCTGACTGCAGTCTGTGCTTTGAAAAATAGCTACGTGACGTGATTAGAGGCGTAAAAAGTAGAATGACATGACACAAAATGTCAGAAAGTGTCAATGTACAATTTATGGATGAAATTTTAAAGAATTTCTTTCATACAATAACAAATGATGAATGTATTTCCAAAAAAGGCACTTCATATCATCATGTAAAAATGTACCACCAAAAATGTACTACATATCATCCTCCAAAACGGCACTACATATCCTCCTCCAAAATGACACAACTTATCCTCCTCCAAAAAAGCACTACATATCCTCCTCCAAAAAAGCACTACATATCCTCCTCCAAAATGACACCACTTATCCTCCTCCAAAAAGGCACTACGTATCCTCCTCCAAAAGGACACCCCTTATCCTCCACCGAAAAGACACTGCATTTCATCCTCCAAAAAGTCACTACATATCCTCCCCCAAAAATGTACTTCATATCCTCCTCCAAAATGACACAACTTATCCTCCCCCAAAAAGGCACTACATATCATCCTCCAAAATGACACCACTTATCCTCCTCCAAAAAGGCACTACATATCTTCCACCAAAAATGTACTTCTTATCCTCCACCAAAACGGAACTGCATATCCTCCTCTAAAAAGGTATTACTAATCCTCCTCTAAAACGATACTACATATCCTTCTCCAAAATGACATCACTTATCCTCCTCCAAAAAGGTTTTACTAATCCTCCTTAAAAAAACATTTAATATCCTATTTTTTCGACGTATCTCTATTGAGCAGCAGGACCTGCTACAATTCTAAATTATAAACGGCGATGTGATGGATAACGAATCAAAAAAGCAAAAAATTTTTCTTTTCTCTCAATTATGTATTATACGTTCCATTTATGTTTGACACAAATGCAACGCTAAGTTCCCGAAAAACTTTCAGGGGCAAATGTTCCACATTTGCTCGTCATGAGTTAGAGAAACCAAAACCTGCAACCAGGCACTTTGATCTTCAATGCAAAAAACTTATACTAGCCATCAAGATTCATCACTTCGGAAAGTTGTGACTTCGTAGGGTTCGAATTTTATATCCTTTTACACACTAGTTGCGTGTTTCATCATACACTGGGCATGATCATCTTTAAGAAAAATAATCGTTTTGAAGCACATTTATCTTTTTGAAGCACGACTGTTCAGAGCCATCTTATACTTCTGGATTCAGAAGATCTGAAGCACTTTCAATGCAAATATAATACACACTTACTATGCTATTATGGACGGAATGACGAATGCTTTAAAGTGTTATCTGTCTGAGATACCGATTTCATTGCTGTGAGATAGTTCAATCCGCTGGCCAAAGCAGAGAGGGCAAATCATCGTGACCCACACCTGTGGTACCACACGCAATCCGCTCGTAACAACATAACGAACGCTCTTCGTTAAGAATGCTGAAAATTCTCCACTTTCACTCTCTCTCTCTCTGATTTATTCTGACAAGGGTAGTTAGGAGAGCAATTTTTCCACAAGATGAATGCTGTTTAGGAAAGCAACAGCTTGTTCGTGTTGCTAAATGTTTTTCAAGTTACCATACTAAAGAAAAAAAACACTGTAGTTTTCTCCTCAAGTGCTCATTTATCTTCTTTACAGATTGTTGGAGCAACAGTACTCGAAACTTATGTTATTTTTATAAGAAAATGATTATCTCATATGTTTTGATGCAGTATTAATTTATTTTAATGTTGATCTTGAATTGAAAATATTATATTAAAATGTTTCTTTCGGGATCTGGTAAATTAAGGTTCGAATCCATTGGTGGCACTGAATCCAATTTTTGTGGGCTTTGTGTTCCACTTACGTACACCACGTAACGCACACCGACGATTTAGACAGGACACACAGAGTGGTAATTTACACCCAGATTTGGCTCTTATTTAGGTTTGTTGCTCTATGGTCATTTTGTGAACACTTTAGGCTAATTAGACCGGGACCTACAATTTAACGTGGATCCCGAACCAATCACAAACATCCATGCAACCGTCAAGATTCGAACCTGAAGCCTGTGGTACCAATGGCCAGAGCGCTAGTCAATTGACCATCCCTGCTATTTAGGAGAGAAAAACTCCCAAGGGGCATATCAAATATATGTTTACGAATATTCCAAATCTATGATACTTTCACAATTTTCGTAGAGTACCTTCTGTCTCTGAAACTACATCTATGTGGGTTCTAACTGGGCACGTTACCACTTGATCGTGAATAGCGTTTCAGTGATCGCATTCATAAAACATAAATATTGTAGGGGGATTATTAAAGTGAGTATGAACATCTCTAATCAGCAATACAGCTTCCAGAGAGAATTCATTTTTTTCCATGGGAAATACAAATCGGAATTAGTTAATATTCAAGACTCTATTAATGGAAAATAATCCTTTACTAGTCGTCATCCGAACTTCTCGAATGATCCCGAATGATGAGATCTCTAATGTTTACCTTTATTATGACATTGATGCCGATTTCATGGACACTTTGCAGATTCTGCTAATACAAGAGTAGTACCTGTCATGTACAATCTAATACGGACAGTTGGAACAATACAGTCTTTTATGCAATCCCTAATATTTATTAATTTTTCAAACTATATATATATATATATATATATATATACTGCTTAAACTGTAAGTCTAACATGACTGTAGAGTGTTGAGATCGGACTGACAACCCCACCCCGTAAAAAGGTAAAACATCTCATGTCTAGACATCTGCCTATAGGCAGTTGGATTTGATCCACCTGCGCTACTGATGATGATGATGATTATTAGTATGTATGTGTATTGTGTGTCTGTGTGTGTGTGTTTGTAAATGTGTGTAATAACACATGCTTTTTTTTTTTTTTTTTTTTAATTTTGCTACCTCTACTTTTCATATTCAATTCAGCTCAGTTGTTAAACTATTTTTTATTTATCTTGTTGTAGCTTTTTTCACCTCTGTAATTGCTAATTTTAACTTCGCTCTTCACTTCCTATGCTCTGCAAACTGCTGAACTTAATAACTGTCATCATTTGTTTTAAAGGGTCTTTCTACTGACAGGAGCACAGCAATTTGCACAGTCTTAAGACACATTGCCTCTTTATCTCGCTGCTTTCTGATATGGATTCTAATTCTTTAAACTCCAGTGTTAATAAAACGAATATTACAACTAAAATCCCTCATCTAATCATTTGCATACAAATTCCATTTTGCTTTCAATTAAACTTTGAAAAAATCATCTTGTTTTACACAACCAAACACTCATTAATATACATGATAGCTAATTTGCATTAAGTCATCAGTTAAATAAAATTCTTAGAAAGGGATTTTCAGAAATAAATGGTTCCATAAAATGCTGATAAAAATAATTTAAATCTTGTCAATGTAATTCATTGGTAGACATACCAATGAATTACATTGACTAAACCGAAGTAAAACGTTTGAGCTTCAAAAGCCTCAAAGAGATCAAGTTCAAGGCATCTTGTGCAAAGCATTTTAATACCTAATATTGATATCATGTTCATTGTGTCCTATGTTAGATTGACTTTTGCTAAAATTAATTTTGAGAAATCTTCGAAGTAAAACTTAATAAATCTATATGTGGGATTTACGTCTGTGATGGTACCGCAGTTAGAAATCCTCTCCTGTCCTGGCCTGGACGGGATTGACGGGGAGCCAGCCGCCCAGACAGCAACCAACACCAGCAAAATGGAACATATTCAGTCGTCTAAAGCCCTGAATTCATTCACCTTCGATGGATCACTGTAGTAAATGGAAACATGGTAATGATGATGAAAAACAACCCCAGAACTAGAATGGGCATCATCGAGTAATACAACATCTCACGTGTCACTTACAGGACTGCATGAAAACATGTCTAACTATGAAAATATATCTAATATCTTTTGTAGAAAAATTTTAAACTTTGAATAATTTAAACAATTCTCAATTCAAAAATGCCGAAACAAAAGCAGATATTAGTCACCAATTTTTACATTTTATTTTATTACTACATAATTACTATACAAAAGTTTTACAATTTTAATCATACTTACACTGACTTCCGAATTTGCTTCTACTAAAATTCCACCATTCTGAATGATTTTTTTATGTTTTTCATTGTGGCTTTAGCAGCTCTAATGTCTATATAAGTTAACCAGAAAGGCTCTAGTTTGAGCTGGGGTAAGATCTTTGTTAGGATGTGTGATTACTGCATGTTTATTAATTTTGGTGCGGCCTTCACCTTCGCTTAATCTTTTTTCTTTGACAGTTTTAACAATTTCTGAAAATTGTACCTTGTCTTGCTGCGTTTGGTGAATTCCCGCCATCACTGTACTCAAAATTGCATATTGTTCCGCGTGAATTTTCAATAATTTCTGAATCTTGTCCCTCATTTAAATACGTACATGATCAAGAATTTTGTTTTCAGGGTTGTGTTATATAGTTTAACAGTTCCGTTTGTACGTCTATCTACAACAAGTAATACACATTATAAAGTTGCTCCTTCTATTGGTTTAGCCGAGAAATCCCTCGTTTCCAGATACACCACAAGGAGGCAAGTAGTATAGGAGGCAGCAAAGTATTAATTCTTCGATTTCAAAGAATTAAATAACAAAACAAGCTTTACTTCTACTACGATAGATTCTGTGCCATTGTCCTGGTCGAGTTTACAAAACCAAGATATCAAAAGCACCTACTCACCTTAGCGGCTGCGATGGTATCACAAACTCTTAGAACAAATCTAATCATAACAAAGGGCTATTGAACACCGCTGTGATGAAGATTCTTTTGGACATGTTGCGATCCGCAAGAAATCAATGTTTTGTACAAGATGGCATGTCTTATTCACAATAACTGTATGTATAGTGAGTGTAAAATTGTCAATAAGAAGTAATGTTCACTTATTTCACTGTAATTCATTAGTATATCCATTAAAAGTCTTTTATCATTCAAAAGTTATTTTTTTTGGTTTATTTATTTATACATATCGCCTTATAAAGTGTCTCCTTCCACTGGTTTGCGGCCTGATGGTCAATTGGCTAGCACTCTAGCCTTCGGTACCCCAAGCATCAAAAGTTCGAATCTTAGCCGTGGCGTGGATGTTTGTGAGTGGTTCGGAATCCATGTTAAACTGTAGATCCCAGTATGTTTAGCGTAAAGTGTGTACAAAATGACCGTAGCGCGACAAACAAAACCTTCCGCTGGTCTTAGCCGAGGAATACCTGTAATATATATCTATATTTTTCAAAGTTTTATTTATATTTTGCTTCTAAATTCGGTTAACAAGTAATAAAGCTAAATTTTCTAACGTAATTGTATTTAAATAAGCATAATCATACAATTTATTGTAAAAGCATCTATGGCATTTTACGAAATTTCTGACAACATATATTATGTGAGAATAAATAGCAAAAATACAATTATTCGAAATCCACGCTTACACTAACTTAAAATCGTTGCGTGCAATAGAAATGTCGCATTTTAAGTGTGAAAATTAAATTTTCCACCCATTATCCTCTTTGAAATTAATGACGCATCATAAAGTGCAGAGCTTTATCTCTTAAACGCATTCGCGAGCATCGAGAAATATCAAACAAGTTCTTCCTCTCTCCCCAGAAATGTAATATTCCGATACGGATAACAATAATTACGTGATTTAAAAATACATTTATGGCACGCGGGGCGATAATGTCCTCGGGGCTGAGGTGTTAATTCCTTCTCTTAACCCCCTGTCAACGCCACCTGCCCAATTAGACGCCATTCTGGAGTTATTCCGGATAAATATTGCACCATTACGGCTTATCCAGGAATCCAGGAGCGCGTGTCGAATTAGGGCAATTATCCCCCTAATAGGAATTTCTGAAACCAATCTTCACAAACGAATGCCCTTTTGTTGTGGAACACTCCCCCCCCCCTTCATTCCTTTTCCAGAAAGGAGTTATGAATCCCAGATTGGGGGAACTCCCGCCTTTTTCCAGAAAACGTCATCAATATCCATCGCGTTAGCTGGATGGTCATTTAGCAATTAGCGGACGCTCTACATGCAAATCGCTGGAGTGACTTTTGGCGGCCTGGAAAAATGTCATTACTGATGAATTGGAATTTCTAAATAATGTTACTCGGATATCGTGTGTTAAATGAGGGCGAAATAACCTCAATTGCCTTTCACCGTTAACGAACCTGCGTGAAATGATAACCGAAGTGGCAATAAAGTCTGATTAAAATGGTCCTTATTTCCTCCCTTATACCCGATATTTAACTTATCATCATTGGGTATTAGCGTAATAGATTCAGACTATTCATGTGGCACACAGGGAGAAGTCGTCTGGTACATAATCTCCCCAAGAGAGAAAAATGTAATAGTTAATATTTTTCTTTGAAGTTCTCTTAAGTGAGACATGGTTGAAATTTTTGTTATTGGGTTGTTCCCCATGAAATGAACTTTTCATTATTAGCTGTCGCTTTATAAATTATACATAACTAATTAAATAAGTATGTTATATACAGGGTGATTATAATTGAAGTTTCACTTTCAAAATGTTGTTAGAAAAGAAACACTCGTCAGAAGGAATCTCTTTATCTGAAGATACTTGAAGAAGGGAGAAATGGTACGACATCAAAAAAGTTCCAAGAAAACTCCATATATTTTTCACATTCAATTTGGTACGACCTTGTCTTGGTGGATGGGCTTTCCACTCACATTGTTACAACTGTTGAATGGAATGGAAGTCCTTTTCTCCGTCAAAAAACCGAAAATTCCCAGCACATTGAACAGCCCAGTTCATACTAAACACCCCTCTGAGCCAGACTTCATCGAAGCTCGTTAACATAGCTGTATCAGTCATCATCTTCTAAACCTTAGCGGATTATTCCGAGTGTGTAAGTATCTATTTATATTTTGTCGGAACATCACGACTTAAATCTTGAAAAATTAATTCTTAATTTTAGACTAGCGAATATTTTGGGAACTATTGTGCGTGTACTAAGACAATATGCATTAGTATAACTTGTAAACATAGCATTGTCTTAGTAAAATCCTACAACTTGTATAGGAGTACTAAATGAATATTTTGAGCACTCGCAATCGTGCGTAATATCTTAGTACTCATATTGAACTCGATTACATGTACTAAAGGAAAATTTTGGGCTCTCGTATATGAATATTAAACCAATAATTTTTGAACTTGTATACGAATACTAAGATAATATGCATGAGTACGATTCGTATAACAATATTAAATGAGAACTTTGGGACTCGCTTACGAGTATAGGAAAAGTACTATTCTAAAGCATTCAAGAATTCATTCGTGATGTAGTACGTCTGGAGACAGTCATTCCATCGGGATTCCATGTTGTTTGACTGATGTGAACAAGACAAGAGGCTTGTTGAAACGAACTTTGCAGAGTGGTACTAGGCTTCATTCGTCATGATGCCTTTTCGTCCGACTCTCGGTTTCAACGAGTTGGCTGAAGATATCCTGGCTGGCTACAGTGTCATTTGAAAAAGGAAGTTGCTCTTCCATGCGTCATGATGGACGTGTTTCGCTTGCTGTCAGATTGAAAACAGCAATTGCTGCTATAAGTGCCTTGAACCTTATTGATATTGAAACTGTAATTTTGAAAGAAAAAAACTCTTTCCCTGCAGTTGTGGCAAGTAATGAGCAGTAGGGACTATAATCTTATTATTTTATTAGTAAATATTATTTTTATATTACTTATTGATGCATTATTTGAATTTCACTTTTACTTAGATAATATTAATTGTGTGATTTATTTCAAACTTAAATTTGTAAACAATAATATATACACCTTTTTTAATATTAAAAATCATGAATTTGCTTGTGAATTATTTCATGAGAGACTGTTTCCTTTTCCAACTCATGTAAGTCTCTGAAGGCATGCGAACTTGTAGGTTTAATTTGTGGTATGCGTTATTGAGGAATTCATAATGATTAATGTGTGTGTTGGGTAAACGGTGTAGCTAGTTGTTTCTAGGATCGGGTTATTGTTTAATTAAGGTTTAAAATTGAGCAACTACACCACACCATTAAGGAGTTAAGAAGGGACCTGATGGATATTAGAGCAGGCTTTCGACGCTGGGTTAGAAATTAAGCAGTCATTCCAAGCTAAAAGTTTACATTAAGTAGTTTACTGTAATAAATGAACACAAAGATTACGTAATCCAGAAGATATTTTCGAGGTGTAGGAGGAGATTGGTTTGGTTTGGTTTGTCGCTTTACGGTCATCTTGTGCACACTTTAGGCTAAACCGACCGGGACCTACAGTTTAAAGTGGATTCCGACCCACTAACTATAACTAATCCATGCCACCGCCAGAATTCGAACCCGAAACCGTGGTACCGAGCGCCAGGTGTAGGAGGAGAGTGATAACTTTTACCTCTAACTATCACTTTTGATAAGTGGGGATACAACACAGTTTAGCTTCAGTTCAATCCTTCTTCCATGCTGCATCTGACATTGACAAAAGTAGACACGGTACCAGTCCTGATACCAGTTAAGCTCCAGGAATCAAACCCAAAATCTCATCTTTCTAATTTCCCAATACTATTCCGTAATAGACTAAGCAATAGTTGATGGAAGTGGCATGCTGTTTCTGCGCAAAACGACACTATTGAATGACTAGAACTATATTCTAAAATTTCCTCCTAAATTTTATGTGAAGTGAATTAATTTATTTCTTAAAATTCAATCCAAATTTTATTAATAGAATTAAATCTTTTAAAATCAATAGGATTCTTTTATTTTTTTTTTCAAATATATATTTGTTTCAAAATAATTTTTTTAATTCTAACAAGGCCTATTTTCGAATTGGAAATATCAATTGTTAGAATTATGCTCAATAAATTTGTATCACGTTTTATTTATTTTTTATTGTAAGATTTCAAGTATAAATTTAGTCAACCTGACATCCATTAGAATTAAAATTTAGATTCTCTAAGTCACAGTCAGAACTTTTGAAGTTACACTAGATACCAGTCTGCAATAATTTTACTACGATATTTCCACGTCATAACATTTGTGATCCATTTTAAATAGGCTTCCTTTCCACTTCGATACTATTCCTATTTAATCTTCTATTCCTCTTTAATCTCTTTATATTGATTTATATCGTAAGAGAAATAAAAGATACATTTTATTTGAAAGATTACTTTTTATTATTTTTACACGTTATAATTACTTATGCATAATTAATAGCATTATATAAAGCAAATAGAAGAATGATAAACATGCCTTGGACTTAATAGAAACAATGTGCGGTCTGGTGGCCAAGTAGCTAGCGCTCTGACCTTTGATACCACAGGCTAAAGGGTCGAATCCTGCCGGTAGCGTGGATGTTCGTGAGGGGTTCGGAATCAACGTTAAACTGTAGGTCATGGTCTGTATAGCCCTCGTGTGCACACAAGATGGCCGAAGAGGGACAAACCAAACCATTGAAATAATGTCGCATGCAAATTGAAATATTGGCATGTTGTTAAGAAGAATATGTGAATAATATTTAAAAATTTAATGTAGTGGGTTTGGTTTGTTCCGAAAAAAAAATTCAATTACAAGTTTAAGGTCAAAAACATATTTTTCTAAGGCATCTGGCAAACACTTAAAAGACAACTGTCTATGCCTTAAGGCAAGCGTTGGACTGACTCAGAAGGTTCGTGTAGCTTGAAGATAAGCTACGGACGTGGAGTAAAAATATCACCTACATACTATACGATCCTGTTAGACCGGGGCCTACGGTTTAAAGTGAATTCCGAACCACTACAAACATCCATGGCACCGCTGGGATTCCAACCCGAAACCTATGATACCGAGCGCCAAAGCTTGATAAAAACATATCTATTCGAAAAACCTACAATATTTAAATACATGCGAATAAATGAATCAAAACTCGAATTTAGAAGAATTTCGTACTTTTTGTAAAACAGTATTTGGTAGAAATGATTACTTCAATTACACGTAAACAACCCTTAGCCGGGAAAATTATTTTAACATTCGATTTAATCATCATGACCTTTACAGTGGTGAGTCACCGCCAGGTGAATAAATATCCGAATAATATTTTCAATGAAGCATTGAATAAATAAGTACTCATTTCGCTTATGCTGATATATCGCGTATCCATTTAAATCGCTTAACTGCCTAATTACGCGAATTAAAACTCGAACCTAATGGCGCATTCAACTGTTTTGAACGGAGGACTCGATTTAGAAGCTCCCCAAAGTTGTAAACAGATTTAATACAAGAAAATAAATTAATATAACTCAGCTTATACATTATATATAGAGAGAGATATATTGCAATATCTACAAATAAGCTTTATAAAAGCTTTACGCTGCCAACATGTGCCCATTGTATAGAAAACTAATTAACTTTGATTTAAATAAATGCACGTCTAGGGATAAAATGGCACCGTGCCATTAAAATGATTAAAAGTCACAAAATTCTGCAAACAGGGCGAACGATGAAAGCAGCCATATTCATTGATGAGACTGTTTCCTTTGATGTGAATTAACTATTTGTAGGATAGGGAAGAGTATAAGTTTTTGAATATATCTTTCAAGATTAGTATTTTTCATAAACTGGCGATTGATACTATTAATACACATGTTATCGAATGATTCGTTAAATAATTTCACTCTGAATTTATGAGATTTACATTTAAATAGGAAAAAGCTAAGCTCTTTGATGTACAAGGTGATTATATTATTTTTGCTACTTTCACAATGCTGTAAAAAAGAACCACTCATCACATTGAGTTCACATTTGAACTGAAGATATTTGACGAAGGGGGAAACGGTATGAAATACAAAAAAGTTCCACTGATTTTTCGCATCCAGTTGGGTATGATTACGCCATGGTGGATGGGCTATCCACTCACAGTGTCACAACTGTTGAACGACTTGGAAATCATATTTTTTTCCGTCAAGACACCGAAGCACACATGTAACACTACAGTTGGATTAATGGGCAACTCATGCCAAATACATTGTCATTTTGATTCAAACTATCACTGACAATTGAATTCACTTGCTTTATGGCGCTTACAGCGACGTCTATTAATAACCGTCGGAACTTTTGTTTGATGACGTACCTTTTGTCCTTTCCTCAAGCATCTTCAGTTCAAATTTGAACTCATTGCGACGAGGGGTCCTTTTTTTACAGCATTTTGAAAGTGAGACTTTAATTATAATCACTCTGTATAAAGTACTTTTTTCTATAAGCTTTATTTTTTTAACATACTTGCTATCCAGGTCATTCTATAAGATTTATTTTTTTATTATACTTGCTATCCAGGTCATTCTATAAGATTTATTTTTTTATTATACTTGTTCTCCAGGCCAATCTAAGTCCTTTTGCAATAGTATTTGTCCTTCAGGCTAGCACTGATCCGTTTTGTTTGAAAACACTTTTTTTTCGTAAGCCCTTTCATTTTTATTCCATGCTACTATAGTCCCTTTACTTCAAATACATATTTAGAATGAATATTCCCCCCCCAAAAAAAAAAAAAAAATTTATACATATTTCATACAGATGCCCTTCAATGTCGTGTACGAATTTTTTAGGCAAGAGCAAAACAAGTGATATATTAATATACTTTTAAACTGAAATGTGCAAGCGAATAAACTTTTGCTTCAAGTTAATCTAGGCCCTTTTATTTTAACACATTTTTATTCCTATCTATTATAGTCCCTTTTACTTCAAATACATATTTAGTGGCATTATTCACTGAAAAAAGGCGGTAATAAATATTTCATATTGGGACCCTTCATTGTCGTGTACGAAATGTTTATGCCCCAACAGAACGGGTGACCTATAAAAGTACTTTTCAAGACCCAGTAGGCAACTGCAACATTTTTCTCACGCTACATTAACCCGCGTGCCTCAGATCAGTCAACAAAAAAACATTTCAATAAAGTAAACACCCAAAGAATCAGTGGCCAATCCATCAACCAATCCTGCTTCGGTCACTTCATACTTCACTGCATAGTTTTGTCGCCAAATGAACAACACACAGAAACCAACTCCTTTTCAATACACCACGGGGCACAGAGAAAAAAGGAAGAAGAATCCATTTTTGTTTCATACCACCACGAATCCGGAAACGGAGGGGGGCAGGGAGGGGATGGAAGAGGAAAGGGGGCCATAAATCATACTGGAGGTTCGTCTTGCATACATTTGGAATACATTCACTCGGCATAATACCCTTCCGCATACTTGGCGACAACGCGGCCTGCGAAGCGTGGCCACAGAAAAGCAGCAAAAATCTTTTAAAAAGTTCTCTTCTTCCCTCGAAGGAAAAGAAAGACTTTTAGGCCAAGTTTAAACAGCACTCGCATTGAATCCGAATTCCCCGCTGAAAGAAATAAAAGATTCCTCCTTCCAGTTGCAGTTCTGGAGTCTGGGCACAAATGGCACCACTCTTGCAATTTTTTTTTTTTTTTCTTTATACTTTTATTTATTGTTAGAAGAGAAAAGTTGGGAAATATACTTCAAAGGTAGGAATTTACTTGTTGGAGCTTTGGTAGGGAATGGAAGACGGTATTTAATTTATTTTTGGGGCAGAAATATCTTGTCTCAAAGTTTTAATATAGGATGTAATAATAGTTGATGAAATTCTTTTTGTTGCGTTATACATTTTTCCTCGCTATTACATTTTATTTTCTAAATTTTTCTGTAATAATAGAATTTTAATGATTTAAAAATTGAATGAAAAAATTAAGAATTACATGAAAAAATTCCAATAACGTATATGAAAACTTTTAAATTGTATTTGTAATTATCTATAGCTATTTATATTTTGTTTTAAAAATTTTTCAACCTTCTATTTAACAATTATTTACGTTGCTAACAGTTTATTATATTCAAAAACATATTTATGAATGAATATTCCGTTACATAATGCAGCTGGCAAAAAAAGACAGTTCATCTTTATGCCACAAACAATGGCTGCATGCTGTTACTCATTCATCACTACCCAGGGGCAAACTTTTACTTCGTGTAGCTTTTTAAGATTTTTATTCTTGTCTACTATAGTCCCTTTTTAAATAATATTTAGTGGCATTTACTAAACCCACCACAATGCTCTATGATCCTATTAGACCCCAACAGAACGGTAGACCTATAAATGTACATTTTATTAGAATGAATATTCCGAAAAAAAAAATAGACATATTTCACAGCCAGGACTCGTCTCGAAACCTGTGGTACCGATCGCCTGAGAGCTAGTCATTAGGCCATCAGGCCCCTCAGCAGAAATATAAAATCGAATAAACTTTTTCTTCAAGCCAAATTAGACCCCTTTATTTTAACAATTTTTACTCCCCACTACTACATATTTAGTGGCATTATTCACTGAAAAAAAACGGTAATAAATATTTCATATTGGGACCCTTCATTGTCGTGTACGAAATGTCTATGCCCCAACAGAACGGGTGACCTATAAATGTTGTACTTTTCAAGACCCAGTAGGCAACTGCAGCATTTTTCTCACGCTACATTAACCCGCATGCCTCAAATGAGCCAACAAAAAATATTTCAATAAAGTAAACACCCAAAGAATCGTCGGCCAATCCATCAACCAATCCTGCATCGGTCACTTCATACTTCACTGCATAGTTTTGTCCCCAAATGAACAACATACAGACAACAACTCCTTTTCAATACACCAGGAGAAAAAAAGGAAGAATCCATTTTTGTTTCATACCACCACGAATCCGGAAACGGAGGGGGGGCAGGGAGGGATGGATGGAAAGGAAAGTTGGGCCATAAATCATACTGGAGGTTCGTATTGCATACATTTGGAATACATTCACTCGGCATAATACCCTTCCGCATACTTGGCGACAACGCGGCCTGCGAAGCGTGGCCACAGAAAAGCAGCAAAATCTTTTAAAAAGTTCCTTCTTCCCTCGAAGGAAAAGAAAGACTTTTAGGCCAAGTTTAAACAGCACTCGCATTGAATCCGAATTCCCCGCTGAAAGAAATAAAAGATTCCTCCTTCCAGTTGCAGTTCGGAGTCTCGGCACAAGTGGCACAACTCTTGCAATTTTTTTTTTTTTATTTATTGTTAGAAGGGAAAAGTTGGGAAATATACTTCAAAGGTAGGGATTTACTTGTTGGAGCGTTGCTAGGGAATGGAAGACGGTATTTAATTTATTTTTGGGGCAGAAATATCTTGTCTCAACGATTTAATATAGGATGTAATAATACTTGATGAAATTCATTTTTTTGCTTTATACATTTTTCCAGTTATTACATTTTATTTTCTAAATTTTCTGTAATAATAGAATTTCAATGATTTAAAAATTCAATAAAAAATTAAGAATTACATGGAAATATTCCTATAACAAATGTAAAATTATTTTATAATAGTATTTGTACTTCAGGCTAGTATTTATCCGTTTTGTTTTAAAAACACATTTCGTTTCAAGCCCTTTTATTTTTACTCCATTCTACTATAGTCCTTTTTACTTCAAATACCTATTTAGAATGAATATTCACTAAAAAAAAACATAATACATAGTTCATACAAGACGCCCTTAAATGTCGTGTATGAAATTTTTAGGCAACAGCAGAACTAGTGATATATTAACATACTTTTCAACTGTAATATACAAGCGAATAAACTTTTACTTGAAGCCAATCTAGGTCCTTTATACTCCTTGCTATTATACTCCCTTTTACTTAAAATACATATTTAGTGGCATTATTCATCTAAAAACAGGCCATAATAAATATTTCATATTGGGGTTTTTCATTGTCGTATACGAAATGTCTTCACCATAACAGAACGGGTGACCTATAAATGTAGTACTTTTCAAGAACCAGTAGGCAATTGCAACATTTTCCTCACGCTACATTAACCCGCATGCCTCAGATCAGCCAACAAAAAAACATTTCAATAAAGTAAACACCCAAAGAATCAGTGGCCAATCCATCAACCAATCCTGCTTCGGTCACTTCATACTTCACTGCATAGTTTTGTCGCCAAATGGACAACACACAGAAACCAACTCCTTTTCAATACACCGCGGGGGCACAAAGAAAAAAAGGGAGAAGAATCCATTTTTGTTTCATACCACCACGAATCCGGAAACGGAGGAGGCAGCGAGGGGCGATGGAAGAGGAAAGGGTGGGCCATAAATCATACTGGTCTTGCATACATTTGGAATACATACCCTTCCGCATACTTGGCGACAACGCGGACTGCGAAACGTGGCCACAGAAAGCAGCAAAAAGTTTTTAAAAAGTTCCTATTCCCTCGAAGGAAAAGAAAGACTTTTAAGCCAAGTTTAAACAGCACTCGTATTGAATCCGAATTCCCCGCTGAAAGAAATAAAATATTCCTCCTTCCAGTTGCAGTTCGGAGTCCCGGCACAAGTGGCACAACTCTTGCAAGTTTTTTTCTTTTTATTTATTGTTGGAAGGGAAAAGTTGGGAAATATACTTCAAAGGTAGGGATTTACTTGTTGGAGCGTTGCTAGGGAATGGAAGACGGTATTTAATTTATTTTTGGGGCAGAAATATCGTGTCTCTAAGATTTAATATAGGTAGTAATAATAGTTGATGAAATTCTTTTTGTTGAGTTAGAAATATTTTTCGCTATCACATTTTATGTTCTAAATTGATTGGTTTTAATGATTTAAAAATTCAATAAAAAAATTAAGAATTTAATGAAAAAATTCCTACTATATAACGTATAGAAAAATTGAGATTATAATTTACACCTATATAGCTATAATTGTTTTATGTTGTTGGTCTAATGCAGCTGGCAATGCAACTTTATGCCATAAACAACGGTTGCATGCTGTTACTCATTCAGCACTATATTCAGGGGGCACGGGCAGCTTGAAGATAGGCTACGATGAGAGTAATACTAAACCCACCACAAAGTTCTATGATCCTATTAGACCGGGACATATGGTTTAAAGTGGACCACTTCAAACATCTATGGCACAGCCTGGACTCGAACTCGTAACCTGTGGTACCGAGCTCCAAAGTGCTAGCCACTTGGCCATCAGGCCCCTTATAATTTTAATAAAATTATAATATCATTTCATTAATTTTTATTATTTCAAATTTCTTAATGAAGATGCCAAAAGCTACTCCCCGGTCAAAGTAAAATTCCCAGATTTTTCCCGGTTTTCTAGGTGAAAATTAAAACATTCCAGGTCATTCGCATAAAATCAGAACATCATATAATGGTCATTAAACTTTACGATTATGAAAATTATACTGCATCAATGATTAAATAACATTTATATTTAAAAAAATTGTAAAACGTAAGAAATTAATAAATGTTTTCTAAAAACTTACCATCCTACGGAAAATTATAAAACAAAAATTTTTCTTTGATATTGTTAGAACTTTAAATCTTCAAACAGATTTTTTTTTTTTTTTTTGTGATAAAAAGCAAAAACTTTTTGACAGAAATAACGTTGTACTACAGGGGCCTGATGGCCGAGTGGCTTGCGCTCTGGCGTCGGTACCACATGTATCGTGTTCGAGTCCCGGCGTTGCTATGGGTGTTTGTAATGGCTTGAAATCCACTCTAAACCGTAGGTACCGGTCCTAATAGGATCGTAGAGCGTTGTTACTTCGCGTCCGTAGCTTATCTTCAAGTTACACGCGCCTCCTTGGGTAGTGCAAAGTGAGTAAAGTCGGTGCAGCCCTTAGGGCTACGATCTATTTGCCACCTGCATTAGAAAGAAAGAAAAAAAAACGTTGTTCTACTCCATCAAAATTATTACTATGAGAAATTATAAACCATCTGCACCTTGATTTTTGTCTACACTTGAATGATGGCAGAATAGTGAGCGACAGAATTGTGCATGAGAATTTCGATAGTAAACATTTTACAAAGACAGTTACGAGACACAATCCGTTCACCTAATTAAGATAATTGGCGATGTCGTACAAGGGGGTGGTCGATATAGTTATCATAACTGCACGGATTCCATCTGTGTGCACATACGCCATGCACGGAAACAAGTTCAAATATGACTTGCTCATAAAGGTTCAAAGAAATTGATCATTGAGAAGGTACCAGGATTCATAGGCATAGAAGTCTTGCTCAATCTACCAAACCTTACCCTATACTGCATATGATTTAGCTAACAAGTTGTGGAAATCCACGGATAGGTTGATGGTGAGAGGTACAATCTAATAACACCCTCAAATGGCGATTCTACAGAGGATAAAGATCTCTCAATATTTCTAACAATTAAAACTTGTATTTATCTATTTAGTTTTAGAAAGTTACTATTAAGCGTTTAGAAAGTTACATTAATTTAAATAATAATATATGTTGTAGTAATCATTCATAATGATGTGATTTTTAAGAAATATTCTTGAGTAGTGTAATTCTTGCAAAGCGAAAACTTGAAACAGAAATAACTGCTTTAAATAACAGTTAAGAAACTGTTTGAAAAAATATGTACACCCAAAACATTTCATTCATAGGAAACTCATTATAAGCTTATTAATAGCTGTTAATCCTGACGCTTATTGTAGAGATCTACTGTAAGAAACCAAAATGAATAGAAGAGGCTTAAAATAATGAAGGAACACACAAAATGATCAATATTAAATACGAATTATGTTCAAAAAATGAAGCAAACATTAGAAATATGAATTCTATTCAAAAACAAGTAATATAAAAAAAATTTTGAAAGTCAATTCCTACTTAGGTCAAAAAGAAAAATTTTATTTTAATTAATTAAAGTTAATTAATTAATTAATATTTGACAAACGGTATTAACATCTGGTGTCATCCACTACAAGTTCAAAAAAAATGTATTTGAACTCGAATGGATGAATAAAAAGTATTTTATGAACGATTGAAAATTTGAACAAGATATATAAATATATATAGGGAGAGTGTGATATAATGGTAGGATTTGTAAGAAGTAAATATTAGAAATACGAATTATGTTCAAAAAATGAAACAAATATTAGAAATACAAATTTTGTTCAAAAAATGAAACAAATATTAGAAATACAAATTTTGTTCAAAAACGAAACAAATTTAACATACGAATTCTATTCAAAACTATAAAATAATAAGAGATATGAATTACGTTAAAAAATACACATATACTAAATATGAATACACACTGGATAATTCGATAAGGAATTATTAGCATAGAAAAAAAATGGTTTAATTTAATTTTAACAAACTTGCCAAAGAAGTAAGTTAGCATTGGCACCATTCAACTGGCACAGAACAAATCGCAGCAAATTCCCCCCACGCCATTCCGAACTCGTGATAAATGCAGGTGAGTTCAAAGCCGGAAAATTCCGGGCCCCTGTGAAGGAGCGTGGAAAATTAAAACCAAAAATCCCTCCTCCTTTAAATAATTCATCTGAAAATGTTCGGGGCGCAAAATGATCCGGATCTGTCGAGACGGATTATCGATTCGCTCCCAACTCGCCGAGTTTCGCAACTTTTAAGCTCCGCTCCATTTTACGGTATTAATCCCCTTCGGAACAGTTCGGCTTGGGGGGCAAACTGGCGCATGTCTGGACAGGTCTCAACGAGAAATAGGAAGAACAGGGGTGATCAACCCGCTGCCCAACTTTACCATTTTTCTGACCCATGAGAATTATCACACTTTTCCATAATATATTTTATGACGGTCAAATTAGTGAAAATCAATGTATTTAAAAAATACATTATGTGTTCAACCATCTATTAAAAAATGAACTGTCGAAATGATGAGAGAAAATTAACTTTGATTTTAAAATAATATTCTTGTGCAAACAACTATCGCACTAGTAAAATAAATATATTTTAATGATTTCATTTTTTTTAGTTCGTTTATATTTATGTATTTTTTTATATTTCGTTTTTAGTGTTATACATTTCTTTACAATGTGCGTTTAATGTCATTATAATTATAATATCTATGTTTACATGTAAGGATAATAGTAAACACAAAAATAATAACTCATTATGTTTGAAATTTTCACTCCAAAAATGTCTGTAGTGGGTCTAAATCTAATGCGGGAATATATAATTTTACATGCGGCCCGCGGAGTTAGGATGCATTTCCAAAGTGGCTCGGAAGATCATTCGATCCCCCCACCTGATGAAAACGGTTAAAAAGAAAAGGTTTCCAACAGTCAAAATAGTATTTTTAATTAAAAATTAATTATGTATAGTACATTTTAAAAGAATTATATAGGATGACAGCCATCATAAGCCGCACCTCCATTTAAGACATCTGCCCATTCGTCTACCAAGTTCTTTCAAAATATATTCACAAATCCAAGATTATCAACTGAAAAACATACAGTAATAAATTAGATGAAATTTCAAAAGAAATTCGAAGAATAATTCGATCAACCAGGTTTCATGACCGTATGACAAGAAAGACATTTTTCATTGATATCAAGAAACAAAAACTTTGATTTTCCTCTGCCAGAAACATGAAAAAATGTTTTTACGATGTTATATTTGTTAAGAAAGTTTCCATTAATAAACTTGAGAAGAAAGGAGACATAAAATGGACAAAATGAAAATTTTTATCAATAAATATTAATAACATTTCCAATAAATACATTTAATAAACGTGATGAGTTATGATGAGAGGGTACATGCCCTCATCCCCTGGAGTAGGTAAGTTCGAATTTATGGATGGCACCATGATTCAATTAACGAATAAGGACATCCTAAGGGACAATTGTAAAAATTCAGTTGGTAAATTTTGGGCTGCGGTGTTCCATCAAGAAATCAGTTCTGAAGCCGAGTTCAGATATCTAGTGGATAATCGAATGTTTATTTGTTCAAAAGCGTTGCTGGTTGCTCGCGAAAATCATACATCTTTGTCTCCCTTTACGAGCGAATCGCCAATCATCTTTTTGGGTCAAGTAGTCACATAGCAGTTACCTTTTGGTAAATCAATTTTTGATACGTGTCAGAAAACCAACACACTCATTTTATTTCTCTGAAAGCTGTCCAACGTTTTCCCATGCTTTGCGTTTCACTCCGGTACTAACGTAAAAAGACCGTTTGTGTTATTTAGAGAGTGTTGGTAAGTGACAATCGTAGTTGACGCATTCAAATTCATTGAGGTCAACAGGGCTACTGCCTGATAATAGTACACATGAGCAACCATGTCGGTCAATCTACATCAGAACTGGCCAACCCAAATGATATTGCGGGTCACTTTGAAAATATATCCTAACTCCGCGGCCCCTCATATAAAATTATATATCTCCCTATTAGAATTAAACCCACTATAGACAATTTTTAGAATGAAAAATTGAAGCATAACTAGTTATTATTATTATGTTTACTATTATTCTTACATGTAGACCTAGAACATATAATAATAATGATACTAAACGCACATTGTAAAGAAATACATAACACTAAAAATGAAATCAATAAAAAATATGTAAGAGAAATAAAAATTGAAATCATTAAAATATATATCAATATAAACGAAATAAAAATGAAATCATTAAAATATATATCAATATAAACGAAATAAAAATGAAATCATTAAAATATATATCAATATAAACGAAATAAAAAAAAAGGATCCTTAAAAAATATTTATTTCACTAGTGCGATAATTGTTTCTCCACTCTTTCACTTAGATCGATCTCCGTTTGGGTATTGGCACATCATCATGGGGGTCGCAAGTTACCGTACGCTATATTAAAGCGTGTTTTGTTTTGGATCAATTTCCTTTTCGAAGAAAAACGAATCGCAGGTGTAAGTTGAACCAAAAACGCTAACAACTTTTTGAGCCAGATTTCTTAAATTGGATCACATGGATACACACATAATGAATTTTTTAATACATTGGTTTTCACTACATTGGCCATTATAAAATAAATATATTTTGTAAAAGTGTGATCTCATGGGCCGGAGAAATGTTGAAGGCTGGCAGCGGGTTGGCCACCCCTGTTCTGCATTAATGTGTATGATATAAATCCAGTTTACTGGCACTCTCTACAGAAAAAAATGGCTAAATTCTGCTCTGCGAAAAATGTTTGAAAGAACTGCCTTAACATTGTGACAAAAATTTGTAGTAGGAATTTAAAATGAATACAGATTGTTTTAAAAGCAATTCGAATAGGTGTAACTCGTATCAGGTTTATATCAAATAGTAAGATGGATGGATAATTTTTTTTTGATAAATGGCTAAAGAATAGAAAACAGAGCCATCTATCGATTAGAAATCTTTTTACTGATTTAAATTTAGTGTTATGCTTGTGTTTCAAGGTTTAACTTAAGAAATGCGATGTTAGCTTAGCGATTGTCGGGCGACTGTCTGCACCAGTGGCTCGGAAAAAAAATATAGAATCATCAAGAAGATTACAATAGTCTCGGATGCGGAAGGGGGGGGGGAGAAGGGGCTTTAAGTTGGAGGAAACATAAAAAAAAAGGAAAGAGAAGAAAATTTTGAAAAAACTATTCGTCGACGATTGAAAGATAGCTCGTAGCAATTCTGGCTGCAAGAGCAGATGCGTGCAATTAATCCTGAATTCTGTAAAGTAGCTTTAGTGTGGTCACACACGCTAAAAAGGGAAGGAAAGAAATCCACTACAATTAGAGAACAACTTTAATTTGAGAGTATTTCAGACAAAAATAAAGCAGAGGATTCATTGACAGCAACGCATAAGATTCATCCTCTTCATTAGGATCATTTTGAAGCTATTCGGCATTTTTATCTTCATATTAGAGAGTTTTTGCATACCGTACTTTAAAAATACGGTATTTTTTTTCTCCCTAGTGCGCGTGCTCATAGGAAATTGCGCATGCGTATCTGTAATAATATTTCCTATGAGCATGCGCGGTATTGAGAAAAAAAATACCGTATTTCTAAAGTATGGTATGCAAAAACTCTTCATTTTTTGTTATCTTCATTTTGTACATTAAAATGAACGCTTTTATACTTAAAGTTAATAAATAATTTTATAATTTCTCAAGATTATTAACTATCATTTATATAATTTCTCAATATATATATATGAAGTTTTGGAGCCAGTGAAAATAAGTCCTTCCTTAAACAATTTTCCAAATAAAGGCATCATTCTTTTTAAATAAATGTAAATGTAACGCTTGTATTCACTTGTTTTTATTCTACCAATTAATAACATTATTTTTGCTATTTTGCCCATTTCAAAAGAATGTTGTGTACCTTGCTAATTTTTGGTATATATTCCTTTGCATACGAGTAACTTATCAAGCGCATTTTTTTTTGTTTCTTTAATTTTGTAAGCATTAATTTATCTGTTTGTCATTGCATATTTTTTATATTACTACATTTCAATTAATATAAACGTATATGATTGCCTGTCTAAGGGAATAACAGATAAAAAAAGTCAAGCGGTGATGCAACGCTAACTTAAGGTGTGTTTAAATATGCCTGTTTCCATATATATATATTCCATATACATATATATATATTCCATATACATATATATATATTCCATATATATATATATATATATAGTGGGGAATAATATTGAGCAACATAGAAATATTTTGGGAGATTTTACCCTCTCCCCATCCCCTCATCCTTATCGTAGCAGAGTCCTAGTAGTACGTGCTACGATACCAAGTACTGTGAAACATATAATTATACACACAAAATTTCACAGTTCCCTCTTATTAGTGGTATCAGTGTTCAGAAAGTAAGTTTTAACGAAATCCTATTGGTGGCACTGTTGTTTTTATAATTTTATGTAAAGATCTTGTTTTTTTATTTTTTTATTTTTTTGTGTTTTTCGACTGCAACTCCGAGATATTGAATACAAAAAATTAATGATTAAAATACTACAAAAGAAGATATTATATTCCCATATACAATACGGTACTTAAACAAGCTGAAGAATAAAGAAAAACATTATGTATCAAAAATAAATCAGTAATGAAGCAGTGAAAAAAAATTAATTATCACAAACAATTAAATTCATGTCTTTTTAACTAAATAAATGAATTGATATAGAACTTCAATTGTATTTATTTAATTTATACAGTCAAACCTGTTTTTATAAGAGGAACGGGGACCGCATAAAATAATATGCATCATAAAATATATAACTTCATATGTAGCTGTAATTATGTTTTTGGAATCCATTAAAAATGTTATGCGGTTGGTTGGACTGCATAAAAATGTCCTACATAGAAAATATGTAAATCAAACCTTACAATGAAGCACTACCTACTCGCATCTAATAGCATTTGTGGTAATGGGATGATATAGAATAGATGAGGCATTTCTTCGGGTTTTTTTTTATTTGTTGGTTATTTCAATGATTCTTATGTTTACTTTTTGAATTAATTTTTGATAATACAATGCATTGGATGGAATTTTATTTTATATACCGATCAGAAAAAAAAGGTCACATTAAAAAACAGGATAAAAGGACGGTATGAAAACAGGTTTTATTGTATATATACTCAGATTTAGCAATAGCGAATCACTGCCAGGTCCGTTAGTCGTCTATAAATCATTTATAAAATAGCATTATTTATAAAAAGATAATTCATTCATAACAATTATGTTTCAAATATAAAAGTAATTTTCTGTCTAATCATTCATTTGTAAAAAATTCGATATATTTTTCAAGAGTATGATATTAAATTTCATTTCAAATTCCATAATTCTAAAACGTTTACTTTTAAATTTGGTTTTGTTTGTATTTCATAATTCTGACATCAAATTCATTCAAGTCAAATGACAAAAAAAAAAATCACCACTTTTTTTTTTCCATTAGCTGTTTTATGCTAACATTTGATTAAATAAATCCAAAAAAAAATTAATCTTATTATAATGATAATACATACATACAATAAATTTTCTTGTTTTTATAGCATACATATTTTTTATAAGTTAATATTTGTTAAGATTTAGAATTGAATTAGATAAAAATAACGATAAAGGACGCACAAATGAACTGAAGTCGACACCGTTCATCAAAATGTAATTATCACTAAACGCCGTTATCGATATTTGCCTCAGTACTTTAGCAGTTAAATAACGAGAAATGCTGTGTTAGTTATTATTGACTAAACTATCGAAGCATGAAACATGAAATGGCACATTTTCTGGCGAACACTTCACGGCGAAGAGCAGTTGGACCGAGTCGCCAAATTTATTCTGTCGGAACAAAATTCCTGCGAAGGGTTGTTGCGTCTAAAGGAGTATCATCGATTGGAAAAGTTTAAAGCAAACTCGTAGTATTTAAAATTCTGAACAGCCTTGGGTTTCTCGGAGTTGAAATATGCATGCAAAGAAGAGTATCAGAAAAGTACCCATGCGACAATTCCACGAGCTTTTATTTATTTCTGTAAAGAAAATGACAATTATTATCTTTTCGATATTTTCACAGGTCGGAGTCATCATTTTGGATCTGATGTGGTTGCAGTTTGATGCAAGAAATTAAATTTATGGGAATGTAAAATTATTTTTATTTGATAGAAATGGGGTAGGAAATTTTCTAAATTTCTGTTGTACTACAAGAAATTCCATTTTGTAACCAAAACTAAAGTCTACTAAAACGATAACACTCCTTTAAATATATTCGTGTATAAAGCATAAAAGTAATAAATTAATAATAATAATATTTACATATATTATTTTATTTTGTATATTGGAACCTTTGTGTTATCTTATTTCTCCTAATGGAATGAGAGAAACAAACTTTTTTAGGTTATTGTTCATTAGTGTTACTTTTTTAATACGAATTGATTAATAAAACTACCCTGATTAATAAGCTACTTTTAAATAATGTCTTTCATTTCTAGTGAGTTTTGTCTATACAATAGAATAAGGAAAGCTTTATCACCCAGAATTGCAAAGGGATTCGAAATCATGCAAATGTATCCCACTTCTTCTAGAAGTTTGTCGCGACCTGATGGTCAATTGGCTAGCGCTGTGGCCTTTGGTACCACAGGCTCCAGGTTCTAATCCTGGTGGTGGTATGGATGCTTGTTAGCGGTTCGGAATCCATGTTAAACTGTATGTCCAGCTCTAATTTGCCTAAAATGTGCACAAATTGACCGTAGAGCGACAAACCAAAGCCTAGAAGTCTGTAAACCGAGTTCTGAGACAGCTTGCATAACAAACCCTTCTTTGTAAAAAATTATAGTTTACTATATAATATACGCATTAAAATTTCTTTAAATTTATCTCTTAATCAACGATAATGGTTCTTAAAGAAGCTGTAATAATAGCTATTTTAAAGATAGTATCGATTACTCTTATGTATGTATACCTTAACCTTGTAGACCAGATGAAATTCACGCGTGTTACCGATCTGAAATAAAGCCGTGATTTCTAAAGAGTTAAATAGCTGTAATAACAGCTATTTTTAAAAGAAATTATCGACTCGTCCATAAATGAATAGTCGGCCGGCACAACTCTTAATGCTTGAAGAGGTGCGGATGAAATTCATCGAGTTGCCGATTCTGAAATAAATACGAGTGTGTTCCGAAGAAGAAGAAAAAAAAAGGAATCGATCGTTGTGAAGTCGAAAACAAGACGAGAGGTTCCTTTTCGGAATTTTAAACGCTAATGCATGAATGAGAGGCGCTGGAGAAGTCAATACTTCTTCTGTTCCTTTGCGAAGTTCTTTTCTTCTTCAAAGGAAAAATTAAGAAAAGAAAAGAAAAAAAGAAAGAAGGACCTCTCTTTTGGGGGATCTTTATATTTTCGCAGTCATCATTCTTTCAACTGTTCTAGACGTCTGAAGGAGCGAAGATTATATTGTCTTTTCTATCGATGCCAGAATCGATTGTGACGGCGTTTTCGGTTTTGTGAATCGATGACGCTTTTCCACTTACATCGGGTAGAGGGATCGATTGGGAGGGGGAGGGGATGACGGGGGAAAGGGCCTCGAAAGGGGGTGTCTATTTTTTTTTCTTTTCGAGATTTGATGTGATGTAAATAAATGGTTTTCCGAACCCAAAGTAAACGGTATACGAGGTCGAGAGATAGAAAGAACAAGTTTTCCGAAGCTGATGCAAATGCAAAGTCTCTTTGGCAAAAGCCGATCTCTGCATTTTGGGTGGAGATTCAATTTTTGTGAAGTTGTTTGCTTCAAGTGTTTTTAAAAATGCCAAAATAAATGAAAAGGAAAAAAGAATTTGGGGTTCGATAGGTTTATGCAACTTTTTAAATTCGAATGGTGTAACGTTTTTTTTTTCCTACAAAATAATTTCTTTAATCATGCGTTCGTAAAATGTTGGTGGATTAATTGAATTGCGATTCAGAATGTGGATTGAATTGTGGTTCCGAAACCCAATGCCTTATTCGTAAAATCCACTAACATTTTACGAATAGGGCATTGAGTTTCGGAACTCAGTAAATTGAGTTTGCAACCAGATAAGTAAAGCGAAATCAAAAGCTTTCTTCCGCATAGGATGAAAATGGGAAGGAGAAAATTTGACACTAAGCCATAAGCTTCTTCCTCTATAATGGGCTAATCATTTTTGTCGAAATTATCTACGTGTCTAAAATTGGACAGTAATCCATATTTTTCAGCAGAATCTTTTAAATTTGGAGATCACTTTGAAGGATTGCATTATTTGACTCCATGGCTGGACGATTCGTACTTGCAGTAATTGGGGCATAATTAAATTGCACCATTTCTTTATAAACGAAAAGGAATTACCACCTATTTCATTTTGAGTCGTCCATAATTGCCACACAAAGTTAATCTGGTATGAAAAAGATTCATAATTGGAACAAATCTAAATATACAGGGTAGCTACTGAAATATTAAGGGTTTAAAAAAAATTAATTTTTCATTTTTTTCATTTTTTCTTTTCAATCTTTTAACATGGATTACGATCAATGAGTTAAACTCATTGTGGTTTTTCTATTCCAAGGAAAAAACAGTTATTGAAACTTAAAGGAAGTACTGGCAACATTTTATGGACAGACTATTATCTCATAGCGATAACACGGTTCGGTACCCAATCACACAGTCTCATACTTTGGGTGATTGTGTATCGATTTTATAATTCATTTTTTTTAAAAGCCATGCCATGTTATTTCATATCATAGAAAACAAAATCTCTTCTGATCTTTTTTCCGAAATTTTTTTGAAAGAACTAGATCAATCGACAATTGTCCGTGAAAGAGGTCTTATTACTATCCTAAAGTTATTTTAATTTTGCATCATTCAATCTTTCAGTGGCAGCTCTGTTCTATGAAATCTTCTCTTTTAAATGTCTTAATTTATATGTACATTCCTTTAATACATTTTTTTTAATGATTTTAATCCGAAACCCGATCACCAGGTCCTCAATCTAAAGTTGTATCCAAGTGATTAAATTTTTATAGCGAAATTTGAATACTCTGTTCTAATATTACCAACCTTCACAGCTACAAACATTGCTAAGACACAAGACAATGCAACAATTAATACTCACTGAGAGTGTAGAGCTTGGTGAAGGTGAGCGAGGGGCACTTCCCGTGCACGTAGGTGACGTCGCATTTGTAGGTGCCCTCGTCTGCCACGCCGAGGGATCGCAGGTGCAGCTCTGCATTGGAGTTGTTGTGCAGCACGAAGTGGGCCCGGCCCGCAAAAGCCCCCATGGGTCTCGAGTGGGTGTCGCTGTAGAGATACACCCTCCTCCATTCCTCTCCCATGTTCTTTGTCCAAGTGATCACGTAGATCCGGCCGCAGTTGTGGGTGTCCACCTCGCAGGGCAGCACCACGGACTCACCGACTTTTCCAGACACAGAGTGCTCGCGGCCACCTGTAAACAAAGAGAAAACACTGGTATAAATCTGTTTCATATGCAGATATCTATGGTAATCTTTCAATTTTCTGAAAGTGTGGCACAAATAAAACTTGTAGTAATAACTTATAACATTCAAACACTGAGCTTTCTAACTTGAGGTCATCCATCACTAGAATGGTAGATATGTAGATTTTAGGATTCTAGGATATAAGGATTATAGGATTCTGAGATATAAGGATTCTAGGATATAAGGATACAAGGATTCTAGGATATAAGGATTCTACGGTACAAAAGAAAGTATTTCACACGACATCAGTGTCTTATCGTTGACGTGTGGAATGAACAAAAAGGGGATGAAGGAATAGTTCTTTCTTACTTTCTCCCTCCGTTTTGAGTCCAAGCTTTTGAAGGGCTTTTCGGCCTACTGTTATCTCGAGCTCAACTCGGGAACTGAATGAGAAATTTTGTTTCTGGCATCGTTGTTCTCGGGTTTAACCGTTCATTTCTCATGAAATGAAGCATTAATCCATCAGACAGTTTTCTTATGTAATATTAAAGAAAAGATTCAACTATAATATATTATAACTGAATCCTTTTTTACAATCTTATAGTGATTTGCAAGTTACAATTATTGGAGTGGTTGAGTTTAACTGTGTAGATAATTGATGATGTGACCGTTTGGTAATTATGTTGCAAAGTTCTGTCAGAAGAAGATCATTTGAGTCCCCCAAAAGGTACGGAAATTTAATGATACTATTATTTAAATGTGTTATTACTTTGTACGAAGTGAATGTCTTCGATGCCTTCTTAGAAATAGGCAGTCCACAAACGTATATCCAAAATCACTACCATTCAGAACACCCTGGCGAGAGCAAAGAACATTGCAAAATATATGAACCCAATACTTGAAGTTGTTTTAGTAGCTCATTGCTTGAAAAATAGAGGGATAATGATCCTCAAAACCCAGCAAACTCGAAACAATGTGGAAAGATTTGGATACAATTTTTCAAAGCCTTGTGTTAATTCTTGATGAGAAAGCTTATTGTCTCGTATAAAAAAATTTATATTTAAATATTTTTTTTTGTTTATGTCTGAACTCCAATTCCAATAGAACAGTAGACAACAAAATAAAGATTCCAATAGACAACAAAAGATGTTGTTAAAATTGTTAATAAACAAAAGATGAATACAGTAAAAGATGGTGGTACTGATGATGGTAAATTAATTCGTAAAACACCAATTAAAGAATTTTCTAGATGATTACAATGCACACGACAAATAACACAATTGTTGCATTTAAGTTTGTGATATTCCTTTAAGCAATATTTTTATTAAAATAACAATGATTAACAACTATCAACACTTTTAATAAAATAACAATTTTGAATTATGCAATGAATTTTCATTTTGGAACATTTGTAAACTTACTCGTGAAATAAATGTACCGATAATTACAGTCTAATTTAATTACAGTCTAATTTATAAATTGTTCAATTCTGTTAATTAAATGTCCATCCGCTCAATCTAATGTTTCAAGTTCTGCCATTCTGAGAATAATTGCTTCAGATTAATGTTATGTAAACTAATAGTGAAATCTTATTATGGATACTTGACATCGACTACTTTCATTATCATAATATTATCCATTATGAAATCGTTCATAACGTAATCATAATTTCATAAGTATCATAATGTAATCTTTCTAGGTTATGGAGCATTAATGAGGCAGGCAAATGCAATCATTGTGATCCTCACACATGTAATACTTTTAAAAACGAATTTATCCTTCCTGGTAAACAGAACAAGATGGCTTAAAAAGCAGTGAAAATGGGAGTCGGGAAAACAGAAGTGGCTCCTCCGGGATTTCAATATTTATCTCCACGTGCAGGGAACTCATCCCGGAATCATCGCCCATCCCTCTAAGTGATGATGGTGCACAGATTCACGACGAGGGGCCATCAATTGTCCGTGACTCGTAAAACTGAATCCTGAACATTAGTAAATTTACTCGAGAAATAAATTTACCGATATTTACAGTATAACAGTCTAATTTATGTTGTTGTTGTTCTAATGCAGCTTACAATACAGAGATAGTTAATCTTTATGCCATGAGCAAGGGCTGCACCGCTGTCACTCATTGAGCGCTACCCAGGCGGCACATATAGCTTGAAGATAGGCTACGGACGCGAGTCACACTACCACACCCCAATGCTCTATCCACAACGATCCTATAAGACCGAAACCTACGGTTTAAAGTGGATTCCGAACTATTACAATCATCCATGGCATCTTCCGGGACTCAAACCCTAAACCTGTGATACCGAGCGCCTTAGAGTCTAATTTATAAATTCTACAATTCTGGTTAATTAAATGTCCAATATAATGCTTCAGGTTCTGCAATTCTAGAAAAAATTGCTTCAGATTAAAGTTACGTAAACGAATGGTGAAACCTTATTATGGACACTTAACATCGGCTATTTCCATTATCATAATAGTTATTTTAGATGTAATCTTTCTAGGTTATGAAGCTTTAATGAAGCAAACAATGCAATCTGTGTGATCATCACACGTTTAATACTTTTAAAACGAAAAACGAATTTATCCTTCCTGGTAAACAGAACAAGATGCTTAAAAAGCAGTGAAAAGCGAAATTAGGAAAACGGGAGTCAGATAGTGGTTCCTCAGGGATTTCAATATTTATCTCCACGTGCAGGGAACTCATCCCGGAATCATCGCCCATCCGTCTAAGTGATGATGGTGCACAGATTCACGACGAGGGGCCATCAATTGTCCGTGACTCGTAAAACTGAATCCTGAACATTAGTAAATTTACTCGAGAAATAAATTTACCGATATTTACAGTATAACAGTCTAATTTATGTTGTTGTTGTTCTAATGCAGCTTACAATACAGAGATAGTTAATCTTTATGCCATGAGCAAGGGCTGCACCGCTGTCACTCATTGAGCGCTACCCAGGTGGCACATATAGCTTGAAGATAGGCTACGGACGCGAGTCACACTACCACACCCCAATGCTCTATCCACAACGATCCTATAAGACCGAAACCTACGGTTTAAAGTGGATTCCGAACTATTACAATCATCCATGGCATCTTCCGGGACTCAAACCCTAAACCTGTGATACCGAGCGCCTTAGAGTCTAATTTATAAATTCTACAATTCTGGTTAATTAAATGTCCAATATAATGCTTCAGATTCTGCAATTCTAGAAAAAATTGCTTCAGATTAAAGTTACGTAAACGAATGGTGAAACCTTATTATGGACACTTAACATCGGCTATTTCCATTATCATAATAGTTATTTTAGATGTAATCTTTCTAGGTTATGAAGCTTTAATGAAGCAAACAATGCAATCTGTGTGATCATCACACGTTTAATACTTTTAAAACGAAAAACGAATTTATCCTTCCTGGTAAACAGAACAAGATGCTTAAAAAGTAGTGAAAAGCGAAATTGGGAAAACGGGAGTCAGATAGTGGTTCCTCAGGGATATCAATATTTATCTCCACGTGCAGGGAACTCATCCCGGAATCACCGACCATCCCTCTAAGTGATGATGGTGTATAGATTCACGACGAGGAGTCATCAATTGTCCGTGACTCGTAAAACTGAATCCTGCACCAACGAAATGCGGCCCCTTGAATAGCGTTCGTTATCCGTTACGGTTATCGCCCTTCAATAATCTACTTAATGCACGCCTTCCCCCCCCTACCACCCTCTCATCTGATAAGTTCTGCGCACACCGAATGCGCCAGCGCACTCAATTACGCCTTCCCTCAGATTTATGCCCATCGCGTAAAGATTTACATTTATGAATTAGTTTTCAACGGCCGATTACCAGATAGGATGGGACTGTAAATTCCGCCACTCTCCCGATATACCGTTTTAATCCGGATGCAAATTGAATGTAAATTTTTCCCGTAAAACGGGAAGAGGCGATTGTCTGGGAAGACACAGAGGAACGGTCGTTACTCTCGCTTTAATGGCCATTGCTTTTTGCGCGGAATTGAAACTGAGGCTTAGGTCTCCGGCATTTGCATATTAAGTGCGGGGTGTAATGATTTAAAGGGACTGCGCTGAAGGACAAGAGATCTTGTATAAAATGGATGTAATCTGGAATACCTAGAGATCGTCCTCAGAAATATTCAATATATGATTTATTTAGTTTTCCTCTATCTCTTAATGATGTGCCTCATACTTAGCGTTACCTCTCACTCAATACTTGTTGTAGTTGTTGTCGTCGTATCCCTCATGGAAGGAGGGAAGAGGGATGCAGCTTCTGTTCCGATGGAGCACCCGTAGGTAGAAGTCTGACTGCTGCTCCGTTTTATTCTTATAATAGTCATATAAAACCGGGATCTACGGATTAAAATTAATCTTAACAAGTCAGATACATAGAAAATATTCATTAATGAGAAACTTTATATATAAATCTTTCATATACAAAATTTTGTTACAATATTGCTTAAATGTAAATATAATTCAATAGGGTATATTATTAGGTACAAATAAACTAGCTAATATATAATAGTGCTACCATAATTTAAATGTATAAATTTTAACAAACAAAACCTACTGCAATTATAGATATAATTAAAATAGGTATTAATGTATAATAGGTGGACTTGATGGCCGAGTGGCCAGCGCTCAGTTGCTCATTACCACAGATTTCTGGTTTTACTCCAGGAGTGCCCCGAATGTTTGTAGTGGTTCGGAATCCACTTTAAACCGGTGGTTCTTGTCTAATAGCATCGTAGAGCGTTGTGGGGGAAGTTTTACTCTGCGTCCATAGCTTGTCTTTGGGTAGTGCTCAATGAGAATCATCGTGAAGTCCTTGCCTATGGCATAAAGATTAACTGCTTTATATTGCCAGATGCATTAGAAGAAAGATGTATAATTTTTATTGATGGTATAACTATATTCGTTAAAGATACGATTAAAATAGGTAATATAGTACTTTCTTTAAGTAAGAGCTTGAATAATGTAAGGAACCTTGCTTATGTCAAAAAGTATGAGGAATCATAAATATGGTTTATAAATCTCATGAAAAAAATACATTCATCCCGATGAAACAACGGGTCTCTTTTTTTTTCTTTTTTAATGCTGCTGGCAAATACTTAGACAGTTTTCTTTTATGCCCCGCAACAGTTTCGCCCATGTTTTTAAAAGATAACTTCTTAGCCTATTTTTAATAAAGTTAAGTCAATATATCTGTCTATGAACTTCAGCAAAGTATGTGGCACAGAAATAGTCTTATTTATAAATGAATGGCAATAAAAGTATAAAATGAGTACAATTTGAACTGTTGTTTTCACTAATGTCTCTGGTGTAGGAAAACCTACACCAGGATCAAGAGACCCCTCATCCATGGCTAAAGGTAACACTTAAATGAGGAACCACGAGGCCTGAAGTCAACCTCAAGACAACGGTCTACGATCGTGTTAGACCGGGACCTACTATTTAAAGTGGACATCCAACAAACATCCATGACACCGGCAGGAGTCTAACCTGAATGTTGTGGTACCGAGTGCCAGAGCGCTAGACCTGCTGTCCATTGGCCATCACGCCCAATACAACGAAACTTAACCCTTTGCACTCGAGGGCTCCGGAGCGGAGCCATTTAAAATTCGTCTTCAAGCTCGAGGGCTCCGCTATGGAGACAATGCAAATAACACTATAAATAATGCGTTTCTTTTAATCCGTATATAAAATATCATGTGAATAGGATCTTTTTACTAAAATTGCTTCGAGTTGCTAGTAATACGAATGAAAAAAAGCTTCGAGTGCAAAGGGTTAAAAAAAAATTGCTTGAGTTTGAGTTTTGGTTTTCTCCCCACTCTTTGATCAAGACAACGAGGCAAGTTGCGAGGGGCCCACTCTGTTTGCTTCCACCACCCACAATTCTCGCTCCCCCCTCTCTTAATTCTGTTCTCGTTCACCGAAATGCAACATCCAACGCCCTACGCCCAACTGAATTACCGAAGTGGCGCGTGGTCTCTGACGAAAGTTCGGGAATCGAACGCCCCGGGGCGCTCGCATACAATTAGGGGGGCGCGAATGGGATTTTAAAGGGGCGAATTCGAACTCGCTAATTCCGGGCGCCCCAATATCATAATCTTTCGCTTCGCCCTGACTGACGTTTCTGAATTAGGGTTTAATTTTCCGGCCGGCGCATCGGAGGTTGCGATTTTGCATAACACCGCGGGGACAGCAGGTCTCATGCATATGAACAATGTCCCTCGCAGCCACAATCAATTCGGCGCCGAGCAATCAGTCGCCCACTCTGCAAGGCTTATCGCCGGCGCATTGTTTTCGGCCGCATGCTGTATATTTCGCATCCAAATTATTTCCGTGCTCTCTCTAAGATGTAGCGCGAAACTTGCTTATCGCAGTGAACACAAGAATTCATCGCGAAACCACCACAATTACAATAATAGGGCACACCTATTGCCTTTTATGTTCTCGTGATTGGGAGGGAACTGTTCCCAAATTCTTCCACGCCGTTTAGCCGCCTTTAAAATATTAACAAAGTGGACTCATGAATTTGTAAATAAAGTAGAATGCTCTTGTGAACTTGGCTGTGTGCTACATATAGAGTGCGCGAAATATTACTTCGCAATAAATATGCAAACAGCTCATCAAGAGACTGTATTTATATGGAAATATTAATAATAAAATTAAGGGATGTATTTGATTTTTATTTAATTCGCCTCAGTACAACGTGTGTTTCAATTATGTATGCAAAGGATCCACTGATCCTTTGCATATCACACCACTTAAAGTGGAGATGCACTGATGAGGTTTAGTTTGGTTTGGTCTGTCTCTCTACGGTCATCTTATTCACACGAGGGCTAAACAGAATGGAAGATACACTTTAAAGGGGATTCCGAACCACTAACACACATCCGTAACCGCCAGGATTGAATCTGAAGCCATGGTCAGCAGGGATAACTGAAATTGAAATGAGCACCATCAATGTACTCCACCAACGGAGTCAAACTTGAATCCTCCAGCTCTTTAGACAAGCCTAATGCTGAGAACAGGCGATAATACGAGTCAAGAGAGTCGTTCTCGCGAACACATTAATAAACCCGTCTTTCTCAGGGTGTTCAGAACCCTCTGAGTGAGTCAATTCTGTCGCTCTGCTCCCACACATCAAATTGAAAATTCGACCGTTATATTGCACTGGCTGTCACGCGCAGTGATAGATAATGTGGCTTGTTTCTCGCGGTCAGATGAAAGCACTGCGAGCAAGAATGACTCTCTTGTCTCGTACTCGCCAGGATTAGGTTTGGTTTGATTTGTCGCTCTACGGTCATCTTGTGCACACGAGGGCTAAACAGACCCGACCTACAGTTTAAAGTGGATTCCGAACCACTAACATACATCCATGCCGACGCCAGAATTCGTACCTGAAACCTGGGATGCCAATAGTCAGAGCGCTATCCACTTGGCCGCCAGGCCGCCGTACTCGTCAGGAAGCTGCCTAAAATTTATACACTTCACATCAACCCACTTCAAACCAGGGTGTTTGAGCATCGACTGAAAGCACAATGCAAACATGCAAGGTCTGCAATCATTTTAACACCTCCCATCAAACGTTTTATGACGTTTCAGAAGACGGCCGGAGGCTCGCTCGTAAGGGGAGAAAATGAGTTCGGTTTTCCAAATTCAAAACTGCAGCGTCCGGTGGGCAGTCGAATATTTGGTCATCGAAATTTTTGAAATCTGTACTGGATTTTAGCAGTGCACTCGACTACTGAGCTACGAATCGGGAATTTCTTTATTACTTCAGATATAAAATCTTGAAATTCTATGCGATGCTTCAAAAACGTCCCAGCCCCAAAATCGGTTTATACACATGTATGTATCTTCTATATATTTTTTTCTTCTTTATTCCAGGACGGTACGAGTATTCCAAAATAGAAGGAAAGGCAGCCATGACGAATGAAGGTCAGTCTTTTCCGCGAAAACCAACCCAAACCCAGGAGTGATGACCAAGCGAAAGATATTCCGTCCATAAAATTGGGATTTTATTACGTGAAACTAATGCAGCGGCTGGTGGATGCTTTTATTACTTCTCCCCCCCCCCCCCTTGCCCCCCAGTATCCGGTCGTCCGGATTCCGGCAGAAAGATTATTGATGGCAGAATGGAATCGGGTTATTTATATCGGGAGCGAGAGGAAAAGGCCCGGAATAGCATGTTGGGCACTCATCAACTGTGCATAAAGCGCGGCATCTGAATGGAAATATTTATTGAAAGGTCCCGGAACAGAAGCATCTCTATTAAGCATCGTCCGGATTATTTATAGAAGAAAAGCACTGCTGTCCGGTGCAGACAGCTCTGTCTCGCATTCAAGGTTGAATACTGAGAAATTCTTTAAAGTATTTGGTCTATTACTTTCTAAATTAATTCAATAAAGGACCATTTTTGTTTTATTATTATCTTAATTAATTATTAAATTCATTACAGGTTATTCAAATTTTAAATATTTCCTTATAATAAACGGTTCAGTGATGGGCAACATATCACACATCAATTAATGGAAGAAAGTTCAAAAATAATTTATGCATTCGACGCGATCGAAATTTATTAAAATGGTATGGTTATAATGGTACATCTAAAATGTTAAATTGTTATTAAATATATATTGGCTTATTGAAATGTTGAATTGGCGCATCTGCTCCTTCATTTTGAATAATCTTTAATTCCTTTTTTTCCATCTTGCTAATTGAATGAAGGATAATAAGGGTTGTCAAAGTTTTTCTTTTAAATGACCCGTTCATCTTGTGACTCGATCAATATTTTATGCAGGGTTGTTCATATTTAAGGGGTACATGTACCTATTCTACGTCTGTCGCATAATAAAGGATGCTCATGTTGAATGCATACAATAACTTTGAACTTTCCTTTATTCATTGATGTGTAATATGTTGTTCAGCATTGAACCGTTCATTGTAAATAAAAATACAAAATCTGCTTCTTCCTTTTGAAAAAAACCTGTATTATGATATTTTTAAGAAATGGTGATTGACTAGTCTGTTTTTTAATAAAGCTAAGTTGATACATTTCTCTATAAATTTCAACAAAGTATGTGGAACAGAAATGGTCGTATTTATAAATGAAGGGATGATAATAAACAAATATAATGAGAATAATTTGAACTGCTGCTGTTGCTACTAATCCCCTTGGTGTAGGAAAACCTACACCAGGCCCAATAGACCTCGTCGTAGGCGACTGATCCATGGCTAAGGGTAATATGCAAATTCACTTTAGCGATGAACCACGACTGCTGAAAGCCGACCAAACCTCAAGACAACGCTCTACGGACCTATTAGACCGGCAACTACGATTTAAAGTGGATTCCGAACCACTGAAAACATTCATGGCACCGCTGGAACTCGAACGTGAAACCTGTGGCACCGAGAGCCAGAGTGCTAGACTCTCGGTCATTCAAGCCCTTACAACTTTAATAGGCAGTGAAAATAAGTGTATTTCAAAACATACCATGAATGATGCCTATTAAAAATCAATACCATTTACTAAATTGATCTATGAAAAGCAATTATAGAAACGCAGTTCGTCCATTTATAAAAATTGATTTATAAATAAAATGTTCTTTACATTTTCCGAACAATTTTCTGAATCCTCTGTCTTAAAATCGTCAAGATACATCTTAAGAAGTAATCTTTTTCAACAAACAATGTGTCAGGCGAGTTAAACTAAGATGCCCAGAAAAATGCACACTGCTTTATAAGTGACAACCGATTTGAATTTTCTGCAAATTAGCACAGATCACTAAGAGACGAGCATTTAACAAAGAATGAAAAAAAAAAAAAAAACCATCCTTTAGCGAAGGAACACCTGATCAATGATTATCCCGAAGTGGGAGAGATCCGGAATTCCATATCCTGCTTTTTTCCCCCTCTCCTGTTTTGTTCCCCGTTGGAATCTCCCGGGCAACGCAGACGAAAGTTTTGCTATCGAATTAGGAGGCGGAATGCCTTAAGAATTTCCCAGGCGTCCGATTTCCACCCCCTACCTCCCCTCAACCCCCACTCAGTGCTTGATTTTTCTCATTAACGCTTCCCCTCTTGCCTGTTCCTTTAATTTGTCTATTTATTCTTTCGAGTCTAGGTTTATTTTGCGATAACCGTAACTGTGACCAGCGTTAAATAAGAATTGGGTGGGATACGGTTACGCATTAACTAACTGGAAGTGTTTTATGCTAACAATTCCAAATGTATTGTTCCGACAGAAAGCATGTTTGTGTGCTTCCATATAAGGTAGTTATTTAATTACGTGGGCCTGAATGGTCGAGTGGCTGGTGCTCTGGCGCTCGGTACCACAGATATCGGGTTCGAGTCCCGGCGGGGCCATGGGTGTTTGTAGTGGTTCGGAATCCACTTTAAGCCGTAGGCTCCGGTCTCATATGACTGTAGAGCGTCAAGGAGCCAAAAGTCAGACACCTACGGGCGCTCCATCACAACAGAAGCTGCTTCCTAGAAGCGTAATCTAGATTAGATATCTACCAAGTGGGATAAGTAACAGCAACGTTTAATTACGTCAGCTTTTGAAAAAGTAGAACTTAATGTACATCGTATTTGGATGTTAAAAAATTTGTTTGGTACATGACTCCCTGGCATCAGCCTCATCAGTCAAAAAAACATTGCGCCTCATCAACAAAGTCCAAACAAGTCTTAATAGCAGACTTTGAATAACCAGACAATTTCCCTTTCCGTCCGAAACATCCTGGACAAAAGGCAGAAGCTAACTTCTTTGAGACAGATTTTCAGAAAACTTCAAATCGGATCATCCCCAACCAATTCCAACTATTGAAAAAATTAAAAACAAAAGGAAATGATTTTTGGCAAATCTTTGGTTATGCATATATTTTATATCACTGTTTTTTCAATTATGTGTTTCAGCATAAAGCAATGTTTATTTTATTTTACAGAACTCCATCCGTGTTTAATGTATCAATAAAAATAGAATTTATTTTCATGGAAACGAATTAATAATTATCTCTTTTTAACTTGTTGAAAAAAGTTCGTTTGCTATAAAGTCCAAGGATTTGAACTGGAAGCAAACGACGGCAACAATGTACTTCAAAATTCATTTTTTTTAAAAGTGGAAATATTTCTTTGGTTTGGTCTTTAATTTCTTCACAGATAAAAATTTGTAAAATTGACTTTTCAAGACTGCTGATAGAAATATAGCTCATCGCCGTGGGCTAGTGCAGCCTGATGGTCAATTGATCAACGTTTTACCCTTTGGTTGTTGTTGCTGTCGTATCCCTCATGGAAGGAGGGAAGACGGGTGCAGCTTCTATTCTGATGAAGCAACCATAGGTAGAAGTCTGACTTTTGCTCCGTGATGCTCTTACAGTCATAGGAGTCCAGAACCTACGACTTAAAGAGAATTCCGAACCACTACAAACAACCATGGTACCGCCGAGACTCGAACCCGAAACCTGTGGCACCGAGCGCCAGACACTCGGCTATTCAAGCCCTTCTACCCTTTGGTGCCACAGGCTATAGGTTCGAGAAGCTGGCGGTAGCATGTACTTTTGCTAGACGTTCGGAATCCGTGTTAAACTGTAAGTCCCAGTCTAATTAACCTAAAGTGTGCAACAAATGACCGTAAACCGACAAACCAAACGCGGTGCCAGTGGTAGCGTATACAGTCAGTGGAGTCGCGCGTCATTGGGTCATACGCGTCAGTTGGGCATGAATGGTCGAGTGGCTAGCTCTCTGGCGCTCGGTACCACAGGTTTCGGGTTCGATCACAACATCAGCTGGTGCCATGGGTGTCTGTAGTGGTTCGGAATCCAGGACTTTGAGCCGTAGTCCCGGCCTCCTATGACTGAAAGCGTCACGGAGCAAAAGTCAGACTTCTACCTACGGGTGCTCCACCACAACAGAAGCTGCTCCCTTTCCCTCCATCCATGAGTGGATAACTTATGGGATGCCCGTCCGGCACTGCAGGACATTGAGGATTAGTCACAACAACAACTCGAAAGCAAGACAACAAAGCTTTGAATCTTTTGGAGGCATGTGATACCTCAAAAATCAATCACTGCCTGGTGGAAGGCATCAGAATTTCTCCCATATAACATGAAAAATATAGTAACGTCGTCTCAGAAAGGACTCGCCGAATACACCCGTTCATTTTTGTGTCATAAATTGGTGGAAGACAAATCCCAAATTGTTGCAGTTTGTCTGTCCAAATTTATTTCCATTTTTCTCTTAGTAAATTATAAAAACAACTAGAGATATTTTTTAATGATCATTCAAAATTCATCTTTTTCAGGATTTGATTTACACTTTCATGAAGATCAATCGAGTTCGGCTTACTAAAAAAAAAAAAAAAAATCAATACTATTGAGTATATATTTTTAATTTCCGTTTAAATTATAATTTTCTTTATTCATTTTAGAATTTTTATTTCTTTATTTATAAAAATAATTTAAAAAATATTTTGCACAAAATGCTCTATTTAATTAAAAATTTTCTACTAAATTATAGAAAATTAGTGATATCTGAATGTTGAAATTTTTGAAGGATTTTCATTCGTCTATTTATAACAACATATGCTTTCCCAGAGTAAATAAATTGCCTCAATTTATAAACTTTCTGCTAATCTTAATGAGGAAGTCATTTTTGATTCGTGTTTCTAGGAAGACACTTGGGCTTGAGAAAAATTTCAGACTGTCTGCATTTTTCTGTTATTGAAAGGATTTCAAAATAGGGATAGTTAAATAGCAATTACAGGAAAAATGTTAACTTTAAAATGTTGTATTTTAACTTTATATTTAAAAAAAAATTGCCTTAAAATCGATTTCTCTTTTTATGCTTTCGTCAATAGATATTGCTTTTTGAAGTTTTCAAACTATCGTATACATTATATACATATATAGGTATAGCTACTCTTTATCCATGGGTTTTAAGCTTAAGACACTTCTCTCATTCTCACAGAAGTTGCTATGCAACCAAGGCACTCCGTCAACATGGTAAATCGTTGACTCACACCAAAAAGCCTTTGCAAATCTGTTTACATATATATTTAGTGAAGCTTCGTTCTAACGATTTAACTCGTTCTAACGATTCTAACAATTTAACGTCGTACTAACGATTTATCTTATTCTAACGATTTATTTCTAAGATTTATTTCGTTCTAACGATTAAACGTCTTTCTAACGATTTATATCGTCCTTACGATTTTAACAATTTAACGTCGTACTAACGATCTATCTTGTTCTAACGATTAAACGTCTTTCTAACGATTTATATCGTCTTTACGATTCTAACAATTTAACGTCGTACTAACGATCTATATTGTTGTAACGATTTATTTCGTTCTAATGATTAAACGTCTTTCCAACGATTTATATCGTCCCTATGTTTCTAACAATTTAACGTCGTACTAACTACAAAAAGGGTGTCCGTATGATAAAATGTTCTGAGTAAGTAAAGGTCAGAAATGCCAAACTTTACGACATATACTACTGTGTCCACAATGTAAGACCAATTTTCAATTTAAAATTTCGGGGGCTTATGGAATTTCAATTTTTTATTAGTGTTTGAGTTACGCTTGGCTTTGTGACTTTTAAGATGACTTTTTAGCCTGCATTGAGATTTGGGAAAAAAGTTGGCATAAGTGCATTGTGTCCGGATAGGATTTTTTGAAGGCGATGAAATAAATTTGGAAGAATAAATACAGAGTTTTTGAAAAAAAATAATTGGTCTTACTTTTTGGACACAGTAGTATGTCAGGTGGGGCCCCTCATCTCTTAAATAGCTATATATGCTGCTATATGGTTATGGCTTATGGTTTCTATGCTATATGGTTTATAGCTATATAGTTTCAACACTTCAATCATGTTTCAATTACCTTGTGAATGAACCATAATTGAAAATCTTCCTGTTCTGCAAGAGCTGCAGAAAAAGAGAGAGAGAGGACGAAAATATTTTTTTAAAAATATTAATTTTAAAAGTTATAATTAATATTATTATAAAAAGCTGTAGTTAATAAAAAAATATCACTTAATAGCTGAATCAGTGTTTTTGGGGATCCACCCAGGACTACCATCCCACTGGCAGATGCTAACGCAGTTGCCAAAAGCCGACTCATTCCTCACAACTTTAAGAAGCCACTCATCACGGACTTCAACTGCCCTAGGAAGTTGACATCAGTTAGAACTAATCATTACAGAGAGAGAAAGACAAGACCAGGGAATGCATCCCCTGCAGAAATTGCCCCAACGCCTTCCTAACACCTAAGCACATTCTAGAGTATCCAGCACTCATTCCCCATGCTTTGCAATTGGGTATGGTGCCAATCGAGGCTTAAGAGAAGTCCTGTATAGTGAAGCGGCGCCGTTGCTAGCGGCTGCTATCGTGAAGACTTTTGACTTGATCTGACTTAAATAATAATATTTTAATTCCATGGACACGATAACATCAACAGCAAAGTGGCCACCTTCCGCACAAAATAAATTTCTCAGACTTTTCAAGGTGAAATTCAGAAAATTTCCTAGTCATTCGCATAAAATTGGGACACCCTATCAGCCATAGTATTTTAAAAACTCTACGAATAGGAAAATTATACTACATCAGTAAATCCTAATAAGTACTACCGTGCCCAAAAAAGTAAGACCAATTATTTTTTTTTTTTAAACTCTTTATTTATTCTTCCAAATTTATTTCATCGCCTTCAAAGTAATCCCTTCCAGACACAATGCATTTGTGCAAACTTTTTTTTCAAATCCTCAATGCATGCTAAAAAGTCATCGGCAGGGGTGGCCTTCAAAGTGCGCTCCGATTCACGTTGAATCTCTTCAATCGACTCAAAACGGTGTCCCCGGGGTGGTCTTTTCAATTGACCTAACTTTAATAATAATATTTTAAATCTATGGAAACGATAACAACAACAATGTTTTTGAGAGAATTTATCTTGTTAGTAAACCAACATAAAGTCCTTCAAATTAAGGAAAAAAAAAAAAAGAAAAGCAGCTTATAACTTTTTTTTGATTTGCTTCACTTTTTCCAAACAGTGAGCGATATGCATCTGAATTCGAACTTCCGCCAGGGCGACCCCCGAAATAAAGCCATTACGGGAACTCGTAATCGCAAATAGAGAGTCAAAAAGGCATCTTCGCTCGTAAATACCTTCTCCTGCACACACTCTAATTTCTTCTCGGCGCAGAAGAAGTTTCTCGACCACCATAAAACGCGAGCAGCCGGGGCGGAAAAAAAGGGGCGCAAACAAGAGCAAAATACCATTCCGAATGCAAAATAAGCCCCTCTCCCCCCTCTTCCCCCTTATGGTTTTACGGTTTAACGCACCCTCTTCATAATTGAGCAGCAGAGATGCCATCATCGATTATCGGGGAGGGCGGAATGGTAAAACAACGTCTTGCATTTTTGGTGACGTTGCTTCTGTTGCAGTTTTTCTTCCTCTTCATGTGGAATGGGTGGGGGAAGAGAGAATGTTTTTTACTTCGGTGAACTAAGACACTGTGCACAAAAGAGACAGAGAGAGAGAGTTGCGGTTCCGTTCACAAAATAAAAATTCGGCCTTATAAGTAGCTGAAAAATAAGTGCATTGATATCAGTTGTGGAATGTTTCTTCAATTCTTTTTATGTTGTACTAGGTTATACGTATTTATGTATTGTATATCACAAATAGAAATTTTAAAATATGAAAATCGCTGATGTGATCAAATTGTTTAAAACATACTATTACCAAAAAGTAAGACCAATTATTTTTTTTTCAAAAGCTCTTTATTTATTCTTCCGAGTTTATTTCATCACCTTCAACGTAATCCCCTCCGGACACAATGCGCTTATGCCAACTTTTTTTCCAATCCTCAATGCATGCTGAAAAGTCATCGGCGGGGTTGGCCTTCAAAGCGCGCGGTGTTTCACGTTGAGTTTAGGGGATAGCCAGAAGTCGCACGGGGTGAATACGGCGGTTGTGGAATGATATGGGTTTCATTTTTGCCGTAAAAGTCCCGAAGAATTAATGCAGTAGGACCTGGCGCATTCAGTGTTTTCGGTACCAATCTAGATTTGACGCGTTTGAGTTCCGAAATGGAATGGACCGATCCTTTCTGAAATTCCAACATCATCAGCATGGTCTCTACTTGTAAATCGACGGTTTGCAAACACCAAATCCTTAAAGTTTTGGATATGAGCTTCGTCGGTTCAGGTTGATGGGCTCTTCGTCTTTAATGAGTTCTCTGCCTTCTTTGAACTTTTTACACCATTTCTTCTAATTCCATAAGCCCCGGGAATTTTAAATTGAAAATCGGTCTTACTTTTTGGACACAGTAGTAGGGTTTAAAATATTTTTTAATAGAAATTGAAAAATAAAATTTTTTTGAGAAATCCATACTCGATGCCAATAGTAATGTGCACGAAAATGGTATTGTGGTGCACACTTCAGAAAAAATAGCACGATTGGTAGACAGATTGACGCAGAGATGTCGCCAAATGACGGCGAACACTTCATTTAGTGCTTTTACACTAAATAGACTCAATGATTCTTAAAAAGGGTCTTGTATCAACTACAGAACTTAAAGTGCTTTGTTTTTCCCCATATAGTTCAGTGTTTCTATATGATATAAATGTTTAACTTTTTGTTTAATTTTATTGTGGAAGGTCTTATGTGGTTCTTGATAAAATCAAATGATCTTGACCTTGGTTCCACCTTGATAATATCAAATTTCCCACAATTCTGTTGTATCTTTAACAAATGACATTATAGTGAATAGATACCTCGTTATCACATTGAATATCTTAATTAAAAGGGGTTGGATTAAGGCAAATGATACCCATTTCTGGCATTCTAGACACGGTTTGGTGTGATACTCCCAATAGGACCTTGCATTTGTTAAGAAAAGAAAGAGAGAATCTCCCAGTTTCCCCTCGTGGCAGCTAGATGCCTTCCTGCTACCTTACCTATTTATTCCATATAACAGAGATACAATGAGGGGACAGTGTAACACTAGCGCACTTTTTACTAGCGCACCTTGAGTAACACTGAAATTGCTACATATTTCCTTTTGCAATGGCGAATGACCTCATTTAATGTGCATCTACATTAATAAACAACTCTTTCATTGATTCAAACACTTTCTGTCATAAATATTCTATCCTACCTAGTTTTTTGTTTGTTATCAAACACGAATTTACAAGCAGAAAAAATGGGTTGACATTTTTATTTTTTTAAAAATTCTACTTGCAAAATAAATATTCATCCTTATGATTTCCCTGTTTAACACACTCCTTTAATAATAAAGCCGGAGAAATGTCACCCTTAATTATTGGAAGTACAAAATAGAGAAGGAAGAGAAGTATTTTGCGAATTAAATTAGGGTCTTTTAACATTTTTCTCGCTATTTTCCTCGAGGTTTGTATAAAGAGAAGGATTCTCTGCGGATGTATATTGGCATCGTATAAGAATGAGTTGTGGTTAAATACAAAATAAAAATAAAACATCATTATTAACAACTGAAAAATAAACATTGAGAGTAAATGTGGAGTATTGCATACTTTTTCGTATGCCTGGTTTTTTTTATTGCAATATTCAAGCAAAATATGTTCCATAAAGAACATTCTTGAGGAAGTTACATATTTCTATTGGTTTTTCGTAAAAATCTATTTAATAACAATTTTCTTGTTTTCTTTATTCTTTAAAGCAGTAATTCTAAACTTTAGAGACAAAATACTAACAGGTGCATGTGTAAGTTGAGTGAGAGGCTCGATATGTCCTTTCCATATAAAAAATAAATATATGAAATGTGACGGCTCTTATGAACGAATTATTGAACTTATTATGAAAATTATTGAACTTATTATTACTTAAGTCCTTTGTCTTTGAATGTTTTGAATTTCCGATTTTAAATTTAAAAACATTAAAAATCTTGATTCTTTTCATAGTAACACAATCATGCTGCAATATTTTTGTATTTAGCTTCTGTCCTTTCACAAATCAAATCCGATTACAAAAATTTGGTACATGGTTACAATCAGATTACAAACACGTAGCTTCAAAAATTAAATAAAAATCAGAAACATTTCTATGGCTGCCGATAAAATTTTTATAAATATTACGCAACGAACCTTAAAATCAGTTTAAACCAAAACATGAAATGGATTAGTAAAGTTGCTGTTGGTTAACGTCCTTGGACAAGGTCGAAAGCAGGCTTTAAAAGCGTCTGCAGTTTGTACAAATACAGACTGTGTAGTAAAATTATTTCCAGATTGTTTCTAATTATTTCTAGATAAGTTCTATAGATATGAGTACTGGACATCATTTACTAAAGATGGCAAGCCATTGAGCGAATAGAAAAGGGTTAAAATGAATCCTGTGCAGCAAAATGGCTGAACGCGATTCGTTCTGTCATAGTCTGTGGAATGCACTTCTAAAAACAGAATCAGTTTCTAGAAGGTACAGTTGTGGCATAACCGGCGCTGCAAGGATAAGTATTTACAACTAACTGCAAGGAATCACAAACCAACAGTTCTCAAATTTCTCTTGCAACAAATTATTGAAAGGCAGCCAACCAAATCAATTGCGGGCAGAAGTCTCCGCTGAAAAAGATTGCAGACAAGACGATAACCTATAAAAATATAAGATGTTTCCAAATTTCTTTCTGTCGTCTTTGAAGAAATTCGCTTTGGTAATTTATATTCAAATGTTTATAAATAATCTGAAACACATCATTTGCTATCTGTTGAAAATGTTGAGTGTTTTAACCCGATCATTCATACCTGATCCATATTATGGAAATAAGCAAATGAATTTTTAAATTTATCCTTTAATATAAATAATTATTCCCTTAACTATTAAAATGAAGCAAATAAAAAATAAAATAAATATATAATAATGTATAATAAATAAATTCATAATAAAACAAATCTCTATATACAGTTGTTGTTTTTTTTCCATAGCGTCGTATAAATTTCAGAAATTGGTAGCAAAATATTTTATTGGCGTAACCATTAGAAAAGTTGTTAAAAACAAGTATGGGTTTTACTTGTCCCCAAATGCCATACAAACCTTTTTTTACCCTATTTTAAATTTTATGTTAAATCTCAGTAATAAGTACACAGTCTTATATGTGCGACTCGAGCGTAAAAAGCAGTGTTTTATTTTAATCGATCGCATTACATGCAACCGAACGACAATGTTAACGATTAAAAGAAGATATAGGCTTTTATGAGACATCGACGCTGTTAATCCGGGACGGTGGAAGTTATTAAAATTTGAATGCGAGCCGTGATAGTGCCCCGAATGATGGCTCGCCGTAACGAGGGAGAGGGGGGCGCACATAAAACGCCCCGTTTATGGAGCCGCCCTTCCTTTGTTACTTGCACACCTTCCACCAGTCATAAAAGGTGGCCGTGACCCGGGCCGTAAATTCCAGTTTAGTCCGTGTGAAATGAGCCTTTTTATGTTCGCATATCAAAGAAGGCGCCGAAAGCGGCTGCGATTAAGAACTTCCATTCTTAGTGTTAAGCAGGGCAAAAACTAGAAAAGTCTATGGTGAAATTCAAATTACTTAGTCTGATTGTCTTTGATGTGATATTTGATTTTTTATTATTTATATGATAATATTACATTACTGGCCATTAAAATTGCTACACCAGGATGAAAGGCAGATAACTAAAGGATATTTATTAGACAAAGATATCATACTGGAAATAACAAGTGATTAAATTTTCAAGAATTGTTTGTGCATAGATACTGAGAAATCAGTACCCAAACAACAACCTCTGGCAGTAATAAGAGCACTCATATGCCTGGGCATTGAGTCAAACAGAGATCGGATGGCATGTACAGGTACAGATGTCCATGCAGCAGCTTCAACACGATGCTACAGCTCATCTACCGTAGTGACTGGCGTATGGTGACGAGCCAATCTCTCGGCAACCATGGACCAAACGTTTTTCTATTGGCGAGAGATCTGGTGAACGTGCAGGCCAGGACAACATCCGAACATTTTCTGTATCAAGGAAGATGCGTACAATAACGGCAGCATGCGGTATTGTACGCATGTTGTACGCTGTTGAAACGTAGGGTTTCGCAGAGCTCGAATAAAAAGTAGAGCCACGGATCGTAACACATCAAAAATATAATGTGTACTAGGGTGGCCGTGAAATGTAATATGTAAAAGGTGGCCTTGACCCGAGCCTTAAATTCCAGTTTAGTCCGTGTGAAATGAGCATTTTTATGTCCGCATATCAAAGAAGGCGCCGAACACGGCTGCGATTAAGAACTTCCATTCTTAGTGTTAAGCATGGCAAAAACAAGAAAAGTCTATGGTGAAATTCAAATTACTTAGTCTGCTGTACCGTGATTGTCTTTGATGTGATATGGGATTATTTATTGTTTATATGATAATGTTATTTATATAACAAAGTGGCCACCTTCCGCACAAGGTTAAATGTTCTGACTTTTCCAGGTGAAATTCAGAAAAGTTCCTGGTCAATCACATAAAATTGGGACACCGCTAACTGCTATTTTAAAAACTCGACGAATATGAAAATTATAATACATTACTGGCCATTAAAATTGCTACACCAGGAAGAAATGCAAATAACTAAATGATATTTATTAGACAAATATATCATACTGGAAATAACAAGTGATTAAAATTTTCAAGAAATTTGGGTGCATAGATCCTGAGAAATCAGTACCCAGAACAACCACCACTGGCAGTGATAACTGCACTTATACTTGAGCCAAACAGAGATTGGATGGCATCTACAGGTACTTGCATGCCCATGCATATTCAACACGATGCCACAGCTCATCAACCGTAGTGACTGGCAATGGTGATATCTATCGTATGATGACAAGCCAGTCGCTCGACTACCATGGACCAGATGTTTTCTATATTGGAAGAGATCTGGTGAACGTGCAGGCCAGGGCAACAGCCGAACATTTTCCGTATCAAAGAAGTTCTGTACAATACCAACAACATGCGGTCGTGCATTATCCTGTTGCAACGTAAGGTTTTGCAGGGCTCGAATAAAGGGTAGAGCCACGGGTAGTAATATACCAGAAATGTAACGTGTACTGTCAATGAGAGCAAGAGATGACCGAGATGTGTATCCAATAGCACCCCATACCATCACGCCAGGTTATGGGTCAGTAAGGCGATGACGAATGCATGCTGCCAATGTGAGTTCACCATGCTGCTGCCAAACACGGATAAACCATCTTGATAAACAGAACCTGACTGAAATGTATCAAAATACAGCCATAATTAAAATTCGAAAAGGCATCATTACGAGAAAGAAAAATAACAGAAATGTGAGCATCGTCACATTATATATTCAGAATGTAACATATCTATGCTGAGGAAAATACCACTTATGTAATGATCAGCTTAATAGCAACTCAACCATGTAACCTCATAGAAATTACATAGCAGACAAACAGGCAGGAAAAGGCAATTTGCATTACCGCAAGAACGTCTTCTACAGATACGGATAGGGATGCATCCGTTACGGAGTATCTATGGGGTAAATATACCCCTAAAACCACCATATAATCAATAATGGAAACGTTGAAACCATCAGCCAGCTGTACCGTGAAGAGAAAGCAGCTGTAAGCTACCTAAAGAAAATGAACTCGGCTGCCAGTGATAGTTTGCCTACGTATTTGGCATGAGTTGCACATGGAACCCACTGTAGTGTTCATTGTGCTGGATTGTTTCAGATTTTTTGATGAAAAAAATGAACTTCCAAGTTCTTCAACAGTTGTGACACTGCGCGTGGAAAGCCCATCCACCACGACAAGGTCATACACAATCGGAGGGGAAAAATCGGTGGAACTTTTTTTTTTTATGTTATTATTCTTGTTATTATTTAAATTGTGAAGAGACCAAGTCAAATACAGTGGTGTAATAGAAGGGAAAGATTGTTTTGGAAACATCTTAAGTGCAATAAAAATTTTAATTTGAACAATTAAAATTTTAAATTACATATCATCAAAAGAAAAGTGAAAAAATTTAAGATAAAATGAAAGTGTAATATTTTTCTTAAAAATTATTATTATTGTACAAAAATACTCTCAATCCAATGCTAGATTTAAAAACAACCGAGAAATATACATTTAAAAATATAAGGCTTCCAAATTTCGTGGGCAGAAGTATTTTTAAAGCAGACGTTTGTTGTTAGGAATGGCAGAGGCGCATAAATGGTCTTTTATGTATTCCCAGAAATGAAAAACTTTAAATGTTTTAAGCTGTTAAAACAGGAAAAAGAAGGAAAAAAATCCCACAACAATCTTCTTTAAGTGACGTTCTTTCGAGCAAGAAGTTTGTTCCGCTGGAAAAAGATTTTTTGCTGTCAGACATTTTAACTCCAATTTGAACCTTCTGAGTCATTTCAGTTTCCTTTCCAGAACAAGAATTTCATAATTGCAGTTGTCTTACCGCAAAAAAAAGAAGAAAGGGAGAAACACTTAAGAGAAGATTTTTAAAGAAAAGAATATATCTTTTTTTTTCACATTTTTAAAAGTTTCCAATTCGCAAACCGCAGATACTTTTTCAAAAGAACACCATTCTTAACTCCTCTCGTGCATTCAGCTCTGTCCTTTCATAAAGAAACGCGCGATTACGAAGTCACATTTTAAAACGTTTCTCGTATCAAAGAAAAACAGAGCACGAAAAGACTTGAAGAAAAAAGAAACAAGCTTTGTTTTTTTATTTATTTCAATCCAAAAATTACATTCGCTTTCGAGCAAAAGGAATAAATGGAAAAAGTGAACAAGGCTCGTTGAAGACTGAATTGAAAATATTTTTCTGAAAAGGTAAACAGATAACGTGACACATTTGCACAGAATGCACTTCTTTATCCCGCCAACGCAAACAGATCTTCCGATTCGAACCCCCCCAAAGTGTTCCCTCTCTCTCATTCCAATGCTTTTAGACCACAAGGTCGTAAAACTGCGATGAAAACATGAAGTCAAATGCATTAGGATAAATAACAAGGAGTTGTTTAAAAATGAGCACTTTTTTAACCTCCTTTTTATTTCTCATCATAAATATCTTTTATTCAAATAAGCAAAAGCAGTTCAATTGGATATTGTTTGCATCCAATTTTTTCTTCACAGTTGTTTATTATTTTTATACATTTCTTCCTTTCTTTATTTTTTTCAAGAAAAGATTCTTATTATTGCGTCATTTTTCCTCATGTATTGCGAAGAAAATGCGATGCAAAAGTATACTTAACCGCGAGCTTGGCTCGTTGAGTCCTTTTGCATTTTCTGTATTCTTTTCATCATTAAATACGGAAATTAGTAAAATAAACAAACACAAATTCGTATTCATGAAGCTTAATTGAAAAAAAAAAGGTTTAGTTGAAGAATGAATGCAAAACCGAAGATTTTAGACTGTCATTAAAAGTTTATTTTTTCAGACATTTATTCTCAGATAGATTATTTTTGTTAACAAACGGAAAGAAAATTTCGTTCATTCTACCATTCTAACGTATTATTAAATTGTGCAGACTGTGTTATTTTATTATTTTTATTGTATTATATTAATAGGGGCCTGAGGGCCGAGTGACTAGTGCTGTGGAGCTCCATGCCACAGGCTAGAGGTTCGAATCCCAGCCGTGACATGGCTATTTGTGACGGGTTCGTAATACCCTTTAAATTGTAGGTCCCGGTCTGTTTAGCTCTTGTGTGCTCAAAATGACCGTAGAGCGACAAGCTAAACCTTACTAAACATATCTGCTTGTTTAATCGAAATTTTTAAAATCTCTCCTTTTTCAGGATACGATTTTCTTCTTTTCCCAAAAAGAGAGAAGAGCGGTCCTTCGAATAATCTACTTGCAGGAAGGAAAGGTTTGCCGGTGACATGGATGTTAGTGAGTGATTCGGAATCCGCGTTAAACTATAGGTCCCGGTCTAATGAGTCCAAAGTGCGCACAAGATGACCGTAGAGAGTCCAACCAAATCACTGAGTCTACTTTAGCCATAAATGGGAAAAGTGCAGATATAAGATCTTGTACTTTTGATGACCGTTTAAACTTGTATAAATTAATTATTATTGTGAAATAAACTTTATTTTAGTGTTCAGATAATATAAAAAAATATTTAAACAATAATAAAATTTCAACAATCTGTGTATCACTCAAACGTTTTTCCAAATATTTTTTAAAATTATTATTATAAAAAAATTATCTCATTCCAATGTTAGACATAAAAATAGCCAAGAAAGATACATTAAAAATATAAGGCCTGTAAACTTCTCAAAATATTTCACTGCAGTATTTTTAAACTAGGACGTTTTGTTGGTACGAATGGTAAAGGCGCACAAATTGTCTTGATGTATTCACACAAAAAAAAAACTTTAAAAATTTTAAGCAATTTAAGCATTAAAAACAGGAAGAAGAAAAACCACAACAATCTACTTTAAGTGACGTTCTTTCCAGCAAAAAGTTTGTTCCGCTGGAAAAGGATTCTTGCTGTCATAAATTTTGACTCCAATTGGAACCTTCTGAGTCATTTCAGTTTTCTTTTCCCGAACAAGAATTTCATAATTGCAGTTGTCTTACCGCAAAAAAAAAGAAGAAGAAAGGGAGAAACACTTAAGAGAAGATTTTTAAAGAAAAAAATAATTTTTTTTTCATCACATTTTTCGAAGCTTCCAATTCGCAAACCGCAGACACTTTTTCAAAAGAACGGCATTTTTAACTCCTCTCGTGCATTCAGCTCTGTCCTTTCATAATTCCTTATGAAAGGACAGAGCTGAATGCACGAGAGGCGCGCGCGATTACGAAGTCACATTTTAAAACGTTTCTCGTATCAAAGAAAAACAGAGCACGAAAAGAGTTGAAGAAAAAAGAACCAAGATTTGTTGTTTTTTTATTTGAATCCAAAAATTACATTCGCTTTCGAGCAAAGGAATAAATGGAAAAAGTAAACAAAGCTCGTTGAAGACTGAATTGGAAATATTTTTCTGAAAGGTAAACAGATAACGTGACACATTTGCACAGAGGCCTTCTTTATCCCGCCACGCCAGCAGATCTCCCGATTCGAAGCCCCCCCCAAAGCGTTCCCTCTCGCATCCCAATGCTTTTAGACCACAACGAGGCCTTGAAACTGCGATGAAAACATGAAGTCAAATGCATTAGGATAAAGAACAAGGAGTAGTTTAAAAATGAGCACTTTTTTTTAACCTCGTTTTTATTTCTCATCATAAATATCTTTTATCCAAATAAGCAAAAGCATTTCAATTGGCTCCCGTTTGCATCCATATTTATTTTTTCATAGTTGCTTATTATTTGTATACTTTTCTGTTATTTTTTGTAAATTTATTTTCTTCCGAGTAAAAAATTCTTATTATTGTGTCATTTTTTTTTTTTTTTTTTCATTAGGAGACGTTAATCGCATGCATTGCAAAGAAAATGCGGTACAAAAGTATATTTAACCGCGAGATTTGCTCGTATTGCATTTTCTGTTTTCTTTTCGCCATTAAATATGGAAATGAGTGAAATAAAAAAACACAAATTCGTAATCATAAAGTTCAATTAAAAAAAAAAAAAAAGATTTAGTTGAAAAATGAATGGAAAACAGAGATTTTAGACAGTCATTAAAAGCTTTTTTTTTAGATGTAGATTGTCAAACTTTTTCCCTTCACGATTTTTGCTAAATGGAAAGATTATTTCGTGCAATCTACAATTCGAATGCACAATTAAAGTCTACCGTCTGCGTTATTTTATTTTGTTTTGTTAATTGTATATTTGTAATACATTTTCACGCAAAATTTCAAAAGGGAAACGTTGTGTGGAATTTTTACATCTAATTTTTCTTTCGATGATATGTAATTTAAAATTATAACTGTTCAAATTAAAGTTTTTAATGTAATTAAGACCTCTCCGAAACTTTATTTCCCTTCTATTACACCGCTGTATTTGGCTTAGCCCCTTCTTAATTTTTCCCATAGGGGGTTAGGGGGTTGGGCGGAAAAAATGACTTCCAAGTCATTCAACAGTTGTGACACTGTGAGTGGAAAGCCCATCCACCACTGCAAGGTCATATCACATTGGATAGGAAAAATCAGTGTAGCGTTTATGAATCTTTTTTTGATGCCATTCCGTTTCACCTTTCATCAAGTATCTCCCGTTCAAATGTGAAATCATTTTGACGAGTTGTTCTTTTTTGACAACATTTTGAAAGTATGAAGTTAATTATAATCACCCTGTATAATCATGTTTAACTGATATACAAAAAAATAAAAGTAATAACGCAGACTGTAGAATTTAAGGATACATTCGGACTGTAGAATGGACTAAATAGTCTTTCTATTTGTTAACCAAAATCGTAAAGGGACAATGTCAGAGAATCAACGTTTACGAATAAGCTTTTAACGACTGCCTAAAATCTCGGTTTAGCATTCATTCTTCAACAAAACCCTTTTTTTTTTAAAAAATTAATCTTCATGATTACAAATTTGCGTTTGTTTATTTTACTGATTTCCATATTTAATGATGAAAACGAGAACAGGAAAATGCAAAGTGGCTCAACGAGCAAAGATTGCAGTTAAATATACTTTTTTTTTTTTTTTGCATTGCATTTTGTTTGCAATGCATTCGATTTACGTCTCCTAATGAAGAAAGATGACACAATAATAAGAATCTTTTCTCGAAAAAAACAAAGAAAGAAAGAAATGTATAAAAATAATAAACAACTATGAAGAAAAAAATATGGATGCAAACATGATCCAATTGAACTGCTTTTGCTTAGTTGGATAAAAAATATTTATGATGAGAAATAAAATGAGGTTAAAAAAAGTGCTCGTTTTTAAACTACTCCTTGTTATTCCTCTTTAATGCATTTGACTTCATGTTTTGGTCGCAGTTTTACGACCTCGTTGTGGTCTAAAAGCATTGGGATGTGAGTGGGAACGCTTTTGGGAGGGGGGTTCGGAAGATCTGCTTTCGTGGGAGGGATAAAGAAGTGCTCTCTGTGCAAATGTGTCACGTTATCTGTTTACCTTTACAGAAGAATATTTTCAATTCAGTCTTCAACGAGCCTTGCTTAATTTTTCCATTTATTCCTTTGCTCGAAAGCGAATGTAATTTTTGGATTGAAATAAAAACAACAAAGCTTGGTTATTTTTTTTTCTGAGTCTTTTCGTGCTCTGTTTTTCTTTGATACGAGAAACGTATTAAAATGTGACTTCGTAATCGCGCGTTTCTTCTTTTTAAAAAGTATCTGCGGCTTGCGAATTGGAAAATGGGAAGAAAAAAAAAATGTTATTTTCTTTAAAATCTTCGCTTCGCTTCTGACCCTTACTTTATTTATTTATTATTTTTTTGGGGTGAGATAACTGCAATTATGAATTTTTTGTTCGGGAAAGAAAGCTGAAATGACTCAGAAGACTCAAATTGGAGTTAAAATTTTTGACAGCAAAGAACGGAACAAGCCCTTTGCTCGAAAGAATGTCACTTAAAGAAGATTCTTGTGATTTTTTTTTTCTTCCTGTTTTTATTGCTTAAACTGCTTAAAACATTTAAAGTGTTTCATTTCTGTCAATACGTGGAAGACAATTTAAGAGCCTTTTCCATTCGTAACAGCAAAACATCTATTTTAAAAATACTTCCGTGCAGTATGTTTAAAGGTCTTTTATTTCAAAATGTATCTTTCTCGGCTAGTTTTAACTCTAACATTGGATTGATAGTATATAAAAACGTTTAAGTCTTACAGATATTGTTGAGATTTTAGTATTGTTTGATTATTTTTTAATATTATCTCTACATTAAAATATAGCTTATTTCACTATAATTAATTTATACAAGTTTAAGCGAAGGTTATTAAAATTGCAAGATCTTACTTCTATACGTGTCTCATCCATGGCTGGGATAGATTCAGTGATTTAGTTTGTCGCTCTATGGTCATTATGTGCACACTTTGGGCTAATGAGACTTTCAGCTTAATGTGGATTGTGAACTACTGATCAACATCCATGCCACCATGAAGATTCGAACCTGATGCCTGCGGTGTAGACTCAGTGGAGATTGCACGGCGAGACATTGAATACGGCATCTATTATGTACACACTGCTTCGTCGTAAATAATAATGTTTCCCTTCTATTACACAGCTGTATTTGTCTTTGCCACTTCTTAAACTTCCCAATTGGGGGTTAAACTCTATTCATGTGTTATTAATATACAATAAACAAAATAAAATGAATACTAGAATTTAACGATACATTCGGACTGTAGAAGGGACGAAATAGTCTCCATTTGTTCGCAAAATACGTGAAGAAAAAAAGTCTGAGAATCAACGTCTGAAAAAAAAACTTTTAATGACTGTCTAAAATCTCTATTTTGCATTCATTCTGCAACTAAATCTCTTTTTTTTTTTTAATTAAGCTTCATGATTAGTAAAATAAACGAACTCAAATTCCTAATTTTCATATTTAATGATGAAAAAGTAAACAGAAAATCCAAACTGGCTGAACGAGCTTGCAGTTAAATATACTTTTGTATCGCATTTTCAATGCAATGCATTCGAGTTACGTCTCCTAATGAAGAAAAATTAGACAATAATAAGAATCTTTTCTCGAAAAAAGTAAAGAAAGAAAGAAATGTTTAAAAATAATAAACTACTATGAAAAAAATATGGATGCAAACAGGAGCCAATTCAACTGTCTTTGCTTATTTGGATAAAAGATATTTATTGTAAGAAATAAAAGTGAAGTTAAAAAAAAATTGCTCGTTTTTAAACTACTCCTTGTTATTTATCCTAATGCATTTGACTTCATGTTTTCATTGCAGTTTTAGACCTCGTTGTGGTCTAAAAGCATTGGGATGTGTTCGAATCGGGAGATCTGATTGCGTGGCGGATAAAGAAGTGCATTCTGTGCAAATGTGTCACGTTATCTGTTTACATTTTCAGAAAAATGTTTTCAATTCAGTCTTCAACGAGCCTTGTTTACTTTTTCCATTTATTCCTTTGCTCGAAAAGGAATGCAGTTTTTGGATTGAAATAAAAAAAAAAAAAAAAGCTTGGTTCTTTTTTCTTCAAGTCTTTTCGTGCTCTGTGTTTCTTTGATACGAGAAACGTTTTAAAACGTGACTTCGTAATCGCGCGTTTCTTTATGAGAGGGCATAGCTGAATGCACGAGAGGAGTTAAAAATGGTGTTCTTTTGAAAAAATATTTGCGGTTTGAGAATTGCGAAATGTGAGGGGAAAAAATTCTTCTTTTCTTTAAAAATCTTCTCTTAAGTGTTTCTCCCTTTCTCCTTTTTTTTGCGGTAAGACAACTGCAATTATGAAATTCTTGTTCGGGAAAGAAAACTGAAATGACTCAGAAGGTTCAAATTAGAGTTAAAATTTCTGACAGTAAAGAATCTTTTTCCAACGAAACACACTTCTTGCTCGGAAGAACGTCACTTAAAGAAGTTTGTTGTGATTTTTTTTTCTTCTTATTTTCTCTGTTTTTAAAGGCTTAAAGCAGTTTAAGCAGTAAAGTGTTTCATTTCTGTTAATACATGGAAGACAATTTATGCGCCTCTACAATTCGTAACAACAAAACGGGTACTTTAAAAATACTACAGAGAAGTATTTTGAGAAGTTTAAAGACCTTATATTTTTAAATGTATCTTTCTTTGCTGTTTTTAAATCTAACATTGGATTGAGAATATTTTTGTACAATAAAAATGTTTAAAAAATGTGTTACGAAAAACGTTTGAGTATTGCAGAGAGTGTTGAGATTTCATTATTGTTTGAGTATTTTTTTAATATTATCTGAACATTAAAATAGAGTTTATTATTTGGCAATAATTTATGCATGTTTTACTTCAGAGAATAAGACAACACTCCTTATAACCACGTCGCAGTACTCTCTTCTTCTGCAAACCCTCCCTGTAAGAAAATACGTTAGGGGTGGGGGTGGGGGGTCAGCTGCTCATACTTCTCATGGAGTAGACATTTTCCTACCCCATGGTCTATTAACAATCACGATACAACCACTTATCACGTAGTCCATATTCCATCTGTAATTGTTTCGACCTGTGACGTTCGTACAGACAATCGCTAATTTCATGATGTATCAATATCCGTGAGACTGAATATCTGCTGTCAGATTTGAGTGACAGGTTGTTTCCATGAGTAGAAAACACTAATTGCATGTAATATAACTATCCACAACACTGCTTTTATTCTGTTAAGTTTGAGTGATAGGTTGTTATTATGTACTTGTTGAAGAATATCGCCTGAGAATGGAATGCTACGACTCATTCCTTTGAAAAAGTACTACAAGTTCATTACTTTCTAAACGAAATCATTTCAAACAAAACCATGAAAGTCATATCAAGTAGATATGCACATTCGCAACTTTACATGCTATCAAGTAATGAGCATTAAAAAAAAATTAAGGTAATTAGCATGAAATAAAAAAAAAATACATAATAAATTTTTTGTATTTTTTTAAAATGTAAATATAAGCACTGTAAGAACAATATCTGTCATGAAAATTTATAACAAAGGATGTGCCATACTAATATTAAACTCATTTGTTTAATTCTTCCATTTTTTTTAAAATAAACGTTTTACATGCAAACAGTTCTTTAGAATAATAAAGGAAAAATGTGATAGCGGCAACCCTAAATAAGATTTCATATATCCCGATTAAGATTGAATAATACTTAAGAAATTATTAAAAATAGTTAATAATATTTTAGTATATAAAATAGAATTATTATGATATCTAAATCATCCTCTATTTTTGGTGAAATTAATGTAAGTATATTAATTATACCAAGTAATACGGATGATATGAATATTTGTTGGCGATTCGGAATCTACGTTTAACTGTAGGTCCGTTTCTAATTAATCTAAACTGTGTATAAAATTACCTTAAAGAGATAAACCAGTTAATTATACAATTATACGAGGAATACACAAAAATTAAGTTTAACAAAATTCCATAGAAGTGTTAGTTTATTTCGTAATCTCTAGTTAATACAAATTTCTTGTTAATTTCCATTGTAACTACGAGGTAACTGCAATAAATAGCATCTCAAGCATCCGATTAAATAGAAGTGTGCAATTTATTGCGCGAGTTTTAAATGCAGTGGAAAAAAATGCTTATACATTTTTTTTTCTTGAATAGCTCTCGCCAAAAGCTCTGAATTTGTGAAAGCGTTTCCTTTTTTTTCGAAGTCGGCGTGCTTCATCAGTCACAGTTAAAACAGCGCAATGGCTCTCCTGTCTTCTGCAGGAAAGGCAATTAAGGAGCAGAGTCCGAAAAACAAAATCCGTCGCCATTAGAATAGAGACAGAATAGAGCGTCTTTGGCGGGAGAGTCAGTCGCTGGAATTACACCTCAAATCCCCGGGATCGAGTCTAATACCTCAAAGCTTTAAGTGGTCTGCTTTAAAAACGCGTTTCGGTAAGGCCGCTAGATTGGATAGCATATCATTAACTCGAGAGGGAAATTCCTTGAAAAGGGAAAATTAACTCGCAGATTTTTCCCCATTTCCGAAAAAAATAAGTGCATGACTTAAACGGAAAATTTTTCGTATTCTATCTTCTCTATCAATGAAATGGATTTAAAATTTTTTGTATGTGCGTATATAAATATTTTTTTATTATGATTAATAAAAAAAGATATATAAATTAACTTAGCATATTAATTAATATTAATAAATATTTTTATTCAAACAATGTATATGTCTTATAAATTAAGTGAATTATTTGGGGCATGCAAAAAAAAAATTTTTATTCATTAAATATAATAAAAAAATAAATAAATAATAAATAAAAATTCATCCATAATTTTTATTTAATTTAAGTTATCTATCAATACATATATAATTTTTTATACAATTAATTTAACTGTCTGAATATAAATACATTTTTATACAATTAATTTATCTGTCCGTATATAAATAATTTTTACGCAATTAATTTACACTGAAGTGACAAAAGTCATGGGATACCTCTTAATATCGTGTCGGCCCTCCTTTCGCCCGGCGAAGTGCAGCAACTCGACGTGGCATGGACTCAACAAGTCGTTGGAAGTCTTCTGCAGGAATATTGAGCCATGCTGTCTCGATAGACGTCCATAATTGTGAAAGCGTTGATGGTGCAGGATTTTGGGCACGAACAGACCTCTCGATGATGTCACATAAATGCTCGATGGGATTCATGTCAGGCGATCTAGGTGGCCAGATCATTCGTTGGAATTGTCCAGAATGTTCTTCAAACCAATCGCGAACAGTTGTGGCATAAAAGTCCCATCGTTGTTTGGGTACATGAAGTCCATGAATGGCTGCAAGTGATCTCCAAATAGCTGAACATAAGCATTTCCAGTCAATGTTCGGTCCAGTCGCACCAGAAGACCAAGTCCATGCCATGTAAAAACAGCCCACACCATTACGGAGCCACCACCAGCTTGAACAGTGCCTTGCTGACAGTTTGGGTCCATGGCTTCGTGGGGTCTGCGCCACACTTGAACCCTACCATCAGCTCTTACCAACTGAAATCGTGACTCATCGGACCAGGCCACGGTTTTCCATTCATCTAGGGACCAACCGATATGCTCACGTGCCCACGAGAGTCGCTGCAAGCGATGTCGTTCTGTCAATAAAGGCACTCGAGTCGGTCTTCTGCTGGAATAGCCCAAGAAAGCCAAATTTCTCCGCACAGTTCTAACAGACAAGTCCCTTGTACGTCCCACATTGATTTCTGCGGTTATTTGACGCAGTGTTGCTTGTCTGTTAGAATTTACGACTCTTTGCAGACGTCGCTGGTCTCGGTCGTTAAGTGCAGGCGGTCGACCACTGCGCTGTCCATGGTGGGATGTTATGCCTGAAATTTCATGCTCTCGGCACACTCTTGACACAGTGGATCTGGGAATGTTGAATTCCCTAACAATTTCCGAAATGGCATGACCCATGCGTCTAGCTCCAACTAACATTCCGCGTTCAAAGTCTGTTAATTCCCATCGTGCGGCCATCATCGCGTCAAAACCTCTTCACATGAATAACTTCAACAGAAATGAAAGCTCTGCGAAAGCACTGCGCATTTATACCTGTTCTACGCGATGCTACTGCCATCTGAAAATTTGCATATTGCTATCCCATGACTTTTGTCACTTCAGTGTATATGTCTTATAAACTAATTGAGTACAAAATATTATGTCTTAATAAATAAGTTTTATTCAATTATTTTATTTGTTAAGAAAACTATGTTAAAAATATTTACAAATCTTATTTCAATACTTTTGACCGCCTATTACGAAATACAAATTTTCTTTAAAAATCAAACAATATCATGCTAAATGTGCTCGATTAAAAAAAAGCACTGAATTTTTACAATAAAAATTAATAATTATCCGAATTAAGAAATTTAAATTACTATTTTACTACTAACTACTACTATCAGTTTACTGCTGCGTCCAATAAGTAAGAACAATTTTCAATTTAAAATTCTCGGGCATATGGAATTTCAATTTTTTTTCTTTTATAGATTTCTGGCACTGTCCTTGACATCTGTGTGAAATGTGACTTCAAAATATTCATTAGTGTTTGAGTTACGCTTGGCATTGTGAGACACTAAAACTGATTCCTGCGATTTTTGAAATGTCTGAATTAATTGAGCAAACAACTTGAATTAAATTTTGTTTGGGGAAACAACGAAAGAATGTTGCAGAAGGCATTCGGCGAGCATTCCTATATCGGAAAGAAACGTTTAGAAGTGGTATAATATTGCAAAGAAGCAGAGAGCGCGTTGAAGACGAAGAGCCCTCTGGTCGACCATTAACCTCAACGACGAAGCTCACTTCCAAAAAATTAAAGATTTGGTGATTGCAAACCGTCGATTTCCAATTAGAGACCTTGCTGCTGATGTTGGAATTTTAAAAGGATCGGTCCATTCCATTTTGAGCCTCGAACGTGTCAAATCGGTTATAATCGGTTAAATCTCGAGGGGTACCGAAAACACTGAATGCGCCAGATCCCACTGCATTAAATAATCGTGACTTTTTCGCCAAAAATGAAACCCATATCGTTTCACAACCACCGTATGCACACCGTGCGACTTCTGGCTATTCTGTAAACTCAAAAGACCATACCAGGGACACCGTTTTGAGTCTATTGCAGAGATACAACGTGAATCACCGCGCGCTTTGAAGGCCATCCTTGCCGATGACTTTTTAGCATGCATTGAGGATTGGAAATAAGTTGCTTTAAGTGCATTATGTCTGGAGGTGATTACTTTGAAGGCGATGAACTAAATTTGGAAGAATAAATAAAGAGCATCTGAAAAAAAAATTGGTCTTACTTTTTGGCACAGTAGTACACACACATATCACATATTACTATTTATTATTATTACTTTTGATAATTTTGTGTTTGCCCTGCTGTCAACTTTCACTTTAAAGTCAATCATTATGAAAATTGCAAACCTATTTCTATATATAAATTCACAACATTTAACAAATTTCTATAATATTCAATATTTAACAAATTTCTATAATATTAATATTAACAAATTTCTATAATATAAATTTCTAAATTTCTATAATATTTCTATACAAACAAATTTCTATATATAAATTCACAGCATACAAAAAAATCGATTTTCCGTACAATCAAGTACAAAAAAATCGATTTTCCGTAGATTATGAAAAACAATACAGGCCATTCAATTAAAAAAAATATCAGAGAACAAACAAAATTGCGGGGGGAAACGATGCTGATTAGAAATACTGACGACTGATTCTTTGTAATTAAGCAAAGAAAAAGAAACATAAAATTTTTTTGATTCACCAGTTGGAAAATATTTTTTTTTAAACAATTTACTGTTACTTCAAGTCTTTTTGATATTGACTGTTTGCTAGGTTAAACAATAAAATTTCACTTAATAAAAACTTACTTACTAATTAACTTAAATTAGAAACATTTATTTATTAAAAACATTATTATGGACGAAAACAAAATTTAATCTTTTTTTTTTAATAGTCAATCATATTATTATTATTATTCAAAAATGATATAATTAGCTTAAGAGCTTTTTAATAACTCCTAAGAATTATGTAAGTTTATATTTATAAATAATTAAAATATATATTGAGCAATAATTCCATTGTTTTAAGCAATTAAATGTTTAAAAAAATATTTAAAAATCAAATATAGCAATTAATTTTAATGAATGACATAAATAGTAAGAATGATGATTATTATTTTTTAAAATGTTTTTCTCAATCATGAAAAAAAAAGATTAAAAGATTATAAACTACTGTTCATTAATTTCAAGATAATAACTTCGTTTAAAAATAATTTAATTTTTTTATTTATATATGACAATAAATAATACATTGCATTTTGTATTTTATCTGCTTTGATACAATTTGTATATTATGTTTGTTTTTATTTAACTTTACACATAAGGAATTTATTTAAATACTGATGATAAATACATGCATGCATCTAAAAGACGACTTTATAAAAAAAAATTGTTTCCATTTTTGTATTTAAAAATTAAAGTAAATTAAATTAACAAATGCACTCTCTGCTATAAAAATTTTTTCTTGATGATTTACAAATAAAAAAGTCAAATATATTTTTTAAAACTGTAAAGAGCGAAACACGTTTATTTTTTCAGTTCAAGCATATATTTACGATTAAATTTTTTCATCAAATATGTTTAAAATATTTGCATAAGAAATTCCACGCTTTCTGTTGAATATTTTTTTTTAACAATTTAGTATTATTTTGAATTAAGCCTCATAATTGAAACGCTAATAATTATAATCCAGCATTAATTTTAACTTTAAAAAAAATCTATCTAAATACATTCTCGTTTTCTTTTTCCTCCATAAATAATTTTTTTGTTTTAACTATTATATTTATTCAAATAATGACTTTTAACTGTTAATTTATTAGAATATAACTCTGTTAAAATTAACTTGAAGCCTTCATTTAAGTTAGGGGTGGCCAACCCCGACCCGCCTTGAATATTTTTCTGGCACGTGAGATATATCACACTTTTACAAAATATGTTTATTTTATAATGGCCAAAGTAGTGAAAAACAATGTATTAAAAATAGATTATGTGTGCCTCCCTATATCCAAAAATGAACTGTCGAAATTAGGAGAAAAAATTAACTCTGATTTTAAAATAATATCCTCGCTAATTTATGACAGACATTGCTTGTTTTATTGATGAGTTTACAATCACAAGATCATATTGTAATTAAATTATATACTGCAAACTCATGAGGCGTGCGCATCTTGGAACATTTATTATAACAGATTCTATGTTTCACTTTAAGTGATTTCAGTGACATCCCTACATATGCACACTTGATTGTTGATAGCAGAGCAAACCAGACTCTCAATTGAAGTTGTTAGGGCTTTTGGTTCCACTTACACCTATGAATCGTTTTTTTTTCTTCAATTGGCGAAGTTCAATTGGCCAAACCAAAAACACGCTCAAACGTAACGGACGCTAACCGGCAGCACCCACTACGAGGTGTAAATACCCAAATGGAGATCGATTTGCAAAAGCTAAGTGAAAGAGCGGAGAAACACATATCACACCTGTAAAATAAATATTTTTTAATGATTTAATTCCTTTTATTTCGTTCATAATTATATATTTTTTATAGTTCATTTTGAGTGCTCTATATATCTTTACAATGAGCGTTCAGTATCATTATTATTATATTATCTATGTTTAAGATGTTTACAGGTAACAATAATAGTAAGCACAAAAATAATAGAGAGTTTTTGCATACCGTACGTAAGTTATCGTAGGACGTCCGTTAGCCTTTTTCTCCCTAGCGCGCATGCTCAGTTTCCTATGAGCATGCGCGCTAGGGAGAAAAAGCTAACGGACGTCCTACGGTAACTAACGTACGGTATGCAAAAACTCTCTAATAACTCATTAGGCTTCCATTTCTCACTCTTCAAAAAGAAATGTCTACAGTGGGTCTAAATCTTATAGGGAATTATATAATTTTATATGCGGCCGCGGAGTTAGGATGCATTTCGAAAGTGGCCGGCAAGATCATTTGGGTGGGTCACCCCTTATCTAACTGAACATGGACTTAATGGCCTAGTGGCTAGAGCTCTCGAGCTCGGTATCACAGGTTTTGGGTTCGAGTCCCGATGCTGCCATGGACGTGTGTAGTAGTTCGGAATCCACTTTAAACTGCAGGTCCCGGTCTACCATGATGATTGAACATTGCGGGGGTATAATTACTCCTCGTCCATAGCTTGTCTTCAAACTACACGCACCCCTGGGTAGTGCTAAGTGCAACTTTTGCTTATGACAAGGTCGGTGCAACCTTTGCTTATAGCATAAAAAACAATAGGCTAAGAATTTCCCAGCTGCATTAGGAAAAAAAATTGAACGAGAAAAGTGAACACAAGATGACTAAAGGAATGGTAAAATAAATTTCCAGTATTTTACTACAAAAACATATTCTAAATTCAGAAAATACGAGTTCTTTTTAACAAAATAGTATTGTGCAATAAAATTATGTACAGTAATTTTTTCTTTGGGAAAAATAAAAAGAATAACGTTAACACTTTTATTTTCATGCTACCACAAAAATGCAAACTTTGTCAGCGATTAGTAACCTTGCAGGGGAAATTCTTTCCCCCACAAAAGGTGTCCGCTTTCTCTTTATATAGGAAAATCATTACAGGAAGACGGATGGGAAAAGAAATTAATTATTCCGTCCCATTCATTCCGAGGGGGGAGCGACCAGAATCGAATTAATGATGTGCAATTCAAGATTAATTTATTCATTACAAAACCCAACGAAATATGTAAAAGAGACACCCATCTTTCAACCCCCCTCCCCCCAACTACTCTCCCCCTCTCCTTTCTTTCAGGGATTTTTCCCAATGGCTTAATTAGTGAGTTCTCAAACTTCGCAGAAAGGACAGGGAAATATTTGTAGTCAAATTTTTATTATTAATACATGGAATTCATTTATATCAGGGCATGTCTTCGTGATCATTTCGCGCCAATTTGTACACGTTGATAATCATATTGTTGCTACTTTATTCGTGTGTTGAAGCATTTTGCCTTTTAAAAATGATGGAGTTTCTTTTGTGCAGTTTTGGGATTGTTATTGTTGTCGAGCAAACTGCACGTGCTTCAAATTCAGTTACCCTTTCGATCTTTTGTGTCGGGCGATTTGTTTTGAATTCAATTTAACCGCAGTTTTCTATTATCTCCTTCAAAATACCCTTCATGATTTTTCTGAAGTTAACAATTGAAATTGATTTTTAAGCCATGTGATGTGTACTTCTGTTAATAACTTTATTCTGCTCTCATATATTGAAAGGGTTTTAAAATTATTGTTTTTGATTTCTTCAGAATTTAGTTGAAGTGGCAATTGTGAAATGGGAATTATTGGTAGCTGTTTTTTTAAAACTCATTATGGTGAAGGGGAACAATTATGTTACTGTACAATTATTGCAATGGCCTATACTTTATATACATTTTAATTTTATATATCAACGCAGTAATATTTATTATTAGTATAAAACCTACACAAGGCTATCACAATATTTTGGACAGAAAAAATTAGTTGTAGTACTAAGCTATAAAATAATCGCTTTAAACCTGCAGCCCGGATATTTAATAATACTTCACCTAACGTCAATTTGTAAGTTACGCAGATTTTTCTTTAAATTTTATTAACGTAGATGATTTTATTTTTTTATACAGATCTATGAAAATAACTAACATTGATTTATTTAACCGGGTTGCTATAATTATCTCATTTTATGATGTCATGGGTCAATTATCGCCAAAACAAAATGTAGACAATTCTGACAAAAAAAACAACTACGGTTTTTAGCAAGAATATAACACTTCAAAGAGAATGTTGTGACATGCTCTGACTAAACTTTGTGGGTAGTTTGTTTTGGTTTGTCGCTCTACGGTGATCTTGTGCACCCGAGGGCTAAACAGACCGGGACCTACAGTTTAACATGGATTTCTAACCCCTCACAAACATCCATGCCACCGCCAGGATTCGAATCCGGAGCCTATAGTATCAAAGGACAGAGCGCTGGAGAATTGGCCATCAGGTCGCTACCTTATGGATAGATAGGTCTAGAAAGTTTAAGTTAAAATTGTGAATGTTTGTTTTATCTTATTATCTCTGTAGAAAAAAATTAACAGCAGCTCGATTTGCCAGTTGCTTTTTTTTTTTCGCGGCTTCTTTATGAATGGAGATACAGGAATGAATATTGTGAAGGGAAGAAATTCCCTAATATTATCTTGCTATGTAATTATTGATACTTTAAAAAAAAAAAAAAATAATAAATAAATAAAAAGTTGGCGCAGCCCTCTTCCTCCAGTTTCAGTGGACAGTTGATTTTGATCGCTTTTATTGTGAATGTTTTTAGCTCTTCTTGCGATTCTCTCGACCCAGTTCTTTGGCTCTGATTAAATGGATCCAGTTTGCATCTTATTAGTAATCACATGGTCTTACATCAAGTGTCAAAAAGAAAAACTCTCTCTGTACAAAGCAATTGGGAATCTATGTACTTAATATCAGAGCAGGTTGCTGTCGCGCGGCCGGTCTGAGGAACCCGAGTGCCTGAGGGCGGTGCGGAACTATTCTTTTGAACTTATGAATGGAGATAGAAAAATTTTATTTGCTAAAGCAGCTTTATGGCATAATTGTCTGAAAAACAATGCAATAGAAGTTAAGAAATTTTGCCATAATTTCCCTAAGCTTTGAGTTTAATCAAATAGTTGGGAGTTGCATTTAATAGATAAATAACATATAATTATTATGCCATGGGCCAAAATTATATATATATACATATATTTATAAATTATTTTGAGATAAAAGGAGCTAAAGTTAAGATTTATATTTATCTGCCAGAAATACCCCACATCACTGTATGTCATCACCCTATTCATGATGTAGACTGTTATTATTATAATGTAGAACAGCGTAAAATTAGGTTTATTTAAGAGACAAATGGAAATTGCAAATACAAAAATATTTGACGTTTATTTCTTAGGAAATCAATTTAATGCAAATATTTACGATTAATTAGTAATTAGAATCATTTATTTGCAATTTAAAATTAAAATGTTTAAACTATTGATGACTGTGAACTAGAAATGGGTATTTGGATATGTTTTTTTCAATTCGAAAAATTTTAATTAAAAATTGTGATCTGCAAATTTGAAGTAAAGAAATTTAGATACGAAATGCAGTGATAAATCGAATTAGTTTTGCTAAATGCTTCGATTTTAAGTCTAAATCTCATTGTTCTTTCTTCTTTTTAAAAAAATTCCTTTATAAAATATCCATAAAATGAAAAATATTTATGTTTAATATTCCATCTTGTTCAGCAGCCCTATATTTGTATTCAAAGTACCTTATATATTAAATCGTAGGTGATAATACCTACTCTATTGAAATTGGCGACTAGATGGCCGATTGGCTAGTGCTTTGCTCTTTGGTACCACAGGCTTCATATTCGAATCTTGGCGATGGCGATGTTTGTGAGTGGTTCACATTCCACTTTAAACTGCAGGTACAGACCTAATTAGCTCTCGTCTGCACAAAATGACAATAGAGAGAAAAACCAAACCAAACTAATGAAACTGATTTAATTTATGGCTTATAAATATGGGTTCAATCCCTTCTAGACTTAGAGAACACGATAAATTAAATGAAAAATTAGAAGCAGTTGGAAAGTTCATCAGTATGTCCCAGATAATCTAGCAAAATATGGGTATTAAAATCTACGGCTTAGTGGATTCAAGGGCGATTCACACCTGGATTAACTACATTACCACAGATTTTAATCAAATATTTTTCTGGTTTATTTGGGATATATTGATTAACTTACAACTGTTTCTAATGACTTCATCTATTATAACGGATTCTCGAATTCTAGAAGTGATTGTGTCCAAAAGTTAATCTGGAGATATTCCTCCCAAGAACCGTCCCTTCTTGGAGGGCGTTATTTTATCGCGCGTCAAGTTATCGGAAAGGCTATTAAGAAGTTGGCCTCTTCCTGTCAGCCTGATGGATCGGCCCGAGGCCTTTATGACCCTCCATTAACCCTTTCTGCCTCCCCCACACCGTCACGTGACGCGAGGACGACACTGGCCGCCATTAATTAGAGGCGCTAAATCGCCCGGAACCAAGAAAATCGGATTCTTCCTCTCACAGACCCTCTACCTCTCTGAAACACGAGCCGCGGTTGCTCCTCTGAAGCATTTATTAAATGGTGAAGGGTGGCGATATTTACTTCGAGCAGCCCCTCTTCCCACCCGCAATCAACGTCAGAAATGCGAGATGGTCAGTTTGAAGCATTCCGCCGTTTTCAGTTAAAAGGCCGATGCTGTGTGTGATACAACCCATTGAAAAGATGCATTTTGTCATATTACAAAATTCAGTTGATCGCAGTTGTTACCGTATTTTTACTCATATAAGAAGATAGTTTTTTGAACTTTACCTACAGCTAAATGACAGCAAAATAGGAGATTATGTTGTTGTGACTAATACTCAATGTCCTACAGCGCGGGACGGCATCCCATGAGTGATCTACTCATGGATGGAGGGAAAGAGGCAGCTTCTGTTGCGATGGAGCACCCGTAGGTAGAAGTCTGATTTTTCTCCGTGACGCTCTTACAGTCATATGAGACCGCGACCTACGGCTTAAAGGGGATTTCGAACCACTACAAACATCCATGGCACCGCCGGGACTCGAACCCGAAACCTGTGGTACCGAGCGCCAAGAGATTATTAAAGGGATCGTTGGCTTATATACAGATTTTTGGCTTATATTGACATGTTTAGCAAATAGAAATAGATTGATGCGGAAAGTGTTGGAATTGTTATGCTTTAGTTCGCGCCACACAGCGTCACGTGGTAGTTTATAGAAATCGTTCGGAACCAATTCAGAATTGCGCTGTTGCCGTGGGAACGGGCTGTTGGTTGCTGTGGAAATTGGCTGTTGCCGTGGAGACCAGCTGTTGCTGTGGAAACGAGTTGTTTGATTCTAAAAAGAGCATTTTTCTTCCAGTTTAGCTTTTGCCTTTGAGATGTTACCATCACCCTGTATATCTTTGTAAATATTGCTTGTAAATAAATGAAGATTCCATAAATGTTTGAATGGATTGATCAATACTTCTCGAACCACTAGAAAGCTGCGGCTAACCAGAAAAATTTAACCACCGAAAGAAAGAAACCCGATAGTCGTAGTGACAGAAAGTGTTTCCCAATAAATCAGACGAGATAAGATGACCAGCACCCAAATGGCTGTCGTTTCTGGGTCATTCGACCAACGTATGTTTGACATATAATTAGGAGGTGGATTTCGAACTGGGCTGAACAGATTTGGTATATGAAGTATTATTGATTGGTATTGTTTAAGGAATACAGGGCCAGATTTGGCCAATCTGCACCGAAACTTGGTTTTAAAAAAATTATGTTCCAAGCAGGTTTCTCCTAGTTAAGGGATGGGCAAAGTTTTTCGCTCGCGGGCCGAAAATCGGAAAAGAAAAGTTTGGTGGGCTGAGAAAATTCTTTCTAAAATTTTAAAAACAATATACAAGTATTACAATTTAAATATGTTAATGAGATAAATGAAATTGCGATTTCATTTTTAAAAGTTTCTCATATTGAGGTTCGAAGTGAGATGTACCGATTATAAGGAACAAGGCTAAATGCTCATCTGTCAGTCTACTTCAGAAATAATTCTTTCTAAGGTTCATAGTTGAAAACACTTGTTCACATATATAAGATGAAGCAAACATAGCACTGATTGTCTGGGCGAGAGATATTAAATTTGGGAAACTTACTTTCGATAATGATTTGTAAAACACTAACTTTAGCATATTTAGAAACAGATTGAGCTTGAGATGATTGTTAGATTGCAATTCAATTAATTCAACCTGCAAATCTGACCTCACTGCTTCGCAATTTACGTTGAAAGGCATGGTACAAATATCCAAATAGAGAAAGTAAAAGATCATCAGTCCTTTGAAAAAAAGGAAGAAAAAAATAATATTTAATCAAAGTAGAAAAGGATATTGATATATAAATATGTATGTTCTTTTAATTTGCCGGATAGAACTTAGCCGCACGCCGGATAGAACCTTCCGGCAGGCCGGACTTGACCCGCGGGCAGTAGTTTGCCCATCCCTGCTCTATGTGATACACCCCATTGAAAAGATGCAATTTGTCATATTACAAAATTCATCTAATCACAGTTGTTACCGTATTTTTTCATGCATGAGTCGATAATTTTTTGAACTTTACCTAAAGCTAAATAACAGCAAAATAGGAGATTATTAAAAGGATCATTGGCACCTGTACAGATTGTTGGCTTATATTGATATGCTTAGCAATTAAATAGATTGAGGTCGAAAGTGTCTCCCAATAAATCAGATGAGATAATGGCCACCTCCCAAATTGGCTATCGTTTCTAGGTCATTCGGCCAATGTATGTTTGACATATAAATAAGAGGTAGATTTCAATCTGGGCTGAATAGATTTGGTACATGGAGTAGTGTTGATTGGTGTTCTTTAATGAAAACACTGCCAAATTTGGTTAATCTGCACCAAATGATGATACAAGCAGGTTAGTAATACAAGGTAGGATGTTCAATATCAAGAAGATTCAATATCACTTGTCTATATGATAGAACTTTACAGAACATCAGCCAATGAGATGTCTGAGTGGGCAAGATATCAGGCTTCTGATTGGCTGACGTGCAGTTATCTTATTAGTAACGCAACTTTAATGTATTGTAATTAAGGCATTCAACCAATATGTGTGATTAACAAGACAATGTCACTTGCAGAACAATTTGTAGATGGTTTAGAGCACAGTAGGTGTTAATTAAGCATTTCTTACAGGAACTCGTATCATTTTGACACTAGATCCTTTGTTTAATATTTGTCCTACAATTGAATTCGAAGTAGCTTATAAATTAACTGTTACTTCAACGAATTTTGCCCAAAAATGGCCATAGGTTTCATAACAGTGCCCATATCATGAAAAGGGCTGAAATTCTTACTCAACAGAACTGCCGATTTAGCAGCTTTGTCTATATTATTATTACCTGCAATTACAACAAGACCAGGTATCAAACACGTATTCTTGTCTTTTAACCTAAAATACAATATCATGCTTTTTAAAATCAATGGATAATATACTGACGGAGTCGAAATAATTATAGACAGCAATAATGTCTCATTTAGTCCATAGAGATATGACTGTGCAAATGTGTTGTTGTTGTTGTTTCTTATCCCACTTGGCTGGCCAAGCCCACGAGCCCATATGGACTCATGATTGAAGGGGAAGGAAGCAGCTTCTGTTGTGAAGGAGCACCCGTAGGTAGAAGCCTGACTTTTGCTCCGTGACGCTCTTACAGTCATAGAAGACCGGGACCTACGGCTTAAAGTGGATTCCGAACCACTACAAACATCCATGGCACCGCCGGGATTCGAACCCGAAACCTGTGGCACCGAGCGCCAGAGCGCTAGACACTCGGCCATTCAGGTCCCAAATTTGCCAACGGCACGCGGTGTTCCCAGCTGGTCACCCATCCAAGTACTGACCGCGCCCAATGATGCTTAACTTCGGTGATCTAACGAGAACCGGTATATTCAGCATGGTACGGCCGTTGGATTGTGCAAATGTGCTAGTAATAACGATTGCTAAAGAGTACGCATTGATGAAACTGCTGTGGTTCAGCATTTTCATTGGAACTTTGTTGGCACATTGTAGCATGACATGACATTGTTATTAGACACTGTTTTGAGAAAAGAGAAAACACGATTGAAAGGGTGTAAAGCAGGGATGGGCAAACTCCAACCCTCCGAAAGGTTCTATCCGGCCTGCGGATAGAATTTCAATTTGCCAGTCGGAGGCAAATAAAAAGAAATAAGATATCATTCCATCATTCCAGTGACATTCAAACAAAATTGGATATTTTTGCCATGCCTCTCAAAGCCAATTGTGAAGAAGTGAGATTTAAGGTTCAGATTTTCAGGTTGAATTAATTGAGTTGCAATCTAACAATCATCTCAAGCAGTTGTTTCTAAATATGCCAAAGTTAGAGTTTTACAAATCGTTATCGAAAGTAAATTTCTCAAATTTAATATCTCACGCCCAGAAAATAAGTGCTGTGTTTGCTTCATCTTCTATATGTGAACAAGTGTTTTCAATTATGAAGCTTAGAAAGAATTATTTCAGAAGTAGATTGGCAGATGAGCATTTAGTTCCATTCCTTAGAATTCCTTCCATCTCACTTCGGACCTCAATATAAGAAAGTTTTAAAATTAAATAGCAATTTCATTCATTTCATTAGCATATTTAAATTGTAATACTTGTATATTGTTTTTAAAGTTTTAGAAAAAATTTTCTTGGCCCGCCAAACTTTTTTTTTTTTTCAAATTTTTGGCCCACGACAGAAAAAGTTTGCTCATCCCAGGTGTAAAGCCTCTCATCGATAGTCCAACTGCTTGACAGTAGTTTACCCAGTTTTCTCAAATACGACACTAGAACGTGAGGCAATTATCCGTGAATGTCTTCCCCAAAGACTGTGCTCTCCTACACACCTGTGTGCTGTTCGTCATCTACATAAGATCCATCTATATTCTCCCATCACTATTCTAATTGATAGGTAGCTATCTATAGGGGTGAAATGTGTAGAAAAGAAAAAAATAAAGTAGATCGGCCACTAACAATCTTACGTACCACTTCAACAGCTCATTATAACATCCTGCTCTCGTAAGTAATAATCTTCATTACCCGTCAACCCGGAAGACATTTCTCTTCTTTACGAATATTTTTTTCAATAAAATTGGTCGCACAGTTGTTTACTTCGCATAGATTAGAAATATATTGCCACGCGGATATGTTTGATTTCCAACGATGTATTTTTCATATTATACTTTATTGTATCTTTATAGATATTCCCTATGACTGGTAATTTAGATATTCCCAAATGACTGATAATTTAGAAATTTAGGAATTTAATTAGATAATTAAATAATTAAATTAAATTATAATTCAATAATTAAATTAAACTATAAATTATTTAATTAAATTCTCAAAGTGTACAAAGTAAGTAGAGATTTGGTTTGGTTTGTCGCTCTAAGATCATCTTGTGCACACTTTAGGCTAAACAGACTGGGACCTACAGTTTAAAGTGGATTCCAAATCACTCAGAAACATTCATGTCAGGATCCGAACCTGAAGCCTGTGATACCAAAGGTCAGAGAGTCAGCCAATTGGCCACCAGGCCGCAAGTGGAGGATAAGAAAAAGGAATTTGAAATAAAACCAATTTGAATTATTAAATCACTACATTCCAAGAAGCGGAAGAGGAAATTCAAGGTTTACTTTAAAATAATAACAACACAGAAGGGTTTATTTATATTATAACAGGTGGGTTCGTAGGCTGACACATATATGGCGCTCCTAGTATTAAATCCATATGATTTTTAATTAGCCTTAACCTTCAAAAGACACGTATATAAATTTAACAGCTGTTGCACTATTAGTATGTGAGTTATAGCATTTTTAGTGTTCATCACGTGCAGTCCACTCGGCTGACTGTCGATTGGACTCCGGTGTGAAATGATGGAGCCATGTTTCATCCATTGTCACATATCGACGCAAAAATTCGGGTTTATTACGATTGAACAGCTCCAAACACTGCTTAGAATCATCAATTCGCTGTTGTTTTTGATCTGTGAGCTCGCGCGGCACCCACTTTGAACAGAGTTTTCGCATATCCAAATATTCATTCAAGATGTGTCCAACACGTTCCTTTGATATCTTTAGGGTTTCAGCTATCTCAATCAACTTCACTTTACGGTTATCAGAAATTATGTTGTGGAATTTTTTGATGTCTTCGTCGGTAACAGCCTCTTTGGGGCGTCCACTGCGTGCATCGTCCTCGGTGCTCATTTCGCCGCGTTTAAATTTAGCAAACCAATTCTCTACGGTTGATTTTCCTGGTGCAAAGTCCGAATAATGTTTATCAAGCCAAGCCTTGGCTTCAATAGTATTTTTTCGTCTCCAAAAAGCAATGCTTTATTAACACACGAAATTCCTTTTAATCCATTTTTTCAAACTAACAAAAGTTGCTTCACTAAAAATGCTATAACTCACATACTAATAGTGCAACAGCTGTCAAATTTATACACGTGTCTTTTGATGGTTAGGGCTAACTAAAAATTATATTTATTTAATACTAGTAGCAACATCTATGTGTCAGCCTACGAACGTTTCAGCCCACGTGTTATATGAATAAAATAGGGAAGGGATTGAAAAGAGGACGCAATAAGCTGAAATTATTAAGCTGCTCATTTTAAGACTAAGATCAAATTATATGAAACAAAACACTAGTCCATTTCATAAGAATTTGTCAAAATTTAAAAAATGAAGAGTATGTTTTATAAGCTTTCGAATAATTACCAAAACAGGAGTTTTGTTATATTTATTTTGATTTTTTGAGAAAGTGGTTCTGAACTGTTAGAAATTCGAAAACTTTTTCAAACTTAATTCCTTAAAAAATATTACTGTTATTCAAACATTATTTAACAAAACTTCCTTTATAAAAAATATTATTGTTATTGAAACGTTATTCAACAAAACTTCATTTCATAAAACAAGAAAAATTAAAAAGTTTTTTTTTTTTTTTTTTATAAGTTACAATAACTGAAATCGAACTGCAGAAAAAAATGTTATATGTTAATTACTATTTCTTAAAGAGAATCAACAGTATGAGATTAACAAAATATATACCAGTAAATACTTTTCGTTATAATTCATATGCATATACATAATTTGTAATTTTATCTATACCCAAATGAATTCATGATTAAAAATTTGTGGAAAGCGAAAATTTTTAATAAATGTACACTATTCCTTTAAATAAAATATTTTTCGGAAATAAACTACCACTAAAAAAAATCGTTTAATCTAATTTATTTTAAAGCGAGATCCTATTTATTAGCCTTTCATTAACTAGCATAATTCACAATGTTATCGCGATAAAGTAATTTTTTGGATGCAGCAAATATCGCATTAGTATAAAGTATCCTACTAACATGAAAACACAAAGTTTCTTTATCTCTTCTTATTCATTCAATACAAATTCAAAATTTCACAGTGAATTATTATTCAAAGTTTTACTTAATTAGCAAAAACACTCAGTTTCTACTACACTTAAATCTTTAGCCTTCTCTTTAAGCCAGAGTCTATTTTAAAAGGCGCAGCAGTTCTTCCCAGGAGTTTATAAAATATACGGGGGAAAAATAAGTTTCTTGCAAAACTTTAATAACTCATTGCTATTCATGTATTCATTGCTTTTTATTACTATGAAGCACGGCAGGGAAGACCTTGCTCATACATTTTCATAGCGCCGCTTTCTCCTTTATTTTGTTAACGTTCCGCAAAATATAACTCTATTTCAGACTCTCAAAAGCAAAGCTGTGTGCATTTTTCTCCGGTCCACTCATTTCTTACATTTTCAATGAATTATTAAAATCGACCTCTTTTATGAATAGTTTTTTGATTAAATAGCACATCAAAGCGGCGGCCTGTGGTGTGGTGCACTCCCGTGAGTTTCCGCTTAAGTGACTTTGAATAAATTATGCGCTATCAAACTAATGGTATCGCATGAAGATCGATGGCTCGCAGCGAAGATCCACTGTGTCCTTGACATTGAATCGATTCTGAGAATGGTTAGGTTAGGTTAGGTTAGGTTAGGTTAGGTTAGGTTAGGTTAGGTTAGGATGTATCGATATCAAGCACTGCAAACCGATTCCTATAGAGAAACCAGCCTACTACATCGAATACAGTGTTATCCCTAAAGTTGAAATTCTATTTCCTAACATAGCTATCCTTAAATTTTTTTGATTGTCTATTCCTATGACGAACATAATTAAAAATTGGCGTGCCTTGTATTTGTTTAGGAAAAGCTATTTGGATGTTTTCTGTGAATGAAATTCGAAGATAAAAACAAGTAAAAAAAAATGAAGGTTAATTTCTGATATAGCAGATAGCAGGAAATTCTGCTTTCCACAGCTTTGATAAGATTACATTCGTTGAACACCAAATATCCAGATCTAGTCAATACGCCAATCTCATCACACCCCCTTCTTACGGAGAAAGCTTTCTATAAGTTCTTGATTTCATCGTTGTCCTTTCTTTCACGTGAGCATATGTTTTTTATGTACCACTTAGTATCTCATTGTTTACATCATTTTGGAGACCGCCATTCTAACAGATGCAAAGTTTCCATACACTTTAAAATATGGATAGGTGAAAACTAAGGTCTGCTGATGACCATTGCAACTTGGCCTCTAAAGCCAAACAGAGAAACGCGGCTTACTACATGGTTTAACAAAAAGCACCTCCACTTTGCTTCCAGCAATTTAAAAGAGTATCTACTGTACATTATTACCAAAAGGCTTGATGTTCCAAGTCTGCTATAAAATAGAAAGCCTTGAATGCAATTTTTTTTATTATATTTAGACTATTATTTTTTATTAATCTAAAGACGGGATCATGTTTCCTCAAGACTTTTATCAAATCTGAAAATCCTCCAGAGAAAATTGCCAGTTATCTTTCTAAGCAAAGTGGGCAAATGCTGAGGTGTGACGTGGTCTATGTTTCAATGTTCTATATTTGACGATTTTGACAAAAAAAACAGTCGTCTTTTAATAATGTAGACCAACATATAAAGACACTCAACTTTTTATCAAGACCTGACGACCAGCACATCAGATTTGCCGACCAAGAAAGCCGAATTCGAAGCCCGACAGGCGGAGAACCGACACGATAAATCCGTAGGTTTAAAAAGGATTTTTCCGTTGGGCTCGGGGAGGGGGTGGAGGAGGCGGTGTACGTACAACTGAGAGGCAATTCCTGGGAGAGAGGGGATTTCTCACAAAAAATATGGAGTCAAAATGTAGCTAAAGTGCCACAGAAATGTGGTTGAAGTGCAGGAAGCAGTTCACCAAAGGTTACACCGAAACTGCATATATCCAGAGTGTTTTACTCCCTCCCTCAATCTCTCTCTCCCATACATTTTTTTTTAATGCAGCTGGCAAAATAGATCGTGATCTTTTTATGCCATAAGAGCTGCACCGACGTTACTCACTTTGCACAAACCAGGGGGCGCGTGTAACTTGAAGATAAGCCACGGACGCGGAGTAACAATGCTCACTCAACGCTCTACGATCCTGTTAGGATCGAGACCTACGGCTTAAAGTGGATTCCGAACCACTACAAACACCCATGGCAACGCTGGGATTTGAACCCGATACCTGTGGTACCGAGCGCCAGAGCGCTAGCCACTCGGTCATCAGGCCCCTACCTCCTACACATTTGTTTTTCTTTCTAATGCAGCTGGCAAACACTTAGACAGCTTGGTCTTGGTTGCCTTAAGGCAAACACTGCACAGACGTTACTCACTTTGCATTACCGAGGGGGCGCGTGTAACTTGATAATAAGCCACGGACGCGGAGTAACAATGCCCCAAAACGAAACATTCTACCTGAAAAGTGTCATGGAATTTTACTTTGATATCTTTTACAAAAAAAAACCAAAATGTAATCTGAAATTGCATAAAGTACACAATATTTATCGCTTTCGCTAGAAAAAAAACCCAAATCATTCTTCATTCCAGAATGATGTTTTTATTATTTTATTATCTTAGTTGAATGCGTCATTTCTGTTAAATATGTCAAATTTTAATTTTTCGTAAACTTAAATTAATTTTTAATAAATAAATTAATTTTTAAATGAAATTAATTTTTTGTAAAATTAAATTCATTTAAAAAATGAATTAATTTTTAAATGAAATTAATTTTTTGTAAAATTAAATTTAAATTTATTAATTTAATTTTGTAAAATTAAAAATTTGTGTAACTTAAATTTAAATTTGTGGAAAATTGGTTTTACTAATTTGGACGATTTTAATCGACTATTTTTCGGACATTTGATTAAATTTGTTTCTAAGCCATAAATTTGTTTCTAAGCCATTTTTTATGTCATCTTCGATTAAAAAGGATTAACAAAATTTAATCAACACACAACATTTAAAATATTGCTACTGTAACGCCTCGCAATATGCAAGATCTATAGCTGTTTCAAGAAGAGGGACACTTTCAGGATCATGGGAATCCTTTACTTTTTATTTACAACTATTGCACATATATATACACAGAACTATATTTGCAAAAAAAAAAGATGAAAATTAAGGATATAAATTAGATACACAGGGCCTGAATGGCCGAGTGGCTAACGCTCAGGCGTCGGTACCACAGGTTTCGGGTTCGAATACCGGTGGTGCCATGGATGTTTGTAGTGGTTCGGAATCCACTTTAAACCGTAGGTCCCGGTCCTAATAGGATCGTAGAGCGTTGCGAGGTCATTGTTACTCCGCGTCTGTATCTTCAAGTTACACGCGTCCCCTGGGTAATGCAAAGTGAATAACGTCTGTGCAGTGCTTGCCATAAGGCAACCAAGACCAAGCTGTCTAAGTGTTTGCCAGCTGCATTAGAAAGAAAAAAAATTAGATACACAAGTGCAGTTTACTCCACGTTCAGAGATTTTCAGAGTTCTTGAGTCTATGACGAATCTAAACACCTGGTCTTTGGCAGACCTTAACTATCCCACGGCGTGATTCACGAAACCCCAAGGGGCTCATTTTGAAAACAGGCGAAAAACTCCGGCCTGTTCAGTCATTTCTGAGAAAAAGGCAACACTTCTTATAGACTCGTCACTGAACGTTTTTTATTCACTAAAAAATCCCTTTAAGACTCTCCATTAAGAGCAGCGGGGCAGCTTCCCTCACTTCTCATTGGAGTAGACATTTCTCAGCCCATGGTCTATCACCCATCATGATATAACAACTTATAGTATATCATATTCAATCTGTAGTTGCTTTGACCTGTGAAGGTCGCGCAGACACTCGCTAATTTCCTCATTATCCATGACACTGAATATCTGCTATGAGATTTGAGTGACAGGTTGTTCTCATTCATACAAAACCCTAATTGTATGTAATACAACTACCCACAATATAGCTCATCTGCTATCAAATATAAGTGATGGGTTTATCATATACTTTTCAAATAATATACATTTCTCTTTCTTGGTAAGGAAATGCCAAAACTCTTTTCGTGAGAATATAATTGACTTAACTAAAGCGAACGCCGTTAAAAATTGATTAAACATTTGGAACCTTAAAGTAATAATTCTTATGGAAAAAAGGATATATGAAGACATGAAAATATTTAAATCTAATGTTATAATAAGTTTAAAGCTCTGGAGGTTTCAAAAATTAATTAAATCTTCAGCTATTTTTCTCTTATTATTAATATCTGTTTGACAATAGAGATTTTAAACATAACGTCTTTCAAGGGAAATAGCAGACTTACTTATTACAGACATCCTAAATTATATTCATATAATATAATTTAGGATGCTAATTTAAATATTTTGATTCCAGAAAATGCAATAATTTATGAGTTCATACATAATTAATCAATTTAATTCATTCGCTGAAATTTATATATATATACATATCATGATTCATATGCATATATATTGGTATCATATACTTAAAAATTCGCAAAATTGTTTTCATTTCATTCTAGAGATTGCTTAATTCTATATCATTTGCTTTGATTATACTAGAATGTGCTACTAAAATTATATTTGATAAAAAATCATATTTTATGAAATTCGTCTAGGTCAGTAGAGATTGAAACAAAAAATAAATTTTATTTTTAAAATGTAAATCTACATAAAAACAGATAATGACGATGTGAAAACTAATTTATTAAAAATAGAGAAAGTTTTAAACCATTATTTATAAAGTTATAATAAGTCAATTTATTATTTTTTTTCCTTTTTTTGAAAGAAAAAAAATAGGAGACCTACTGTTTACAGTGGATTCCGAACAACTCACAAACATCCATGTCTCCGCCAGAATTCCAACCTGAAATGCCTGTGTTACCAAATGCCAGAGCACTAGCCAATTGGCCATCAGGCCGCGCAGAAAACTATTGAGAAAACAAGAGGTGTGTGTACAAAAAAGTGCTTTTGAAGTCTTTAATGTATTCAGTTGGCCGGACACCGCATCTAACTGAATGCTACTTTTCTCCAGCAAAAAAAAGGAGCACAATGATTTCCTGATTTTTTTTCTTTCAATATCTAATACCAATTTATTTTTTTAACCAACTATGAAAAGGGCCTGATGGCCGAGTATCTAGAGCTCTGGCTCTCGGTACCACAGGATTCGGGTTTGAATCTCGGTGGTGCCATGGATGTTTTCAGTAGTTCGGAATCCACTTTTAAACATAGGTCCCAGTCTAATAAGATCGTAGAGCTTTGTCGGTGTTTGGGTTTGACTCTTTGTGTTACTCTATGTTCGTTGCGTGTCTTCAAGCTACATGTGCCCACTGTAGTACTAAATAAATAGCAACGTGCAGTCCTTGCTTATGGCATAAAATATAACTGTCTTATATTGCCAGCTGCATTAGAAAAAATATATGTAACAGATATTGATGGTATAATTATATTCATTAGGATTCTCATAGGACCGTAGATCGTCACAGAGCCCAATCTCACTTCTCATCCACATCATTCCCAAACTGTAAAGGGGCCACTCAGCTCTGGGCACAGCTGATGTGGTGTAGTAGTAGTGAATTACATTTGCTGTGACTAGTAAACATAGATAGAACAATAACCTTGAAGCATCTTATCAAAGCAGAACAATTTTGTGTTGTCTAACGAAGTAAAGACAGAGAAAAGAATTTAAAATAAAGAAATGTATCTTTGAATCTTGGATGACTAACGTAATTGCTGCAATTTTTTTTTAAATATCAGAAGTCCTTCACCAATGGAATGTCAGATAATTTGGGGATTTATCTTTCTTCAGGAAAGCATAATCAGATACATACTGAATTTTCATCTGTATTGTACCTCAGCAATTGCGAATCCTTCAGATGCCCCCTTTAAGATGTGGGTTTCTTAACTTCTAAATACTCGAACAAAAACACAAAAAGATTTTCTCATGTATGGATTTATTCTGCTTAAATAAGCGAATCAGGATGTATTATTGGAAATGATGATGATGATCATCCTCATCGTTCGCGCAACAGCCCAGTGTGGGCCAAGGCCGTCTACCTATTGGTATATTTCGAGACGCGAGATGTTTTACTTTTTACGGGGTAGGGTTGTCAGCTCTATGTCCAACGCTCAACAGTCATATAAGACTGGGACCTACGGCTTAAAGTGGATTCCGAACCACTACAAACGTCCATGGCAACGCCGGGACTCCAACCCGACACTTATGGTACTGAGCGCCAGAGCGCTAGCCACTCGGCCATTCAGGCCCCATTATTGGACATGATCACCCTAATTTCAAAGTACTATCCACCATTTCATTTCAGACATTGATTCATCTGATTTGACTCATTCTGATTCTTCTAACTCGTTTTGACTCTGATCGTTCTATATGTAATGATCGAAAACAATAAGTGACTCGGACAGAGCAATAAAAATGAACTCATGTTTGTGAAAATTGCAACGCCATGAAGGAATCGTCATAGTTGAATGAAATTTAATACACAGTTGAGTGGTAGTGGTACAAATAAATGATTACATGTTCAAAGCAAGCAAACAATAACAAGAGATGGGAATAAGCATTTTGGGGGGCCACCACTCGCCGCAATAAGTGCTGCTACACGTCGTGGCATGGAGTCAAACAAATTTTGAATGTCTGTCGGAGGAAGAGAATTCCATATTGTTTGTATGCGCACCCAAAGTTCGTCTGCAGAAGCAACAGGGCGAGGATCACGAGCGCGACGCCGACCAATGAAATCCCACACATGTTCAATCGGCGACATATCCGGAGAATACGCAGGGCAAGGAAGAAGCTGTACCTGCCGCATTGCAAAGAAGGATTGAACAGTCCTAGCGATATGAGGGCGGGCATTGTCCTGTTGAAATACAGCGCCTGGCAAGTTTTGAAGGAAGGGAACAGCTTGGTTGGAACAGTTGAAGCTGTAGAACTTCACTGATGTACCAGTTGCTGTTCAGATTGGCCACAATTCTTAGCAATTGAGATCGTCCATGATATGCTATGGCATCCCAGACCATAACTCCGGGTGTTCGTCCACTGTGGCGTTCGATAATACACTCCGGAAGGTGGCGTTCACCGGCATAGCGTCTGACACGAATGCGGCCATCATGGTACCACAAATTAAAACGGGATTCGTCAGAAAACACGACAGGCTGCCAATCAGCACACCAGTCTCTATGCTGAGCAGCCCATTGTAGCCGCAGGCAGCGATGGTTTAGCGTGAGATGGATCCTGTATAAAGGAATCCTTGCGCGCACTCCACGCTGCAGTAGACGTCTACGAATTGATGAAGCCCACAATGAAACACCTGTAGCTATTGACCACTGTGCTGCCAATTGTCTAGAGGAAGCTGTACGGTTCGTCAGCGCCATGCGGACCAGGTGTCTATCATCGCGAGTTGAGGTCACATTTCGGGGTCCACCCCCGGATTTCCGATTTGTCCGACACTCGTCCATTCACTGCTAACAAAGACGCATCACTGCTCTGCTGTTACGCTGCACACGAGCGGCTACTGCACGATAAGACAATCCAGCTTCACGAAGGCCGATGATTCTCCCCGTTCAAACTCTGTAAGTTGTTCAAATCTCGCTCTCTTTCGTCGAAGAGGCATAAGTAACGATTGAGCTAACGGTTACCTCTAGCAGATAACCACCGATAACCATACACGCCTCGCTACAGCCGTCTATTTATTCGGATCCATCCGCCGTTCAGAAGGCGCTGCTCAGCATACGCATGCGCTACGGATTTGAAATTCTAATCATTTGTATATCATGCGCTAATTTGCATTTCCTGAAAATTTCAGCTCACTGGCGTAAGTCCTTCATGGTGTTGCAATTTTCACAAACATGAGTTTATGAAATCATAAACCAAGTTTATGTCCCGAACCAATATACAAAAGGACTTTCTTAAGTATGGATTTATTCTGATTAAATAAGCGAATCAGGATGTATTATTGGAAAGGATCACCCTAATTTCGAAGTACCATCCACCATTTCATTTCAGACATACATGTCTGATTTGACTCATTCCGATTCTCTCTAACTCGTTTTGACTCTGATCGTACTATATGCAATGATCGAAAACAGTAAGTGAATCAGCACAGAGCAATAATAATATGAAATCATAAACCAATTTTTATGTCCAATAATAATTGCAGAAATGAAGCAATCTGATGAAAATAAGTTTTTTTTTTTTTTTTTCCTATCCTTTCCATTTAATTTGGAGAAAAACAATAAGCAACTTATTTCTGAAGTCCATTCTAAAAACTTCAGAACTGTAAAAAAAAGTCTGGAGCCAAAAAAGATCATTTCCGAGGGCCGTCGGGGTCGAAGGCAATCAATGTCGGACTCAGGAATTATGGCTCGCAGACGATACTTAAAATAGAGAAATAACTTCCACTTCTACCAGAGCAGAACTCGGGTACATTTCGTGTCGGGGGAGGAAGTACAGAAGAAAAACATATTTCTAAAACTGTCTTTCTTCCTTTTTGCGAAGAAATGGTCATTATCCGTTTTCTTTTCCGGGATTATGAGAGGGGGGAGGACATCACTTCCGACGGATGACACTAAACCAGACGGAAAGGGGTGAAAAGCAGAAATAGAACTCACAAGAGTTTATTGCTTTTGGAATTATATTTATTAGACTGAAAGGAAGGCAGTAATTTTCAGTATTTTAATGTTTTAATACTAGTACAAATAGTCTAAGTATGCAATACAAACTTGGGGGAAGCACATTAGTAGCAACATTTTTAGCTACTAACTAGGTGAAATTTAGCCAAGATGAGACCAATATTATACAGACTTATGCAGTAAGGCAATTATTTATTATATTTGTATATTTAAGAAAGCCTGTAAATAAAGCTTTGGAATTTCATACAAATGTTATTTTCAAATGTAGATTTCTAATTTTAAAATACTGTATTATCTTGTATTTTTTAAAATTAGAAATCTTCTTTTGAAAATAATTTTTGTTCTTTCTAATGCAGCTTGGTCTTGGATGCCTTAAGGCAAGTGCTGCACAGACGTCACTCACTTTGCATTACCCAGGGGGCGCGTGTAACTTGAAGATAAGCCACGGACGCGGATTAGCAATGCCCCCGCAACGTTCTACGATCCTATTAGAAAGGGATCTACGGCTTAAAGTGGATTCCAACCACTACAAACATCCATGGCACCGCCGGGACTCGAACCCGAAACCTGTGGTACGAGGGCCAGAGCGCTAACCACTCGGCCATAAAGGCCCTCATTTGAAAATAATATTTGTATGAAATTCCAAAGCTTTATTTACAGGCTTTCTTAAATATACAAATATAATAAATAATTACCTTTAAACTTATTTCATAGAATATTTTAATGTTTTCTTTTTTTTTTTCTAATACAGTTGGCAAATACGAAGAGAGTTATCTTTATAACATATGCAAGATCTGCACCGATGTTACTCATTGAGCACTACTTAGGTTGCACGCACGTGTAGCTTGGAGATATACTATGAACGCGAGTAACACTAATCCTGCGACTTTCTACGATCTTATGAGACCGGGACCTAGGGTTTAAATTGGTTTCCGAACCACTGCAAACATCCATGGAACCGCCGGGATTCGATCCCCAAGCTTCTGGTACCGAGGGATAAAATTATCTTAGAATAAATGTGCCTAAGGACAAATTGCCTACCTAATATCCACGGACTATAATAATAATTTAAAGATTGTTATTTTATTCATTTTTCATTTATAACAAATTTATCATAACAAATAAACACACATTTTATTGCATGATATGTTTTTAAATTTGACCTTTATTTTTTGTTTCTTTAAGAAATATGTTAGAAAAGATAAATTTAACCTGGCAGCAACACTGTTCACTGCACAGAACCAACAAGTAATATAAAAAAAAATTGTTTAAGTCAATTCCTACTTTTTTTCACTTTATTGCAGAAAGTCCTTTATAAATAATTTTCATTCATTTTTTTAAGTTTATCTGGCGCCATCTATTGGTAGATATATGCAACTTAAATCTAAAAAAAACTTAAAATTAATTAATTAAATTTAATTACTGAACTAATATTTGAAAAAACTGTATTAACATCAAGTGTCATCCATTACGAGTTCAAAAAAATGTATTTGAACTTGTGTGGATGAATGAAAAGTATTTTTATGAACAATTGAAAATTTGAACAAGATATATATAGGGAGATTGTGAGCTAATAGAAGGAATTGAATAATGAATCTTAAAATTAAAAAAAAAAATGAGAAGTAAGCAATGCAGTGATGTTATTCTGAATAACAAAGAAACACTAAATAATTACTATGTTCATAAATAAAATATAAGTAATTTTTATGTTTTATATGATTGATATTTATATGTTTTATATAAAAGATATTTTGTATATTTTATATTAAATTTTATAGCCCCAAAACAGTGTCTAACAATATTTTTTTAGCCAGCAACTACATGCATCATAATGCAAATGAAAATCTTTGTATCAGATCTGCCAGATGCGTCTAAGCATTAGTCACATCTGGCAAATCAGATTCAAACACTTTTTGGTAGACTTTTTGCATTTAGTTCTGCATAAGACATCACATATTGATATACATGGAATGTCTTATGCAGATTGATATAAGACATCCCATATTGAATTTAGTTCTGCTAAACGATGAACCCGTGCACCCTTTCTTTTGCAAACAAAATGAACAATAAAAGCTTAATAGGTTGATCATGTAAATTATTCGACACCCTTTCATGATATTCTACTTCAGAAAGAAGCGGTTTTACTTTCCAATGTAAGACATCAATATATATAATTTCTTCTGTACAAGTGTTTATCACTGAACTCCTCCTAAACGGCTTGATTTATTTTAATGAAATTTGTGTGTGTGTTTGACAAAACATGAATAATATTTTTATGCTGTCCCCTTTGTTGTAAGTCGCCACCAGAGGGTGCTGCAGTCTATAAACTTCTATACCGTTCAACACATAGCTGTGAAAATGGGTAATAGTACGTTTTCGAGTCTGGAAAATAGGTCCGCGCCATTCACTTTATGGTTACTTGCCACCAGTGGATACCGCAGCATTTGTTCTTATATATACCGTACAAACGATATCCATGAAAATGGAGTATGCACCTATATTGGAACTTGGAAAATATATTTGTAATCGAAAATATATATGTAATTTTCTACAGTGCACTTTTTTGGCAGGACAACGTATGCCACGTTCTGCTAGTATATATATACATATATAAATTAACGATCGTGTATTAAAACATGTGTAGCGGGCTTCTTAAACGCAGATATTCGCAGACACGTATATCCATGTAATGCGTGAAAGTGGATCAAAATATGCGCTACTGAATTCTTAAATTCTTAATCTGGATACTTAGTAGGCGTGTGTATACAATGGTTAAAATTTAAGTATCCGAATTATTACACGCAGTTGTAAGTAGCCCCATGTATCCGTGTCATTAACAAAGTTTACCAAAATACAAGTCACCGGATTCTTAAATGCGGTTATCCGTACGCAAGTGTATACGGGTTCTTAAACGCCGGTATAAGTAGACACTTGTATTAGCGTAATTAATGAAAGTGGTTTAAAATCTACGTTCTTAAACACAGGTTCGAGAAAGCCAGTACTAATGCACGCATGCGCGTTACATTTCATTTTAATCCTACTAATAAGCATCGAATTATTGTAGTATAGCAAGTTGGATCGATGCGACTGTTAAGACACCATCATTGTAGTTGCCGTAAGCACAATAGTTGTAGGACGGGTGAATCGATTTTGGTGATAATAGCAATGTGTTATCAAAAACCAGTGAATATAGCTGATGTCTTCATTTATCCCATTGCGATACGTAAAATAACACAGTAAAGTAATTCAGCATTACAAACAAAAACAAAAACTCAAATGTATAGATTTCACGATCCGTGTGTACACGATTTAAAATAATCATTTACTAGTAAATAAATAAGATTAATACATTAGTACCCGATACCCATGTGTTCAAGTCCCATGAGCAGTCGTCGAGCACCAAAAAAATAACCAATAAGATACGAGTTTTCCAATTTATTTTTGAATGTGTTTCTATTTGACCAATACACATACATATGTGTGTTTACTGGCTGGCTTTGCGCAAGAAAAACAAACAACACGGAGAACTGTCTCATTAGCTCGATCCAAATGAAAATCATTCTTTATTCTACGACAGAGAACACACACACACATAGAAAAAAAAGAAGAGAAGATGGACAAATTCGAGTAGACTGTCTCGTGGTCTCCACTTAAAAGTCAATCTGCTGCCGCTCTCTGTTTAGCCCAGAACCAAACAGCCCAACTCAAATACACAAAAGCCGTAAGAACTTTTGTTTACAGAGTGGGGGTGGGAAGGGTGGGTGGGGGTTGGAGCTGTTTATCGTCTGCCCAAAGATAACTCTTCTTCCTTCGCCCCGGCCGAAGAAAACTCCCGCCATTGATCAAGCGAAGGGGCGCCCTAGTTGAATTTCACGCTACGCTGGTTCCCGGCGGAAACTTGAACGGCAGGGTATTAGTCTTTTGTTGGAAAAGGGACGTGCAGGCCTGGAGAAAACGAATTAAACACTTCGGACGCCCCTGCCCTCAGAGTTTTCGGGGCTGTATGTCTTGTGACGGACGCCCCGGCTGCTGGTCGATGGGAACAGTTTTCGTGAAGAAAATAGAAACCCTGTTTTAATTCTGTTATCTATCTGTCTCGCTAAGCTGAGTCCTTTTCAATTCCATAAGGTGCTTTTTAAAACGAAAGCAAGATACGTTATTTAATTTTAATGTTTAAGTTTTGTTTTATAAAATTATGTAGTAATAGTAGATAATTAGGTAGTAATAGTAGAGTACCAATATTAATTTTTTTCGCCTTCTATGAACATCGTGTTGCACTTGTATGAGATCTGTAGGACAGAAAGAATGTGTGGTAAGAAAGTTAGAATATAAGTTATTTGAAGTAGATTCATCTCCTCTCGCTCACAAGAACCTGCGTTTCTAAATTTTTAATGCAAAATGAATTTATTTCAAATTCCTATATGAAGTACCAGGCCAGATGGCCGCTAGCGCTCTGGTGCTCAGAGCCACAGATTTCTTGTTCGAGTCCCTGGTGGGACCATGGATGTTTATGGTTTCAAAGGGATTTCAAACCAATATAGGTCCCAGTCTAGTATGACCTTAGAGAGTCACAGAGCCAATCAAACTTATCACCCACATCATTCCCAAACTGTAAAGGGACAATTCAACTCTAGGCACAGTGGTGTAGTAGTAGTAGTAGTAGTAGAAAGACACTGATGGAAACAAGATAAAATGATGTAGCAAAATTTCATATATAAGGCATAAAACTAATTTTTACAAGAAATAAAAAAAAAATTAGCATGGGGAGTGTCTCCCAGTAAGTCAGATAGGGTGGAATGCTCACGTTCGAAAAGGTCTAATCGGATTCTATTGAATCTTGGGTATTTGACTTGTACATCAATGGATAGAGGAAAGCTCTAAGTCGTTTTATGCATTCAACGTGAGCGCCACTTGTTATGCGACAGACGTAGAATGGGTACATCTGCTCCTTCATTTTGAATAACCCGTTTTATTTTTTAAAATTTAAAATTTTATTTTAAGTATTTTTTTAAATTTGTAATATATCCAGGCCTTAACAACTCACATCTCTCTTTTCAGCAGTCTTACATAGCATAGACAGAGCTCTTCCTTACCGAGCTATTATATAAGGTTATTCAAAATGAAAGGACAGATGCATCCATACCACGTTTGTCGCATAGCAAATGGCGGTTTCGTGAAATGCATCTAATAACTTCGAACAATAATATAACTTTTTATACTATATTTTTATTGCATCGACAACTGGTCCCTAATTGTATCGGTTAATTTAAATTCTTTGAACTTTTTATCTTACTTTCATTTATTTTTAGTATTTTTTAATTTTTAAAGTACCATTTTTAAAATTTTTAGAAATATTTAGAAAATCGTAATTAATCGTGAAAATCGTGTTAAATTTTTAGAAAATCGTAAATTTTAAATTTGAATTAAGATGAGGAGGTTTAGGGGTCTATCCCCATGGGTACTCCGTTATCAGTACGCTATTTTCCAGTAAAATAAGTATGATTTTCTTCTATCCATTGATGTTAATATGAGACATCCTTCTTGACCTGTTCAATGTAAATAAAAATTTATAATTTGCGCCATCATTTTGAATTACCCTGTATGTTTTATATTATGCATCATAGCAGAAGGTTCTGTACTATTCCTAACCAAAAGCTCCTGTGGCCATGTCTTGTATGGGCACAATTTATCCGTATGCTGGAAAATACTAAATGGCTAAGAGGTTAGGTTGAATGTAAATCCTCCCCATGAAATCCCTGGACTAGTTCGTTCCTGATTGCTGTGGGAAAATGGGGGTGCAGAGCAACACGCAGTGCATCTTTGGTAATGATCAATTTGCTAAATATCTGCCATTTCTAGAACTCTATTTATAAGAGTCTGAATCTATTTATCAAGCGCTTGCCTGGTATTCGAGTTTCAGAACGCTATAGTATAGTTATTGCCTTATGATACTGAATATTAACAATCCTGCTGTTTGGTCTTTGCATGTGCTAATACTTATTTGTGAACACTTCGCTTTATGTGTTTTATCAATGCAATTAATTTTCTGTAATTGCTATTGTTTAAATCTTGTATCTTGATAACCTCATGGAATATTTTGTGGAACATGTGATTGTTTTGAGTTTCAAAATAATAAAAAAAAATCTTTATGATAAACATAAGCAGAAAATAAGAGCAAGTAGAATTTTTGGATAAGTATTTCGATCATTTGAAACAAATAAATCATCTTATTGTGCAGGTGGTTGGGGTTTTCATGGCACAAGGGCCAGATTTGGCCATGATGCACCAAACAAATGTGCTTTTTTTTAAAAATTCAGATGAGATTAAAATGAAACTAATTTTCATAATAATACATAGGTAAAAAAGATAGAATTTAGAAATGGTTAAAATACTAAAAAGGCAATTGTAAGACCAAAGCAAACACGGAAGTAAAATCATGGATATAGCAATAAGACATTTTCATACGAACAGGAATAAAATTGATTAGTAAGATACATATTAACAGGTTAAAATGTCAAATAAAAGTAAATTCAGTTATAATCCATCAGTCCAAGTTCATGTCTTTTACATCGTATTCTACATATTCATAAGAACTGCCTGCTGATATAGAATAACTTTCAGTATCAGGGTTAGCCTCTTTCAGGTGGCTTGTTAAATCTTTATCAAGCAGGATCAAAGTTGGATTTATTTTCAATTTAAAAAGTAGAAATAAATGAAATCTTACAATACATAAGAAAATGGGATAGGGGGGATGTTCGAAAGCTAATTAATTACATAACTGTTGAAGTCATGGTAGAATTAATATCATAAGTCATTGACATGAATCATAGACAGTTTGAGTCTTGTTTCAGTGGAACCCATTGAACCTAATTCTCGTTCACTCTCACATTAATAGCAGTACTTCTAAACACAGGTTATTCCGATTCTGCAATGAAATGTACTCAACGCAATTCTAGTACCGGCCAACTCGTATCATCGCATTCCAACGCACCCCTTCATTGCGAGGGAAGACGTCCCCCCCCCACCCAGGACAAAATTTGATTAGGTCGTCCCGCGTGGAGCACCTCTTCATTCACCCTCGTTAATTTCGCTCGACGAGGACAAGATATTCGTCAACGGACGTAACTCACTCTTCCAACCTCTCGTTACGGTTCCAGTGACAGGTCACGTCCGAAACGTGCTCCAGTCCGATTAATGTGCACGAGAAAAAGCAAGGGCCAAAAGCTTTTGCGTGCCAGATTCGTCAGTTGAGCTGTCAGTGCTGTGAACAACAGTGTGAGGATGGATGCGACGATTTCTTCAAAATGACTGCGATAAAGAAAAGATGATTAAATAGTGGTTAGGATGGAAAGGCTAAAAGAACCATCTGGTCAAACCTCAAAACAAAGTCCAAGTTGTTTGTAGTGGTTCGGAATCTACTTTAAACTGTAGGTCCCGGTCTGTTTAGCCTAAAGTGTGCACAAGATGATCGTAGAGTGACGAAACAAACCAAACCAATCAAAACAAAGTCCAAAGTGGCCATTAAATAAAATTCCCTGTCTGAAAGTATTTGCAGCTAAAAAGTGAATCTGTATATGATATTTCATGTAAAGTTAGTGGAAGAAATCAGAAGGTGAATTCCGCAAACAAATTTTAGTACCAAAAATCACCTACAGGAGAGATTTTCTAGTTATAGGAATCGAAAACGAGTCAATAATTACAATGAACACATAGAAAATGGATTATACGAAACTTCATTAATGTTCCAAAATGAAGACATACCGCGAAAAACTTATTGTTGATTAATAAAAGATTATTTTCTGCTAGAATCCACGGTAGTAGTAAAATGGAGCAATTCACGTGACTTTTACTACGTAGTTTAAATATATGCGCAGCAATCTTTACTGCTGGCATTTGTGCTGTTAAAACGAAGGAAAAAAAGATTCATCAAACAGTGATTTTAAAAAGAAAGGGTTCGTTTTTTCGTTGTAAAAATATCACCATAAAGTTAATTTCTCTAAATATTTGCATTTATATTTTATTAACGAATTTCCCTTCCCCTCCCTACAAAAAAAAATTAAATATTTGCATTTATACGGAGATATTGTAATATTTTACCCTATTTTTCAAAATGATCAGAGTTAACGTAACATTTGTATCTATTTAAGTTGTGTAAGCATAATTAAAAAAAAAATATTAATCCAAAAGCATGTCTCTTTCGTCGCATTCCATTACATCAACGGTTTAAGATAAACTATCCGCTGACATTGATGCTAATTCGGAAAGTGAGTGTGATTCTGATTCAGAAGTCTGTCGCGGTTGATGGCCAAGTGGCAAGCGCTCTGGCCTATGGTGCCACAGGCTTCAGAGGTTCGAATCCTGAAGGGTGGTATGGATGTTTGTAAGTGGTACGGAATCCACGTTAAAATGTAGGTCCCGGACTAATTAACTTAAGGTATGCACAAAATGAAAGTAGAGCGGCAAACCAAATCAATCAGAAATCGTTTTTTTTTTAAACGTTTCCTATTCAGTGTGTCCGATTCATGGTATTATGGTAATATTTACCGCTAGCATACAGTGTGGCTCAGGTTACAATAGCCAGTAACAATAGTTGCAGTCAAACAAATGAGGTGAAAAGAAGGGTATTTAGATAGTGAATATAAAAATCTTATACTCTCATTCTCTCCATAGTCCGACTAACTAATGAGATTTGTCCGCATTTTCCTCCCATATGATATGCTAAATAGAGTTGATAAAAATCATTGCCATCACTTCATCACTGACAGGTTGAGTGTTCGTGGTATACATTCGAAAGCAACAGCCCAACCGAAGTATAGAAAAATATTTCTAATGAAAAAAATGTATTATCTTTCGATTTGACCAAAATGCTAAGAATTATAAGCATGCTAAACTTACTGTAAAAATGTTCTTACGATAAACTGTCCAAATAAATACCAATATGATTTTAAGTCGCACTTTGTAAAAGAAAAGAACTATCTTTTTGCTACAAAAATAAATAAATAAAACACGCCTAGTTTCGACAGCATCAAAGCCATAACAAGATTCCTTTGAAGGAATGGTAAGAAAAATTTGGCATTTGCATTTTCTTCAAAAAACCAATGCCCAAATTCTTTCTCTCTCAAAGCTGCCGGGTGCTAACATGGAGCCAAGACCCTCAGATTCAATTTATTTTATTATTTTTTCTGCACATTGCCAGAAGATGTTCAACAGAAAGTTCATCATGCGAAGAAAATAACTTATTTGTTTTTGAGATTGATCCCTGTGCACTTTTCAATCGGCGGCCCTTCCATAAAACGATGGCGACATTTTATTCCAAGTTCTTTACCAACATCAGAAGACGATCTTTTTGTTTTTGTTTTAGAGAGCGCCAAAATTCGTCACCACTTTCTTTCTCCACTTAATAACTCCTTCTACAAATGAAAAACAGTAAAAAAAAAAAGAAAAGAAAAGAAGTTCCATAAATTCGCACCTTATTATTTTTCTTCCTCTCACCCCTTTTCCGAACACCCGCATTAGGTTTCCCGGATGTTTAAACTGTGGAAAAAAGTCGTCTGCAGGACATAAAAAGGAGCCTCATAACGCTGAGTGCAGGAGATCCGATCATTCCAGATAGAAGGGCGCCCCCTACCCCCACCCCCCAATAAAAGCGACCGCTGAATATGGATGAGGGGCGGTAAAAAGCGAAGTGGTTTACAAACAGCGCTCGCCGATCTTTATGTGGGGCTCCCGCCAAATGGGTCGGCCCCTGCAATAACGCCGGGGCTCCACTTATAAAGTATTACGAGGATTCGAAAAGTCCCAAACGGGGCGCTCGGTGAGTCGTAAAAGTAAAGAAAGAAGGGGGAAAAGGGCGTCTTTCGCAAATGGGGGACCTTAAAGTACACTTCGGTCGAAACTCTTCGTTAATAAGTTGGATTCTTAAGAATTGAAAGAGGGATGTTTTCTTCTTTGAATTAAAAATAAAAACTACAGTAATTGCTGTAGGGAACATGAACATGAAACGATGGTCTGATCGGCATCTTCCGGGGGTTTCTTCGTGCACAACGGAGGTTTGGTTTGTTGTTCTACTGTCATCTTCTGCACACGAGAGCTAAACCGGTTGGGACCTATAGTTTAAAGTGGATTCCGAACCCCTCACAAACACCCATGGCATTGCCGGGATTCAAACCTGAAGCCTGTGAAATCAAAGGCTAGAGCGTTAGCCAATGAGTCATCAGGCAGCATTGTGCACAATGGGAAGCAGATGGCCACGAAAAGTCCTTAAGTAAAACGTTGCTTCTCGTTTGCTATCCTTTGTTCAGTATAAGGAAGCAACTTTACAACAACAACACGGCATATACCTAAATATACACGTCAACGATTATTTATTCATTTTGCAGTCAATGCAGTCGCTAATTTTGAAGTTAAGTATCTGTCTGAAATGTGGAAAATACCTGAAGACGAAAGGCAAAGTTCCTAAAAAAGGTTTTCACTTTGCGTTTGTTTCTCAGTTCTTCAAGAATCTCCCTTTGCTTTGTATAGGTTTGTATCTTTCCAAGTCCAGGCTTTCTAGTCTGAAAGATACAAAGCAAAGTCTGGAAAAGCCAAAGTCTATGCTGTATAGTCTTTGCTTTGTATAATTCCAAGCCTATGCTTTCTAATCTGGCCTTTCCAGAATTTGCTTTGTATCCTTCCAAGTCTATGCTTTCTAATCTGGCCTTTCCAGAATTTGCTTTGTATCCTTCCAAGTCTATGCTTTCTAGTCTGGCTTATCTATTCTTTGCTTTGCATCTTTCCAAGTCTATGCTTTCTTGACTCGTTTATCTAGTCTTTGCTTTGCATTTCCAAGTCTATGCTTTCTAGTCTGGTTTATCTAGTCTTTGCTTTGCATCTTTCCAAGTGTAGACTTTTTAGTCTGGCTTTTCCAGTCTTTGCTTTGCATCTTTTCAAGTCTGGAAATTCCGTAAACACGTACATAAGTTGTTGTAAGCTCGTTTTCGATAATGGCAGCCTCGCGTTTAGATGAGCTAATGCTGTCATCATTTATCTTGTTCGAGTACTTTGATCTAACCTACAATGAGGTGTCCGCCATCATAAAGACGCCAATGATATAACTACCTCATTCTTTGCCAATAGAATCTCGTTGCAACCAAAAAATACATCAAAACATGTGTAGTTAGAGCATTCTATGAAGGCTCACTTTGCAATAAATTAATCGACGCATTGACCAATATATTCACGATATAATGAAACACATAATACAATGCACAACACATGTATTTTTATTTTGGTTTCCGAAATAATATATGCATAAAAAAACTAAGTAGAATATGTATGCTTAAGGCAAGCAAATGATGATTAAATATGGCTTAAAAAAAGCTTGTTTGCAAGAAATTTATTACCAAAGAACAGCATTTGCGATGGCAAAAAAAAGGGGAGAGGAATGATGAATCATCAGCTAAAGGAAAGGGGGATTTCTGATAATGAGGAGAAGGATGATGAACATCGTTGTGGCTGTTCGGCCTTCAACCCATGAAGGAAGACAGAGGGAAAAAAATAGCAGCGAAACTTCTTTGGTGAAGAAAGACCACACCATCACGAACGTAAGCTCACCACGCGAGAACATTATCAATCAAAATTTGCTAATTTTTTTTTTCCCTTCGACCCGGCCTTTTATTGGTAAATTTATAAAGTATTTGTTTTGCGTATTTTAAAGAATAGTCATAAAAAAGGATTATGAAGGAAGACATTTCTCACTTACACAGTTGAAGATAATGTTGAGATCCATCGTGTTTTCTTATACCTATCATTAACCTATTGCCATATTAATATTTTTTATGGTATTTTCAACATATTACAACTTCTTAAATTAAAAAACATTGTTATATAAACTATAATAATTGCAATATAATTAAATAAATAATTATGCTAGCAATCTACAAGTCTTACCACGTTTTGAAATTCAAAATATAATAAATTATAAAACTCGAGATCAGTCATATTGAAAATAACATAAAATAATATTTATCGTCCTTTATAAGGAAAATTTGTGTTATGGCAAGCTGAATTCAAAGCATACTATTTAAAATGCAGATTATATTAAGTGTGAGCATGAATGTTGTCCTGGTATAAACTCCGTAGCATCCACAAACAATGCGAGGGGAGAAAATAACGACCATAAGTTATTTAAAACAGATTCATTTAACAAAGCACCACGAGAAATTTTACATTTCTTTTTTTTTTTTTTTTTTTATTTCTACTTGATTAGTCGCATATTCTGTGTTTCATTTCGAATAGTCCATCACTTTCAGAATGTAAACAGATTCAGTTCTCACAATACAGTGCTTAAAGATCAGGAAAATGAATTGAGCAGTACAGAAATTGAACCATGACTATACATTCTGTTGAGTTGGTAAAAAGGTAATTTCATTTTTCGCAATGCTTTTAGATTGTGTAAACCGAAAGAACTTTCGTACCGACCCAATACATTCCAATTCTTTTCTGAAATAAGCGATAAAATATATTTCACACAGGATAAATTCGAATCCGTGAATGATTTCTTTTCATTTTTTAAACATGATTCCATGCTTAAAAAAATCTATGAGTATGTAGTCAATAATTTTAAAAAGAAATCTAAATAAGTCTGTAGTCAATAACTTTTAAAGCAAATCTAAATAATTTTGTAGTCAACAACCTTGAAAGGAAATCTAAATAATTTTGTAGTCAACAACTTTTAAAGGAAATCTAAATAATTTTGTAGTCAACAACTTTTAAAGGAAATCTAAATAAGTCTGCAGTCAATAATTTTTAAAGAAAAAAACATGGCAAAATAAAGATGGATAGAGAAAAAAAGCATGGCATTAATAAAAGTGTTTGGAAAGTTTGAGTGCATATATATCTCCACCTCACTCAGATATGAAGTTAATTAAATTGCCACTTCAAATCGATCTCGATTCTGTTGTTGCTGGGAATTAATCTCTGCAAGAAAAGCATCAAGTTCCTTCAATTGCGCAGACAGGTAACAAAAATTGAAAGTAATATTGAAGTCGAGCACATTTTTATGCAAGCACGTCTGCCTCGTTTCAGACTCGATGGCCCCTAATCTTCAGCAATTAGTTGGGCCTTCTTCCTCGTAAAGTAGTTGCACTGCGCCCAAATTAATTGCATTGTTTTTAATATCCCTCGGCCGAGTGTTCTTGTGACGGCGTCTAATTAAACGTAATGACACCCTGGACCCGAATCCCACAGGTGCTTGAGATTCTCATTAAAATTCTACAATCTGGGCCCCGATATTGAAAGTTCCAGTTCGTGAGATGTCCTCATCGTTATTAGATGAGGGATTTTAGTGGGCGAAAAAACAACTCATTAAAGTTTTCATGTTGCATCTCGATGGATTGTGTATTGTTTCTTACGTGGCTGTTCTATAGTTCTCTCGAGATCGAAATCACATATTTGTGGGAAAATAAATTTCTATTACGCTTTAGTTTTCTATAAAAAGTGCCACTTATTTATACATGCAAGATAATTTAATAAAATTTTTAAACATGATTCTATGCTTATCAACAAGTCTGTAGTTAATCATTTTTAAAGAAAACAAGTTATATAAAAAAACATTTTTTTAAGTCAATTCCAACTTTTTTTTCACTATATTACAGAAAGTCTTTTATAAATAATTTTCATTCATTTTTTTAAGTATATCTGGCGCCATCTATTGGTAGATATAGGCAACTTAAATCTAAAAAAAAACCTAAAATTAATTAAATAATTTAATGAATGAATTAATATTTGAAAAAACTGTATTAACATCCAGTGTCATCCGCTACAAGTTCAAAAAAATGTATTTGAACTTGAGTGGATGAATAAAAAGTACTTTATGAACGATTGAAAATTTGAACAAGATATATATACATAGGGAGAGGGTGAGCTAATAGAAGGAATAGAAAAAAAGTGACTCAAGAGCTAATAATTATCCTTACCGATAATACTATTATCCAGTCATTTAAGATAACTTCAATTATTATCAAAATTCTAACTATGCATAAAAATACATTTAATTTAATCTCATTAAAAGCAGATTATTTTTATTATTAGAAAAATATCTTATATTCGCAATTTGAATTGCATCATAAACTTCTGAATTTTTAAAGTTAATTTTTGATGCACTTAGAAGATAATATTATTTCAACAAGTGATAGGAATTATATAATGATTGCATTTACTTTTATGGTCTACTTAAAAAAAATAAGATTTACAAAAGTATAAAAGGTAGATTAGAAACAAAGTACAAAGTTAAATAACAAAACATTAAAAATTTCGAGAAATTTCAGTCCCAAATATAATAAAATCAAAGTTTAGATTACTTACGAATTTTCAAAACAATTACCAACATGTTCAAGAAGACAGGAACAATCAACTTACCTAGAAAAATAAAATAAGAAGTTTTAAAACATAGAACAAGCAAATTTTTTTAACAAGAAAATGAAATGAGTGAAAATTAAATTAAATAAATTTACGATAAAATAAATGTACATGGTGGTTCGTTTTTCACAGCATCTTCAAAGTGGAATTTTAATTATAATCACCCTTTATATGCAAGAGGAAAAAAAAATCATTGAAATTTATTCTCAAAACGTAGCGATGCTATAAAATAACTCATAATCAGCTTATAAACTACTAAAAGAGCTATTAAGACATAACAAGTAATATAAAAAAAAATTTTAAAGTCAATTCCTACATTTTTTCACTATATTGCCTTTACAAATAAAGCCTATAAATATTGCCTTATATTACTATAAGACCTTTACAAATGAAGTTGAAATTTTTCTCTTTCATTTGGCGCCATCTATTATTAGACACATGCAACTTAAATCTAAAAAAAAACTAAAATTTAATTAATGAATTAATATTTGAAAAAACTGTATCAACATCCAGTGTCATCCACTACAAGTTCCATAAAATGTATTTGAAGTTGAGTTGATGAATAAAAAGTATTTTATGAACGATTTAAAATTTGAACAAGATATATAGAGGGTGAGTGTGAACTAATAGTAGGAATTAAAAAACACGGAATAATAAAGATGGAAAGAGAAAAAAAACATGGCATTAATGGAGGTATTTTGAATTTTTTTTTCTCCACCTCACTCATATATAAAATTAATCAAATTGACACTTCAAAACTATCTCGACGCTGTTATTTCTAGAATTTAATCTTTGTAAGTCCCTTCAATTGCTCATAATAAGCATGAAATTAATCGAAGTAGAGCTGGCGTCAATATCCTTAAGTTATGATCAACACTTTTAAATATAATATTGATAAAAAATACCAATATTCAAATTCAATAAATAATAAAACTCTAAAACCCAAAGAATACAATAATATAGGCAAGAAATACAATTTATTCCATAGGCCGTATATATGAAACTTGATTATTAACATTTTGTAACATTGTATAGTAATATGCGATACCTAATTCAATCTAATCTAATAATAATTTAATTCAATAATGATAATTCAATGATAATCTTTTTAACGTCACATTTAATAATACATCGTAGATATTTGACGTTTAAAAAAATCATTTCCTTATATATTCTTTAACTTCAGAGAATTCTAAATATTACATTAGAGATTTTGCATACCATAACGATAAATGACGTTAAGGCGAAATATTGAATCTTATTATTCGTTACTTATGCATTCACTTCACGCAACCACTCTTTGTCTGGTATATTTAAAGAATAATAATAAGCATAAGGAAGGTAATCATCTCTGTAAAGGTAAACAAACACTCTTTATTATTTTATCTCTAATATACTTTTATAAAGGGAAATGATAATAAATCCGTAAAGTTATATATTGTTATAAAGGGATATTATTATCCATAATGCCTCCTTGATATTCCTCATGCAACATTCTCGAAAAAGTGTTTATTTGCTTCTCATCTCAACCCAGTCTCTAGGGCTACCAGTTAAAATGGTACTATATGGTATAAAAGTATAATGGTATGTATAGTTAATGGTATAATGGTATTAAAAGTTTGGTTTGGCTTGTTGCTCTATAGTCATTTTGTGCACACTTTAGACCAATTAGTCTGGAACCTATTGTTCAACGTGGATTCCAAGCCACTACCAAACATCCATGCTACCGCCAGGATTCTAAACTTGATACCACAGGCCAGAGCGCTTGCCAATTTGTAAATTAATGCTTTGTAAATATACGTGCAATTTCTAATAATTTTTTAATAATTTTTAGAGGTTAGTATCTGTCGTAATGGTTGGGATCTCTGCAAATGAAATGAAATTGCAGAGATGCCACTATGTGTGGCACTAGTTGGCAAATAAATCACGACCGAACATACTTTTTAAAAACACTTAACTAAGCCTATGCCGGAATCGATACTGCTTTCTCTTGCACACTGGACAGAAGAGACCTAAATGGATGGCTTATGGAAATAATCTTATAATGATAGCTTTACAGAGCTTGCAATTTTAAAGAAAACAATTGGTACCCCTGCTACTGACAAGCATCACAAAGTACAGGAAACTTTCATTGACTTGTCTGTCTGAAAGGTGTCATACAACATATGCATCAGAACGCAGATATACCATCGTTAACTTTGTGTTTCATAATAACGTTTAAAAAAATGTGGAGACAACGGTTGATCTTCAAAGAATGTATTAATAAACTATGAAAAAAAAGGTCCGCCACGTAGCAACTCCATTCAACGAATCGATACGAAGTTGGTGTTATGTAAAAGTTGCAATTCCCATATGAATACCGTTTCCCATCTTAAAGACGACGACTTATGGAAATAATCTTTTAATGAGAGCTTTACGGATCTTGCAGTTTTACAGAAAACAGTTGGTACCCCTGCTGTTGACAAGCATAGCAAACTACAGAACATTTTCATTGACGAGTCTAAAAAGTCTAAAAAGTGTCAAACAGCACATGCATCAGAAAGCAGAGATACCAATATCAGCTTTCTGTATCATAATAATCTTTAAAAAAAATGTGGAGACAACGGTTCATCTTCATAAAAGAATGTATTAATAAAGTAGGAAAGAAGAAAAAAAGTTCCACCATGCAGTGACTCCATTCAACAAATCCATATGAAGCCGGTGCTATGTTAAAAGCCGCAATTCCCGTATGAATACCGTTTCCCATCTTAAAGACGACATTGTAGGGATGAAACAAGCACCGATAGAGGAGGGTTCTTTTTTTTTTCTTCTTTTGCAAAGCCGTTCCGCAGGGATGAATCGAAACAAATCTTGTGGAGGAAGATTCGAGGCGTAAGAGAACCTCCCCCGATGTCAAGTATTTGCATAAATTCGAGACTTCTTTTTACGGCTCGCATTTATCCGTAAAATACCCGGATATTTTCTTCATTGCACTTTTTCTTCCCCCTTCCTTCTTGCAAAGACCGCGTGAGAGGGTGCTCCCGCGAGGAATACAAATAAAAGCCCAGCGCAAAGGATAACCGGATTCCTTCCTTTTTTTTTTTTTTTTTTTTTTTTCTTTCTTTTTAGGAACGGAAGGGAGGAAAAAAGTGTCTTCCAAGAAGATCCTTAAAAGCGACGGTTCCAGAAAGCAATCGAGATGCAATCATCAATATGAAACGGGTTTTCTCGCCTTTGTTTCCGCATTGGTCCAAAAAAAATTGTCCTTTTAAAAAAATCTGGTATGTGTGTAAAATCTTTCTTCTTTACAGTGGTATCCTTTTTCATAAAAAAAATGTAACCATGGTTACTTTACTTTTTAATGTTGTTATTTTATACCGAACCATTCTCCTTTTATGCTTTACATATAAAGAATGTATCGGAAATGAGCGAGACATAGTTATATCGATTTTTGACCCTATTCTATGAAATTATTTCGATGAAAATTTCTAAAGCGGTACACCCTCTTAGGATTTATAATATCTGGTATACATCTTTTATAGACCTATTGGTAAAACTATATCTGTTATACGACTTTATTTGAAATAGGACTGTTGGACGTCTAAATATTTGCTAAACGGGGGACGTCCAAAACATTGCAGAGAAGTACCCAGATAATCTGAAACACGCCATAGTAACTTTATCTGGATGACCAAATTTTAATTCAATTTGGAACTTAAGGAAAAATCATTTGGAATTTTATAATAAAATTTATTTGAAATTCAGTAATTAAAAAAATTTCATTACATAAATGAAAGTTTTAAAAATGTAATTACAATTATGTAATAGCTTTCGGGTTTACGGATTTTAGTATGAAGCAATGTTAAAATTATTTTATTCAATCCTATCAATGTATAATACAATGTGTACTATGCTTTCCCATAACAACATGATTTTTAAGGGGAGTAGAGTCCTCATCTTCCCTTTATTTCTGACATACCAAGTATCTGGATCGGACATGCTGGTTTTAGCAGGGCACTGGCATCCTAGATCAACAGATCTAACATTGGCATATGTCTTCTTGGAGTTCTATAAAATAGCGTGTATACGTAAAAAGCTGTCCACACAATTGCTGAACTTCTGGATAACATTCCATAGGAAATGAAGACCATACAAGACATGCTGAAACTTATTTTGGCCAATGTTTGTTCATGAGTTGATGTATGAAAACAAAAGAAGTATTCAATTTCTAACCATTTACTACCATTTACTTTTTTTTCCATATTATAAAACATGAAATGTACTTTACGCACCAACAAGTATACATTCATTTCATTCATCTAAATGCTATTAATAAACTGATATGCATATTGACTTTTGGATCATATGGTGAAAGGCCACTGTTGCTACATATAATTACAATGACGTTAACGCTGCATTTCATTACAAATTCCACTGCTTTTCTTAACATGCCAATCAAACACATTTAACGTGAGGGATTAGCGGAAAAATAACGGTAAAGTAAATTCAAGGTTAATGAGACGATCACAAAACTTTATCGGTAGATATCTAAAAGATGTGTAATTATTCAAACAAGCAATGGAGCAAGCTCTCGCTACCAGTATACAAGCGATAGTTCATCTCGTGGCTGTTTGCATTTGATATTTCAAAACATTTTATGTTTGATATTTTTCACTCACACCTCATGGCACCATTATTACCATGCTCATATGATAACAGTTTTCATATTAATAATTGGGTATTTTATATAAAAAACTATAATTTTTTTTATCGAGTTTATATCATACAATTAATTAAGTGGGCCGCGACTGCAAAGCGCAACAGAGAGTTGAGTTTGAAACCGTACAAGTGATATTTAACTACAAGTCCGAGAAATGGCTATGATAAATTGGTAGGGGAAAAGTCCATCTGTACAAATTGAAGAGGATAATTGATTGGTGGGAAAATGGTTTAGCCTAGCAAGTCATTTAGGGTAACTCTGAATTTACTACATTCTTGTTTTTATAATAGTGAAAGAACACTACGCACAGCATTATAAAATTACAATAACATATTGAAATTATGTGGATACAGAAAATAAATCTCTTAGTATAAAGTTTTAAACTTATTTACAATACACTTAAATACAAATTTATCAAAATTATTTTTTACTGCTTATGAAATTGTACACACGTTTACAAGTTATTTTGAAACTTCTAAATTTCTATGAATTTAACTCGAAAAAAATGCAACATTTTAAAATTATGTCAATGAAATCTTTTATAATTATCAAAATTATTTAATTTCATATTTTGCCTGCATGTCTTGCTATGGAATGCTGATGGCTTGTCTCAATCAAAAAGATGATTTAATACACACATGAATTTTTTCAGTGTGGAAATTACTTGCAAATGCTCGTTTGAGGAAGAGGCCTGTTGTGCTTCAGTGGATCCCTGGACATTGTGGAGTTTTTGGGAACGAAAAGGCTGATTTCCTTTCAAAAAAACTCTCGAGATTGCTCCAATCAAGATATTCAACTTTACTATATTATTCTAAAAAGCTATATATCAAGCAGATTATGAATAGAAATTATAAATTACAGTTGCTTGACCAAATACAGACAAAGTCATGGAAAGTTGAGAATATTCTGACAGTTCCTAACTGCCCACGTCATGTAGCTATTGCTCAGTTCCGCCTTTTAACAGGTCTCGATTGTCTGCATGAATATCTATATCGCACTGGATTTTCTATCAAACAAACTGTCCTCTTTTTGATTTGGCAGAACTGATGAAACGAGATCATCTCCATCGTTATTTGACACTCCATGACGAATCCGAGACATATACTGGCAAGCTAAAGAACTCTTGAGACAATGACTTCGGTCAACTTTGTTAAACCATTTTGTGTTTAATTTTTTTTTTATTTTAAATTCAAGGCAAAAATACAGAATGAAAAAAAAAAAGAAAATTAATTTAATATGCAAGTAGAAACCTTTGAGGAGCTGTTGTCCTTTCAGCGGATAACTTAAGAGCACAACAAAGTCGGATTGTAAACAACGTCTCAAATGCAGCGCGATTTGCATTAGAAAATCGGATCCTACTCCAAGGAGCACATAATTCACCTAAATATGCAAATATGCTCCAAATAGATTTTAGTTTATTCTCGTACGACTCCATCTTTATTAGATCCCAAACGTATTAAAAATGCAAAGCCGCGATATTGGTTTTATTGAGAAAAGCCCATTCAAACATCAGCTTGTGTAAAAGATGACGTTCAGTTTTTCTTATGCTCAACAAATAAATTTTGTTTCCATTTCCTTTTGAGAGGCGGTGTAATGCCTTTCAAATTTTGCAGCATTTTTTTTTTTTATCAGCATTGAAGAAAAAGCACTCGGATGATATCGAAATCGAATGCGACATCGACTCAAAGCGAAAAGATTTATCTCCACAATAGATTTCCCATTATTTGCATAGGGTGCGAATAAAAAGATTCACAAAGTAAATTATAACATCTCTTTTGAAATCTGACAAAATAAAAAAAAGGAGCAATAGGAAGACAGGGTTTTATAAAAATGATTTTAGATGTTCGAATGGAATAAGCGAAATTAAATAAAAGCAAATCGTTTCCCTTTAAGCTATGTTACAGATTTGATTTATACAAATGCACATTAGCATTCAATTTCATTTTAAGAAGTGTAGTATATGACATCGGAAATACGATCCTTTGCAAACAAAACATTTCATTCAATGCAGTCAATATTATTTATTATGAATTGTTTAGAATACGCATTTTTAAGCGTGCAACATGCAGGAAATGTCAGTCCGAATGCATTTTCGTGTGACGTTAATCCACGAGTTGGGCTATTTTGGTAAAAAGATTTGATTGATGTTTTGTTGATAAAAGCTTAATCCCGAAATATTACTCGTTATCTTTTCAGCTTCCTTTTTTTAATATTAAAAATCTAGATTTCATACGTAATATTTCTCAATGCAATTATCGACTACCATCCCGCAGTTGATTAAAGGGATGTATAATATCGTCCAGAAGTATCTTCCGATGGTGTTTCAAAGTGTATGTGTGGTAAAGATAGTTGACTAGTGTGTTTTAAGGGCCTAGCCTGCACTGAAAGAAGACAACAAAAGTTAAACTATAAAAAATTAAATAAAATCGTTATAATTTTGTACCCTTGATTCACACCGAAAATGCAGAGTTACGATTACAAAAAATGTCATACAAATATCCTCATTAAAACGGTTACCCCATTGCTTTTTTTTAACTACTAATGACATATTCTATAGCAGCTTCGATATTTTCCAATGCGTCAGTCATTTTTATTCAAATGTATGATTAATAAATATTTTAAAAGTTTTTTTACACATTTTTAGTTTGACTCCAAAGATGAACTGAGCAAATTTTTTTTTTCATTTTTTTTAAACTATAATTTTTTTTTTTTTTCATTCTGAGAACCACCTACAAAGACAGTCAATCTAGAAACCTGCAATAATGAATTTTCTACCAATTTGGCTTCGTTTGTTTTACGGGGCTTTATCTTTAAAATTAGTTTCACTTATGTTTGTTTCTAAATTTTGGGCATATTTTGCCTACTTTTAAAGCGATCAGATTTAAGGTACTATCACTGTTCAATTTGACAAATAGATTAAAATTTTTTAAAAATCTTACATTACTCAGATAGTTTGATGAGAAAATAATGTGTCTAACAAATAATTTTCCCATTATTTAACACAGAAATTTTCGATGGAAACTGCTAAATTGTGAGAACCATCCAATAGTAACTAAAGAAATTAAATTTTTAAAATCAATATTTCAGTATTAATTTTTTTAAAAATTGATATTTTATAATTTTTTATGATTCTAATTGTGTTTGTTAAAACTGTGAGAAATATTATTTTCATTAATATAATTAATATAAATTGTATATCCATATGAATGAAGTGTTTCCCATCATTATCTACTTCATTCCATCTATCATTTAATAATACTTATATCAATTTCTTTGAAAAATTAATCACATATAAATTAATCGAAATAATCCAAAGACTATTCACTTCACAGGGATATATTAATTTTATAAAAATAATTCATTTCTTATCAATTATTTTATTCATAATTTGTTTAATTAAGGTACGAATCATTAAAAAGACAGCAGGAAAAAAGTCTTGTACATCCTTCTCGGTTCAATAAATGATTCAAATAAAAATATATTTTTTTAAATATTTTTTTCGCTTAAAAATAATTTATATCATTATAATACAAATTGAATATAAATGACAATACTTTCACAAGCTATATGGTTGAAATTTATTCAAGTAGAATAATTAAAAAGAAATTAGTCACGACTTATTTAGTTAAAATTTAAATTACTGTTCGTATATACATTAAAAACGCTCAAGTACATTATAAATCTAAGATAATGTCAAATATATTATTTTCAAAAATATATATTTTTTATATTTATGTAAAGAGTATTTTTTTTTCATAAATTTCCAAACGAATTAATAAAATTAAATAAGTAATAAATTTTTTTTACTTATTTAGTTAAAATTTAAATTACTGTTCATATTTACATTAAAAACGCTGAAGTACATTATAAATCTAAGATAATGTCAAATATATTATTTTCAAACATATATTTTTTTATATTTAAGTAAAGAGTATTTTTTTTCATAAGTTTCCAAACATTTTATTTGAACCGACAAAGTAATGTTATTAAATGAATGTTTTGCTAAAATATTTTTGTTGTTCATAATATTTCTAGAGAATAAATAAATTATTAATAAATGATTTTTAGTATTACAAAATTTTTTAGATAAATACTTAAATCGAATTTCTACATAAACAATTAAAATTCAATAACCTACAAAACATCAATAATATAACATTGATGTCTGGATAAATATTTTAATGAAAGGAATGTTTGAATGTATGTTCTAAATCGATTTAAAACTATTTATAAAGCAACGTTATGAAAATATTTATTTTCTAAACACAAGCAAAAATTTAAATATTCGGATGTATTTCTTCCACTCAATTGATCTTTCCAAAATTGAGGAACTATCTATAACAGAAAAATGATAACAATAAAGCTTTTACAGAATTCCAGAAGAAATGTCAATTGAATTAAATTTCCATTTGACTTATTCCGCCATATTTTATTTTCTCATTTAAACAATTTTAAAAACCACCCTGTCAGAAAATGCAAATTCATTTCATTTCTGGATTCCGTCACTCGAAAAAGCAGAAAAGAAAAAAAAATTAACAATAAATGGCCGAAAGATGCCTTTATTGCGAGACCCACTTAAAAGGGAATTTTAACGAAAACCCGGGGAAAATTCTTGTAAGAAATCCCTACCCTTTTATTTATCTATGCAAGCATTCGGTACCGGAAAGAAATATCGAGGAATTTCATGCATAGTAATAGCGAAGCAAAAAGAAAATATAGGTTTTTGACAGATGAATATTTGATATGGGACACGAATTCTGGAAAGTAAAAAAAAAGAACTATTTCCAATGGCATAAAACTCGGTTTGGAACGAAATTTATGCTCATTTGCAGAATGTTTCGGCACCAGCGACCCCCACGGTAGAGTTGAGTTGAGGAATTCTAGATAATATGAAGCAAAAGATATTTTTAAAGCCCCTCACCTCCCCCTTCTTGTATTTTCTTCGCTTTTCTATTTTTTCGACAGGCAAGAAAAATCTCAAATTGGAGGAAGCCTTCTGATTCGACTATAATGACGCTATCCGGCCAAAACCAACCAACGTGCTCTCCGGTTTCCTTGCGAAGACTCCTTTTTTTGTATTTATTTTTCCCGTTCGCAATTTCGGGAGCGGACGAGCCTATCGATTAGAAAATACTTCTGCAAAAGGATGGTGGTGCAGGAGGATATCTGTTCTCGAAATCTCCGATTGTTGTCCCGGACGAAAAACGTTTGCAATCAAATACCGTTCTTTTATTTATTCTCCGGCGTTCACGATTCCGATAACAATCGATGCTACCCTGTAAGTATGTATCGATGAAAAAAAATCGGATTGTCACCCTCTTTGTTGGGAGATGGTTCGAAAGCAAAAGATTGCTTTGATTCGATTCTCGAATTCGGTTTTGGCGATTCGTTCATTGGGGACCTGTTAATGCTTTCGGACATTCCAGTCCAACGGGTTATTTCATTCTGAAGTATCCTCGGTACTGATGGATGTCCTTGCTGTATTTAGGTAATCGATCACAATTTTCTTGTGGGGAAAAAATAGACATTGAGCTTTCGAAAACAGTTTTGACTTTCTGTTGCTAAAGTCATTGGAATTCCGGCTGTTTCGTCACCTATTTGAGGTACTGAATGCTTATAAGCACTTTCAATTGGATTAATTCTTTCGGACACTAGTCCAACGGGTTATTTCATTCTTAAGTATCGTCTGTACTGATGGATGTCCTTGCTGATTTTAGGTAATCGATCACAATTTTCTTCAGGGGGTAAAAAACATTGAGCTTTCGAAAACAGTTTTGAGTTTGTTGCTAAAGTCATTAGAAATCCGGCTGTTTCGTCCCTATTAAGGTACTGAATGCTTATCAGCACTTTCAATTGGAGAGCTGTTAATGCTTTCGGACACTCTAGTCCAACGGGTTATTTCATTTTTAAGTATCATCTGTACTGATGGATGTCCTTGCTGTTTTCAGGCAATCGATCACAACTTTCATGGGAAAAAAAAGACTGACATTTAGCTTTCGTAAACTGTTTTTAGTTTGTTGCTAAAGTCATTAAAAGTACTGCTGTTTCATCACCTATTAAGATACAGAATTCAGACTTCCGAGTGGCTAGCGTTCTGGAGCTCGCCACCACAGGTTTCGAGATCGAGTTCCGGCAGTATCATGAATGTTTGTAGTGGTTTGGAATCCACTTTAAATCGAAGGTACTGGTCTAATAGAACTGTAGAGCGTTGTAGGAGTAGTGTGACTCGCTTCCATAGCCTATAACTGCATTTGACAGCCACGGACGTCTCCTGTGACAGTGTTCATTGGACCTGGTGTAGGATTTCCTGCACCAGGGGGATTGGTAACAACAACATATTTATATTCCAGAATTGCATGTCATCTGCATGAAATTTTGGTCATTCGCATGCAAAAAGTGTTGCACATTTGAAAACAGAAATAGTGATAAATATTTTTTTTCCAAGAAACATCTGATAATCGCCTAAAGTAAAATATACAAGGTAAAATAGTTTCGAAAAATCAATTTATAAATGGTGTATAGTTACATGACTTTCAAAAACAAGTAAACGACCCACTGCAGATAAGGACTCGTTTTGGAGACTACAGCAATGTTCACTGAACAAAAAATCTGTTCAAAACGCCCCGTACCAGAAAAATAGCTGAATAGATCGCCTTAAGAAAAAGAAGGCCATTCGAAGAGAAATTATAGATTTGCTAATTTTTTTTTCCTACATCAAACTCTAGCGATATCCGCCCTAAGAACTCTAGCAGCCCAATAAAATGTAACCCTTGTTAAAGTTGTCAGAATTGGGGCGTGAATGGCCGAGTGGCTAGCGCTCTGGCGCTCGGTACTACAGGTTTCGGGTTCGAGTCCCGGCGGTGCCATGGCTGTTTGTAGTGGTTCGGAATCCACTTTAAACCGTAGGTATCGGTCTAATATGATCGTAGAGCGTTGCGGGGGCATTGTTACTCCGGGTCCGTGGCTTATCATCAAGTTACACTAGCCCCCTGGGTAATACAAAGTGAGTAACGTCTGTGCAGCGCGTGTCTTAAGGCATCCAAGATCAAGCTGTCTAAATGTTTGTCAGCTGCATTAGAAAGAAAAAAAAAGTTGTCAGAATTAGAAGTCAGAAAATCAATTGCAGTGAATGTCGTCAAATGTAAAAAGTTCATGGCTTCACCTAACGAGCACCCAGGATAGACCATCATGCGTAGCTATACCCATACGGTGCAAGTTTTTATTAAGAAAATCGTGTTCTGTCGAAAGTCGAAAATGTGCTGTAAAAACTGCACGGGAGAAGTCCATTTGGATGGGCGATGAAACAAGTATATTTACGTTTAACATGTATAAGCACGTTTTATCAGTTGAAATTAGTTTAAGTTTGTTTTAAAGATCTGTCTATATTCTTCTTTACCTCAGAAGTAAATGGATGACAGGATAAAAAATCATTGTGGCTGTGGTAACTTACAACCATGTTTGGCCAAGAGATCGGCCTTTTCATTTCCAGACACCCCGCAATGGTGGGGAATCCCCCGATAAATAATCTCCCAGCCAGAAGCAATTACATTGGACAGATTTACCTTAGCCTCTTCGACAAGGAAGCAATCACTAGGTGTATAAATTTATTAATAAACATGATAAGAAACTAAGTATTGGGCAGGGGATTTTTTTTTTTATAATGAAAACCAATATTTATATACTTATTGAAATTTAAAAAGACACGAGAGATGATATCTATTGAAAAAATATTATAAATAGATATAGAATAACTTAATAAATACCTTCTTTATAATTTATTTATATATATAATGTGTAAAATTAGCTTGAAGATTAAGGCATTATCCATTAGATAAGTTGTCTAAAGGAACATATAATCTTTGATAGTAGGACTGTAGAATCTTGTAAGCTTTTTTTTTTTTCTCAGTACGGTTATAGTCGCGTATCAGGTTTCTGAGTTTGAGAATTGAATCTGGGTCAGTTCAATTTATAAACTGCATTTAATAGTAACGGCGGAACAATAAAACGATGGTAACAACGCAGAAGTGTTTCGAAATTCAAATTCAATTCCAGACGCACAAAAAAGGATTTTTTTTAACCCGTTCAGAGAGAGATCTGTATTGCTTCCAGGGCAATTCTGATTTTCATTTTAGATAAAAAGTAAAAATCGTGTGTTTCCAGACATGCAGGATAAAAGGGGTTTATGGGACTGTTGAAGAAATAAAAGCCGATAAATGCTTTCTAGATATTGAAAAACTATTACAAGGGAGAATGATCGACGCTTTTTTATGCAGAAAAAAAAACTTTTTTTAACTGCGGCGTTTCACTCCATCGATTTCGAGGACAATTTTAAAACTTGAAACAGTAAGCCTTAACTCACTGTATTATTCTGAATAAATTTGTTGAAGAACAGTTTTTACATTCTGATTCCTAATGGATATATAGAAGGTAACTTCATTTTTTGTCCTTCTTTTACATGTAGAGTAATATGTTTCTCAATTGGATGAGCTTTTAATGATCATTTATATTCCTCATGTTTAAAATACTTTGAATAGAATTTATTATGAAGTAATTTCACAGCTAACATTTTATTTTTTGATCAGAAATACAATTGTAGCACTTTACTGATAGTATAAAATTTTAGATAGAATGTAACTTCCTTTTGTCCTTCATGAAAAGTAATATGTTTCTCAATTGGATGAGCTTTTAATGATCATTTATATTCCTCATGTTTAAAATACTTTGAATAGAATTTATTATGAAATAATTTCACAGTTAACATTTTATTTTTTGATCAGAAATACAATTGTAGCACTTTAATGATAGTATAAAACTTTAGAGATGCGAATCATTTATTTACTTACTCTGTTATCTGATCTCATTACTTTAATATCATGTAAATGACTGCCTCTTAGAAGCAGGTTAACTATTGTTATTATAATGTAATACATTATTATTATTAATTTAAAATAAAGCGTTGTTTTTATTTCGTTAGGAAAATGTATCTGTTTTTGCTTTTTTATGTCTGATAATATCTTATCAGAATAAATATTGCATAAAAAGTGTCAATTTTAATTTAATTGCATGAAAAGTTCCTAAAAGAATAAAAAAAATATTTTTGAAGCTTAATTTTAGTATCCACAGTTATAGATTTCAAGCCTTTAAACTATATAAAAATAATTATTGAATATACAGGGTGATTATAATTAAAGTCCCAATTTCTGAATGCTGTCAAAAAAAGAACCATTCCTCACAATAAATTCAAATTTGAACTGAAGAGACTTGAAGAAGGGGGAGAGATACGGCATCAAAAAAAGATTCCAAAAATGTATTAATAGATAGCGCTGTAAGCGACCTAAAGAAAGTGAATTCGGCTGCCAGTGATAATTTGAATCGAAACGTATTTGGCACCAACGTACCAACGTATTTGGCATGAGTTGCTCATGAAAACTACTGTAGTGTTCAATGTGCTTGATGGTTTCGGGTTTTTTCACGCAAAAAAGGACAAAGTCATTCAAAAGTTGTAACACTGTGAGTGGAGAGCCCATCTACCACGGTAAGGTCACACGCAATTGGATGGGAAAAATCAGTTTAACTCTTTTTGACGTCGCATCGTTTCCCCCTTCTTCGAGTATCCTCAGTTCAAATTTGAACTCATTTTGACGAGTGGTTCGTCTTTTACAACATTTTGAATTTGGGACTTTAATTATAATCACCCTGTATATAATCAGAATTGCAGCCATATAAATTAGAGTAAAATAATTTAACATTCAAACTAATGTAAACATGTAAAAGCATAAGTAAAGGCGCAATTTTCTATCAAAGGACCGTGTGTTCTTTTTTTGTGAACTAGTATATAACAAAGAAATAAATTTTTAATCGTTAGTAATATTTTATTTCTGCAATTATTCACTTTGGAGTGACATTCTCTCTTTTGAAATTCATATTAGTCCACATTGACAAATAATTTTATATTACAAAAATATATCGTCCTAATTTTTTGGTAGAATAGCAATATTTACCTAAAATGATCTAACTGTTTAAAATCTCTGTGAAATGAATTACGTAATCAGGTGTTTACGTAGTTGCATAGTACCATTTAACTAAATAATTGCATAGTACCATTTAAATAAATAATTGTAAAGTACCATTTAAATAAATAATGGTAAAGTACCATTTAAATAAATAATGGTAAAGTACCATTTAAATAAATAATTGTAAAGTATCAATTACTAAATAATTGTAAAGTACCATTTAAATAAATAATGGTAAAGTACCATTTAAATAAATAATTGTAAAGTACCATTTAAATAAATAATTGTAAAGTATCAATTACTAAATAATTGTAAAGTATCAATTACTAAATAATTGTAAAGTATCAATTACTAAATAATTGTAAAGTATCAATAGAGGTGTAATTTTAATAAAACGTTCAAATATTATTAAAAAATTTAAAGTGTAATTAATGACTTTTAATTGGAACTAATTTTTGAAATAAATGATTTATTGACATTTTTTCTGTAAAGCAAAATTCCATGAAAACGAAAGTATTATTTTGTTTACAAAAATAACTTTTTGTTTACCAAAATTTAAAACGTATACATCTTCTTTCCTAACTTTAACCAACAGCAAGTTGTTGTTTTAAGAAGCTTTAAAAAAAATTTCAAAACGTATTTGCAGCGAAGAAAAGATTTTCAAAATAAACTAAAATAAATAAAAAAAAAAAAAAAAAAAATGTCGGTTGAGTGAACGACAAGAAGTAAAATGGAATTTCGCATTCACCTTATGAAAAAAATATTTTTGTAGTGAATTTTAAAATTGAAAAAGTGTGTAGTGAAAAAAAAAAGAATGAAAGCATGAACTACTCAAAAGAACTGAAAGCTTCACTAGAAACCTTAAATATATTTTGTGTTATAAGAACTTTTGCGAAAAATTTGGAATAACATCCATTTTTCTTTTTATAGAACGAAACATTGTATCCGTGCTTGAGTATTTCAGTTGCCATTTTGGTTAGATGAACACTTTGTTGGTAGAATATGCTAAAATATTAGATTCAGAAAATTTGACAGTATAATACCTTAAAATATTAAAAATACTTAACAATTGTAATACTTATAAAAGGAAGTTAGGATATAAGGTGATTACAAAATTATTATGTATTTGAAATTCTAGGGTAAGAAATATAATCTACAATTATTTCAATTATTATTTCTTAAACTACATTTTATTCTTAATTTTTTTTTTTTAATTTAGTAACTAGAGTTTTGAAATATTTTTTAAATTACATCTAAATAAGGTATAAAAGTTTGATTTTGTTATCTTCAAATTTCATAGTACTCACTGCATTTTTAAAAAACATTTTTTAAATTATGTTCATCAATATTGTTTGTTTTTCTTAATAACTCAGAAATAATGAATGTATATTTTCATACAAATTAAAAAATGATGTTTCTTGGCATACTAAGTATAGTTCGCAGCAAGTGTTTTGTACATCAAGACTATGTTTTATACATTTCTAGACCAGATCTGCGGTTTAAAGGGGATTCCGAACTACTACAATCATCCATGGCACCTCCGGGATTCGAACCGGAAACCTGTGGTAAAGAGTGCCAGTGCATTAACCACTCGGTCATCAGGCCCATTTCTTTTTCATCCTCTTAACGAAATTATACTTACATATACGAGTTTGGGTTTTACAGAAAGTCATTCCATTATTATGTAATTATATAATATATAAGAGATGAAAAAAACAGAGAAATACAACTAACCGTAGTTACGAAAAAAATAGCAATGCATTAAAGTCAAAGAGATATGTTGTATGGCGTTGGTATGTTGTATATATTGGTATTGGTATATTATATGGCGTTGGCATGTTGTATATATTGCGTGCCGTCGGTATCTTCTATATATTGCCCGTCGGCATCTTGTATATATTGCGTGCCGTCGGCATCTTGTCTATATATTGCGTGCCGTCGGTATCTTCTATATATTGCGTGCCGTCGGTATCTTCTATATATTGCGTGCCGTCGGTATCTTCTATATATTGCGTGCCGTCGGTATCTTGTATATATTGCGTGTCGTCGGTATGTTGTATACATTGTGTGTCGTCGGTATGTTGTATGGCGTTGTATATCACTAGTAAATGTTATGAACTCTAGAAATATTATCAGTATCCCATATATGGTTTGAAATATGAAAATGTTACTTTCATCATGTTGTTGTTTTTTTTGTACCGAACCCGTGACTGCAACTGCTTTTGTTAAAGTTTTCTTCATTTCTGCCAGCGAAACATCATTTCTGAAAGTTCCGCTTTGCTAGAAAGTTTCAACCAGTATCAAGTTCGCAAACCATCCCGAACCACTGCAAGGCACTCGAGGCTCCACGCATTTAAAAAAAAGAAAGCCCATCTCGTTTTCTTGTTGCTACAAAAGAACGCATCTTTTGCGCTTCCATCCGATTTCCATCCTTCTCTCCAGGTGTACACCCCCTCACCCCCGCCCCCGATTCGGGTGCAGTTTTCCCAATCAAATCCAATTTAGAGCTGCGGAAATGAATTTTGGATCCCCCCAAACCACTTCAAATCTAATCGGGACACAAATCCAACAAGAACCGGTAAAAAAAAAATATATAAAAAATTACTGAGGGGCTTGGATAATATTATTATAAATAAATGCTGCGAAAAAAAAAATTGAGGAAAAGCAAAACTATTTTTTTTTTATTCCTCTTTCTGTTGTGCACAGGTTTTCTTTTTTTTTCTTCTTCTTAAGAGGCACATGTATGGAAAGGGTGAAATCCAATTTCGGTATGGAAAGTGCGCCCTAACCGAATTAGGGGTGCGAAGGAGGTATTGATTTCATTGATCAACACCCCCCTACACCCTACGACATGCTAACGACGTAATGTCGTTGCCCGACATTCCTCGGCGTGCTTTTGTGATCCGAGATATTTTAATATTAATATTTCATTGAAAGTTTATCTCGCTCCCTACTCCCTACAACCTACACCCTCCCCACTTCATGGCGAAAACATTTTTCCTCTTTCCCAGAGAGAGCTATTTGCGATTGGAATGCAAGTAGGCGTGTCCCCCCCCCCCTTTTTTTTTTCCTCAATGTCCTGTATTTCGTTTATAATGGAAAAAAGAAAAACAGCAGGTTTGGATCCGTGTAAAATGTGTTCCAAGTTCAGATTTTCATTTTGTAAAAATAAAAAAATTCATCCAGAGAAGTTTAAAATGTTTTTAAAAAGTATTCGATAACACAGTTCAACGATTGAGAAAAATGTTTGTGAAACAAGCGGTGTTTCTTTTCGATTCTTTTTACTGGTGCAATAATGAAAAAAAATCTCACATGTACACATTTATCATAAATCGCAGTGTCTAATTTTAAGAATTTAAAGTGTCAAGTAGCAAGCTTGCATTATGAGTTTTTTCATTAACTAAATTAACATGTTTTGCAAATTGATATAGATAAACCAAAAAACCTGGGAAAAAGTAGATAAGTAAATGGAGATCTGGTTTGGTTTGTCTCTCTGCGGCCATTTTGTGCACAATTTGACCTAATTAGATCGGAACCAACATTTTAGCATGGAGTCCAAACAACTCGCAGACATCCATGTTACCGCCGGATTCGAACCTGAAGCCTGTTGTGTCAAAGTAAATGAAGTCGATACCTATAATCTCGAAAGTAAATGGAAACGATAGTTGCAATGTTCACTCAAGAAAGAGCGCGAAAATATTCTTTAAGGGAAGGCAAAAAAGTTATTATACAAACTTGTAATTTTTTTTCTATATCAATTAATCATGCTGACACCTTATATATATTATTTACACCTTTTTAATGATACTTTATATCTTGAAAATGATTGACTCCGTATATACACTGACGGCTCTCTTATGTAAGGTTGTATTAGTTCTGGAGTAGGGGTTTACAGTGACTTATTTGCTTTCTATTCCTCAGTGGGAAAGCTTCGATGCTTCGAACTGCTTTCGATGGTGAGATTGAGACCATTCGCACTGCCCTTTCTTATCTCCAGTGTCACATAAATAATTTTTCTAAAGTTGTCATTTTATCCGACTCCAGTATTCTTGCCAAAATATGTAGCATAAGTAGTTTGCCTGCAGTGCATACCAGCCCACTGCGGCATAGAGGATAACGAAAAAGCTGACCTGCTGACAATAAAAGAGTCAGCGACCATTCAAACTTTTGATGATGATGTCCCTTTCAACAATGTAAAATTATTCAGTAAATCAAACCTCCAGAACAACCTAGATCAGGGGTCTCCAAACTTTCCAGCCTTAGGGCCATACTGTTTACTACAGTAATTACCAACGGCCCAATCCATTTTAATTTTTCTGCCATAATCTATATAATTACATAAATCTCATTAGTATTTTTTTACAAGTGGATACCCCGCGGTTTCATTCGCGTTAATTTAGCTTTTCCGTTCCTGAGAGATTTTCAGGATAAAAATCATGTGTGTGATTCAGGATATATACATTCGAAACATCGATATACATACATATGCGATACTCTTTACCCCAACATAACTACCGAGGGTAACCGTGGGATGTTCACTAGTTTATAATGTTAGTGGGATCCATTTCAATTATTTGTTAGTTGTTATGCTTAAGTTAAATTTTCTGCGTATTATGCTTGTCATTAAGCTTTACCTAAGTAAGTCAATAAAACCGACTTATTATCATTCTGTGTTTTTTTATCCATCTTATTACAGCAACAATAAGCTATTCGCTGTCGCGGGCCGGATGGATGACACTGACGGGCCGGATTTGGCCCCCGGGCCGTAGTTTGGAGACCCCTGACCTAGATAAAGAGATTTTAGAGAGAAATTCCCAATATCTTTGGCGGAACAGTATTTCAGTTCTCTCTGACTAACCTAGGATGAAGGCAGTTGCGGAGTTTCATCACGGCACGATTAACATAAGGTTGAAAACATAAAATTTTGAGAAGAATAAAAATTAGAATATTTATCACTTATCTAAAATATTTAAAATGTTTATTATTAAATTTAAAATTTTTCCTAATTTATGACTGGAAAATCTGTAGCCAGAAATTGGTAAGCATAACTCAGCGAGTTTTGTGAAAGCAAATTTATATATAAACATGACATTGTCATTTACTTTGATTAAGAAACAGTTTTGCATCTTGCTTATAGAATGAATAATATATTTTAAGCTTTTTTAATACATTTTGACAGCAGAAAGAAATAAATTCTTGTGAATAACTTCCTTTGACGCCTCGATAAAAACAATATTATTTTACTGGTTGTATTCATTTGGAGACTTTCTGTTTGAATTAAATGTGTTATTGAAGTTAACTTTTTGTAGTTCAGCTCGTGAAATGGCTTTGGAATTTGAACTTAAAACTTTAAAGTTCAAAATCCAAAGCCATTTAATAATAAGACTTGAGCTTTAAAACGGATTGAAGATAACAAGTAACATAAAAAAAAATGTAAGTCAATTCTTACTTTTTTTTTCACTCTATTGCAGAAAGTCCTTTATAAATAATCTTCATTCATTTTTTAAAGTTTATCTGGAGCCATCTATTGGTAGATATATGCTACTTAAATCTTTAAAAAAAACTATAATTAATTAATTAAATTTAATTAATGAATTTATATTTGAAAAGACTGTATTAACATCAAGTGTCATCCACTACAAGTTCAAAAAAAAAATTATTTGAACTTGAGTGGATGAATAAAAAGTATTTTATGAACGATTGAAAATTTGAACAAGATATATATAGGGAGAATGTGAGCTAATAGAAATAATTGAAAAAGGAAGAATTTATATTTTAATAAATATTTTAAATGCAAATCTAATTATTCTTAACTTCATTGAAACTATTCAGATTTTTAAGGCATATTCAATATGCAAATTAGTGTCCTAAAATATTAATCTATGAAGTTATCCAATATTTAAAAAATATCATGACATTGAAAATATTTAGTCATGTGTTTTATAAAAATAATAATACATAGTATAAATAAATAGGGTGGTATTTTTCTTTAGCTATTTTGTTTTTGATTAAAAAGTTCTTTATGTTACCATCAATTTTATTTTGTATATCTTTATATGTATATATATTGAGAAAACGAAAATTTTAAAACTGTCCTTATATCCATTTCACACATGCTTTTCTTAAAAAGGAATGGCACGCATTTATTTATCAGTTTATTAAGCAAAAGAAAAAAAATTAAAAGAAGTGAATAATTAACCGGGGCGGGTGATGAAAGTCTCATAATAAGGCAAAATGTCAATATGGCGGGGGCCTCTTTTCAAAAGTCGGGACTTATTTTTCATGTGGCGAAAACGAGCGTCTAATGACGGGCGGGAAATAAAATTAATATTCGAATTTCGGAATGAATTTTTCTTCTTTCGCCTTGTGTGCGTCGATATTCTTTGACGCTGAGCCCATCTGCTGCTTTAATGGCTCTTTCATTGAATGCGGAAGAAAAAAAAAATGGCGTTCTTTTTTTGTTTGGAAGAAATTGAACGCGATCAAAAGAAATAAAAAGGAAATTTTTCTACTCGAGCTTTTGGAGTTGTCTCTTTCAGTCCAAAATGCGAAATGTTTATCATTTGGCTTGTTTTAAATAACACGCCATATTAAAATATCTTTTTTTTCTTATTTCTTAGGATCGATTTGTTATCTAAGATATATTAGTAAATGATATAGGGCATTCAAATTTGTCGTCTTTGGAATTAATTTTTTTTTTGTCCCCCAAGATGAAATTTTTTCAATTACATTGCTGGTTTAAGAAAAGGAATTTAATGGAGTTGAATAACTTTTAATAAAAATGCATGATGTTTTTCATCGAGTTATGCTCACATATTGGAACAGCTATAAGAAAAGAGTAATAAATTATTTCTTATACAAAAAGTTTATGAAATAGGTTGTTTTGAAGGAATTATTTTCAGAAAAATATTTTCATGAATTTAAGTAACACACTTAAAGAAAACAGATAATACAAAAACTCGTTGAAATGCTCCTAAGTTTGTGGTAGTTTAAAACGTGCGATTCCTTCTGTATTTTAAAATATTAAAGTTTTATATAAGTCTTCGTAAATACTTATATACATTTTTTAAAATTTTAAATAAAAAAAGGTTTTCAGCACAGCCAAAAATTGCTCATTATTTTTTTGCAAACATATAATGTTTGATTTTACCACATATAAAGTCAATAAGGACACATTTATAAATCCTTTAGACCAACATATCCCGAAATCTGTCATTTAAATTAATATTTATAAGAAAACAGCATTTTGTAATTTATTTATGAAAAACAAATAATGAATTAGCTGATACAAGGAATGTTATATTGATTACCATTAGCAGCTAGAAAGACTGATTCGTTTCAGCAAAAATTATTTTAGTTTTCAAAGTAGCGATTATTAATATATAATACTGGCGTATCACAGCTATAAACCCTCGGAATGTTCTTCCGCAAGAAAAATTCCAACACATTGAATTCACGTAGATCTGCAATATTTCATGTGCGATGTTAACTAAAAAGCTAAAATAATTTTTAGAACTGAAAATTATTTTCAATTCATTGGTAATGCACGAAACCTTAATATTTATTAGGAATTTCTACAAAAAAAAAAAAAAAAAAAAATAGAACTATAGAAACTTTCTGTGTTCATATCTTACAACACAAGAGATTCATAAAATGTGTCCGTAATAAATATTTAAAATAAAAGAAACATTTAATAAATGTTCCATTTTATTATAACATTTAATAAATGTTAACTTATGAAAAAAGTCTGAAATAAGAAATTGAAATTTTAAACTATCCTGTGACAATATTTACAAAAGGCAATGCAGTTTTAGTAACAGAAAATTCATTTTTGAAGTTTATATTATTTTTAACTTAATTTCTAATAACCTTCAAGAGAATGGGGCCAGATGGCCGAGTGTCTAGTGCTCGGTACCACAGGTTTCGCGTTTGAATCCTGGCTGTGGCATGGATGTTCGTGAGTGGTTCGGAATCAACTTTAAACGGTAGGTCCCCGTCTGTTTAGCTCTCGTGTGCACAAGATGATCATAGATCGACAAACAAAACCACACCAAATCTACAAGAGCAGGGATAGGCAAACTAGGGCCAGCGGGCCAATTTCGGCCCTTCGGAAGGTTCTATCCGGAACGCGGATAAAAGTTTAATTTGCCGGTCTGAATCAAATTAAAAGAAATATATATTATATATCCATCTCCTTTTCTACTTTGGTTGAAAAGAAAGGAAGAAAAAAAAGTATTTAAAGGACTGATGATTTTTTTTACTTTCTCTATTTGTGTTCTACAAAACATAAATAACAAGCACAGACAGCTTTCAATCGGTAAAGTGTTCAAAGCGTTAGTTCTTTGCTAGTTATAGCTGTAGATTGTCACCGACAAGCATTTTCTCTTCCTCGGGAGCAGACATATGGGAATCCAATATAGGTGAATTAGACCTCACATGTGGCAGACTGTGCATTTTAAGCTCCAGCCAGCAGCTTTTTCTTTTGGCGCGAGTTCTAATATTATTGATTGCGTATGAAAACATTGCAGACATATAGCATCATTGTGAATAGTGATGAAATTATTAAAAGTATAGCGTAGTTAGTGTTTGTTTGGATTATTTGTAAAATATTTTAACCCCAAAATGGCTACTAAAAAACGTGAAGTTGATTCAGAGTGCCGTGCATTTAATGAGGAATGGACCTGGAAATATTTTTTTACAGTTGTAAAGGATAAACCAGCGTGTCTCATCGCAACTTCATTCATCTCATTAACATATATAAATTGTAAAACTTGCATATTGTTTTTAAAATTTTGGAAAAAATCATATTGGTCCGCCAAACTCTTTTTTTCCCATCTTTGACCCGCGACCGAAAAAGTTTGCCCATCCCTGTACAAAAGGCTGAAGATGGGGTTATTACCTTGCAGGTGAGCAACCAGGAGGGTGACTGACAAGCTCAAGCCGCCGACCACAAGCGAAATGTGTGCATATATTCAAACTTCCAGCCACTTCCTAAATAAACCCTGCTTTTTTGTGTTAAGTATTTATTATTTCCATGCATCGCTTTTTTCTGGTACCAATTTTATCTTCACGCTAAATGTATTGATCGACTTCGCGTTTTTCCTGGATTTAGTTTTATTAAATAATCAATGAAAGGCCTCATGACCGAGTAATTAGCACTCTGGCGCTCGGTGACACAGGGTAGGGGCTACAGTCCCGTAGGCGCCTTGAATGTTTGCAGAAGTTATGAATCCACATTAAACCATAGGTTACGATCAAATATAGCCGTAGAACATTGGATATAGAGCTGACAACCCTGCCCCGTAAAAAGAAAACATCTGCCTTGAAATCTGCCTGTAGGCAGATTGCCTTGGCCAACCCTGGGGCTGTTGTATTTGAAAGAAAACGGAAACTACGTAATAAACAAAAACGGGGAACTATGAATCCATGGCAAGTGAAACGACCATATACATTTCAATGCAAATCCACCAGCAATAGAGAAAGGAAGAAGTCATTTCAGGTTTCGAAGGTTATGATTATTAAGAAGAAATACGAACCACTCCATTTCTTGGATGTAACCAATAATAAGAGAATCATTTCCGAAAGAAAAAAAGAAGAAATACTTTTAGAATTAGGAACGTTCAAAGTGGAAGAACATATGTTCCAAACTGCGGATGTGACTCTCCATTTCAGAGTGACAAATTCCCTCGCAATGGAGGCATTTTTCACCGCAAGTAAGGGAACTCTTTAAAGCGAAGTCATAAAGGAAAGAAGAAAAAAAAAGCGATTACTGCTTTTTGGGGCTGAAGCTTCGAAGGCATTTATTAAAATTATTTCATTCCCTGTCCAAGTTTATGGCGGCCCCTTCGTCGCTAATGGCAGCACGAGACAGATATTGACAACCACAAAAATACAAAAATAATAAAAACCATAATTTCCCGAACAAGTCTTTGGGCTCTTCCGAATAGCGCCAATATCTATGGCAAGTCCAGAAAAAACGGATACCAATTTAGTCGATAAGTCGAAATGTCCGAAGCATTTATTTCTTCTTGACTGTCTTGTAAAGAAACAAAAAATCATTACTACTCGCTTTCATAGTGTATGACACTTGTGCTAGTAACTAATCGAAATGTACTAGGTATTTAATGTTGGAGAAACCGCCATGCGCCGAATGTGCCATGCCAACATTTAGTGAGAGCGTGCTACTGTAGGCAATTTAAAAGATAGTACAATAGAAGGTTCTGAAGAAAGTAAAGTGTGCTATACTACCACGGAATCTGAAGGATCAGGAGGTTTCGAAGGATTATATTACAATATTACGGAACTATGTTACAATTACTCCCTGATGCAATAACGAAAGTTAATGTCTGCATTGGCTAAAAAAATTCACATCATTGTTGTAAATAAATGCTTAAAACGTTGCATCTTAAGTATCGTAGTATGTATTCCATCTTAAGTATCGTGGTATGTATTCCATCTTAAGTATCGTAGTATGTAACCCATCTTAAGTATCGTAGTATCTTCCATAAGTATGTAACCCATCTTAAGTATCGTAGTATGCATTCCATCTTAAGTATGTAACCCATCTTAAGTATCGTAGTATGTATTCCATCTTAAGTATGTAACCCATCTTAAGTATCGTAGTATGTATTCCATCTTAAGTATGTAACCCATCTTAAGTATCGTAGTATGTATTCCATCTTAAGTATGTAACCCATCTTAAGTATCGTAGTATGTATTCCATCTTAAGTATGTAACCCATCTTAAGTATCGTAGTATGTATTCCATCTTAAGTATGTAACCCATCTTAAGTATCGTAGTATGTATTCCATCTTAAGTATGTAACCCATCTTAAGTATCGTAGTATGTATTCCATCTTAAGTATCGTAGTATGTATTCCATCTTAAGTCTTATATCGTAGTATGTATTCCATCTTAAGTATGTAACCCATTTTAAGTATCGTAGTATGTATTCCATCTTAAGAATGTATGCTAAGTATGAATTTGAATATTTTTAGAAAAAGTAAGATAAATACGCCTACCCTAGAATTTAAAAATATTTGCAATATTTCGAGCTAGTAAAGAAGTGTTTCATATTATGTATTTACTTGAAGGAAATAAAATCTATCCGAACATCGGGGTCGGATTTGAAATTTGAAAGAAAATGGAAACTACGTAATAAACAAAAACAAGGAACTACGAATCCATGGCATGGGAAACGACCCTATGCGTTTCAATGCAAATCCACAGCAATAGAGAAAGGAAGAAGTCATTTCGGGTTTCGAAGGTTATGATTATTAAGAAGAAATACGAACCACTCCATTTCGTGGATGTAACCAATAATAAGAGAATCATTTCCGAAAGAAAAAAAAAAAAGAAATACTTTAGAATTAGGAACGTTCCAAAGTGGAAGAACATATGTTCCAAACTGCGGATGTGACTCTTCATTTCAGAGTGACAAATTCCCTCGCAATGGAGGCATTTTTCACCGCAAGTAAAGGGAACTCTTTAAAGCGAAGTCATAAAGGAAGAAGAAAAAAAAAGCGATTACTGCTTTTTGGGGCTGAAGCTTCGAAGGCATTTATTAAAATTATTTCATTCCCTGTCCAAGTTTATGGCGTCCCCTTCGTCGCTAATGGCAGCACGAGACAGATATTGACAACCGCAAAATACAAAAATAATAAAAAACTATAATTTCCCGAACAAGTCTTTGGGCTCTTTCGAATAGCGCCAATTTGTGAAGGGACAAAAAAGAAAGAACACTAACAAAAAAAAAGAATGCAAAAGCTACTAAAAGAAAAAAAAATAAAACTCCGATGTCGGTTAAAATAACACTAAAATAACAATAACTTTTGCAAAGATAATAAAATCGGAAATGAGGTAAGGTATGTAAATGAAAGAAATGTGAATTATTGGCGAAATGAATTCACCCTTTTTTTTTTTTGAGCCACCCCGAATTCTTTCATGCTGTTATTTTATTTTAACTGTCATTTTGCACGGAGGAGAAAAAAAATTAATTTATTATGATGGTGGGAGCTTTTTTTTAATCCATTTTCTCTTTCATTTTTAAAAATGTTATCTTCAAAGGCAAAAATATAACAAAAAAAAAAAAGCTAAAGAGCAAATTTGCTCAGAAGATTTTTGCATTTGCTGTCAATTTTTTTTTCTCTCCCCATTTCATAATCGAAAATTTATTTTTATTCGGGATATATTTCTTTTAAATCTATTAAAGCATCTTAGTTTCCGTAAAATTATACAATGATTTTTCATTTCAGTATTTTAGGGTAATTGAAATTAAATACTATGTGTATATACGTATAAATAAATTTTAGACTCTAAAAGAATATTTATAACGAAAAATATTTCGATTAAAAAGAAATTTATGATATCTAACTGGATTCTTCATCTTTTTAGTTACTTTTAACACTCTAAGATGAATTTTTCTAAATAATTGAATTTTGAATCTTGTTGTTAACCATGAAATACAAATGTATATGAAGTTCCTTAAAAAAGTTATTGAAATTCATATTCAAAGACAATTTTATTGTTCTAAAGCATACATTTCCAAAAACTCTTAAAATATTTCAAAGACTCTGATAGTTTTTATTTTCCAGCTAAAGTTGGCGATTTTCAGAAATTTCGCCATTTTTTTTTTCACCGAGATCGTAAATGAATGACACCTTGGCGATATTTTAAAAAATCAACAAATACAATGCATAACATTAAGAAATAGGAGTGCAGTGTAGACCTACATCCTAGTGGTGCACCTTTGGCAACGTTCTATACGGCTAAGTGGTCTACAGTTTTCGGCATGAGCTCTCGATGCTATCCTAAACGTCGTTCTGTTGGCCTGCATGTATTGCAAGGGAATGTTAGTGCCTTATCTCAATAAAAGAGAACTGATCTAATGAACATCTACATCGCATTGGTATTTTCGGTGAACCGAACTACATTTTTTGTGATTTGGTAGAACTAGTGAACAGAGCTCATTTCCCATCGTTGCTTGCCACTTCATGGCGAATCCGAGACAGCGAGATACTGGTATGCTAGAAAACTCTTAAGGTAATGACTTCGGTCAACTTTGTTGAACTCTTTTGTGTGCATTTTCTTCTTTATTTTGTATTTTTCACTTTTTTGTATTGCCTTGCCATTGGAAATAAAAGAAAAAAATTAAGAAACACGAATACTTTTGCAACCTATCAAATATAAAACTTATATAAACCAGACTGTATTTTGTGCCATTATTTATGATATTATAAAAAGTAAGCTATTATAAACACAATTAGTTAAAAAAAATCTATATATGCAGGTTGATTATAATTATATTAAGTCCCACTTTCAAAATGCAGTTAAAAAAGAGCCAATTTTAAACTGAAGGTACTTGAAGAAGGGGAAATGGTACGGCACAAAAAAAAGAGTTACAAAGTATATTAATAGATGCAAAAGAAAGGGAATTCGGCTGTGTAGTGTTCAACGTGCATGATTGTTTTGGTTTTTGGAAGGAAAAAATGACTTCCAAGTCATTCGACAGTCCTTGGTAAGTGGAAAACCCATTCACCAAGACAAGGCCATACCAGATGGGATGGGAAAAATCGGTTGAACTTTTTTGGAACTTTTTTTTTCGATGACATACCGGCTGCCAGTGATAGTTTGAATAAAAATGACAACGTATTTGGCAGAAGTTGCACATTCAACCTACTGCATTGTTCAACGTGCTGGATTGTTTTGGTTCTTTGACGGAAAAAATGACTTCCAAGTCATTCGACAGTTGTGACACTGTTAGAAGAAAGCCCATCCACCACGACAAGGTCATACCCAATTGGATGGGGAAAATCGGTGGAACTTTTTTTTGATGCCATACCATTCTTCATTTCTTCGAGTATCTTCAGTTCACATTTGAACTCATTGTGAAGAGTGTTTCTTTTTTTTTACAGCATTTTTAAAGTGAGACTTATAACTACACGGTGATTTAATTACCCTGTACATATATATATATATATATATATATATATATATATTCCTAAACATTTTTCAAGTTATATCTATTTTTATACGTTGGCTGATTACTATTGAGTCCCAAGCGTCTTGGCTTCAATTTATGAGTGCAGGGTAATTTGACAACCAAAATAAAATTAGATAGGTTTCAAATACTAATTAAAGCAAATTTTGTTCTTCAAATTTTCTCATTCGCGAACTGTCAGAGGGTGGCTATGATGATTCATGCACAATTTCGCGAGCAGGTACAAGCGCCATTACTTGTGAAAATAATTATCGAAGAACTTCCAGCTTTGATGCATTTCTTGCCGCGATAGCAATAATTTAAAAATTCAATTAAATATTTTGCTTCGCGCATAATTATCAGATACGGATACTTGTATTTCTGTTTAAATCAGAAAACGAAACCATGAGTAATGGGCGCGCGAACAAGTTTATTTGCTGCTCGGAGTCCATTAGAAAACGCAATTAAATGAACTCCGACCGACGGATTTCTGTTGGAAATCGCTGGCGTTGGCGGCGGTGGGAAATAAAAATAGCACCTCAAAAATGTTATGAGTTTGCGGCGGATTTAAGGCGGCATAAATTCGGCGTTAATGAGTGCTTCCGCCAATTGGTTGGCTCGCGGACGGAAGAGATTCATTAAGGTTTTATTGCTCGTAAAGAACTTTCTTTCGCCCCCCTAATCCGACCCTCATTAAAGCATTTGGCGCGAAAAACAAATTCCTCGCCAGGATTAGATTCGCCTCTAATGAAGACGAGGCGTCATTTGTGCGGCGATAAATGGGCTGTCACGGCCATTAACACGAGGCGTTGACACCCCATTCGACATTGAATCCTCAAGCATATTACGATTTGGCATCTACTTTAATAAAAACTTGGAACAATTGTTTATTTTGTTGCTATGGTTATCCACCTGTAGTACCAACATTTCAATAAATTCATCACCCCTATAACCGCTTGATGGCCAATTGGATATCGCTCTGGACTTTCGTATCACAGGCTTCAGGTTAGATTGCTGGCGGTGGCATGGATGTTTGCGAGTGGTTCGGAATTCACTTAAAACTGTAGGTCTCGGTCTAATTAGCCCAAAGTGTGTACAAAATGACCATAGAGCAACAAGGTCATACCCAATTGGATGGAAAAAAATCGGTGGAACGTCTTTTGGAACTTTTTTTTTCATGCCATACTGTTTCCCCCTTCTTCAAGTATTTTCAGTTCAAATTTGAACTCATTGTGACGAGTGGTTTCGTTTTTTAATAGTCCTCATCTCGAATTTAAATATTAATAAGAATATAAATTGTGTATGTTATAATTTAAGATTGTAAAATTGAGATATTTTAAATCGTTAGTTGTGTTAAAACAATTTAAATAGTGGTTATTTAAAATTTATCTATTTTTGGAAATGACACATGATGTAAATTTGGTGGTTGAAACTTTCAATATGTCATGAACGTAATCAGAAAAATATATTTTTTTACGAATAACATATACCGTTTCTGTTTAATTGGAGTCTTTGTACTTGACATTGCTATTTTCACACCTATGCGTCTGCATTACAAGTAAAATAAACACCTAGTGAACTATTAGTTGAATTAATTACTGTGGGCTTATAAATATCCAGACATTCTGATAATCTTACTATAGTTACTAAAAAAAAACCCTTATATGTGCCAAAATCTATGATACATTTTATTTAAATTTTGACTAGAAAGCTAGAACCATGTTTTAGGCCACACAGTATCTCAACTCTAAACTATTTATCATAAATTATCTCAAACAGCATTCGGGCGCTATCAGTTATTACGAAAGTGTTTAATAAATTGCTCCGACAGCTAAAAATAAACCAGCTGTAATTTTTCCGTTAAAACAGCTCGCTCTGGGAAAATTGTGCGAGTTCATTTGCGCCTTCTTATCTCATTTCTGCTGATTGCCTTCAATCTTGGGAGACGCAAATTTAAGTAAAATGAACAGAAAAATGTCGGCTACGAACTAACTATAGACAGAGTTCAACGAATAGAGTTTCTTTCGAAGCCAAGCAACTCTAACGACTTTTCTAAGAATATTTATAATGAAATTTTTTTCACTTTGCAAAAACTCCTCCACTTCCACAATAATGGCAACGTCCTTGCATTTGTTAGAGCTATAGGTTATAACACATCCTTCAAGATAACTTGTTTATGTTACAAAATGTATTTTAAACAGTGTAGATATATTATAAATAATATATCTAATAATTAACAGAATGCATTTATTATTATAATTAATCGTATATATAGTTTTGTTGTAATTAGCCTCTTTCAATGCAGCAATAGTATATTGATATAGAATGTGGCTCTATATAATTACCTATAGAAATCTTAAAACTATCATGATATGAAAAAAATTCGCCTTATTATTTATTATTGTTTATGCGTATCTTTTTTATTTCAAGTATAATTCATTTAATTTATGCATTATTTATTTATTTATTTATTTATGGATATATTACTGTAGATTATCCATTTATTTAGTTTATGTATTATCTTACAGATTATCCACTTATTTAGTTTATATATTATTCTATATATATAGATTATCCATTTATTTAGTTTATGTATTATTTAGTAGATTATCCATTTATATAATTATCCATTTCATTTTCTTGCTGCGTGTTTGGAATTTTAGTCCTCCCTTAGAGACAAAAAGTTGCAGAGCTTTTTCCATACAATGTTTGAAGAAAATTTTATTATTCCATTTTCCAACATATTTAAAATAGTATAAAAGAGTTTAAAAAATACCAGTTATAAATAATAAATTTTATACAAATTTTATACTAGAATTTTAAAATACTCAGAAATTTCATAAATATGTTGAATAGTTTATGTTAATGTTGGAGGAATGTTAAATAGTTTAAATATTTAAGGAATCGACTTTTAAATGTTCGTATCTAGTAGGTCAGGTAACATCTAACTACACATATTTTTGTATTGAACATATTTATTCGTTTTTATTTGCTAGAAACTTCGAAGGAGCCTGAACAGCCGAGTGTCTGGCGGGCGGTGATGAACTATTAGTTATTGTTATTAATGAGTTAATGTTAGGTTATTAGTTATTGTTATTAGTGAGTTAATGTTAAGTTATTAGTTATTGTTATTAATGAGTTAATGTTAGGTTATTAGTTATTGTTATTAATGAGTTAATGTTAGATTATTAGTTATTGTTATTATTTGAATTTTTGAAAGAATGGAAAGTGTACTAACCCATTTGTTTTTTAAATAGATAATGCTTACTAAATATTTTCTAAATCTCAAAGCTCATTTTTAATTTTAATGGGCATATACGATGATGTAATTTTAAAATGATTATAAACTAATCAATAAATTTATGATCATTTTATAATTTGTGTTTTGACTGTGTGAAGATTAAAAAAATTCTTAATGGTTTTTAACAGTTTCTGTAATATCAAAGCAAGCAATCTCTGTGAAGGTAAAAAAAAAAAGGAAATAAATTTTTTATGATAGAATTATAGCGTCAAATTTAAGCAAAAAATTAAGATTTATAAAAACAAATAATTGCAATGCTATAATACCGCTTTTAATAAACACGCACTATTCTAAACTCTATTACGCTTACAACGAAACTTGTTAAAACTTGACTGTGAATTATTCACTGTTATAAGGTAATTATAACAATAATTACCTTATAACAGGTTCTTCAGGTTCAAATCCTTGCTGTAGCACGGATGTTTGTGAGGGGTTCAGAATCCACTTTAAGCCGTAGGTCTCGGTCTCATAGGACCTTAGAGCGCCACAGCACCCAATCAGACTTCTCACCCACATCCTTCCGAAACTGTAAAGGGGCAACTCAGTTCTAGGCACTGTGGCGTGGCGTGGTGTGGTGTGGTGTGTTGGTTGTTCGTAATCCACATTAAACTGTAGGTCCCTGTCTTATTAGCCTAAAGTGTGCACAAAATGACCATAGAACGACAAGTAAAACCATTATTATATAATCTTCATAACATAATGAATTGCTTACTGTTATTAAGCAAGTCCCTATTTTATTCTGTGCTTAATGCAATTAATATATAATCTGCACTAATCATAAATTTTCTACATATAAGTTAGATATCAAGAAATAAACATCATTTAAGAAAGTTTAAAAAAGCTAAAAATATAATTATACAAAAAAATTATATTGAAACTAATTCTTCATATTAACTTATTATTTTGTAATGGCACCCATAAACGAGAAAAAAATATTGACAATTTATATGCGCTATGCCATGAAAATTCCAAAAAGTAAATACAAAACTTAGTACTTTAAACACAAATTGTTACATTTAATATTTTACTAAATAGGGACAAAGAAAAAATTGTCTTCCTTTTAAAAATAAAATTTATTATACTACAAAGAATTTATTCCGTAAGAATCCAGACATTCTACACTTCAACAGACTTCAAATTCCGATTCATTTTTTTTTTTTTATCGAAATACATTCTTACACTCAATTTTTAAAAAAAAGAAATTGTAAGAAAATATGGCAGATAAATTTATTATAATAAAATACCCGTCATTGTATTTCCATCTATGTCAGCCTTGGTGTGCGATATTGATTTGTAATCTATTAAAAAGAGTTATAATGCATTTATCTGCATTTTTTATTAATCTCTTTTTAAAGAAAAATTATTTCTTGGAGTCGTTTAAAAAACGTTTGAAAATTTCAGTATCAGAGGTAACTATAAAAAGTTATATTAAACTATAAATAACTATAAAGGATGTATTGAATACTTGAAAAGAAAAATTTTATTTTTAAAATAAAACTTTTATATCTGAGATATATATTAAAAATTTCTGTATCCATTCTAAGAATATATAAAATAACATATTACAAGCATTGTAAAATATATATAACCTTTTCAGTATAAAAGGTTATCCATATTTTGCAATATGGAATTTTTATTATATATATATCTTTTACAGAAATAATGCTTCTTTATTTTAAAAAATATTTCCTTTTATTTTTTAGTGCAATGCGAAAAAAATTCAATCTGTCAGAAGAAAATACATTGTCAAACTTATGAATATGTTTAGCTAATTATAAAAAGCTCTGCAAAATTAAGACATTTAATATTTTTCCTGCATTCTATTATTTTTTCCTGGGCCTGAATGGCCAAGCGGCTAGTGCTCTGGCGCTCGATACGACAGATTTCGGGTTCGAGTCCCGGTGGTGCCATGGATGTTTGTAGTGGTTCTGAATCCCCTTTAAACCGTAGGTCCCGGTCCTAATAGGATCGTAAAGCGTTGCGGGGGCATTGTTACTCCGCGTTCGTGGCTTATCTTCACGTTACACGCGCCCTCTGAGTAATGCAAAGTGAGTAACGTCTGTGTAGCGCTTGCCTTAAGGCATCGAAGACCAAGCTGTCTGCCAGCTGCATTAGAACAAAAAAAATTATTTTTTCCTGTAACTTGTAGACTACCAAATTATTTTGTTAGTAAAAGGAAAGTCACTGCTCCTTTTGTTTTTAAATAAATTTAATCAAATTACAAATAAACCAGTTATGCTCAAAATATAGGGTGATTATAATGAAAGTCCTGCTTTAAAATGCTGTCAAAAATTGTTCCAATTTGAACTGAAGATACTTGAAGGGGAAAACGGTACGGCATCAAAAAAAAAAAAAATGTCCCAAAGTATATGAATAGATGGCGCTGTAAGCGGCATAAAAAAAGTGAATTCGTCTGCCAGTCATAGTTTGAATCGAAATGACAACGCATTTATTACGAGTTGCACATTAAACCGACTGTAGTGTCCAATGGGCTTGATTGTTTTGATTTTTTTGACGGAAAAAATGACTTCCAAGTCATTCAACAGTTGTGACACTGTGAGTGGAAAGCCGATCCACTACGGTAAGGTCATACGAAATTGGATGGGAAAAATCATTGGATATTTTTTGTGATGCCATACCGTTTCCCCATTCTTCAAGTATCTTCCGTTCAAGTATAAACTCATTGTGACGTGGGGTTAGTTTTTTACAGCAATTTGAAACAGGACTTTAATTATAATCATCCTATACAATAATAATAACACGACGCCATAATTTACGCGCATTAGTTAGAGAATAATAGAGCGTAATATAGTCACTAGGCAACGAAAACAAGAATGCCTACTCAAATTATTCGACGAGTTTCTTGACAATTTTTCAAGATATCAAATTAGTTTGTTAGCCAATCTGTTTATGATCCATAAGTATCTTGATTCGTTTTATTCTAAAATATTTATAGTAACATGAAAATTTTTAGTGAATATTGGTCTACCCAATGTTCTACCAATATTGCTAAAAATTATTACACGCCCTAATATAAAAGTAAAAGCTACAGTTAATTCTCGGTAGCTAATGAAAATAATTTATACGAATTCATGGAAATCCCAAGGGCATCAAAAACATCATTAAATAACCCCAAATTTCATAATTTCTCATCTTTAGTTTCATATATAATTAGTCGTGAGCATTTACAATTGAAGAGATAGAGCTGAACATAAAATTAAATCTGAAATATAAAACAATAAAACTGCCAAGAAAACATTGCTAGAACATATAAAAGATTAAAGTAAATTAATAATTTATGGCAGACCCTAAATTGTCCATAAAATAATAAGAGAAATATCATAGACTTCGTCCATTTTCGTTGATTCCCTTTTCAGAAAATTAATCAGCTAAGGAAATATAACTATGTCTACAATGTATCTTTTGTAGCAATAACAAATAATTGGTTAAGCATAGCAAACAATTAATTAGGTAATTTGCTCTTCTTAATGATGTTATGTGCATGGCTGGCAGGATGAAAAAGCATTCAATTAATGCAGACAAGAAACTACGATGAATAGGGATTACCTTAGATGAATGGAAATTAATAAATAAAGATAGAATACGATTTTATTCATTTTGCCTACTAATTGAAAATATCTTTGAATTTCCAATTGAAATGGGAACATATGGCAAGAAAGATCTCTTTCTAAGAATCATCTTCGTTTTGTTAAACATGCATGTATGTAATTCCTCCAGTTGAATCGATCAGAATGCCTGGTTGACTTTTATGCTATAAAGACCAATTTTGGCCTAGCTGCATGAAACAAATGGTTGCGTTTCAAAGAGTTGGAGAAAAGAGAATAATTATAACATTAATTAAAGATATTTCTGTTGCGTATTTTCGACTAAAAAGCAAGTAAAGATATGTTAACACGTTGAATAAAAGAAGATAAAATGGTACTCTAAAGAAAATTTAAATGTAAATCATGAAACCAGTATGAGACGACGATTCGCCAGATTGACGGAGAGCCTAAGTTGCATAGCAACCTATATCTCCTGCTTTGTGAATGAGAAAAGTTTCTTAAGCTTTAAGCCCATTGATAAGATAGAAAAAGAGTAAGATATATATACTATTAATTTATTAAAAAAATAACTTAAATTTTTTTTTAAGAAAAAAAAATACAAACAAAAACAATTGGAGGGGAAATTGTGACTCAGCGGATATACTGCATGTTAATTCGGATAGGAGAATATCGAAAGGTTAATGAATAATATTCAGAACAGTGCGAGATCTTTTGCGAATTTTGAAATCAGAAATGTCGTAATCATAGTTGTATAGATCAATTAAAACAGAATTATTAATATTGGGAATGGAGCTATAAAAAATTTGTGCAATTTTAAAAACAAGTTCTTCAAAAATTGGGAGGGAAAGAGCATGTCTGATATCCTCATTTCTGAAAAAACAGGGCGAATGCGTAATCATACGTAGGATTTTATTTTCTTGCAGACGGAGTTCTTGTAAATTCGACGGAGCAGCAAATCCCGAAATAGGATTCGCATATGCAAGTATTGGACGCAAGTAAGCAAGATAAATGAGTTTATGTTCCAAGAACATAGTAGAGTTCCTACAAATAAGTGGATATAGTACGCGAATACGTCTATTAAATTCATCCCTAAGATTGTTAATGTGCGGAATTCAATTTACGATCTAATATTATACTCAAATATTTAGTCCGTAACCAGTATGCGAAACAAATAAAGAGAGATTAATATGAGGAGTGCCTCCAAGTAAGACAGACGGATGCTATTGAATTTGGGGTATTCCAGTATAAGTTGAATGGGTGAAACACTGTCACATGCGGAACAAATTGTTCCGCATGTGACAGTTGAATAGAGTTCATATTTGAACTGAACATACTTGAAGGGAAAAACGGTACGGTATCAGAAAAGGTTTCAAAGTGTAAGAACAGATAACGCTGAAAACAGCATAAATAAACTGAAATCGGCTACCAGGGATAGTTTGAATAGAAATGACAACGCATTTGGCATGAGTTGCCAATTAAACCATCTGTAGTGTCCGATGTGCTGGATTGTTTCGTTTTTTTTTTTTTTTTTTAAAGGAAAAAACGAATTCCAAGTCATTCAACAGTTGTGACACTGTGAGTGGAAAGCCCATCCACCACTGCAAGGTCATACCCAATTGGATGTGAGAAATTCGGTGGAACTTTTTTCTGATGCCATACCGTTTCCCCCATCTTCAAGTATCTTCAGTTCAAATGTAAACTCCTTGTGAAAAGTGGTTCTTTTTTTTTTACAGCATTTTGAATGTGGGACTTCAATTATTATTTTAAATACAGGGTGTTTATAATTAAAGAAGTGGAAGAAATGGTAGAAATTGATCAAGAAAACTGTTTAAGTAGCATTTATTAAAAGTTAAAGAATCATTAAATATTTACTAAAATATAATTTTAGATTTTTTTTGTCTTGGATATATACCAGGCCTAATCTTGGTTTAGCTTTGATAAAAATGGCACTGGACGGTCCTGAGTCTCCTAGAATATTCCTTCCAAATTTTTCTCCTGCCGAAATATCAGGGTGGATCGATGGTGACGCGTGTGCCTGTCACCTGATCGGGCTAATGATGTCCCCAATCTGAGGACATAATCGCAGGTACTTAATTCGCATAATGCGCACCCTCCACCCCCTTACCTTCTTCGCCTCCTGACATTCTTTCCGGAGGACATGGAAGACACGGACTTAAAAAAAACAGGAACGAAACTTGACTTCCCCTACCAGTGATGAAAATGCCACTTAACTGTCTTTAAAAGTTCTTTTGTTCTTGATGTAAGGGGTTACCGACCGAGTTTCTATTCGTTTCAATAATGTTGTCGTTATCTCACAACTGGAACAGTGGTTAATGCAAGATTAGCTGGAGGGCAAAGATTCGATTACGGCTAATTGCGTTCATTTCAGTCACTGAGCACTAAGAGATTGTCGCAAATTGACAGTAGTCGTCGGAAAATTTAGCCGAGTGGCGCGGTGTAGAGTATAAAAGAAGCAAACCTTACTACACTTTAATAAATTTAAGAAAGTAAATTTTATTATACATAAAGGAAGAAAATTAAAGCTATACAAAAACCATACTTCTGGTTTTAACTTAATCATGATCAAAAAACATGTTATCTGCAGCCAGCCGAACATCAAGCTAAGCATACTCCATTTACATATCCATTTATACATCCGTGCCAGACGTCACGACCCATTACATGCCTTCAGCATATGACGTCGGATCCGAATGCAAAAAGAAAGAGAAATATTTGCATGATTCCCAATACTTTGGGCAACAGTAGTGATGCTAAAATTTGGAGTAATTCAACTGACTCAAGTTTCCAAGTATTGTTTGAATTTTTGAATTTGGCGAGCAGTTTTAAAAGACACAAAATATATACCCAGATTATTAGAAATGCTGCGAAGCATTTATGGTAATAGGCAATTAACGCTCAGAAATGAAGATGAGGAAATTTGAATAATATCTTATCCAAAAAAAGTCTTATGAAATATTAAATTTAAAAAAAAAGTAGTTTTACCTCCTAATGGGAAACGAAATATAAAGAACATCTTGTCCAAGCCAACATTTGTTTGGGTACAAAATAGAGTGGACTATTTCAATGCAATAAAGTAGTAGTTATAAGGCATTAAAATGTCTCAAAATTAAGCTGACACATAAAAGGCAGCAAACCAAAATGCTCTTGAAAGAAAAAAAATAAATTACGGTAATTACCTAACATGCCATCGTCTGGCTTTCATTTATTTAAAATTCAAGCTCTTGCAGATCAGTGAAGACAAAAGAAAAAATTTTAAAAGTTTGTGAAAATCACCTTTTTTTTTGCGTAAATTATTATTATATATAATAATTTTAATTTAGCTTATTATATATTATAATGAAATAATAATAAGCCAAGATAAAATTATGTTTAATCCTCGTAACGTCAATCATCTTTGGAATGCGAGTAGAAATTTTTATATCGAGGGGAACAAGAAGTGCTAAAAATAGTTGAGAGACAAAAAGCAATAAAGGAAATGAGCCATTTTGAAAGAAAAGTCAATTAGTTGAACCTTTGACATGCAGGAAAGTTTAGCATCTTTTCAGCTCATCAGTAGACTTTAAAATGTTGAGGTGGGATAATAAAATAGGAATTAGTTTTACAAGAACTTTGTATATGTTGGAATAATAAAATAAGAATTAGTTTTACAAGAACATTGTATATGTTGGAATAATAAAATAAGAATTAGTTTTACAAGAACATTGTATATGTTGGAATAATAAAATAAGAATTAGTTTTACAAGAACATTGCTATGTTGGAATAATAAAAATAAGAATTAGTTTTACAAGAACATTGTATATGTTGGAATAATAAAATAAAATTTTGTATATGTTTAATAAAATAAGAATTAGTTTTACAAGAATATTGCTATGTTGGAATAATAAAATAAGAATTAGTTTTACAAGAACATTGCTATGTTGGAATAATAAAATAAGAATTAGTTTTACAAGAACATTGTATATGTTGGAATAATAAAATAAGAATTAGTTTTACAAGAACTTTGTATATGTTGGAATAATAAAATAAGAATTAGTTTTACAAGAATATTGCTATGTTGGAATAATAAAATAAGAATTAGTTTTACAAGAACATTGCTATGTTGGAATAATAAAATAAGAATTAGTTTTACAAGAACATTGTATATGTTGGAATAATAAAATAAGAATTAGTTTTTACAAGAACATTGTATATGTTGGAATAATAAAATAAGAATTAGTTTTTACAAGAATATTGCTATGTTGGAATAATAAAATAAGAATTAGTTTTACAAGAACATTGCTATGTTGGAATAATAAAATAAGAATTAGTTTTACAAGAACATTGTATATGTTGGAATAATAAAATAAGAATTAGTTTTACAAGAACTTTGTATATGTTGGAATAATAAAATAAGAATTAGTTTTACAAGAACTTTGTATATGTTGGAATAATAAAATAAGAATTAGTTTTACAAGAACTTTGTATATGTTGGAATAATAAAATAAGAATTAGTTTTACAAGAACTTTGTATATGTTGGAATAATAAAATAGAATTAGTTTTACAAGAATATTGCTATGTTGGAATAATAAAATAAGAATTAGTTTTACAAGAACATTGCTATGTTGGAATAATAAAATAAGAATTAGTTTTACAAGAACATTGTATATGTTGAATAATAAAATAAGAATTAGTTTTACAAGAACTTTGTATATGTTGGAATAATAAAATAAGAATTAGTTTTACAAGAATATTGCTATGTTGGAATAATAAAATAAGAATTAGTTTTACAAGAACATTGCTATGTTGGAATAATAAAATAAGAATTAGTTTTTACAAGAACATTGTATATGTTGGAATAATAAAATAAGAATTAGTTTTACAAGAACATTGTATATGTTGGAATAATAAAATAAGAATTAGTTTTACAAGAATATTGCTATGTTGGAATAATAAAATAAGAATTAGTTTTACAAAGAATATTGCTATGTTGGAATAATAAAATAAGAATTAGTTTTACAAGAACATTGTATATGTTGGAATAATAAAATAAGAATTAGTTTTACAAGAACATTGTATATGTTGGAATAATAAAATAAGAATTAGTTTTACAAGAACTTTGTATATGTTGGAATAATAAAATAAGAATTAGTTTTACAAGAATATTGCTATGTTGGAATAATAAAATAAGAATTAGTTTTACAAGAACATTGCTATGTTGGAATAATAAAATAAGAATTAGTTTTACAAGAACATTGTATATGTTGGAATAATAAAATAAGAATTAGTTTTACAAGAATATTGCTATGTTGGAATAATAAAATAAGAATTAGTTTTACAACAATATTGCTATGTTGGAATAATAAAATAAGAATTAGTTTTACAAGAACATTGTATATGTTGGAATAATAAAATAAGAATTAGTTTTACAAGAACTTTGTATATGTTGGAATAATAAAATAAGAATTAGTTTTACAAGAATATTGCTATGTTGGAATAATAAAATAAGAATTAGTTTTACAAGAACATTGCTATGTTGGAATAATAAAATAAGAATTAGTTTTACAAGAACATTGTATATGTTGGAATAATAAAATAAGAATTAGTTTTACAAGAATATTGCTATTTTGGAATAATAAAATAAGAATTAGTTTTACAAGAATATTGCTATGTTGGAATAATAAAATAAGAATTAGTTTTACAAGAACATTGTATATGTTGGAATAATAAAATAAGAATTAGTTTTACAAGAATATTGCTATGTTGGAATAATAAAATAAGAATTAGTTTTACAAGAACTTTGTATATGTGGGAATAATAAAATAAGAATTAGTTTTACAAGAACATCGTATATGTTGGAATAATAAAATAAGAATTAGTTTTACAAGAACATTGTATATGTTGGAATAATAAAATAAGAATTAGTTTTACAAGAATATTGCTATGTTGGAATAATAAAATAAGAATTAGTTTTACAAGAATATTGCTATGTTGGAATAATAAAATAAGAATTAGTTTTACAAGAATATTGCTATGTTGGAATAATAAAATAAGAATTAGTTTTACAAGAACATTGTATATGTTGGAATAATAAAATAAGAATTAGTTTTACAAGAACATTGTATATGTTGGAATAATAAAATAAGAATTAGTTTTACAAGAACTTTGTATATGTGGGAATAATAAAATAAGAATTAGTTTTACAAGAACATTGTATATGTTGGAATAATAAAATAAGAATTAGTTTTACAAGAACATTGTATATGTTGGAATAATAAAATAAGAATTAGTTTTACAAGAATATTGCTATGTTGGAATAATAAAATAAGAATTAGTTTTACAAGAACATTGTATATGTTGGAATAATAAAATAAAATTAGTTTTACAAGAATATTGCTATGTTGGAATGCTGGAAATGAATTATTTTGAACAAAGTTTAATTGAATTTAATTAAAAGATTAATAAGGTTCATTAAAATATGAAAAATTTTCTGTTAGTGTATCCAAAGAATTAATTCTAAGGATAATTTGATTAGATACAAATCAATGAGATCTAAAAATTTTTCATTGCATTTCAGTCGTTTAAATTGATTTTTTCCCGATAGGATAGCACTTGTTTATTTCTAATATATTAACTTATTATTACGTAATTTATTTCTAATATTTATATAACTGAGTGAATATTATAATTATTCACTTGAAAATATTAGAAAAAGTTTCAACAGTTTCATGTCACAAGAGACAATTACGAAGCAAAATCCAAAACAAGAAGTTAAGAAAGAGTGCATAAAAATCACTGAATGATTTTAAAGATTCTCATTACCCTAATTAGGATCTAATTGATTTCTTGCTAAACCAGAAGGTAAATCGAATTAATAATATTGGTATTGCAAACAAATACATTAATTGGAAGTACACAATCTCTTTAAAGTGTTCATTTTGACAATGGCATTTCATTATCGGATTATCAAAATTTCTCCACTATCTCTATTTACGTTTTATTATTAAAAGTCTCCAAACTGTTTGGAATATTGGTAGCCTCTATTTGGCTCTCCAATTGACTCAAAATGTGACAAATTCCAAGAACAATCTATCAATAAAACTTCTAAAATATCTAATGGGATATGAATAAGTTACCTCCGATAATAAATTTAGAGTTTAAATAAAAATGTTCAAAATAAAATATAAATGGCCTGATGGACCTTCATGTAATAGTAAGTGAAAGACAAATACTTCATTAAAAAAGGGAAATTCTGATTTGTGTAAATAGCTGTTAAAAGTTAATATCAAAATAAGGATCCAGAAATCCATATAAACTTGACATCCTCCGACTTCTGGCCGAATGATAAAGTTACTCATCCATCAGGCAGTAATCAAGTTTGAATCCGGCGATGACATCCGTTGCAGTCACTTCATCAGAAATAAGGAGATTCGATACCAATGTTTGAAAGTGTCTCGAATTGTCAGATTTTCTGAAGGGAATTTTCCACATTCTTCTTATATGACGCAAGAATTCTTCCAAGCGGGCATTCTTTTAGACATACCCATTCCCACCATTCACAAAGTTGGCAAATTTTATTATAGCTCTCGAGGCCACAGGTTTCGGATTCGATTTTCCGGCAGTGGGAATAGGATGTCTGTAGTGGTTCTGAATCCACTTTAAACCTTAGGCCCCGGTCTAAAAGGATCATAGAATGTTGTGGGTGGTGTTATTCGAGTCGGTAGCCTGTCTTCAAGCAACACGTCCCCTCTGGGGGGTACTCAATGAGTAATAGAGGTGCAACCCTTGCTTATGGCATAAAGATTAACTATCTCTGTAGTGCCAGCTGCATTAGAACAACAAATATAAACGTTTCGAAGAATTTTTAACTTATTCCTTTTCAAATAATTCAAAAGGTCATTTTATGTATTTTGATATAGTAAATTGTCAAATATATTTTTAAAAAAAGGACATATAAGGCTTCAATATATAATTAATATCAATTTATTTAAACAATATATTTCAATGTACAATGCAATCAATATCTTTCAATATACACTGAAGTGACAAAAGTCATGGGATAGCAATATGCAAATTTTCAGATGGCAGTAGCATCGCGTAGAACAGGTATAAATGCGCGGTGCTTTCGCAGAGCTTTCATTTCTGTTCAAGTTATTCATGTGAAGAGGTTTTGACGTGTTGATGACCGCACGGTGGGAATTAACAGACTTTGAACGCGAAATGTTAGTTGGAGCTAGACGCATGGGTCATGCCATTTCGGAAATCGTTAGGGAATTCAACATTCGCAGATCCACTGTGTCAAGAGTGTGCCGAGAGTATGAAATTTCAGGCATAACATCCCGCCATGGACAGCGCAGTGGTCGACCGCCTGCACTTAACGACCGAGACCGGCGACGTCTGCAAAGAGTCGTAAATTCTAACAGACAAGCAACACTGCGTCAAATAACCGCAGAAATCAATGTGGGACGTACAAGGGACTTGTCTGTTAGAACTGTGTGGAGAAATTTGGCTTTCTTGGGCTATTCCAGCAGAAGACCGACTCGAGTGCCTTTACTGACAGAACGACATCGCTTGCAGCGACTCTCGTGGGCACGTGTGCATATCGGTTGGTCCCTAGATGAATGGAAAACCGTGGCCTTGTCCGATGAGTCACGATTTCAGTTGGTAAGAGCTGATGGTAGGGTTCGAGTGTGGCGCAGACCCCACGAAGCCATGGACCCAAACTGTCAGCAAGGCACTGTTCAAGCTGGTGGTGTCTCCGTAATGGTGTGGGCTGTTTTTCCATGGCATGGACTTGGTCCTCTGGTGCAACTGGACCGAACATTGACTGGAAATGCTTATGTTCAGCTACTTGGAGATCACTTGCAGCCATTCATGGACTTCATGTACCCAAACAACGATGGGATTTTTATGGATGACAATGCGCCATGTAACCGGGCCACAACTGTTCGCGATTGGTTTGAAAAACATTCTGGACAATTCCAACGAATGATATGGCCACCTAGATCGCCCGACATGAATCCCATCGAACATTTATGGGACATCATCGAGAGGTCTGTTCGTGCCCAAAATCCTGCACCATCAACGCTTTCACAATTATGGACGTCTATCGAGACAGCATGGCTTAATATTCCTGCAGAAGACTTCCAAAGACTTGTTGAGTCCATGCCACGTCGAGTTGCTGCACTTTACCGGGCGAAAGGAGGTCCGACACGATATTAAGAGGTATCCCATGACTTTTGTCACTTCAGTGTATAATTAATATCAATTTAGTTAAATCTTTTTATTAAGGTTCGTTACATATAATAGTCTATCAATATGTCATACATTAATGAAGTAAGAAAAATATATTTTTGTAATATAGGCTTTTGTAAATAACAGTTCTTTTTCCTTTCAAAAACAATAAATTTTCCAAGATAAAAGTTAAACGTATTAAAATAAAGTAGTATAACTGTATGCAATGAAGCGTTATTTCTTTTGTTTGTATTTTATAAAAGACTTTAAAAAAAAGTTTGTTTCTTTTAAAGAAGGAAAGTAGAGAACAGAAGAAATAGTTAAGAAAAATAGAAATGAACAACATCCCATAAAAAAAAATTTTTAAATTGGATCAGAGAAATTTTTTAAACATTATAGTACGATGTTGGAAAAAAATATACATGTTTTGAAATACGATTAGCATAACTAAAAAAAGTATAGAATTGGCTTAACTACTGTAAAACCAAGAAAATAAGGATTTGGGAAAAAAGATTATTCTAAAAGCTTTTTCCTTTTAAATTATAAATTGAAAAATTCCTTATCATTATTATTATTATTATTATTATTATTGAATCTAAGTCAAGATAAAACTGAAAACAAGTAATAGAAAAAAAAAATTAAAGTCAATTCCTACTTTTTTTTCACTCTATTGTAGAAAACTCCTTTACAAATAACTATCAATCATTTTTTTAAGTTTATCTGGCGCCATCTTTTGTTAGATATATGCAACTTACATCTGAAAAAACTAAAATTAATTAATTTAATTTAATTATTGAATCAATATTTGAAAACACTGTATTAACATCCAGTGTCATCCACTGCAAGTTCAAAAAAAATTTATTTGAATTCGAGTAGATGACTAAAAAGTATTTTATGAACTATTGAAAATTTGAACAAGATATATATAGGGACAGTGTGAACTAATAGAAGGAATTGAAAAAAGGTTTTAGGAAAAATGGTAATTCTAAATCCTTTTTTTTTTTTCTTTGAAATATAATTTAAAAAATTTCTTTATTATTTTTATTACTGAATCCAAGTCAAGATAAAACTGGAAAACTCAAAAGGGAAATATTGAAGGAAACTGATAAATCCGAGGCGAGCTTTTGTGTTAAATGCAGTCGAACATCGAGTTGCAGCTGGCGAATCGATAAAATGAGATGGTATAGACCAGAGAAACGCGGCCGCAGTCCAACATTAATCCGCTTTCCGAAGCCAATATTTCATTCAGTCAATTCATAATGTTGCCGTGTCGATGTAACCATTACATCTAACTTACTGACTCTACATCAATATGGCTTATGACAATGGAAGGGAGAATAGTGGTTGGGATACATGGAGTAGTTACATTAAAGCAGAGTGCATCATGACATAACGGATGGTTAATAATTTTTAAGTTAAAAGTTATACATAACATTTCTGTTAAATGAATCCGAATCAATTATGGCATTATCGTTAAATATCCATTAACCATAGAATTAATAATACCGATATAATTATTAAATTTATATCAGTAAATACTCCAGATGAAATGGAATACAACATTTTTTCAATAAATTTTACCCAATTTATGAACTTACTGATGCATATAGTTAGAGTTTTTTTTGTCATAAAATAAGTTAAGTTCCTTGTAGTTAAGGTCACATTTATTATTTTGCTAAAATTTTAAATAAGCTTAAGAGATTTAAGGTCCTGATGGCCGAGTGGCTAGCGTTCTGGACCTCGGTACCACAGGTTTGGGGTCTGAATCCCGGCGCTGGCATGTATATGCGTTGCGGTTCGGAATCCATTTTAAGCCGTAGTTCCCGGTCTAATAGCATAGTAGAGCGGTGTGGAGGAAGTGTTACTCCACATCCGTAGCCTATCTTCAAGCTACAGGTGCCCCCTGATTAGTGTTCAATGATCCACGGTGCAGGCCTTGCTTATGACATAAATATAATTGCCTCTCTATTGCCAGCTGCCTTAGAACAACAGCAACAAAAAATATTTATTGTTTTCAAGGCTGAATTCTTAAACATCTTTGAAAGGAACACCTAAAATACTGTTACTAAAAAAAATATTGATTGAAAGAAATTAAATACATTTCATCCACTTCCCAATCGGGTACTTTTAGATTTTAAATAACTTTTATTTTGTTTCTTTTTAGAGCAACTCGAGTAAGTTTAATAAAGACTTCAAAACTGTGTTGCGCCTAACGAGATTCTAAAAAACAATGAAGTACACAAAATCTTTAAAAGTCAGTGTTTGTTTATTTTTTGCTTAATTCTGTCTTTTTATCAAGAAAAGTTGAAGAATGATATTTTTCTATGCCAAACCTCATCCCCACTCGTAATTCTCGGAAGAAAGTTTGAATAATTAAATCCGAAAACTCGTGTCTTGCATTTTAGGCGGCCGTTTGATGTTCTCAGAATCGTGAAGAAGCTTCCCAGAACTCCACGCCGCATTCAATTTGAAGAACACGAAGAAAGCTCGTGAAGAAAAAATAATAAAATCACCGCGACGACAGACAACAATAAATTATGAAACGACGACGAGACAGCGAAATCCGAGTTTTTAAAAGTGTTACCAGGGGCTTTCATAAACAAGGTCCCGAAAGAAAGAAATCCTGCGGAGCCCTCCTTAAAAGTGGATTTCATTAGAAAGTTCCGTTTTAATCAGAACTTTCAGAAAATGTTTCTTGTTGTTTATTTGCCCAGACACAATCCGAAGTTCATTTTTCATTTCCTTTCTGCGGGGCTCGTCCCCCTGATTTGGAAATTTTCCAGCGGCCGGATTCCACACATGACGGATTCCTTGTTGTTGTTGATTCCTTTATTTTTTGCTTTGATGCTGAGGTTGAACGTGGGACATAAAAAAAAAAAAAAAAAAAAAAACTAAAGAATGTTTTGTTTTTCTTTTTGCAGAAATTGCTGTTTGATAGTTAGGGATACTGAAATCATTGACAAAATTCGAATTCTTGCACTTCGATATTAATTTTTTTTATTTAAAACCAACATCCTTTTATTCTAAAATTTTCTGAGCCTATTATTTTCTAGGCACATCGCATATTACACGATCCAGCTCTAATGCATTTTTTTCCCTTTTCTCCGCTTTCATGAAACAGTTAAACAGATGGAGCAGGAACATGAGTACGCCGCATGTATACAAGTACAGCTCACCGACAGTTGTTTATGGGAGGAATTTTGGAGATAACTAACCTACATTTGTGCGTGGTCTGGAAAACACAAAACTCACAGCCAGGAAACACATGGGGGGTAATCACTTCAAATGACTAACACCAGGCAATATATAAGGGGTAAGTCATAATGAATAAAACGGCCAGCCCGAAGGCACACGCAACTAATATATAAGGGGTAATCACTTCAGATGACTAGCACCAGGCAGCATATGGGGGGATGCAATACTTTAGAGGACTCACAACCTGGCAGCACTGTGGGAACAATTACTTCAGATGACTGACACCAATATATGAGGGGCAATTACTTCAGATGACTAACACCAAGTAGCACATGGGAGCAATTACTTCGAAAGACTCACAACCACGCAGCACATTGGGGAAAATTACTTCAGAGGACTCGCAACCAGGCAGCATTGGGGACAATTACTTCAGAGGACTCGCAACCAGGCAGCACATTGGGGACAATTACTTCAGGGAATCGCAAACCAAGCACATTGGGGACAATTACTTCAGAGGACTCGGCAGCACATTGGGGGACAATTACTTCAGAGGACGCACAACCAGGAAACACATTGGGGACAATTACTTCAGAGGACGCACAACCAGGCAGCACATTGGGGACAATTACTTCAGAGGACGCACAACCAGGCAGCACATTGGGGACAATTACTTCAGAGGACTCACAACCAGGAAACACATTGGGGACAATTACTTCAGAGGACTCACAACCAGGAAACACATTGGGGACAATTACTTCAGAGGACGCACAACCAGGAAACACATTGGGGACAATTACTTCAGAGGACGCACAACCAGGCAGCACAGAGGGGCAATTACTTCGAAAGACTCACACTCATATCTCAGAAAACTCGAAAAACTCTCATCAACTATCGATGCGAGATGCTTTGCATGCATTCTCATGATCTCCATTTATATACTGTGCTTTTAAATGCAGTAACTATAAAAATAATCATCAGCAGATTCAGACCTTTGATCTCTTGCACGCTAACTGCTCATATTGTTACTGGGATACGAGTCAGGCGGTAATGCACGTTAGCTTCCTTTCAAGAGAGCATAGGTTTTATTCCCCTACAGTCAATTGTTATTTGCCATTTAAAGAACATTTTAGAATTCAAAAAACCCAGTTACGGTTACAACAAACAATCTCACATCGATAAATGAGCGGTCCGACTAGATGTTGTATTTTTTGAAATGCAGAAAATAATTGCAATACCAAAAACAAGTAGATAACAATGGCATTCAGTTCATTATAAATCCATCATTCTTAATTGGAATATGGATTTCGATTATAATATACAAAAAGTGGGGAAAGCGGATTTGCAAATGAAAATTAAAATGTTATTAAAATTTCATTGTTGATGTTTTTGTTTTAGTCCTTTCAGCTGTGCGTGCATTTTGTTATGAAAGTTTTACAAATAAGTAACATTTATGATTTTTATGTATCTTAAATTACGAACTAAGTTCTGTTAATCTGAATGGAAACATTGTGAACATCTAACAAATACGAAATGCAACAACGCAAAGTCAGTAAAATAAATATTCAATCCAGTAAAATACAAAATAATATATTCCGAAATCCTCTGAGAAATGAAAAAAATAAAAAAAAGTCATTCACAAGCAGATTAAAGAAGAACATCCATCAACCAAGTATTCTGTTTACCTTTTCCCGACAAGATTTCTATTTACTTTCCAAATTCTTTTGGCTTCCATTGACAGAAAAAATACAATTTTTTGGCATGTGTGTCTGTGTGTGTGTGTGTCAAATGATATTTGTATGACAGCATAAGAAAATATCGCTTTTTTTGGCAAAGTTTGTACACTTGATAAGCCGAGACATGAGCACGCCGATGCATTCAGAAGCTTCAGAACTTCTTCAGCAGAAATACCCACTTGGAGCAATATTTACTTCGAATTTCAATTATGTTTTCCCAAGACAGAATGCCTTCCACAGAAATCACTTGCAATAAGTTATTTTTGCAGAGTCCTGATGGTCCAGGGAAAGATTATTTAATGCGACGTCTGGATTTAAACTCGAATCCGTGGACTATTATCAACAGGTTTAAGGGATTTCTTGGATTGATTTTTGGGAAGTTGCACACACACAGAGTAAATAGAAAGATGGAAGGGGGAGCGAAAAACGAGAAATGGGGTCCATTTAGTTCCAAGTTTACACGTGACACGCGAGTTTACTTGAGGAAGAACCTGATCCTCTTTTCTAAAGAGTTTTGGCGCATATATACATATCAGTTTTCCCGATTTTCTCGCCGTGTTTATGTTAAGGCTGCGCTCGTCTCGGATGGGGACATTTTTCAATGGAAATGGACTCCAAATATTTATTTTAACTGCCCAAGTTGGAACATTTATGGCGGATGTCTTGGGTGCTGGATTTAGAAATTGCGCTGTTCTTACCTGAAACGCTGAGGAAAATTGCTGTTGCATGTAATCCGTATTTTTCTGCTGTTATGATATAAAAGGTACAATATGACACGGAGCAATATTATTCATCCTTTTTTTTTAAAATTTATTTCAGCTCATTTGCCACAGCTGCGGGTGATGGGGATATCTCTGGGAAGTGTTTTAATTGTCAGGGATCATAAAAAAAAAAAAAAAAAAAAACTTCGGGCCAGATGGACAAGAGAACAGTTCATCAAGATGGGGATTTGGATGGGAGTCTGCCGAACAGATATAGACTCTGATATGGTGTCGGCAACCGGAGTTTGGTTTTAAGGTGTTTTGTTTGTCTGATGGTAGAATCTTTCTGTTTCTTTTTAATTTTTATCTGTTTTGGACATTGAGAGCAAATGTACTTTTGGGACGGGTTCAGCTTTTGACCTAGCTGGGCTAATAAAACAGGATAGAAGAGTGTATATACACTACAAAGTGAGTGATCCAAATAAAGTGTGTATATACACTGAAAAGTGTATATACACTACAAAGTGAGTCGATTCAAATAAAGTGCTTGACTTAGAGTTGTTCAAAAATCATCTGTCTGAAGAAAAATGCAGAGGAAACAAAACAACACTGACTGTGAAGAACTCTGAAAAAAAAAAGGAGTCGCTCTTATTCTGAAATATTTTATGTTCCAGTGAATTTACGTGCCCGTTTTAGAATTAAACTAAATCTGCTTCCAGAATTCCACACGAAAGATCAAATGGATATGTCTCTTAAGTGGGAAAACGAAAGGCACGAATCCAGCAGAAAAGAGAGCGTATGCCTTTTTGTTTGTATCTTACTTGTTTTATTCGTGCCACTTGTAGTTCCTAAATAGAACAGAGATCAAATTATTAATGAAATGGCCACCCCTTTTCTTAGAATGATAACTAATAGTATTGTGCACTCAATGTGTGTCAGTAATTCAATTATGGAAGATCCGATCAGCGACATTGTGAATAATACAAGCCTTCATAATTCGATGGTGCAAGATCTGGATGGCAGTATCGTGAATGATGCAAACCTGAAAAATTCGATGGTGCTCGATATCAATCGTTATAATTTTTCACTAGTTCCATTCCGAAATTCAGAGTTAGTTTAAAAATGTCATACTAAGCACCCCAAGCTTTTAGAACAGTGATATTCATTTTCTCGTCAGTAATTTTATTTTTAAGTTAACAATTATTGTTTACTTTTTAGTTTGATTAACTCTAAAAGCGTGTTTTTTGGTGTTTTTAAACTATATTATTTAAATGAGGTCCCGGTACGGAGGACTGGAACTATAGTTCTTCCAATAATTTAACTGTGAGTAAAACAAAGGGTAAATGCGAATATGTCGAGCCAGCCAGGATTCGAACAGGGAATCTCCTGATCCGCAGTCAGGCGCGTTATCCGTTGTGCCACTGTTCCACGTAGGTTTGAATGTCTTAGGTACTTTCATTCTACATGTGTTAAATTGCTCTTCATAAGTTAAAATAAAATCACTAATCCTGGCGATCCTAATCAGGATGAGATAATAAATTTATCAAAGACACTAAAATATTTTGATAAGTCTACAACGTTTAAAATAAATCTGATCTTTTAAAGTAGGGCAAAATCGAGCCCAAAGAGTCAGTTACAAATAAACATACAAGTGAAACTAATAAAAGCGTAATTATTATAAGAATCCTCGCAGGGGCACCCTGGCAATGTCAGGAACCCTGGAATTTCCATAGTGACTTCAAAATGGATTCAATATTTTAACTTCATTGTTAACAATTTCTATACAAAGAGAATTTCTAGCTCCCTTTTCAGCAAGCAAATTGCGCAAACAGAAACAAAAGGTCCTCCTTGAGCTCAGAATTTCAGATGAATATTAAGACTTCCATTCCAAACTTTAATCGATCTCAAGGTTGTTAAATCATTGATACCACATACTTCTGATTCGTATCCTGGCGGTGGCATGTATGTATGTTTGTATCCACATTAACTGCAGGTTCGAGTCTAATTAGCTCATTTATAATAAAAAAAATTGTGTCATAATATTTGTATTAGAATCAACCAATAATTGTATTAAATCAACCTAATCCAGTGGCATTTTTTTCTCACCCCTCCAGTCCTTTAACGATCTTTAATTTGGTTTGTCGTTCTATGACAATTAATATTATTACAACAAACCAAATTAAAGATCGTTAAAGGACTGGAGGGGTGAGAAAAAATGCCCGTGGATTTGGTTGATTTACATTCCAAGTACCATCACCACTGTTTCCGCCCTCACTTTTCCCTCTGTTGTTGTTGCTGCTTATCCCCTTAATTTAGAATCCTAAACCAAGTCCAGTAGATCCTGCTGCATCAATAGATCATAAAGGGTCCTTCCCTCATTCAACAGTTGCCTCACAGAGGCACCAATACAATCGATGAGATGAGAGGGAGACGCGATGGCCGAACAATGACAAAGGGTAAATGTCTTCTTGTCTCCATTGAAGGTCAAACTCTTAATGTGGCCTGGCCTAAGTCTAGCTAAAGCTGTTTGAGCAGATCTAGGATAGGAGCACTGCAAGGGCATACCGGGATATTTAGCGGCGTACCATGCCTGAATTGGTGGCGACCTCTTAGCGGTATTCACTTTGGCTAAAGTCATGGAATGAACCTCTGAAGCTAACAGATTGGATGAAGAAGCTTTGGGAAGTTCGCAACCTTCCCTAACGAGCAAATCAGCAATTTCATTTCCATAGATGACCACATGGGAGGGAATCCACTGCAAGCACACCGATCCGATCTGGTCCAAAACAGCTAGTTTAGAAACAATATCTGCCCCAGTTTGTCCAGGGTGCTTGATCAATCCTTCAAATACTGCATTGAGTTGTTACTATCAGTCAGAATCCAAAACATCCGGTACTTTAAAGTCTAAAGCTAGGCTCAGAGCTTCGCTTATAGCAATTAATTCTGAGCGGAATACTGAGCTGTGGTCCGGGTTTCTAAAACGATTTCCAAATTCTCCCATACTTGTCTTCATAAAATTTCAAATAATTCATTCCGACACCGGGAATACTTTTCCTATTCCATACAAATGCATGGGAATTCACCCAACTGAATCTGAACCAGCTGCAATAAATGATAACTATTAGATATTTGATTTGATTTTATTATCCCTGTTACAATTTTTTTTTACATTCTTGTTTTTATTTCCTTTAAGTATTCATTTTTTTAAATTGCCCTGAACTTACTATTTTTCTTCCTCCCTTTGTCTATTATTGTTTCCTTCACATTAAATTCCTCCAAGCTGAGTAGAAGTGCTCTTTGTACTGGCACTCCAATTATCATATCTTGCAGTTGTTAGGTTTAAAGATTCTGAAACCCAACAGCTTACGCAAGTCATCCAAAAATATCCCAGTACAAATGGCAATGCTATTTGAGCCAAGTATTGAAATTGTCAACAAATTGGCAATTTTAATGAGCCGAATTTTAACTAAAAATGCATTGAGGGGAGGGGGGGAAGAAGAAATATTTCAAAGAGTGCTTAGTAAGATTTGATTTAAAAAAGAAAAAAAGCCAACTATGGATGAAATATAATTGAGTAAAATGCAAAAGATACCGTTTTTGTTTATTTAAACCCTGTTTTTATTCTGAAAAATTTTATTCTGAAGATTGATTGGGATTTTTTGGCGCCAGAGCTTTTTAAATTCTCGTAAAATTAAATAGTTAAAATAAAAAACTCTCTAATGTTGAATTAGAACCGGTAAAATTCAGTGCGAAGTAAAATCAGATAAAAAGTAAATTAAAATTTTAATAGAAAATCCATCAAAATTGTTGCTGTGAAACATTGTCAATTGAAAAGAAAGCAAAATACATTGATTTTTTTTTTTTTGATAACTTTGTTTGTTGCAGCATTTTAAGTTGATTTCAAGTTAAAATGGTGCAACAAACAAAGTTCAAATAAAAGGAATAAGATCAACTTTTACAAGAAATTTTTAACCTGAAGAAAAAATATTATTTTATCCAGTTGAATAAATGCATCTCCACTTTTTCCCCCATCAACGTGCAACTGCAGTAAAAAGGAAAACACAATATAAATGTATATAGAAAAAAAGGCAATTTGTAAGAAAAATATGCAGCAAAACTCTCAACTACATTTGAAAAAGACACATAGAATTTTGGATCCATTTTCTTATAAAAATAAATGGCACTGCAGGATTAAGAAAATATCCGGAAAGTGGCATTAGTTCATTCCCAGTCTCGATTTTTCCCATTTTCCAGGAACGAACCCCGGAATCGGGAGTCCCGGGAAAAACGTCCCGATCTGTCGCCAGATCCGATGACTAAAAACAAATAGGGGCCCGGGGGCGGTGCCCATTTTCTGGAGCAATCATAATACCCCCCTCTGTCTTCGGGAGAGAACGTCCATATAGAATGAATTGGAAGTTCGATTCCGAAATTGAATCTGTCAAGGTTCTTCCACCCCCCTCACCCCCACAATTCCATTCGCCACCCCTTGCCTTTTCTGCAAACTATATTACGGTTTTCTATCCCTTTTTATGATATCTCGCGGGTTTTATTCGAACAAAATTTCTGACTTGCGGTGTGCCAGTCTCTTTCTGTTTTATTTGTAGAATCGCAGCATTGGGGGTTGGGGTGGGGTGGGGGGCTGGGTCTTAATAAAATTGCGTTTCTTGCCTCTCTCAGGATGGAAGCAAAAGAAGACATCTATTTCCAGCCCTTTTTCTGCGTCGGCAAAATCAACATTCGAAATAAACGGAGCCCTTTCTTTGCCAGGAATCGAAAATATTTTCAAAAAAAGAAGGATTCCAAAGAATGATAAATATATCGTGCGTACAGCTGCGTTATATTCTTTGAGAATTACATTGTATTGCTTAGAAATTGCATAATTACATTACATTGATTTGCATTTAATAGCAATCCAATTCAACAGCTGTGGATTAAAAAAACCAACCTATGGATGAAATATAATTGACTAAAATGCAAAAGATAGCCTCTTTTTGTTTATTTAAACCCTATTTTTATTCTGAAGATTGATTGGTTGGGATTTTACGGCACAAGAACCTTTTAAATTCTGCTAAAATTAAATGGCTAAAATAAAAAAAAATCAATGTTAAATTAGAACAGGTAAAATTAGAACAGGGAATTTTGACCAGTATAAAATGCAGTATGAAGTAAAAATCAAATAAAAAGTAAATTAAGATTTTAATAGAAAATCTATCAAAATTGCTGCTGTGAAACATTGTCAATTGAAAAGAAAGTAAAACACACTGACGAAATCAAGATAAAATGGTGCAACAAACACAGTTCAAATAAAAAGCATAGGATCAACTTTTACGAGAAATTTCATCCTGAGGAAAAAATATTTTATCCAGGTGAATAAATGCATCTCTACTTTTTCCCCTATCGAACGTGCAACTGCAGTATAAAAGAAAACAAAATATAAATATATATATATATATATATATATATATAAAGGCAATTTGAAAGACAAATATGCAGCAAAACTCTCAACTACATTTGAGAAAGACACATTGAGTTTTGGATCCATTTTCTTATAAAAATAAATGGCACTGCAGGATTAAGAAAATATCCGGAAAGTGGCATTAGTTCATTCCACACAGTCTCGATTTTTCCATTTTCCGGAATCGGGAGTCCCGGGCAAAACGTCCCGATCTGTCGCCAGATCCGATGACTAAAAACAAATAGGGGCCCGGGGGCGGTGCCCATTTTCTGGAGCAATCATAATACCCCCCTCTGTCTTCGGGAGAGAACGTCCATATAGAATGAATTGGAAGTTCGATTCCGAAATTGAATCTGTCAAGGTTCTTCCACCCCTACTCACCCCCCCACACACACAATCCCATTCGCCACCCCTTGCCTTTTCTGCAGACTATATTACGGTTTTCTATCCCTTTTTATGATATCTCGCGGGTTTTTATTCGAACAAAATTTCTGACTTGCGGTGTGCCAGTCTCTTTCTGTTTTATTTGTAGCATCGCAGCATCGGGGGTTGGGGGTTGGTGGGGGTGGGAAGCGGTCTTAATAAAATTGCGTTTCTTGCCTCTCTCAGGAGGGAAGCAAAAAGTCGGCATCTATTTCCAGTCGTTTTGCGAGTCCACCAAACTCAACATTCGAAATAAACGGAGCTGTTTCTTTGCCAGGATTCGGAAATATTTTCCAAGACAGACGGATTCAAAAGAATTTTAAATATATCGTGCGTACAGTTGCGTTATGTTTGATAAATACGTTACATTGCTTTGAAATTGCATAATTAGATTTCATTGATTGCTTATTTTAATAGCAATCATATTCAACAGCCAAGTTATTCCCATGATACATTTCTCCCTCTTAAATACTAAAAATTTGGATTCTACGTAATGTGTAATATGACTGTATAAACACAAAGGATCGGATGGATAACATGGTGGGTAGTGATAAAAATTTGAAGGGATTTGTTAGAAAAATGTAGTCAACAAAGTGGTAATAAAACCCCGAAGGGATCAGATGGTCAATATGTATGTAAAAACCTGAGATGATTGGAAGGACAACATGGAGGATTTTGGTTTGTTGCTCTACGGTCATCTTGTGCACCTGAGGGCTAAACAGGCAGGGACCTCCAGTTTAAAGTGAATCCCGAACCACTCACAAACGTTCATGCTACCGCCAGGAGTCGAATCTGAAGCCTGGGATACAAAATGCCAGAGTGCTTGCCACTTGTCCACCAGTTCCTCACTACATGGCGGGGAGGGGTGGGGATATTCTGAAGTGATTGGATGGTCAGCGTGCAGGTAAAAACCTGAGGTGATTGAAAGGACAACATGGTGGGGAGTGGTGGTGAAAAACCGAAGTGATCGAATGGCAGACGTGGTGGGTAGACATAATAATATCCCCCCCTCCCTCAATTTCTCTTGAGATGCAAAATTTCAAATTTCTCAATACCAGTCTGTCTTTTAATGTTTCCTTTAATAAATACCTGTAGAAAATATGCTTGCAATTACAAGTGACCAATGTTGTTGTTGCCTTGTTAAAAAAAATAGCTTCATGTCCAATTTGCAGCATTCATTTTAATTCCGTTAATGATGTGCATATCAAAAAGAAGCTTTTAATTTTTTTGGTGGAGGAAGAGACCAGAAACTGGGCGGTATTCAATGAGTAAGAGCGGTGCAATCCTTGTTTATGGCATAAAGACTAACCGCCTCTGTATTACCAGCTGTAACAGAAAAAAAAAAAAAAAAGATACAGAACTTGAGAGCACAGTGAAATATATAGTGATCCCTGCTTTTCGCAATTTAAATGTCCCATTCACGCGTTTCAATGGACCGAGTGAAGTCAGTTTCTGGAGAACAGATTTTCAAGAGACTTTGTCCCCCTCATTAAATGTTATTCATGAGCCCGTCTACATATATGAGGCCCCCCACTATCGTATAACATTTTAATATGCCATTTTGAGAGTACAATTAACGAATCAAATACCTCTTCCCAGTGTTGAAAAATGCATATTATTTTTTCTTAAAAAATAAATGCAAACAATAAGAACAAAAATTCATTTTATTAATTAAGCATTTATAATTGTATATTAGCTATTTTTGTATTAAAAAATTATTCGAAAATTTAAAAAAAAATTAATTTTTGAAAATGCTTTCAGTAGAAATTCTCTTGTTGCCCATCATTTTCAAATGTTTATAGGACAAAGATCCTCCCAAAGAGTTTTAAGTTTTGTTGCATAGATATCAGTGCTGGACTGTTCATATGCCATACTGCATGATCTTATGACCTAAGCAAAATCTTTTATCGTGTGGACATGTATTTAAAAGCATTGCGTGGAGTAAAATTCTTAGAACTTTATATTATATAATGTGCTTTAGAGTGATAATTATATATTATCCCAAGTGACCAAAGTTGTTACCTTGTTAAAAAAATAGCGTCATATCTAATTTGTAGCATTAATTTTAATACCTCAAATGTGCGTATCAAAAAGCAGCAATTATTCTTTTAATTCCTCAAATATATATATAATAAATTTGTATGGTTTGTTCATGAAAATCTACCCTCCCCATGGAATTCTAAACGATAGTAAAGGCAAAGAAGGGCATTTCCCTGCTGTCGACAGTGATCACAGATGGTCTGAGTGCTGTTACTAAAACCAGAGTGTAAACTGTTCTTCTCCGTTTGATCTTTGAACTGGTGTCTTTGCGAATGCCAAGATGCAAACGGCGAAAAAAAATGTTGCGTATCAGATGGGATATGGTCTCCGGCAGCCTATTTGTCGATGGGGTGAACTGCCGAAAAGGAATAGGTTCAGTTTGTACTGCGACAATTGATAAACAATGTTTACAGAAATATTTATGTAGATGTCCCTCGTGGGGGAGAAATCGACCCCTGACGTCATGAAAGACGAGCCACGCTTTTGGGCTGATTAGATTTGGTTTGGTTTGTCGCTCTACGGTCATCTTGTGCACATGTTTAGGCTAAACAGACCAGGAGCTGTTACTGTTTAACTGTTACTGTTACCGCGTTACTCCCCCTCACAAACATCCAATGGAAAACCTGAAGCCTGGGAACAAAGGCCAGGCTAATTTTAAATAAAATGGAAAACCGTAACAATAGGCGGATTTTTAAATAAAAATCCGACCAATAATGCAAGAAGGGCGTGAAATCATGTTTATGATAAAAATTTGATGGCGATATCGAAAGAAAAAGAGAGACCACAATAAACAAGACGGAGGAAAGAATGGGATATCTTGATGAACAATGAAACCAGCTGCCTGTGTAAGATGTGTCCTCCGCGACGGACCGTTTGGACTCGGGGAGTCTTTTGCAGTGAAATCTGTTAGAGGGAGGAAATTAGTCGCTTCGACCTCAGTAGAAGATGTAGCGACAGCACTACAGGAAGGGTTCTAGCATCGATGTGAAATCGTACAGTGCACAGAGAATTGCCCGATCTTTAAACCAGCCTGTGAGCACAATACATAAAATTTTATGCAATATCTTGCACTGCTATCCATACAAAATAACACATATTCAAGGATTCCATCTAATGATTCACTTTGGAACATTTTTTTTTTCTGATGCTGTACAGTTTCCCCTTCTTCAAGTATATTTACTTTCGAATTTGAACTCATTGAGACGAGTGATTTTTTTACAGCATTTTGAAAGTGACACTTTATTTATAATATGCGCTGGTAAGTAGAAATGAAATAACACATAAATGGTTAAAATACTAAAATGAAACTTTGCAATATCATAAAAATATACCAATGACGTTGGGCCTAATCAATTTATGACTGGAATATCCGAGTTCATTGTTCTAAAGCAAAAACCAAAGTATTTTCCTTACATTTCAACAAGCTCTCCTATGGGTAAAGTGACGGAACTAGGATACTCCTGGAGCACAAACAGCAAGCTAGTACGAAAAAAGAGTACTAGTACGAAGGCTAATCAGTTTATTACTGGAATATCCGAGTTCATTGCTCTAATGAAAAAACCAAAGTATTTTTCTTAAATTTGGACAAGCTCTCCCTATGGTAAAGGAACGGAACTAGGATACTCCTGGAGCACACACAACAAGCTAGTAAGAAAAAAGAAGGTTATTTGTGCTGAAATGTCTCTTCAGAATGAGTCGACGGGCGTCCTGTTGTCGGGGCATTCAACTCCCTTACCAAATCCTTCTCCGTAATGAAAACATTTTCTCCCACAAATCCCAACAACTGCGATCCCCAAACCATACGATAAGAAAGGGTTAATTTACATAATTAGAATCAATCTCCGGCGAAATCCTCCGCCCCCCCCATCTCCTTTCAAGTGTGGGGAGAGAGGGATAAGTATCCTTAGCGGAAAATAGGTTCTGAAACCCCTGCCCCCTCCCTTTTCCCGGATTTATATCGTTTGAAGTGAGGGTTGGGGAAGGTAATGGAACAGGAAAGAAATCGAAATGCATTCGTCGCGGCAAACACTGGGATTTTCGTTGCCTGATGCTTCTCAACTGGGACAGCTTACGGCAAGAGAGTGAGGGGGGATCAGAAGACGGAGGGGGGTCGGAAGGAAGGGGCAGAAAAACGAAATCGAAATACTTTGATTGGGCGAGATAGGTGATCGTCTGCTGGGAGGCTCCAGGGGGAGTTTAGCATTTTGAATCGTTTGGCACTCTTTCTGTGTGACCCAGAAATGAATGAAACGGGATGGAATCGAGAGTGATGCTGCAAGGACCTTTTGCTTAAATGATGAGCAGGTAAGGGAGCAAATGAATATCGTTCATTCATGCCAAGTCTTCAAATAGTGCGAAAAATATTCATTTAAAAGAAGATAACAAATGCAGAAAATTCAGAATCGGTCTCGATGATCGTAATTAAATCCGATACTTGCTTTGAATAGCGACAAGTATCATGAAACCTTAAAGTGGATTGATCCAAGCGAAGGACATTTACTTATGAAATGGTCCCATGATAATTCCGAAGAATGGGAAACCAGCAGACGCTATAGAGCCGCAAAACAAAGGTTTAGATGTGCTTTAAATAGTCAGAAAGCAGTTCATATCCAAGAACGAGACGGTAACGACGGAAGAAAATTCAGAATTTATTTTGTTTATCATAATTAAATCCGATACTTGCTTTGAATAGCGACAACTGTCAAGAAACATTAAAGAGGATGGATACAATAAAAGGAAATTTAATAATTAAATAATCAAATGGAAATTCCGAAAAATGGGAAAGTTCAGTCATTTAACTAATTCACTTTTGTCATAAGGATATTCTAAATTAAAAAATATTGATTAAATTGGCATTTATTAATTATTTTCACCTGATATTTAATTTATATTCACAGATACATTATCATATATTGAGTCTGCATTAAATATCTGAAGATGTGGTATGCTTAGCACACTAATCATATTTCCGTTGATACAGCATAATAATTTTTTCTGCACGCCAAACTAATTCCTTTCTGCTAATCAAAATATAAAGAGCAATTTCCTTCTGTGAAAACCCGGGTAAATTTTTCTTTGACATCCGAGTAAATGTCTGTTTACTTATTTTGATTAAGATAATCTTATCGTTTATTTGTTTGGTATATAATTATTACTTAATTATATCTTTTTGTAAAATGATTAAAAGTTTTTAATAATGCTCTAAAATAATTCTTAATTTTGTGAAAATTAAATTGGCAAATGTTTTTATCATAGTTATAGTATCCAGACTTGGAAAGGTTGAGAAAGTCCAGTCATTGGATACCAAATTCAAATTCCACAGGGATGATCCACTTTCAGTATTGTTGGTTTGCAGCTGGCTGTTTTGGTAACAAAAAGGTTTGTACTACTTCCGTTATGAAAACGAAAGTTTATGCTGTATGAAAATGCATCAAATTTAAGTCTATAGAACCACTTTAAGAACGGATATTGAATTTATTTCATATTGGCGCGAGTGTACTGGCCGAGCTCTCCCATGGTAAAGGAATGGAACTAGAACTCCTGGAGCACACACAGCAAGCTAGTATGAAAAAAGATGGTTATTTGTGTTGAAATGTCTCTTCAAAATGAGTCGACAGGCGTCCCGTTGTCGGGGCATTCAACCCCTTACCAAATCCTTCTCCGTAAAGAAAATATTTTCTCCCACAAATCCAAACAACTGCGATCCCCAAACCATACGATAAGAAAGGGTTAATTTACATAATTAGAATCAATCTCCGGCGAAATTCTCCCCCCCATCTCCTTTCAAGTGTGGGGAGAGAGGGATAAGTATCCTTAGCGGAAAATAGGTTCCGAAACCCCCTGCCCCCTCCCTTTTCCCGGATTTATATCGTTTGAAGAGGGGGTCGGGGAAGGCAATGGAACAGGAAAGAAATCGAAATGCATTCGTCGCGCCAAACACTGGGATTTTCGTTGCCTGATGCTTCTCAACTGGGACAGCTTACGGCAAGAGAGGGAGGGGGGATCAGAAGAGGGGGGGTAGGAAGGAAGGGGCAGAAAAACGAAATCAAAATACACAGAGCAGTTTAGGTTTTGATTGGGCGAGATAGGTGATCGTCTGCTGGGAGGCTCCAGGGGGAGTTTAGCATTTTGAATCGTTTGGCACTCTTTCTGTGTGACCCAGAAATGAATGAAACGGGATGGAATCGAGAGTGATGCTGCAAGGACCTTTTGCTTAAATGATGAGCAGGTAAGGGAGCAAATGAATATCGTTCATTCATGCCAAGTCTTCAAATAGTGCGAAAAAGATTCATTTAAAAGAAGATAACAAATGCAGAAAATTCAGAATCGGTCTCGATGATCGTAATTAAATCCGATACTTGCTTTGAATAGCGACAAGTATCATGAAACCTTAAAGTGGATTGATCCAAGCAAAGGACATTTACTTATGAAATGGTCCCATGGTAATTCTCAAAAATGGGAAACCAGCAGAAGCTATAGAGCCGCAAAACAAAGGTTTAAATGTGCTTTAAATAGTAAGCAAGCAGTTCATTTCCAAAAAGGATACGGTAACGACCGAAGAAAATTCAGTATTTATTTTTTTATCATAATTACATCCGACACTTGCTTTGAATAGCGACAAGTATCAAGAAACCATAAAGTGGATTGATCCAAGCAAAGGAAATTTATTTTTGAAATGATCACATGGAAATTCCGAAAAATGGGAAAGTTCAGTCATTTAACTAATTCACTTTTGTCATAAGGATATTCTACTTTAAAAAAAATATTGATTAAATTGGCATTTATGAATTATTTTCCCCTTATATTTAATTTATATTCACAGATACCTTATCATATATTGAATCTGCATTAAATATCTGAAGATGTGGTATGCTTAGTACACTAATCATATTTCCGTTGATACAGCATAATAATTTTTTCTGCACGCCAATCTAATTCCTTTCTGCTAATCTAAATATAAAGAGAAATTTCCTTCTGTGAAAACCCGGATAAATTTTTCTTTGACATCCGAGTAAAGTGTCTACTTGCCTTCCAAACTAATCTAAAATTGTTTTAAAAATTAACATATTCTTTATTATTTTTTTAAGCCTTAAAAAAAGAAAAAAAAGTAACCTCAACTCTTTAAAAATATTTAAATATATAATTGAAAACTCTAGAGATCAAAAACAATGATTTTTCTTTGGAACTATCTTCTTGTTAACAGCTGGTTTGGTTTTCAATAAACACGCCTGTCATCCTCCAATATAGATGGCTGTTTTTTCGAATACAAACTTTTTCTATTCGAAAAAGGGTATAGATAAAATAGGTGGCGGCATTTTACTTTTTTGTTATGTTTTGTAATATTCTTAGATTATTTTTTATACTTTAATTTTACTTGCAATAATATAATATTCTAATTTTTAATTAAACTAACTTTTAATTGTTAGTGATTTATTTTTGTGATTTAATGGACTTTTTTCCTTAAATAGGACTGGAACAAATTAAAAAAAAAAATTCAGACCTAACAACCTGGATACTATAATGAGGCTAAGCAACGATTTCGTTGAGCCTTGAATAGTAGAAACATAAGATTAGTAGGTAAAAAAGGTAAAGAAAATGAACTTTACCAAACATATAAAATGGATCTAGATGGTAAGGAAAATATTTTATTTACATTTGTAGATTTTAATTGCATTATTTTACTTATTAAATTTTTAATGTTTGTAAAAAAAAAATTATAAAATTGCCATTGACGCATGTTTTGCGGAGCACACAGATGTTATTATAATTGAATTATTTTCAATATTTAGCAAATTTATACAGCCTTGTATTGGATTTCTAAATTTAAAATTTGTAAAACATTTTAAACAATTCTAGAACATTTGTATTAGTAAATAAGATTTCAAATGTACTTTCATTTATATTATTAACAGTTCTTGATAATTTCTGTCAGCATGAATCATTCTCTTCAGCTAAAAGGTTTATCAAAATATTGTCAGCCATAAACCTTTTTTGATTGTGCTTTTCTTTAATCTTTGCAATTCGTAATTAAGCTGAGCAGTTTAGAATTGCTTCAAGAGGTAGTATAAACTGCCGAAATCCTGTCATAATGGAAGGACATGTTGTTCTGAATAATTAAAATTTATTAAATCTATTTTTTGATTCATTTTTCAAACTTAAGTACTTCAAAAAAAAAATGTCTTTTTTTTCTTTCCTTTCTTTTCTCTCTTCCGTTTTGATTCTCAAAGAAGTATAAGAAGTGAAAGTCTAGCTTCGCCGGAAAAAAAGGTACTCATTTATGAAATGCGATTTCCAACATTGAGTAACTTTTTTAATCAATATCTTACTTTTCCATTTTAAATTATTGATTGCATTAGAAATAAAATAAAATTTTTATATTTTGACTAAGATAATCTTATCTTTTATTTGCATGGTATATAATCATTACTTAATTATATCTTTTTGTAAAATGATTAAAAGTTTTTAATAATGCTCTAAAATAATTCTTAATTTTGTTAAAATTAAATTGGCAAAAGTTTTTATCATAGTTATAGTATCCAGAGTTGGAAAGGTTGAGAAAGTCCAGTCATTGGATAAAAAATTCAAATCCCACAGGGATGATCCACTTTCAGTATTGTTGGTTTGCAGCTGGCTGCTTTGGTAACAAAAAGGTTTGTACTACTTCCATTATGAAAATGAAAGTTTATGCTGTATGAAAATGCATCAAATTTAAGTCTATAGAACCACTTTAAGAACGGATATTGAATTTATTTCATACTGGTCGAGCTCTCCCATGGTAAAGGAATGGAACTAGAATTCCTGGAGCACACACAGCAAGCTATTACGAAAAAAGATTATTTGTGCTGAAATGTCTCTTCAAAATGAGTCGACGGGCGTCCTGTTGTCGGGGCATTCAACCCCCTTATCCAATCCTTCTCTGTACAGAAAATATTTTCTCCCACAAATCCCAACAACTGCGATCCCCAAACCATACGATAAGAAAGGGTTAATTTACATAATTAGAATCAATCTCCGGCGAAATCCTCCACCCCACCCCCATCTCCATCTCCTTTCAAGTATTGGGGGAGAGAGGGATAAGTATCCTTAGGGGAAAATAGGTTCCCTTCCCCCGGATTTATATCGTTTGAAAGGGAGAGCGGGGAAGGTAATGGAACAGGAAAGGAATCGAAATGCATTTGTCGCGGCAAACACTGGGATTTTCGTTGCCTGATGCTTCTCAACCGGGACAGCTTACGGCAAGAGAGGGGTGGGAGGATCAGAAGGGGGGACGGTAGGAAGGGGCAGAAAAACGAAATCGAAATACACAGAGCAGTTTAGGTTTTGATTGGGCGAGATAGGTGATCGTCTGCTGGGAGGCTCCAGGGGGGAGTTTAGCATTTTGAATCGTTTGGCACTCTTTCTGTGTGACCCAGAAATGAATGAAATGAAATGGAATCGAGAGTGATGCTGGAAGGACCTTTTGCTTCAAATGATGAGCAGGTAAGGGAGCAAATGAATATCGTTCATTCATGCCAATTCTTCAAATAGTGAGAAAAAGATTCATTTAAAAGAAGATAACAAATGCAGAAAATTCAGAATCGGTCTCGATGATCGTAATTAAATCCGATACTTGCTTTGAATAGCCACAAGTATCAAAACACCTTAAAGTGGTTTGATCCAAGCAAAGGACATTTACTTATGAAATGGTCCCATGGTAATTCTCAAAAATGGGAAACCAGCAGAAGCTATAGAGCCGCAAAACAAAGGTTTATATGTGCTTTAAATAGCCGGAAAGCAATTCATTTCCACGAAGGAGACGGTAACGACGGAAGAAAATGCAGAATTTATTTTGTTGTTATAATTAAATCCGATACTTGCTTTGAATAGCGACAAATATCAAGTAACCGTAAATTGGATTGATCCAAGCAAAGGAAATTTACTTATGAAATGTTCACATGGAAATTCCGAAAAATGGGAAAGTTCAGTCATTTAACTAATTCCCTTTTGTCATAAGGATATTCTAAATTTAAAAAAACTATTGATTAAATTGGCATTTATGAATTATTTTCACCTTATATTTAATTTATATTCACAGATACCTTATCATATATTGAGTCTGCATTAAATATCTGAAGATGTGGTATGCTTAGCACACTAATATTTCCGTTGATACAGCATAATAATTTTTTCTGCACGCCAAACTAATACCTTTCTACTAATCAAAATATAAAGAGAAATTTCCTTCTGTGAAAACCCGGATAAATTTTTCTTTGACATCCGAGGAAAAGTCTGTTTACTTATTTTAAGTACTTATTTTGACTAAGATAATCTTATCGTTTTTTGTTTGGTATATAATTATTACTTAATTATATCTTTTTGTAAAATGATTAAAAGTTTTTAATAATGCTCTAAAATAATTCTTAATTTTGTTAAAATTAAATTGGCAAATGTTTTTATCATAGTTATAGTATCCAGAGTTGGAAAGGTTGAGAAAGTCCTGTCATTGGATAAAAAATTCAAATCCCGCAGGGATGATCCTCTTTCAGTATTGTTGGTTTGCAGCTGGCTGTTTTGGTAACAAAAAGGTTTGTACTACTTCCATTATGAAAATGAAAGTTTATGCTGCAAGAAAATGCATCAAATTTAAGTCTATAGAACCACTTTAAGAACGGATATTGAATTTATTACATACTGGCCGAGCTCTCCCATGGTGAAGGAATGGAACTAGAACTCCTGGAGCACACACAGCAAGCTAGTACGAAAAAAGATGGTTATTTGTGTTGAAATGTCTCTTCAAAATGAGTCGACAGGCGTCCCGTTGTCGGGGCATTCAACTCTCTTACCAAATCCTTCTCCGTAAAGAAAACATTTTCTCCCACAAATCCAAACAACTGCGATCCCCAAACCATACGATAAGAAAGGGTTAATTTACATAATTAGAATCAATCTCCGGCGAAATCCCCCCCCCATCTCCTTTCAAGTGTGGGGAGAGAGGGATAAGTATCCTTAGCGGAAAATAGATTCTGAAACCCCCTGCCCCCTCCCTTTTCCCGGATTTATATCGTTTGAAGAGGGCTGGGGGGAAGGTAATGGAACAGGAAAGAAATCGAAATGCATTCGTCGCGGCAAACACTGGGATTTTCGTTGCCTGATGCTTCTCAACCGGGACAGCTTACGGCAAGAGAGTGAGAGGGGTCAGAAGGGGGAGGGGGGTCGGAAGGAAGGGGCAGAAAAACGAAATCGAAATTCACACAGCAGTTTAGGTTTTGATTAGGCGAGATAGGGGATCGTCTGCTGGGAGGCTCCAGGGGGGAGTTTAGCATTTTGAATCGTTTGGCACTCTTTCTGTGTGACCCAGAAATGAATGAAACGGGATGGAATCGAGAGTGATGCTGCAAGGACCTTTTGCTTCAATGATGAGCAGGTAAGGGAGCAAATGAATATCGTTCATTCAAGCCAATTCTTCAAATAGTGAGAAAAAGATTCATTTAAAAGATAACAAATGCAGAAAATTCAGAATCGGTCTCGATGCTCGTAATTAAATCCGATACTTGCTTTGAATAGCGACAAGTATGAAGAAACCTTAAAGTGGATTGATCCAAGAAAAGGAAATTTACTTATGAAATGATCACATGGAAATTCTCAAAAATGGGAAACCAGCAGAAGCTATAGAGCTGCAAAACAAAGGTTTAGATGTGCTTTAAATAGTCGGAAAGCAGTTCATTTCCAAGAAGGAGACTGTAACGACGGAAGCAAATTCAGAATTTATTTTGTTTATCATAATTAAATCCTATACTTGCTTTGAATAGCGACAAGTCCCATGACAATTCTGAAAAATGGGAATTTACAGAAGCTATAGAGCCGCAAAACAAAGATTTCGTTGCGCATTAAACAGTAAGAAAGTAATTAAATTAAAAAGACGATTACGACTGAAACAAATTCAGAATTTTTCTCGTTTATCTGAACTTTATCCGATACTTGCTTTTTATAGCGACAAGTGATTGAAACACGAGTTAAGTTCTTAAATAATTCTTGTTTTAATTCATAGATGTTGATTTAACCTATCATGTGAAACAAGTCAACAAGCTGTTTGCAAATCCATTCGTTTTTTTAACAAACAATACGGGTTTATCTTACTTTGTGTGGCATTGTTAAAGAAAAAAATTTTGGCTGACAGTACTTTGAACATCTCGCACATCAATCAATCAAAAGAATGTAATCATTTGCTACGTTCACATATAAAAAAAACCCGTTAAATTAAAGGATTCATTTCTATTTTTTTAGCTAACTGGGAAGTAGTTGACAAAACGGGAGGTATATTAAATGTTACCGAACAAAATGATTTAAATGTGACATTGTGCTGAATACAGGGATACGATAATGCTTCTACAATGGTAGCATGGCACTCAGGAGTTCATTTTTGAGTTTTACAACTTAGCCTTTGTTTGTACCTTGTAAATACGTAAATTAAGATTAGGATTCTCTACTTTGTTAATACATTTTGTAAGTAACAGTTAAGTGACTTTCAGAAAAAAAGAGATTGATTGCTCACTGCGATGCTATATTAAACATGTGTAAGCTATTTAATAAGAATCTCGATGTCTGTGTGATGCTTAGGAAACGATCGAAACAGTTCAAATTCTGTTGATGTAACGTGCTGTTTCTATATTGCGTTTATGGTATAATGTCATAAAAGAAAGAATTAGCCAACGGCCGTACCATGCTGAATGTACCGGTTCTCGTTAGATCACCGAAGTCAAGCATCATTGGGCGCGGTCAGTACTTGGGTGGGTGACCACCTGGGAACACCGCGTGCCGTTGGCAAATTTGGGACCTGAATGGCCGAGTGTCTAGCGCTCTGGCGCTCGGTGCCACAGGTTTCGGGTTCGAATCCCGGCGGTGCCATGGATGTTTGTAGTGGTTCGGAATCCACTTTAAGCTGTAGGTCCCGGTCTCCTATGACTGTAAGAGCGTCACGGAGCAAAAGTCAGGCTTCTACCTACGGGTGCTCCATCACAACAGAAGCTGCTTCCTTCCGCTTCAATCATGAGTACGTATGGGCTCGTGAGCTTGGCCAGCCAAGTGGGATAAGAAACAAACAACAAACAAAGGAATCAACGACGTTCAAAAGAATTTTTGGATTCTTGGAATAAACTTCGATAAATCTGTTACCAAGATGAGATGTCTAATGGCCTTCTTTAAGGAGAAATTCTTATAAGTAAGCACTTCAATTCGCAAAAGGCACATGTGAAAGGATGGGCATTTCTGTAGTAAAAGGGAATTATCAGGAGAGAAATACATCATACCCGTAGAGAAGACAACAAACTGACTTTAAGAAGACTGAAGGATTTCTGACTTTGGACCAAAAACTGAAGAGAGGGGCTCAGAGGGGCATTGAAAGGTTTCAACCAAAATTGTGAAGGTATGGAATATATATCAGATCGATTTGGAAACTTAGAATTCAGCAATCTGTTCAAAAACACGAAACTGAACTTTACAAGTCTGCAGAGCGTTTCAATGAAAGTTACAATGACCTTTCTGCAGATGATATCCTTACAGAAATTCCAAATTTAAAAAGATTTCTAAAAGCACCCGAAGTTCCAAAAGAAGAGTCTCTTGATTGCATTTCCACAGAATTCGTAGGGTTTGTGGTTGAACATGGCTGAACTCTTTGATTGTATTCACTTTGGCATTAAGATTTTCTGAACTTTATGCTTTTCTGTTGCATCACACAACCACACAAGATTCTCTAGCTTACCCATTTTATCAGTTTAAAATAGTGTAGCGTAAAATAATGATTTTTATGACAGAATAAAAAAAAATAGTTTATAAGAATCTCGTTAAATTACAGTTTGTCGGATTAAATCCCAGAATTCCAAGGTTGGGCACCCCTGATTTAAACAAATGTTGCTTAATGAGTGTATTTAATGGTCAACTCGAAACTTTCTTTCTTGAAATTTGGTGAGGAATGATTTTTCAACTTTAAAAACACCCAAATGCAGCCAAAAATGAGACAAGCCACCTTTAAAGCATTTTTACTGAATTTTTATTTCACTTGCGTCTTCGGGACACACGTTTACTATTGATAAGTGACTCTCCAACACGGAGAGAAAAAAAAGCCGGAGGTCCCCCGTGGAAAGCGTATCGAACTTCGCATTGACGCCACGTGATGGATTTATGTTTCCCTATAGATCACCAAGTTCAAAGGAACCCTTATCACCAGCAACGCATTTCGTCCGATCAATAACATGAAAACGCACTTTTTTTTACCTTTACAGCCCTGCTTCCTCTGTGGGTCTGTCAGATTAATATTTTCAGCACATTGGTAAAATTTCCGAAACGATGTATCAGTAGCCTTTCTTTCGAAAGATATTCAAAACGTCTACTCACACTATCGAACTTATAAGTATCCACTTAGTCAATCATGATAGAAATATTCTGTATTCTACTTTTACGTTGTACGAAGAAAGGATAGTTTAGAGGATTTTGGTTGATTTGGTTTGGGTCATCTTATGCACACTTTAGGCTAAAGGGACTGGTACCTACAATTTAACGTGGATTCCGAAGTATCAACAAACATCCATGGCACCGCCAGGATTTGAACCCGGAACATGCGGCACGGAGCGCCGAGCTCTAGTCACTTGGCCATCAAGCCTCATATATAAATATTACCCTTGGCGACCTTACCCTTACCACCTTTTACATTTGGTGACCTGCTTTCTTGCATTATTGGCGTAATGGTTCCCAGTTCGCCAAAAAATGTTAAATAATATTTTCGGACACAATACATGGTTCCTGTTAACACTTCTCACTCTCTCCAAGTAATATCGTGAACCTCTAAAGTATATTATCTATACTAGTTTAGTCTTTTTAGTTGTCTACCTTTCTTTTCTACAAACCGTAGTTCATACCTAGACTAAGGCCGTTTAGCCCCCTCACAGTTATGAAGGTAAAGGTGGAACATCGATAGGCCTCGTGCACACCCCGAACAGCATTATTGTAGTTGTACAGCATTATTGTAGATGCCTTTCTTTTTAAGTTCTTTCAGTAACATTGTAACAACGTTAGGACATTTTTTTCCCCATCAAGGGTTTGAAGTTCTGAACCCGACATCTTCGTCCACATTTGACATATGCACATATAGGATAGATATGCAGATATGTTTTTTTCCTCGTGCATTTTTTGTGGATGTGATGACCTCAAGACAATATCATGTTCAAACATGATGGAAAATAACCCAATTATTTTCCTGTAGGAAAGACGTCTGCTTAAAGGAAGGCGCGAATCTCTTATTCCCATCGCGGAAGGAAAGGTGGTGTGTGGGTGGATGCAATGTGTCGTGAGCCATAAACCCCTTCGCGTCATTAAACCGGACATTCGAACGAAACCCTTCCACCCCACCCCACCCCTTTCCTCCACTCTCCCAAAAAACGAGGGAGCAGCAGCAAGGAAAATAATCTTCCCCCAGAAAAAAAAAAGCCCTGATTAGGAAGATAATCGCGTTTAACACCAGAGGGCTCTCTCTTTTTTTTCTCGAGTGCAGCCCGCGGGGGAGGAATAATAATATTGAATCAGCTTTCAGAACAGGGGTGGGGGTGGAGGGCACTTGCGGTTATCCCCTCCCCTTCCACGAGTGTTCCATTGTTCTCGCAAATGAGTCGAGGGGGGGGATGGGAGAGATAGGAAAGGGGGGGGAGGATGATTTCGAGTGAGGTTCTTACTCCATCCCTCCTCAAAAGAAAAATCAGAATTTGAGTCTCTCAAAAGGATAAAATATGAGAGGGAAAAAGTTTAAAATATCACATTGTTTTAAGTGGGCCAGACATTTCCTGGGGCCTTTCTTCCGATCATTTTCTAATATCGATAGAATTGTTCTAGAATGGTTTTTTTTCCCCTTTCCGTCCTTGATTTAGAATTCACGATGTTTTAAATACTCAATAGTTAGAGGATGATGAAAATCATCTGCATCGAAACGTGGATTTTTAATAACAAAGAGATTGTGGCTGTTTTTCTTATTATTCTTGTGTACACAATTCCAACAAAGTACACTAACATGTAAAAATAAAGATTATCATTTACCTTTATTTCAGCTACTTTAGAGAAGTTGAATTAAAAATAATCCAACAGCGATTATTTATAAATCAATTGGCTTTTGTTTATCAGAGTTGTGTTTTATAATAAGCATGCAATGGCGTAAAAGTTTACATCCTTGAAGCTTTTTTTTACAGTTACATGAAAGTTATTTGATAAGCAGTAATTATTACATAAAATAAAATAATAAAAATAAGTAAATTTGTTTTCCTCCACTCTTCAATGTTGCAACTTATATTTGGGTCTCGTCAAGGGTTCAGAAATCATCTCTAAATCTGCTGAAATGAAAGATCATTGGCATGAAATTTCTTGTAATTTTTAAATGCAGTTGTTAATTTGTTAGGCTCTATCTTTAATTATATGACGAGAATTTAGGGAAATATACTATACATAAAGGACATCATTTAAGTTATGTATGGAACTGAAGTAAAATTAATAAAAATTAAATGTGTAAGTTAATTTGTTAAACTATTTAAAATTGCGAAAATATTTTAATTCTTGCGCTCTGGCGCTCGGTACTACAGAGTTCCGGCGGTGCCAAGTATGTTTGTAGAGGTTTGGAATCCACTTTAAACCGTAGATCCCGGTCTAATAGAATCGTAGAGTGTTACGGGGGTAGTGGAATCCGCGTCCATAGCCTACCTTCAAGCTACACGTGCCCCCTGGTGTAGTACTCAATAAGTAACATCGGTGCAGCCCTTGCTGATGGCGTAAAGATTAACTGTCTAAGTATTTCCCAGATGCATTAGACAAAAAAAAACCATAAGAGGAAAAACTTTTAATTTTCCTCTACAGAAGATACTGGCGAGTTAAATGATCTTTGGCATCCTTTTGGCGTACTTCACGTTAATTCCGCGACTGCTTTCCACAGAATAACTAGAGTTTTTCAAGAAGTTACTACGATCAATTTTCTTCTACTTTTACTGTAATTGACAACAAGAAGACACAGATAATGGCATGTTTTTCTTTCGCCATGTGAATTTCAAAATTTTTGTCGTGTTATTTGGAAATACAAATATATTTTTGGACAACGAAAAGTTGCTCAGTGTCTTTACCAATTTTTTCTCACAACGAAGACTTTTTATTGGAAGATGGTTGGTTGATTAATTATTTCACCAACATCAATCAATCAAACAGGTTTAGATACTAATATTATTCAATCCATGTACCAGATATTCCATGGGAACCAACACCATTTTGAATCCAACAAAACAAAATTTAAATTTCCTCAAAACAGTGAGATTTTTATGTAATCATTACAGTTGTATTTTGATACGAACTACATAAAAATAAAAATTTCATTAATTATTTTTTTTTTATCAAATACGGCTTTTATAAAAGCAAACTTGTTTTCTTATGTATTTCTCTTCGTTATTATATTTCTTACATCAGGCGTTAATACTTCTGGACCTCAGCAATAAAATGAGAAGAATTCTACTTGAAAGGAATTGAACACTGATTCATAAGTAAAGATATTATAGAGCAGAGATAAGCAAACTTTTGCGGTCGCGGGCCAAAAATCGTTGGCGGTCCAAGATAAATTTTTCGAAAATTTTAAAAACAACATAGAAGTATTACAATTTAAATATGTTAATGAGATGAATGAAATTGCGATTTCATTTTTAAAAGTTTCTTATATTGAGGTTCCAAGTGAGATGTACTGATTCTAAAAATGAGGATAAATGCTCATCTTATCAGTCTACTTCTGAAATAATTCTTTCTAAGTTCATAGTTGAAAACACTTTTTCGCATATAGAAGATGAAGCAAAAACAGCCCTGATTTTCTGGACGTGAGATATTAAATATGTTAAACTTACTTTCGATGATGATTTGTAAAACTCTAACTTGGGCATATTTAAAAACAACTGCTTGAGATGATTGTTAGATTGCAACTCAATTCATTCAACCTGCAAATCTGACATCACTGCTTCACAATTTACGTTGAAAGGCATGGTAAAAATATTTAATTCTATTTGAATGACACTGAAATGTTTTGTACAACAAAAATAGTGAAAGTAAAAATAGAGAAAAAAATAATATTTCTCAATGTAGAAAAGGAGATGGATGTATAATATAGATTTCTTTTAATTTGCCTCGGACCGACAAATTAAAATTCTATCCGCGGGCCGGATAGAACCTTCTGGCGGTCTGGAGTTTTCCCGCGTGATGTAGTTTGCTCATCCCTGTTATAGAGCATAGTGTATGCAGCAAATTCTATATTTTCATTACCTTTCCTTTCCCGTTGCAATTCGTTTGAATGACCCAAATGAGAATATTTGCTTAAAATGTGATCAAAGGAAGCAAAAAGGTTGAACATTGTCTTATTTTCCAAGAAAATAATGGAGATAATGAGAACCACTAAGATTGAAATCTTCAAACATTGAATAGACAGCTTACATCAAGTGCTACGAGATATGATTTCGTACACCGTTGTCCTCCGAACGATGCAATTAATAAAGTTTATATTTTAATCAAATACGGCACTTATAATGACACACTTTTTCTAATATATTTCTTACATAAGGTGTTAATACTTCTTGTTCTAATCAATAAACTGAGGGAAATTCTACTTGGAAGAAACTGAACATGGATTAATAAGCAAAGATGCCGTTCAGCATAGCGGATGTGGTAGATTCTATTTTTTTGTTACCTTTTTTTCCACTTTACAATTATCGTTGCAATTTCTTTGAGCTGCCCGAATGAGAATTTTGCTAAAATATGATCAAAAGAATCAAAAAGGTTGAACATCGTCTTATTTTGCAAAGAAGATAAGAATGAAACTCACAAGGAGACAATGAAACTGACCAAGATTGAAATCTTCAAACATTGAATAGACAGCTTTCATCAAGTGCTACGAGAAACGATTTCGTACATCATTGTCCTCCGAATGATGTAATTCAAACAAAATGACATCGCGACCTGCACAGCACTTTATTTGCGAACTGAGCAATGGCATCTCGTGCAGCAATGAGAAGAAGAGGTTTTGGAATTCATTTCCATGCCACAGATTTTGATGTGCGTGACAAATACAGGAGACTCTCATTGCTCAGATATTTAAACATGGCCTAATGAAGTGCCCCCCCCTTTCCCTCGTTTGGAAAAGAGAAGAGCTCTTGGGGTTCACTGGTCCAGAGAATGAATGGGAGGGGGGCTGTTTTCCCTTCTCAAGAGCTCTCCCCCTCGCATATAGAGAGCCATCCTCGCGAATTAATTACTGCGTCCTCCTCAACTGCGACCACCCCTCTTCTAAACAGGGCATTCGGCAAGGACAAATGCGGAACACTTTCGGAACAAAGGCAGGTATTCAATCATTAGAACCTGATATTCCAAATAGGATGAATGCTATTTTGTTGTGGGGAAAAAAGCGACAGATAATGATGGGTTACTGTGCCATGCATTCGAATATTAGCAACCTATTTTTTTTTAGTAAAAAGAACGGGAAAAAGAAGTAACATAAACAAGGCTGGGTGGTTTGCATTTCCAATATTAACATAAGTAGAGTACAGCACGTAGAATAAAATTTTTATTTTCGTAATTTTATTAATTAAAACTCTATATTTACTTTCAAAAGGATCCTGATGATAAGGTAGTGTACACTTTAGTACAGACAGATTGCTCATTATAAAAAAGAGTGACCCTAATTTGCTTTTATAAATCTAAATAATATGACTACCTTCTCCTTACCTCCCCTACTCTCCATTTTGTGCACACGAGGGTTAAACAGATAGGAACCTACATTTTAACGTGGATTCCGAACCACTCACAGACTTCCACGCCACCGACAGGATTCGCACCTGAAGCCTGTTGTACCAAAAGCCAGCTTCAAATTTCTTTGTGTCATTGCAATTTAGTGCGCATCAACCCTAGAGTATTTCCAGAAGCAGCAGCAGCAATCAAACCTTCTAGAACCCAAATAGAGAACTTTATGGAATGTATTTATTTTTCACATATCTAGCACTAACATGGGAAATTTCTATTCGGCTCAATGTTATAGGTTTTGACCCGAGATCCCTCAGTTCTGAAACTAATGAGCTATTTTGGAAACAATTGTAAAAATATAATTGAAATTTATTTTTAAATTTATTATAACAGGAAAACAGGCAACTATTTATATTTTAAAATTGGTGTAACTGTCTTAAAAATTTAGAAATAACTATTTCTAAGATAGTTCAAAATCTTAGAAATAGCCATTCCTACTACAAAAATGCAAATATATAATATTACACTAATATTAAGCAGCATATTAAGCAAAATTTAGAAATAGCTAATTTTAAGATAGTTCAAAATCTTAGAAATAGCTATTCCTACTACAAAAATGTACAAAATCTATTGTATTGCACTAATATTAAAGCAGCCGCCTTCACTTGAAGGTTAAAACAAAGGTCACAAAGTGCTCCTCCCAACTGACCTAGTTACCTGGTGGTCAATGTCTAGCCACACAGAAATCATTATGAAACGATTCGAAATTGTTGCAGAATAAGCCATTGCAGCAGAGAGATTTGTGGAAAAGCAGATGAGTTAAAGCCCATTAATGCAAGATCTCGTTTATCGGAGTTTTCAGAATTTCAAGCCAACGGCGCTACGCTTGTAATTGGACAGCGGTCCCAGGAAACCCCCGAGGCACTGCTGTTGTTGCAAGCGCTGACACTCAGTTTCAAGTTCGAGTCCCTTTGTCTGATGCAAGGAGGGTCAAGCTTAGGCCTAGGGGGAAAAGGCCAGGCGCGAATTGGATTTTAAAACACGCCGGTCGCATGCCTCTCATTAACGCAAGTCAAGATTCAGCTCTTTGCGAACAATTTACAAACGGGTAACAAGGGCTGTAATTCAGCAGCGTGTTATTAACTGCCTTTTAATTCGCATTAAATGAGATGTTATTGTACGTTTTAGTGATAAAAGAGTTCTTAATTGTAAGATTGGGTTAGAAACCCAATTATTTTATTTTGTTATAAAATACGTATGATCAAGTTGTTTTTGTTGTTGCTCTACATTGGCAGACCTTTTCTACTAATTTATGATACGAGCAGCCCACTGAAGTAGTAAAAAATGTTTTTCCTGGTAGATAAATAGAAAGGTTGATGTATAATTGTTGTTGTTACACATGTGTAGATCTTGAGTTCCACTATTGTGTAGCAAAATATTATGGAATATTTTTTAAAGGACAATTTAAAGATAACCCATACATTTGAATGTAGTATTGGATAAAAACCTTAAAACTAAGCCTGAAAACCAATGCAAGAGGCTCACACATACACACATTACAACAACCAAGCCAAACCAAACCTCGGTTTTATCAGCAGATGCCAACAACGGATAAAAATCGGGCACTAACTTAGTAACTAAGAAGGAAAAAAATCAGTTGTATCAAATAGGATGGATCAAGTTTGGTAGTACATTTGAAACTTACAAATACTTGGAGAAAGACTTTTTTTTATCAAGGGAGAACGATCAAAATTTAAGTCACAGTTTACAACTGTCGCAAAAGATTCCAGTGTATCTTCATTTCATTGGACACAAATTGATTCAAAACACCAATACAGATTTATTGGGCTGATTAGACCGGGACCTACAGTATAACGTGGATTCTGAATCTCGTCAAGTCCTTCCAGAAGTTAATATTTCATTGTCATGCGCCTTTGGGCTGACTACTTTGGCGTCACGCTTAGGTACTTAAGAATAGTAATTAAAGCGTCGTATTTTGAATATTAATCACATACCTGGAGGCAATGTCCTAAAATAAATGTTCTCTCATTAAGCAGTGTCTTTAACATTTGTCATACAAAAGTGGAATAAAAACAAAATCTATCGATGAAAAAAAAAAAAGAAAGAAAGAAAGAATGTTTACGGATAAGAATTATGTCCACAAAAAAACTAGCAATGTTTTCAAACATTTATTATATTCGTACCATGGTACTTTTACACAGTTTATATTAAGAATATTTTAAAGACTTCTTCAAAATCTGTTTGCAATTACTCGCCATGCCTGCTAATCGTCCGAAGGTCTGCTCCGTGTGCCATGAAAGTGTTTGGCGCACTCTGTGCTACAATTTTCGGGGACTAATCGAGTCGATGAAGCCTAGAATTCCGCCAAATGACGTGGAATGGAGTTTCGACGACAGCACGGCTCCTCGCAACATATTTCTTCCGAACCGTTAAGTCGGCACACTCTCGGATTTTCTTTAAAATGTCTTTTTCATGCGGCCTTCCTTCTCCGAGACCAGCAGACGACACTTTTCAGGCCCATCCGGAAGATAAATGTCCCTCCCCCCCGCCTTCACTTGCCCCCCCCCTTCTGCTGAAGACACGTTTCTTTCAATATTTGTCATTTCAGTATTTTGGCAAAGAAAACATGCTTTTGATTCACACAGCTTTTGAAATTTTCTGATGCTTAAATGTACTCTTCGGAAGAAATGAGACGAGGAGAAGGATGGACGGAAAATGGAATTGCAAAGAAAACAAACTCATGTTGCTGCTTGTGATCCAGGGTGTAAGTAGCCCAGACTTAACACTTAAAAGAGAATTTTATTTTCTTCCGAGCAAAAGAATGAAGGAGATAATCAATCAGCTAATAATTGTGTGCAAGGAAAATTAAATTTTCTAACTATCGCTTATTGATTAATAAGCGATATTAAGAAATTTAATTATTTAATTACGCTTTTCAATAAATTCGAAAAAAAAAAAATCTGCAAGTTCCATCTTCCGTAGCTGAATGATTAATCAGAATATCCTAACTCCGGGGTGGCCAATCTGAAATCCGGCTTTAATATTATTGTGTGTGCATCCAACTATTCAAAAATGAGCTGTGGAAATGATGAGAAAGCATTAACTTTGATTTTAAAATAATATTCTTGCGAATATAGAATAAATATTGCAATTTTCTGAAGCTTAAATGTACTTTTCGGAAGAAATGAGACGAGGAGAAGGATGGATGGACGGAAAATGGAATTGCAAGAAAAAAAATGCCCATGTTGCTGCTTGTGATCCATGGTGTAAGTGGCCCAGACTTAACACTCTAGAAAATAATTTTATTTTCTTCTGAGTAAAAGAATCAAGGAAATAATAATTGTATGCAAGGAAAATTAAATTTTCTAAATAACATTTAATTACGCTTTTCAATAAATTCGAAAAAGAATCAGCAAGTTCCAACTTCCGTAGCTAAAAGATTGATCAGAATATCCTAATTCAGAGGTGGCCAATCCGAAACCCGGCTTGATTATTAAAAAAATTCATTATGTGTGCATCCAACTATTCAAAAATGAGCCGTGTAAATGACGAGAAAGCATCAACTTTGATTTTGAAATAATATTCTTGCAAATATAGAAAATATTGCAATTTTCTGAAGCTTAAATGTACTCTTCGGAAGAAATGAGACGAGGAGAAGAATGGACGGATGGAAAATGGAATTGCAAGAAAAAAAATGCCCTTGTTGGTTGTGATCCATGGTTTAAGTAGCCCAGAATTAACACTCTAGAAAACAATTTTATTTTCTTCTGAGTAAAAGAATTAAGGAGATAATCAACGAGCTAATAAATTTTCTAAATATCGTTTAATTACGCTTTTCCATAAATTCGAAAAGAATCGGCAAGTTCCAACTTCTGTAGCTGAAAGATTAATCAGAATATCCTAACTCAGGGATGGCCAACCCGAAACCCGGCTTGAATATTAAAAAAAATACATTTGTGCATACAACTATTCAAAAATGAACCTTCTAAATGATGAGAAAGCATTAACTTTGATTTTGAAATAATATTCTTGCAAATATAGAACAAATATTGCCTGTTTCATCGATGAGTTACCAGAATGGTTAAATTATATTCTGTGAACTCATATATAGCGCGCATTTTGTAATATTTAATATAACAGATTGTGATATGAATATAAAAATATCTAGTGTGTCTAAATCTAATAACGAGATATACATTTCATTTCATTTTTAGTGTTCTATATTTCTTTACAATGTGCGTTTAGTATCATTATTATTATAATATCTACACTGAAGTGACAAAAGTCATGGGATACCTCTTAATATCGTGTCGGCCCTCCTTTCGCCCGGCGAAGTGCAGCAACTCGACGTGGCATGGACTCAACAAGTCGTTGGAAGTCTTCTGCAGGAATATTGAGCCATGCTGTCTCGATAGACGTCCATAATTGTGAAAGCGTTGATGGTGCAGGATTTTGCGCACGAACAGACCTCTCGATGATGTCCCATAAATGCTCGATGGGATTCATGTCGGGCGATCTAGGTGGCCAGATCATTCGTTGGAATTGTCCAGAATGTTCTTCAAACCAATCGCGAACAGTTGTGGCCCGGTGACATGGCGCATTGTCATCCATAAAAATCCCATGGTTGTTTGGGTACATGAAGTCCATGAATGGCTGCAAGTGATCTCCAAGTAGCTGAACATAAGCATTTCCAGTCACTGTTCGGTCCAGTCGCACCAGAGGACCAAGTCCATGCCATGAAAAAACAGCCCACACCATTACGGAGCCACCACCAGCTTGAACAGTGCCTTGCTGACAGTTTGGGTCCATGGCTTCGTGGGGTCTGCGCCACACTCGAACTCTACCATCAGCTCTTACCAACTGAAATCGTGACTCATCGGACCAGGCCACGGTTTTCCATTCATCTAGGGACCAACCGATATGCTCACGTGCCCACGAGAGTCGCTGCAAGCGATGTCGTTCTGTCAATAAAGGCACTCGAGTCGGTCTTCTGCTGGAATAGCCCAAGAAAGCCAAATTTCTCCGCACAGTTCTAACAGACAAGTCCCTTGTACGTCCCACATTGATTTCTGCGGTTATTTGACGCAGTGTTGCTTGTCTGTTAGAATTGACGACTCTTTGCAGACGTCGCCGGTCTCGGTCGTTAAGTGCAGGCGGTCGACCACTGCGCTGTCCATGGTGGGATGTTATGACTGAAATTTCATACTCTCGGCACGCTCTTGACACAGTGGATCTGGGAATGTTGAATTCCCCAACGATTTCCGAAATGGCATGACCCATGCGTCTAGCTCCAACTAACATTCCGCGTTCAAAGTCTGTTAATTCCCGTCGTGCGGTCATCATCACGTCAAAACCTCTTCACATGAATAATTTGAACAGAAATGAAAGCTCTGCGAAAGCACTGCGCATTTATACCTGTTCTACGCGATGCTACTGCCATCTGAAAATTTGCATATTGCTATCCCATGACTTTTGTCACTTCAGTGTATGTTTACTTGCAAAAATAGTAAACACAAAAATAATAACTCATTATATTTCAGTTTTTCATTCCCAAAAAATGTCTATAGCTTGTCTAAATCTTATACGGGGATCTATAATTTTATAGGCTGCTGGCGGAGTTAGGATGCATTTCCAAAGTGGCCCGCAAGATCATTTAAGTTGGCTTAGGGACTGGATTGAATGAAATTTTATAGGGACGCTGCTTTTATTTTATTTTTTTTTATTGTTTTGATGGGATTTTTCTTACATTTCGACTGTTTTTAAAAGAGCATTTTGTTTTGAGACATTGAGTGCAAAAAGTCACTGAAAAAAAGAATACAAAATAGGATTATCATGTGCAACCCAATAATCTAACAAGCTGAAAAAGAAGGAAGCAGAAAAATGAATTGCCGCACAAGATTCAACTCTTTTCTTTTTAATGGAATATATGAATTGATGGAGAATAGCATTTGTATTTACTTAATTTATGTCAGTACTCAGATTCAACAAAACAGAAAGCACTGCATTGTCCACTTAGTACATTAATAGGATATGCTTTCACTATGAAAAGACATCGCATTTACATTAGTCAATCTGCGTTTTAATAATCCTTAAAATACTCGCCCTCCTTAATGCTCTTTAAATTGACCATGGACGTGTACAAACAGAATGCAAGATGAATAAAGACTCCAACAACAATGGCTTAATTGTCTCCCCCATTCTAATAGCGACCCACTAGTCGCTTTTAACTACTTTCTCGGCCTATTGTTCCTGAGCCACGGCTGCTGCTCATAATAATGCGCGGGACAGATTTGGCAGTAATAGCATTTTAATAAATTTCCTGTTGGGGTTTCCGACCATTAGGGTGTTTGCCAGTCTCGTTAAATCTGGCTTAATTTCCTGCTCGCCCCGAGACACGTGTCTAGACACGTCGCGAACAAAGATCCGATAAGGAAATTAAGGGGGAGAAAATCTGGTTTCGGAAGAAACATATTTGCCCAATTTGTAATGGGATTTATTAAGGCAGTATGCGTTTCTATTTTTAAACCGCTATCTAGTTCGAATCGTAGTGGCCTGGTGGTTAGCGATGCCAAATCCAAACTGGAAGAGATTTTCCGAAAGAACAGAAGGGTAAATATCCTACCATTCGAGTTGATAAAAAGAGTGCCAAGCATCAGATGTTACTCCCATTATTTAATTGCAGATCATAATGCAAGTGCAGCATAGCATCTACCTCTTGGTGCACCATAATCAGGTAATTAGGAATCCGCTGAATATCTCAAAGTTCAATGATGAACACAAATTTTTGTGTTTGTTATGATTTGAGACGAAGGTAATGCCAATCTATACTCCAAATTATTTATCTCTAGAGTTTTGAACCTGGATCTGAACCAAAGACTCGCGCCTTCAGGTCAGAAATGTTTTTGATAAATTTGTAGTTCGAAAAGAAAGGCAGGAATTGTATAGGGGATATCCATAGCTGGATTCATTGAAGGTTATATTGGCAAATGTGGAGGGAGAAAATCTTCCGTGGTTTTTTCCGTGGTCGCCACGATATTTTTTTCCAATGGCGGGTACAAAAAAGACAAATAGAACCTTGCAGAACAAAACAAACAGAATAGAACAAAACAATATAAAATAACAAAGGGCAACGGAGGAAAAGTCTATGGACCCATTCGGCTCCTAACCTCTCAATATCGCGCCCACAAAGATGAGGCAGAGAGCGCAGGACAGCGTTGAAAGTGAGCACAGTTCATAAGTTCCCGAAGTTTACAAAGCCTGCAGCAAGGATGCGGTGTATGTGCCCAGCAGGGCAAACGTGGCCAGTTACGAGACGAAACATCGCAACTGCCTTCGTCCTAGGCCAGTCAGAAGGATTTGAAATACTGTTCCACCTATCGCCAGGATATCGAATCTGCTGCACACCTGCTTTTGCAATGACAGTTTATAGTGTTAGGCATTCTAAAAACTTGTTAGGATAAACATCCCAATAAGGTATTTGGAAGATAAATTTTTAATAATTTTTGCAGGTATGCAGCAACATTTTTAATTATCTATATATATAAAAATGGAGAAAAAATTGTAATATTTTTTAATTATAATAGTTTTAGTTATATAATAGAAGTTATAATAGTTATAATCGTGCTCTCTAAGTGTCAGGTTTCCTGCAACGAAATGAATGTCGTAATATTACTTGAAAAATTAATTAAAAAGTGTAGCAATTTTATATTATGGTAAATAAATAAATATAATTATATAAGCAGTTAGTTGTAATTTGGCTTGCAATATCTGGTGCACACTAACAGTTTCGTTCCGTGTTATGTGTGCAGCTTTAACTATAGTTATTTTTTTTATTTAGTGCATTAACGTTTTGGTGTGTTGGTTCACTAAACAGCTAGTTTTACAAGACATACATTATTCAGAATTGAACGGCATTAAAATAAAAAAAAAAATAATTAATTCCATTAATGTAAGGCTGCAATTTTACTAGAAAACTACGAAAATGTTTGTGGCAGAAGTCAACATCACAAAGTTTAAGTTATTTTTGTTTGCTATCCTAAAGTTCTCGTCCGTCAATTTTTTTTAAATGACACAGCTCCAATTAATGAAACAATCAGATATATTATTGAGTTTTCTTCAAAATATCAAGTTAATGACTGAAAACTCAACTCGTACTTTTATGTTTCACTGTATAACATGGTTATCTTTATTTAATTAGCTTCAGTTTCGATTAGTTAGTATCATTTTAGGCACGATAAATCCCCACCGATTCTATAAGAACAGAATTAAAGCCTCAATAAATACCACGCGAAGGGTTCAATCTCCCCACCGGAAAGCTGCTTTTCCATCAGCACCCTTTTATTCCCGAAATGACGCTAATTTCCCATTGGATCTCATAAAACTTTTGCTCCGGCGCCTCCTCATCCATCCTCCCACGCAATAACCATGGCAACGGGGCAAAACAAAAACGGAGGAAAGCAATCGCGTCCGCCGAGGCAAAATAATTGATGCCCACCTTTTAATACAGATCGCACGGCCGCCGACGATAGTTATAATAACGCCACTGGTGATGGCAGAAGCGTTACCCTGGCAACGGGACGGTGGTCAGCGGGTGTAGGGCGAATGAATAACCACTTTCTGAGGGAGTTCACGCAAGAGTAGAGCCCGGAGCAGGGCCAGCTCCCATTGGCCGGAGACGAGAAATTAAGCGCATTAAGATTGTCTGCATCCCTGGGTGCAGAGACTGGACTAGTTCCCCCTCCCATTCTTCCCCACATAGAGAGAGGATCTTCCCTTATTTAATAACCTTCCTATAATAGCTGGCTGCCCCAATACAGGACACGCATAGAAGCTCTTCAGTTATTAAAAAGGAAAGGCCAAACACTTCATGGACATCATTTACTTCCAGATTGGCAAATTCAATGCTACTCAGAGGAAAACATGCAGCTACCTATATATTTCGCCACAGGAAGTTGAAACATACTCACCCAAAATTGTCATTTTGGTAGTTGGTTTGGTTTGTCACTCTACGGTACTCTTGTACACACGAAGGCTAAACAGAACGGGATCTACAGTTTAATGTGGTTTCCGAACCACTGACAAACATCCATGCCACAGGCATGATTTGAACCTGGAGCCTGTGGTACCAAAGGCCACGGCGTTATTCAATTGGCCATCAGGCAGCTATAGATATTGGACATTTGTAAGTTAGCTCCTACAAGCTTTCCGCTCTTAATTTTTTTTAAAATACGATAAATATTTGTAGAAAATGTTTGATGAAAGATAAACTGCATTGATTTTTAATACTTAATCATCAAATACAAATTTTTAATAGACCTAATGAATAACCACTTTCTGATGGAGTTCACGCAAGAGTAGAGCCGTGGAACCCATTGGCCGGAGACGAGAAATTAAGTGCATTAAGATTGTCTGCCTCCCTGGGTTCAGAGAATGGACTAATTCCCCATCCATTCGTCTCCACATAGAGAGAGGATCTTCCCTTATTTAATAACCTACCTATAATAGCTGGCTGCCCCAATGCAGGCCACATAGTTGAGCACTTCAGTTATTAAAAAGGAAAGCTCAAACACTTCCTGGACATCATTTGATCTACTTCCAGATTGGCAAATATGCAGCAGATTCACTGCTACTCCGGGGAATACGTGCAGCTAGCTATATATTCCACCACTGCAATTTGAAACAAACACACCCAAAGTTGTCATTTTAATAGTTGGTTTGGTTTGTCACTCTACGGTCCTCTTGTGTACACGAGGGCTAAATAGACAGGGACCTACAGTTTAAAGTGGTTTCTGAACCATTCCGAAACATCCGTACCACTGTCAGGATTCAAGCATGAAGCCTGTGGTACCAAATATCAGGGTGCTAACCAATTAGCCAGCAGACCGCCTTTATTAGAAGTTGAAGGAAATCTGGATTAATAAGTAGGACAAGACAGTTTTTCAGTTACGTTCAAGAAGCGGAAGAAAGGTGTGAACATCCCAGATGTCGTACCTAGATTCCTTCGCCCAAAATTAATACGGGTGCAGTGCAGCAATCGCTTTCACGATACTTCCTAGTGAATGGTGAATCGTCCGTTAATCTGCAATTTCAGTGATTAATAACCGCAGGTCAAAGTCTCCAATTTTCGAAAACAGCAACAAAGTATTAGTTAGAATCATCGAAATATATAATAAACATTAAGTAGTTTCCATTTTTCAAATGACGCCTCATTGACCACAGATTATGCACAATTAGAATGGCAGATTTTTAGTAAATTTTGCGTTAACAAGGAGGGCTTTCTACGCGCAACCCTCATTGGGAGTTGAATCCAATTTGGTTCTTCGTTGAATCCAATTTGGAAAGATTATCCCGAGAATTGTCACATAGAATGTAATTTGAATGGGTTCGGGTTCAAGTCTCGGTGGTGCTGGGATCGGTGGTCTAGCAGGATCGTAGAGCGTTGCGGAAGTAGTGCGATTCACATCCATAGCCTATCTTCAAGCTACACGTGTTAAATGAGTAACATCGGTGCATCCCTTGTGTCGCTGTAACTGTTATCAAACTGTAACTGTAATGAGAGGCATGTTTCTCTGTGCTGGAGTGACAACAGTGGTACGAGAAGAGAAATGAAAAGGGATGACACGGTTGTGTTCAAGTAAATGGCGAAAGAAGAAGCGTTTAATATGTAATATGTGCTGAGCTGTTTTGTTTAAATATATGTTGTTGACATTTTCTTCAGGTTGTCCTCTATGAGCAAAACTCCCTGCATTCATTTCACAATCAATCCTAATAGGAAACAACAGCATGCTTATAACATAAATATTACTGTCTCTGTATGGCCAGTTGCATTAGGACAACTGTACAGTAAGTTGTTAAAATTAGTCCTTCCGCAAAGAACGGCTTTCGGATAGTGAAGCAACTTTTTAAGGTGACCCGAGCCATCACTTAGTGGACCGCAAATTGCGAGTCTCGGCCGTAATGGTGCCGATTCGAGAAATGGCCCGCAATCCAGTTTAACCAAACAGAGACTAAGCGTTGAGAAAACAAAGCGAAATGCGTCTGGGGAGCGAGTTAGAGTAAAGTAGGCTAAAGACAGCGATTCGGGGCTGCAATTATTTCTCCTTAACGACACCCTCTCTCCCGCTCCATTCGGGAAAAGGGTTTTTCCAAAGAAAATTACACGAGACGTTTAAGAAGGATGTAGAAAATCTCGCACTTCGAATTCGACACCAATGTCAACTTAAATATATGAGTGAAAATTAATTTTAATCGTTGACGCAGTCAAATGGATGCATCCAGTCAAAATGATCTTAAAAATAGATATAATGCATAATTGTATATCAATAACAGCTCCGTATATCTACATACGCTTTAAAGCATATGCTTCGTGGATTATGTAAAATGTTACCACATTTTTAGTAATACCAACGGATTACTGAAATGGTTTATCAATATTTCTGTCAACTTTTTCCATCCCCGCCTTCACAAATGATGAAAATTCATTCTATAGAAGACACACACACATATATATTTGTTATTGTCATCAATAGAGAGGTTTTGCATAGCGGAAGCTACGCGCTTTCACTTTTCCCGCTATTTGGCGCATGATACCACTGCGCATGCGCTCATCAGAAACTGTCATTTAACGGGAAGCTTAAAATGAATTTTTGCATAGCGTCCGCTTTCACTTTTCCGTTAAATTAAAACAGCGCGAAAACAAAATCTCGAATACGAGCAGCTGAGTGATGATATAGAAGTGCAAATATCCAGTTCTCGATAAGAAAGATTTAACAAATGTAGATTTTAATCGTTTTTGTCAGAGAAAATTTTTTTTTATTAATTATATATTTTTAATACAAAAAAAATTGTAAAATGTATTACATATATGCTTATGCTCCATTTGATAATTGCTATTAATCTTTATGTGACAATCAGGCAGCACGAAATGGTAAAAGAAATGAAGTATAAAAACATGCAAAGAATAAAAAAAAAAATGTAAAAAAGAACGTTTCTATTTGCAGCTGCTTTGTTATGACTAGCATTGTGGTTTTTGTTTCAATTTAAACATCTGCGTTTCTCTCCATCTAAAACATCTATTCATTTCGAATAAAGATAGTGCAGAAATAAAAGGTTGATTAAAGTTAATTATTCCCTGAAAATATATACTAAAAAAAATATATTTTACCTTTAGACGTAAGTAATAATTTAAATAATGCAATTTTAAATAACGCAATTAAATGTATATACATGTTTACTTAATTACTAAAATTCTAATAATTGCTTATTTTAAATTTTGAAAAATTATCTGCCATGTTTATGCTAATGAAAATATATTATGCAGATATTTCCAAATTAACTATCTGTTTTTAGATATTTCAGTTATTTTTCTTTCCTATTTTTTGTAATTCAAAAGGCTATTTAAAATTGATAGCCTGTACCTGTAATTTGTACTTGTTAAAATGCTGCATGATTTTAGATTCAGATATATATTTAGTAATGTTATATGTTTGTTTAAATTATTAAAAGTATTGCAATTGTAATTATTTTTAAATACATTTTTTTAATTAAAATATAATATTAAAATAAAATTGTGTTTCTGTTTTTATGAAACAAGACTGTTATATACAGGTGTTTAGTGGTTTCATTGGTAGTAAGCTTTTACAGGATAATTGTACAAAATCTAAACTACATCATTAACAAAAGTGAATTAAAAATTCATTCTTTCTAAATTTCTTATAAGGCATTTGCTCATTGAAGATTATACATATAACAATTAAAAAAAAAAAAACAGTAATAATAAATGTAAATTTAAAATTTTACTTAAAAATTGGTGAACATAATTTATTTTGATGATTAGAAGCAAATGTGCTATGAATGAACACGACTAATTTTAATGTTACTTTATTTTTCATATGTCTAGTTTTAAGAATATACATTATAAATTTATATTAATTTAAAACAAACAAACAAAGTAATTTTTTATTTAAAAGTATATTAAAAGCTATTTGCTATAAATAATTTGTTTTAATTGTTAAAATTCTGATATTAAAATATTTTTTAATTTTATAACTCTTTTATTTTTGTGCTAATTAAAAGTACTGTAGAAATATTTTCCATTTATTAACCTGCTTCTGTTGGTATTTTAATTTTCTATTCCTATTTTGAATTTCATATCATTATTTAAGAAATAATTTGTAAATTATATTTGTTACTATGAAAAAATTAGCATTTTTAATAGTATAATATTTAAAAAAGGGTGCGCAGAAGATCTACCTCCCCGTGGTGCACCTGTAACACTTTTTAGTGGCTAAAAGATCTGCAACTTGGCATTATTGTTAGATTAATGAACTCTGTTTCAGCATGTTTTGTTGTATTATTTCTTGTTGTTGTATGTTGCATATATATTTTTTTTCGTTGTTCTTTTTTGCTGTAACTGTTCATAATCTGCCATTGGAAATAAAAAAATATTTAAAAAAAAAAATAAAATAAACTATATATAAAATATATCCATTTTGTGCCCTCCTGTTTTAACTTGATTATATTAGTATGGATTTATTTTTCTGAATAGAACTTTTTATATTTTGAATTGAGTTTCATAATAAATTGAAAATATACACAGATAAACTAATGTACTATTAAATAAGTGCTAAATAAATTTGCTTGTTTATTTTGAAAATTATTCTTTATTTAAGAAAACAACATATAACAAGAAATATGCTTTTATTCATTTTCATCCTTAATATTAGTTACTTTTTTAAAGATTTGATTTAATTTTATATGTTTGTCTTTTTTGGATTACAACTTTCTGTTTCATTTCTTATAATTTTTCTCTTTTTATGGGGACTGTATTTTTGTAATGGTATAAGAGTTAATAATTTTTAACTTCTTTAAAAATCTTTCTGCTGTCTGCAAATTAAAAGTTAAGTAGTAATATATAACTGAATCATTACAATTTTCTTTTTTTTTTTCTTGCATGCTTCATGTGAAATTATTAATTTATTTTATACACCTTTATAATAAATTGCAAGAGTAAATAAATTTACTATATTGTTTCTTAATAAATTTGTTTGCTTTGTTAGAACATTTTTCTTTATTTAAGGAAATGGCATATTGTAGGAATCAATTTTAACATTTTCATCATAATTATGTAAAGATTTTCAAAAATTTTACTAATCTGTTTTTTAAAGTATGTCATGAATTAAAAAAATAAAATTAAAATTAATTCAGGTTTCTTAAATCTCTTTCATAGTTGTTATACATTACAAGAAATGTTCATTTAAAAAATATTGCTTCATATATTCTGAAATATTTAAATACAAGAAACTTGCACAAAATTAAATGTAAATAATAAGTAATTTAATCAAAATTTAAAAAGTTGTACATAAATAAATCTATACATACATCTTTTTAATTAGTAATGAAATTGTTCACTAAAGACATGTCAATACAAAACAAATAGCAATCTAGTTGCTAATAAACAAATACTTTTTTTGGCAAATGATTTTTTGGTGGTACATTAGCTTATTAGTCGACTCAATCTACCATCTATGTCATGAAAATGAATATGAATATGTAAACAGTGATTATATCATTTAATGTTCCATTCTGAAATTGGCATATTTTTTATTCTCGAAGGCCTGTTGAGGAAATGTAACTTATAAAACAATCAAATTGTGAAAAAATATTTCCTAGTTGTCATTATCTTTATTATTAAAAATGGAGGAGTGGGTGAATTCTCACACTCCTGTAAATTGAAAAAAATATTTTATACATCTTAAAATTTAATATACATCAATAATATAAATGATCTAGAATTTGGAATATTATTCAGGTAAGGGAGGTAAGGGAGGTGGGGGTATTCTTCTCTGGAAATTAATCTTAATGTTAAATAGAACAATATACAATACAAAAATTAAAAACTATTCGTAATATAATTCTAATAAAACTGATGAATGGATAAGGAGTTAAACGTATTAGGAAACGGGATTAACAGAAATTAAACACTTAATTAAAATAAATGAAATTATTTTTTAGATTAGTCTACGATCTTGCACTAGAAGAAATGTGTTTAGGTGTAATTAAAAAAACATTTTCATTTATCAGCGGAATCATCAACGAGAAAGAGCAACAAAGACACATATACGATCTTCTACGAATCACGAAAGTAAGTTTCCAGTTTATTTTTTATATTAAAAATATTCTATAATGTAGTTTAATATATAAATAATAGTATATTTTATTATATTTAATGCTAATTAGTTCTAAAATTCCCATGATAATCTATTAAAACTTAATCGAGTTTCATTCATATAACATAAGTTTTGCCTATAATGATGTTTGAGTATCTATCTAACTACAAAATATATTTTAACATATGAGTGAAAATTGATTAAGTTTAAACAGATTATCATGATGATTTTAGAATTAATCAGCATTAAATATAGTTATGTTAAGAAATTAAAACTACATTATAGAATATTTTTAATATAACAAATAAACTGGAAAACTTACTTTCGTGATTCGTAGATCGTAATGTGTGTTCGTTGCATCATCGTTGATGAGTCAGCTGATTAGTAAAAAAAAAGAATATTTATTTAAGATTAATTGCTCGTACATTTCACATTTTTTCTTTGTACAAGATCCTAGACTAATCTAAAAATTTTTTTAATTTATTTAAATGACGTCTATAGCGTTTAATTTCTGCTTTCCGTGTTTCACAATTAGTCAACTCCTCATCTATTCATCAGTTGTCAGCCATGTTTGTTTATTAGAAATGCTATCAACTGCTTTCAAATCGCATGCGCAGTAGTGCAATATTACAGATAAGCATGCGTAATAGTACAATGTTTCCTATGAGCATGCGCGCTAGGGAGAAAAAGCTAACGGACGTCCTACGGTAACTGACATACGGTATGCAAAAACTCTCTAATGTCGTATCCCTAATGGAAGGAGGGATTTGGTTTGGTTTGTCGCTCTATTGTCATCTTGTGCACACGAGGGATAAACTGGCCGTTAACCTACGTTTTCGTAGTTTCAGGCCCCATAGAAGGAAGGCACATCTGTTTTGATCGAACACCATAGGTAGAAGTCTGACTTCTGCTACATGTCGCTGAAGAAAGAGGGTAATGGTACATTTAGGGGGAACTACGAGCATTTGCTTATCGTATATGTTTGGTTTGTTGCTCTACGGTCATCTTGTGCACACTTTAGGCTCATTAGATCGTGATCTACAGTTTAACATGGTTTCCGAACCACTCAAACATCCATGCCCCCTCCACGATTCGAACCTGAAGTCTGTGTTATAAAGTACCAGAGAGCGCTATCCAATTGGCCATCAAGCCGCGTACTGTAACTCTCACCAGGTCATCCGACTCACGAAGCAAGAGGCGGAACATCACAAACACCATCGAGTTTCATCTTTTTTTTGAGCAGCCTGATAACCAGAACTCTAGCCTTTGGTACCACATGCTCCAGGCTCGAATTCTGGCCTGACATGGATGTTTGTGAGTGGTTCGAAATCCACTTTAAGCTGTAGGTGCCGGTCTAATTAGACCAAAGCGTGCACAAAATGACAGTAGAGCGACAAATCAAACCTCTTCTTTTGAAATAGTGTTTACCACAAAGCCGTCAGTGGATTGAACCTCCGCCCTAATGTTCATCAGCGACGCACGTTACCACTGAGTCACGAATCGGGCATATACACATATATATATATGTTATATTGGCTGAAAGAGCAACTAAATGAGTATAATACACAAAGTATTTATCGTTTAAAACAGGATTTAGTTTGAAATATAAGTTTTAATTTCAAAATTACCCTGTTTTCTCTATCCATCGTACACTGGTGTGCAAAACTTAAGCAGCATGTGGGTTTTCTGCCGTAACTCCACGAGAAATCATCTGAGAGACATGACATTCACAAATGAGGCAGAGTATTATGCACGTAAAGGATGACGAAAGTATCGGCGCTGAAAAAGGAATACAATGCATACGGTATATGGTATCAAACAAAAACAAGCTTTACTGAACGCATAGTATCGTGATTTATTATTGCCTATCCAAGAGGAAGAACAACAAGCAGATGTTCCTTAATATGGGATATGCCCTCCCCTCACTGCAATGGTTGCTTCGCACCGTCTCCGCATACTCAGAACCAGCTGGTGCCACATTTCTTCCGGTAGGAGTGCCCATTCCTCAATCAGCATCTGTTTGAGTTGTTGAGCAACTAAATGAGTGCCATACGCAAAGTATTTATCGTTTACAACAGGATTTAGTTTGAAATATAAGCTTTAATTTCAAAGTCACCCTTTTTCTCTACCTATCGTAAATAGAAGTGCCAGTTAATAAAACTGGCACTTTAAAACGATTTTGATTCTAAAGTTAGTTATCAAAATAGTTTAAAGTGCTTAAACGATTTTGGTAGCCATTGTAAGAAAAGCTTTTTTTTTTTTTTTTTTTGGAATTGCAGTGATTTAAAGTACTAATATTGAGCTGGAACACATTTTTGGGCAACTAGGTGCACCACTAACAACCAAATTTGTTTTAAGATTTATTCTTTTAAATAAAAGTAAATTTCTCAACTTATCTGTTCAAGCAATTCAAAAAAATAAAAATTTGAAACATTTTTATTCCGTGTATAGCGTATCTTAAAACAATTCGGATGGACATCACGAATCCTTCCAAATGGCGAGAAGATCGCCATCGAATACCGCTTTCGGTCTTCCAAGAATATTAAATGCGGTCTTCCAGGGAGAAAGATGGTGGCACTGGGAAATCAGTGGAGTGCGATTTCATTGTTCGAGTGTGAGCAAACAGCGAAACACTTTTAATGATTCGCCAGAATCCTTTACCCCCCTCCCCAACCCCCCAGAGAAAAACACACCCCTCCCCCTCCCTTCCTTACCATGACTCAATTAAAGCTCGGTCGAACAAACACAGAACTTGTCATGCGTCTCGCATTAATGTGTTGCCACCGGCCACAACCAAAAAGGACATAAAAAGGAACGAATCCCGAAGATTGTAAAAGGCCTAGCATTTGTAATTCTCCATAATTTCATTGAGATTCTTGCGCGAAATTCGGCGGCAATTAGCACATGCGTAATTAGAACCTGAAGCTATTTCCAAAATCCGAATCGAACGTTCTTTTTTACGGGGGCATCGTTTCGTTATTTACTCCCCGTTTCAATTCCCATTGGTGAACGTACCCAGAAGAAGAAATAATAGAACTGTGGATTTGTTAAACTTCCAAATAAATGGCACCAAATTCTTTACTCTGTAATTGTTAAAGAGGAAAAAGAAAAAGCGAGAAAGAATTTTTCATTTTTGCTTTCTTTCAAAGTAATTTATCGAGAACTTTAAAACATTAAAAAAAATAAATAAGAAATTATCTTTATTTCTTTGTTCAATCTTTGAGATGAGTTTCTTCGATATCATCTACAAAAGAAGAAAAAAGAAAAAAAAACTTATCAAACTACTCTTAAACTATTGTTGCAGAATAGTTTTAAATCTCGAACTAGAGCTACTTTCTCGACAATTAAATATTTTTGCACCGCCAAGAATGTTTCCGAAAGAATTTTATTTATTTTTTTCTCCTTTTTGCGGTAAAGTGTGATCATTCTTAAGAAGATTTTCATTTTATCAGGCTTTTGTTAATGTAGCGGTTTTATTTAGTCAAAAATTCAAGTTTGAGAAAAACGAAAATAAATTATTATTCTTCAATAATTACAAAAAACATAATATCTTAAAGGTTGGATGAATAATTAGTTTGAATGTGTATTAAGTAATTATTTTATTTTATAACAAAATTCCGGTTCATTTTTTCTTATAAATTATTATCACTTTAACACAAATTCTTCTAGAGAGAGAAATAAAAGTTGAATAAATTAGTTTTAATACATTAAGTCCTTACAGTTTTTCAAGTTTACATCAACAAATTTTTTTCTACTGATAAGTTCTCTTATTTAATTGATCTTAAAAGAGAATGAATAATTTCATCGGAAAATACAATCCTCTCAGAAAATTTTAAAAATAAATTACTTAAAAATTATAAAATTTGATTGAAAAGTGGATTTTATCCACAATTAGCTCGAAGGATTCTTCAAGTTTCGCTTTTATTCTATAATCAATATACGTGGATAAGTATTGTTTCAGTGTTAGGTTCATGTTCGTTATAATACTCAAATGATCTTGCGGGCCACTTTGGGAATGCATCCTAACTCCGCGGCTCACATATAAAATTATATATCTCTATATCAGATTTCGACCCATTATAGACAGTTATCAAAATAGTTTAAAGTTCTTAAATGATTTTGGTAGCCAATGTAAAAAAAGTTTTATGGATATTTTATTTATTTATTTATTTTTTTTTTTTTTTGGAATTGCAGTGATTTAAAGTAATATTGAGATGGAACACATCTTTATCCAAGTAGGTGCCCCACTAACAACCAAATTTGTTTGATGATTTATTCTTTTAAACAAATGAAAATTTGTCAACTTATCTATTCATGCAATTCAAAAAAACAAAAATTGAAACATTTTTATTCCGCTTATAGCGTATCTTAAAAACAATTCGAATGGAAATCACGAATCTTTCCAAATGGCGAGAAGATCGCCATCAAATACCGCTTTCGATCTTCCAAGAATATTAAACGCGGTCTTCCTGGGAGAGAAAGTTGGCGGCGCTGGGAAATCAGCAGAGTGAGATTTCATTGTCCGAGTATGAGCAAACAGCGAAACACTTTTAATGATTCGCCAAAATCCTTCACTTTCCACCCACCCCCACAATATAGAGGGAAAAAAACAACAACCCCCCCGCCCTTCCTTACCATGACTCAATTAAAGCTCCGTCGAACAAACACAGAACTTGTCCTGCGCCTCGCATTAATGTGTTGCCACCGGCAACAACCGAAAAGGACATAAAAAACAAGGAACGAATCCCAGACCTTGTAAAAGGTCTGGCCATTTGTAATTCTCCATAATTTCATTGAGATTCTTGTGCGAAATTCGGTGGCAATTAGCACGTGCGTAATTAGAACCTGAAGCTATTTCCAAAAGCCGAATCGAACGTTCCTTTTTTTTTCGGGGGGCCTGCTGTTATTTACTCCCCGTTTCAATTCCCATTGGTGAACGAGCCAGAAGAAGAAAGAATAGAACTCTGGATTTGTTAAACTTCCAAATAAATGGCACCAGATTCTTTACTCTCTGTAGTAATTGTTAAAGAGGAGAAAGAAAAAAGCGAGAAAGAATCTTTCATTTTTGCTTTCTTTCAAAGTAATTTACCGAGAACTTTAAAACATTAAAAAAAATTATCGTTTTTATTTCTTTGTTCAGTCTTTGAGATGAGTTTCTTCGATATCATCTACAAAAGAAGAAAAAAGAAAAATAAAATCTTATTAGACTACTTTTAAGATATTTTTACAGAATAGTTTTAAATCTCGAAACAGAGCTTCTTTCTCGACAATTAAATATTTTTGCTCCGCCAAGAATGGTTTCCAAAGAATTTTATTTATTTTTTTCCTTTTTGCGGTAAAGTGTGATCATTTTTAAAAAATATTTGCATTTTATCAGGTGTTTGTTCATCTAGCTGTTTTATTTAGTCAAAAATTCATGTTTGTGAAAAACGAAAAAAAGTTATTATTCTTTAATAATTTCAGAAACATAATAGCTTAAAAGTTGGATGAATAAATAGTTTGAATGTCTATTAAATAATTATTTTATTTTAGAACAAAATTCTGGTTCATTTTTTAAAATGATTATCACTTAATGCAGATTTTTCTAGTAAGAGAAATAAAGAATAAATTAGTTTTAATACATTAAGTCATTACAATTTTTCAAGTTTACATGAACAAATTTATTTCTACTGATAAGTTCTGTTTTTTTAATTGATCTTAAAGAATGAATAATTTCAATGCTATACATCGCAAAACACAATCCTCTCAAAAAATTTTAGAAATAAATTACTTAAAAATTATATGATTTCATTGAAAAGTTGATTTTATCCATAATTAGCTTGAAGTATTCTAGTCAAGTTTCGCTTTTATTCTATAATCAGTATACGTGGATAAGTATTGTTTCAGTGTTAAGTTCATGTTTATTATGATACACAAATGATCTTGCGGGCCACTATGGAAATGCATCCTAAGTCCGCGGCCCGCATATAAAATTATATATCTCTATATCAGATTTAGACTCACTATAGACAGTTATCAAAATAGTTTAAAGTGCTTAAACGATTTTGTTAGCCATTGAAAGAAAAGCTTTATTTATTATTATAATTTTTTTTTTTTTCTTGGAATTGCAGTGATTTGAAGTAATATTGAGCTTTAACACATTTTTAGGCAAGTAGAAGCACCACTCACAACCAAATTTGTTTTATGATTTATTTTTTTTAAATAAAAAAAAACTTGTCGATTTATCTGTTCATGCAATTCAAAAAAATAAAAATTGAAACATTTTTATTCAGTTTATAGCTTATCTTAAAACAATATCACGCTACCTTCCAAATGGCGAGAAGATCGCCATCGAATATCGCTTTCGGTCTTCCAAGAATATCAAATGTGGTCTTCCTGGGAGAGAAAGATGGCGTTGCTGGGAGATCAGTGGCGTGAGATTTCAATGTTCGAGTGTGAGCAAACAGTGAAACACTTTTAATGATTCACCAGAATCCTTTAAAGCCCCCCTCCCTCCCTCCCTCCCTCGCTCCCTATAGAGGAAAAAAAAGAACACCACCCCTTCCTTCCTTACCATGACTCAATAAAAGCTCGGTTAAACGAACACAGAACTTGTCCTGCGTCTCACATTAATGTGTTGCCACCGGCCACAACTGAAATGGACATAAAAAAGGGGACGAATCCTAGAGGTTGTAAAAGGCCTAGCATTTCTAATTCTCCATAATTTCATTGAGATTCTTACTCAAAATTCGGTGGCAATTAGCACGTGCGTAATTAGAACCTGAAGCTATTTCCAAAAGCCGAATCGAACGTTCCTTTTTTTTTTTCGGGGGGCATCGTTCTGTTATTTACACCCCGTTTCAATTCCCATTGGTGAAGAACAAGAAGAAATAATAGAACTGTGGATTTGTTAATCTTCCAAATAACTGGCACCAGATTCTCTACTCTCTGTAGTAATTGTTAAAGAGTAAGAAAGAAAAGCGAGAAATATTTTTCATTTTTGCTTTCTTTCCAAAGTAATTTATCGAAAACTAAATTTTTTTTTTTTATTATTTATTTTTTTTTTTATTTTTAAATTTTTTTTTTGTTCAATCTTTGAGATGAGTTTCTTCGATATCATCTACAAAAAAAGAAATTTTTTAAAAAAAGGCTCTTATCAAACTACTCTCAAAATATTTTTAAATCTCGAACCGGAGCTTCTTTCTCGACAATTAAATATTTTTGCTCCGACAAGAATGTTTTCGAAAGAGTTTTATTTATTTTATTTTTTTCCTTTTTCCGGTAAAGTGTGATCATTTTTAAGAAGATTTACATTTTATCAGATGTTTGTTAATGTAGCGGTTTTATTTAGTCAAAAATTCAAGTTTGAGAAAAACAAAAATAAAGTATTATTCTTTAATAATTTCAGAAACATAATCGCTAAAAGGTAGAATGAATAATTAGTTTGAATGTGTATTAAGGAATTATTTTATTTTATAACAAAATTTAGGTTCTTTTTTCTTATAAATTATTATCACTTTAATACACATTCTTCTAGAGAAAGAAATAAAAGTTGAATAAATTAGTTCATACATTTTTATGCCATTATGACTTTTCAGAATTATATGAGCAAATTTCTCTTTTTTATAAATAAACATAAGGAATGAATAATTTAAATGCTATGCATCGTAAATTACAATCCTCTCAGAAATTTTTAAAAATAAATTAGTTAAAAATTACAAAATTTCATTGAAAAGTTGATTTTATCCACAATTAGCTTGAAGGATTCGTGTCAAGTTTCGCTTTTATTCTAAAATCAGTATACGGGGATAAGTAATGTTTCAGTGTTAAGTTCATGTTAGTTACGATGCACAAATGATTTTGCGGCCACTTTGGAAATGCATCCTAACTCCGCGGCCCACATATAAAATTATATATCAAATATCAGATTTAGGCCCACTATAGACAGTTAGTTATCAAAATAGTTTAAATTACTTAAACGATTTTGTTAGCCATTGTAAGAAAACCTTTTTTTTTTTTTTTTTTTCGAATTGCAGTGATTTAAAGTAATATTGAGATGGAACACATTTTTATGCAATTATGCGCACCACTAACAACCAAATTTGTTTTATGATTTATTATTTTAAACAAACGAAAATTTGTCAACTTATCTGTTCATGAAATTAAAAAATCAAAAATTGAAACATTTTTATTCCGTTTATAGCGTATCTTAAAAAACAATTCGAATGGAAATCACGAATCCTTCCATATGGCGAAAAGATCGTCATCGAATACCGCTTTCGGTCTTCCAAGAATATTAAATGAGGTCTTCCTGGGAGAAAGATGGTGGCGCTGGGAAATCAGTGGAGTGAGATTTCATTGTCCGAGTGTGAGCAAACAGCGAAACACTTTTAATGATTCGCCAGAATCCTTTACTCAACCCCCGCCCCGTCCCTATAGAGGGAAAAAAAGGACACCCCCCTCCTTCTTTACCATGACTCAATTAAAACTCGGTCGAACAAACACAGAACTTGTCCTGCGTCTAGCATTAATGTGTTGCCACCGGCCACAACCGAAAAGGAAAAAAAAAAAGTAGAACGAATCCCAGAGGTTGTAAAAGGCCTAGCATTTGTAATTGTCCACAATTTCATTGAGATTCTTACTCGAAATTCGGTGGCAATTAGCACGTGCGTAATTAGAACCCGAAGCTATTTCCAAAAGCAGAATCGAACGTTCTTTTTTTGGGGGGGTGGCATCTTTCAGTTATTTACTCCCCGGTTTCAAATCCCATTGGTGAACGGGCCCAGAAGAAGAAATAATAGAACTGCAGATTTGCTAAACTTCCAAATAAATGGCACCAGATTCTTTACTCTGTAGTAATTGTTAAAGAGTAAGAAAGAAAAGCGAGAAAGATTTTTCATTTTTGCTTTCTTTCCAAAGTAATTTACCGAAAACTTTAAAAACATTAAAAAAATGTTTTTTTTTTAATTCTTTGTTCAATCTTTGAGACGAGTTTCTTCGATATCATCTACAAAAGAAGAAAAAATACTCTCTTATCAAACTACTCTTAAGATATTTTTTACGGAATAATTTTAAATCTCGAACCGGAGCTTCTTTTTTGACAATTAAATATTTTTGCTTCGCCAAGAATGTTTTCGGAAGAATTTTATTTATTTTTTTTACCTTTTTGCGTAAAAGTGTGATCATTTTTAAGAAGATTTGCCTTTTATAAAGGTGTTTGTTAATGTAGCGGTTTTATTTAGCCAAATTTCAAGTTTGAGAAAAACGAAAAAAAGTTATTATTCTTTAATTATTTCAGAAGCATAATAGCTTAAATGTTGGATGAATAATTAGTTTGAATGTGTATTAAGTAATTATTTTATTTTATAACAAAATTCCGGTTCATTTTTTAAAATTATTATCACTTTAACACAAATTCTTCTAGAAAGAGAAATAAAGAATAAATTATTTTTAATACATTAAGTCATTACAATTTTTCAAGTTTACATGAACAAATTTATTTCTACAGGTAAGTTCTCTTTTTGTAATTGATCTTAAAAAAGAAGGAATAATTTCAATGCTATACAACGCAAAATACAATCCTCTCAGAAAATGTTAGAAATAAATTACTTCGAAATTATATGATTTCATTGAAAAGTTGATTTTATCCATAATTACCTTGAAGTATTCTTGTCAAGTTTCGCTTTTATTCTATAATCAGTATACGTGGATAAGTATTGTTTCAGTGTTAAGTTCATGTTTGTTATGATACACAAATGATCTTGCGGGACACTATGGAAATGCATCCTAACTCCGCGGCCCACATATAAAATTATAACACATATATCTCTATATCAGATTTAGACCCACTACAGACAGTTATCAAAATAGTTTAAAGTGCTTAAACGATTTTGTTAGCCATTGAAAGAAAAGTTTTATGAATAGTTTATTTATTTATTTTTTTGGAATTGCAGTGATTTAAAGTAATATTGAGATGGAACACTCTTTTAGGCAAGTTGGTGCACCACTAACAACCAAATTTGTTTTACGATGCATTCTTTTAAATAAAAGAAAATTTGTCAAATTATCTGTTCACGCAATTGAAAAAAAAAAAAAAAATGAAACATTTTTATTCCGTTTATAACGTATTTTAAAAACAATTCGAATGAAATTACGAATCCTTCCAAATGGCGAGAAGATCGCCATCGAATACTGCTTTCGGTCTTCCAAGAATATTTAATGCGGTCTTCCTGGGAGAAAGATGGCGGCGCTGGGAAATCAGTGGAGTGAGATTTCATTGTCCGAGTGTGAGCAAACAGCGAAACACTTTTAATGATTCGCCAGAATCCTTTACTCAACCCCCGCCCCGTCCCTATAGAGGGAAAAAAAGGACACCCCCCTCCTTCTTTACCATGACTCAATTAAAACTCGGTCGAACAAACACAGAACTTGTCCTGCGTCTAGCATTAATGTGTTGCCACCGGCCACAACCGAAAAGGAAAAAAAAAAAAATAGAACGAATCCCAGAGGTTGTAAAAGGGCTAGCATTTGTAATTCTCCATAATTTCATTGAGATTCTTACTCGAAATTCGGTGGCAATTAGCACGTGCGTAATTAGAACCCGAAGCTATTTCCAAAAGCAGAATCGAACGTTCTTTTTTGGGGGTGGCATTGTTCTGTTATTTACTCCCCGGTTTCAATTCCCATTGGTGAACGGGCCCAGAAGAAGAAATAATAGAACTGTGGATTTGTTAAACTTCCAAATAAATGGCACCAGATTCTTTACTCTCTGCAGTAATTGTTAAAGAGGAAAAAGAAAAAGCGAGAAATAATTTTTCATTTTTGCTTTCTTTCCAAAGTAATTTACCGAGAACTTTAAAACATTAAAAAAAAGAAGAAATTATTTGTTTTTTTAATTCTTTGTTCAATCTTTGAGATGAGTTTCTTCGTTTTCCTCTACAGAAGAAGAAATAATAATAAAAAAAAAACCTTATCAAACTACTCATAAGATATTTTTACAGAATAGTTTTAAATCTCGAACCGGAGCTTCTTTCTCGACAATTAAATATTTTTGCACCGCGAAGAATGTTTCCGAAAGAATTTTATTTATTTTTTTTCTCCTTTTTGAGGTAAAGTGTGATCATTCTTAAGAAGATTTTCATTTTATCAGGCGTTTGTTAATGTAGCGGTTTTATTTAGTCAAAAATTCAAGTTTGAGAAAAGCGAAAAAAAGGTTATTATTCTTTAATAATTTCAGAAATATAATAACTTAAAGGTTGGATGAATAATTAGTTTGAATGTGTAGTAAGTAATTCCTTGAGAACAAAATTCAGGTTAATTTTTTATATAAATTATTATCACTTTAATGCACATTCTTCTAGAGAGAGAAATAAAAGTTAAATAAATCAGTTTTAATACATTTATATGCCGTTATAATTTTTGAAGATTACATGAACAAATTACTTTTTCTACGAAATAATAAGTTCTCTTTTTTTTAATTGATCTTATAAAAGAATGAATATTTTGAATGCAACATATCGTAAAATGCATTTTTTTCAGATAATCTTTAAAATAAATTACTTAAAAATACTTAATTTTTTTATTAATGAAATTTCATTAAAATATTTATTTTAACTACAATTAACTTTCAGGATTGTCAAGTTTCGTTCTTATTCTATAATCAGTATAGGTGTACAAGTAATGTTTAAATGTTAAGTTCATGTTTGTTATGTTTTAAAGCAGGGGTTGACCAACCCAAATGATCTTGCGGGCACTTTGGAAATGCATCCTAACTCCACGGGCCGCCTATAAAATTATATATCCCCCTATTAGATTTAGACCCACTACAGTTATCTTTTTGGTGTGAAAAATTGAAACATAATGAACTATTATTTTTGTTGTTTACTTTTATTCTTACATGTACGCGGCCTGGCGGCCTGGCGGCCTAGCGGCCAAGCTGCTAGCACTCTGGCCTTTGTAATCTCAAACGTCAGGTTCGAATTCTGACGGTGGCATACTAGCGTTGAAATACCTATTTGCAACACAGTTATATTGCTTTCTAGTTAATTAGTTATCAAAAGGATAGTTTCGATTTTGTTGGTGGCCTGAGGTATGGTCACTATATTGGAAAAAAAGAAAATGTTATTTTCGATCTTGACATAGACGATTAGAATGCTTGGCGATTAATGTTGCAGGGTTGTTTAGCAATTAATTGCCTTGCATTTGCTATTTGTGTAAGCTCGTCGGATAAGTCATTAACATGACTTTTTAGGATCCTTCATCAAAATGTAGCTTAATATTCTTTTTTCTTTTTAACTCCAAGACATAGAAATATAGCACAGAAAGAAAAGAGTCCCCACCTTATTTAATAACGAATTATGTTAACAGGCTTTATCAATTGATTGAAACTCAATCTCTATACTTGAAAAAAAAATTCTGAAATATTCATCATTTTTAAAACTGAATTTTAAGCAATCCTTTGAATTTTTATTTAGACTTTCTTCAAGATGCACATGTGAGCTGCATGTAGATTTTTAAATAAATTATTTATATGCAGAGATTTTAAAACAGTAAAAATGGGTCCATGTGTTCCCACTTTGAAATTTCCTTTTCGAATAAATGTCGGTGGAACTTCACCTCCATTTCTTCTGGAAAGCACCTGTTCTTCCACGTGAATTCTATTTTCTTTTTTCGCACGCTCCCTTCCCTCCCCTAACCCCTACTGGAAAATGTATCGAGCACTACCCTCTTCTTCGGGAATCGAGGGAGTCTTCCAAATCACCCGTTCGCGTGCCACCCCCGGAAAATGGTGGTTCGTCACATCAGGACGAAGGAAAATAAGAGACCTCCCCCGCAAGAAAGGACACACTGTCCTTGTGACAAATGTCCTAGGTTATCTCGCCATTTTGCAAAGAAGTCACGCGAGACGGCGATTTCTTGCATTTTTCATCGGCGATTAACCGAAATGGCTCAGTTCGCGGTTCAAATCAAATTCAAATAGTACTTAAATTATCCAGGGAGGAAATAATCTAATAGGTGGATAGAAAAAAAAAATTTTATTGCTTATTTAAGAAATGTTTCAAAATTAACTTAGATTTTTTTTTTTCCTTTGCAAAATTTAGAGGTACCAATCATTATGGTGTTTTCATTTGATAAAATCTAGTTGAAGTTTTGACCGAATATACAATAAATAATCAATAAGTTGCTGCCTTAAAGTATTTTTAACTTTTAAATAACTATTGGTCAAACGAAAAGAAAGAAACAAATTCTTCAATCAATAAGGCAAAAAAAAAAAAAAAAAAAAAAAAAAATGACTTGCATATACATAAAAAAATAAATAAAATCTCTAAAATTCAAAATAATGCAGATTGATCATATGAACGTATTCTTTACTTTTATACAATATATATATATACACACACAGCTATCATATGCAGTGTGTGTGTGTGTGTGTGTGTGTGTGTGTGTCAATTTAACACTAAAAAACTAACCCCTGTACAGCGATAGAGAATGAAAGAGTGGAGAATCGAGTATCGCACTAGTAAAAAAAAAATGAAATCCTTCACAAATATTTATTTCCTTTATATTTATATATATTTTATATTTCATTTTGAGTGTTATATATTTTTTTACACTGTGCGTTTAGTATCATTATTATTATAGTATCTCTGTTTACATGCAAGAATAATAGCAAACATAATAACTCATTATGTTTCAATTCTTCACTTCAAAAAAATGTCCATAGTCGGTCTAAAGCTAATAGGGAATATATAATTGTATAGGCGGCCCGCAGAATTAGGATGCATTGCCAAAGTGGTCCGCAAGATCATTTGGGTTGGCCAGCCCTGCTTTAAAATGTGGCAATGGAGGATGTGTCTTCTATCAGAACCATTTAAAAAGGATCTCAAAACTGTTCTTAAACTAAACACTAAATTTCAATTAGTATAAAGGAAAAAGTATCAAGAGTATCTATATCAATTAAAAATTGTGTAATCGTAATCGTATCAAAGTTTTTAACTTGGGATCTGGGTCTTTAGTACGAGCGAAAACAAACCAAGCAAAATGCCCATCCATGTTAGCACAGTCGCTCGTCCATTCCTTCTAATCAAAGCCCCCTCAATTCGAAGGCGAGTCATTATTCGATTGGAACTTGAAAGCCTGACCCTCCGATAATCCGTCCTGCAGGATAATTGCGACTTGGCTGCAGGACATCCAGATTTCCGATAAACAACTCGGGCCGATGTGATTGGATAATTCCCTCCGACAACATTAAACGCACCGCGCAAATGGTAATGCCCCAATCCATTTAAATTGACCTGCACTCCCTTTCTCTATCTCTCTGTGTTTTTGTTTCGGCGAAATGACCGCAAAGGAGTTTGTGCCTCGTTGTAATCAAGATCCTATTCATCGACAGAGAATCAGCCGAATGGTGCATTGTTTTACTGCACATTTTAATGTGAAGTTGCTCTTCAAAAAGCTACGGAAATATGTTTGGTTTTTTTGGCTTCATTTTAAATATTTAAGAACATGTAATTTAATTTTATCCAGACCCATAGGAATACGAGTCAGATTTTCAAATGGAAGGCAACAAATGTTTCCAAAACCTTTACAGGTGGATTTTGGTTTGGTTTTCTCGCTACTGTCATTTTGTGCACACTTTGGGCTAATTAGACCGGGACCTACAGTTTAATGCGTATTCAGAACCACTCGCAAACATCTATGTTACTGCCAAATGATTTAAACCTGAAACCTGTGATACCAAACGCCAAAGCCGCTAGCCAATTGGCCATCAAGCCGCTTTACAGGTGGATTTTATTTGGATACTAAAATTTCAAGCAATAGAATAGATAGAGGGAAATCTTATGCTAGGTAACTGGAAGCCTGATGTCTTATCCACTCAGATTTCTGCTTTGGTTGGTGTTGCACCACATGTTATTTTTACCACTGGCCCAAGTCCAACTTAACTCTGAAATTTGCGTACAATACATCAGCGCATTAAAAGATCCTTCCAGGAAATGTAGTACAAAAAAGATTATCAGTCTGTCCGAAGAGATACTTTAGTCTCAAGAAACCTTGCTCGAATTGTGATGGAATAATGGAAGTGTAGTTAGTGCCTTAATCCCCCTTTTATATCTATAAAAAGGGGATAGTTTAAGGTTATTTGATAGATTTATATGAATTTCCTTTGAATTGAATTTCCTCTCCTGGGTGATAAATGACTCGAAACAGAAATGTTTCAGTGCTTAAATGTGGATTTTCACCCGATGTTAAAATCTCCTGAATGGAAGTTAGAGTCCAAATGGCTGGCGTCATTGATGCATTTTTATTATAAGGTAGAAATTGAACTTTAACGAGGGTCATAATAAATCAGTAAATTGGAAACTTTTTTTCGTCGGTCTCAAGGGAATGGGAAGACGATGCGATCCTGTCGTATGTTGTACTGTATTGGCAAAATATCTGAGGCTACTTGTTCCCTAAGTTTTCTTGCTAAAAATTGAGATGCCCAAAGGAGATGGAATGTTGCAATTCCCTTTCACCATGTTTACAGTACCCACAATAAAATAAAGTATCCGGCCAAGATTAAAATTAACTTGAATTAACACTCCAATCTGACTAACGCTTTCTCTGCTACATATCTATCGTTCTAGTAGCAATTATCTTATATCAAAGTGTCAGATGGACTTGTGGCCGAGTGGCTAGCGCTCTGGTGCTCGGTACCACAGGTTTCGTGCTCAAGTCCCGGCTGTACCATTGATGTTTGTAGTGGTTTGGAGTTCCCTTTAAGCAGTATGTCCCGGTTTTATAGGGGCATAAGCAAGGGCTGCACTATTTCTTGAAGCCGTAAAAAAAAGAGTTGTTCTAATGCAGATAACAATACAGAGACAGTTAATGTTTATGCCATAAGCAAGGGCTCCACCGACGTTATTCACTTAGTACTATCGAGGGGACGCGTATAGCCTGAAGATAAGCTACGGACGCAGAGTAACACAACCCCTGCAACGCTCTACGATCCTTACGGTTTAAAGGGGATTCTGAATCACTACAAACATCCATGGCACCTCCAAGATTAGAACCCGAAACTTGTGTGATAGAGCACTAGACACTCGGCTATCAGGCCCCGTAAACAGATTTGGTACCTTTAATTTGAAAAATCTGTTATTAATTAGATATACGGTGATTTCTTCAAAGAGAGGGCCATATGTTTAATTAGAGAGTTATATATTTTCAGTCAAAAATTAATTTCATTAGATAAAATAAAAATTTTACTTTTTTTTATTTACTTATTTTTATAACAATTTTATAAAAAAATAATTAGCTATAAGTAGTCCATAAATATAAAATTTTGAAGTTTAAAAAAAAATATTTATGAAAAAAAATCCCTAAAAGAAACAAAATCAATAATTATGTGATCTGTATTGCCCCCAAAAAAATATTTAAAACAAAAAAAAAAATTTAAAAAAATGAAGAAATTAAAAAATTGCAATCATTAATATGAGTACATTAATAAAAAAATTTTCCAAAATTTCACTTTTTTTTCCCCCTCAATTTTGGATATGATGCAGGAAAACATTAATTGGAAGAAAATCAAACACACAGCAATTTTTTTTCCTCTAAAAAGGAAGAAAAATATAAGTGGGCTTTTTTTTTTACATGGAAATTCATTTTTCTAATTAATTAAGTTCCCATTCTTTCTCCATTAATTTCAATTTAGGAATATTAGCCTTTCATAAAAAAAAATCGTAATGTTGACTAATGATACTTGAAAGACGTTTATCGGATGTGCGCGAATCTTAGTCGGCAATTGACATCCCCGAAGATTTAATAAAAAGGTTACAAAAAAGAAGAAATAAAATAACGAACATTCTGCGTTATTTTATAACGTTAGGCAGATCATTAATTTTATTTTTAAACATGACGTTAAAAAAACTGAAGAAGAAAAGAACGAAAACTTTGGCAAACTTTCAAAACTTCTTTAAAAAATGCAAACTCTTTTTATTCACCAAGAAATAAAAAAAAGATGACCTTTTCTGAATAAAAGAAAAGGAAACTTTTCGAGAAAACTAGAAAAATCAATAAGAAAATTATTCGAATATTCGAACACGGGGGAATTTCCTTCTAATCTCGGAGACTTCTTCTTCGAACAAAATGGTTCCTCAGCGTTTTCTAAAAATAACGAATTATTAATTACATTTAATGATGGAATAAAAAGCTCCCGATCAAGTCTGAGGCTTCCAGAAGAAAAAAAAAAACAATATCATCCAAGTAATTAAGAAGAGATAATACAGTCTTAGAGAGTTTGTTACCGAAAATACTCGTTACGAAGAGAATTGTTAATCTCATCATTTTATTTATTTATTTTTTTTAAAAATACTTTGATGCTTTTGATCCACCTTCCAGTTTTTAAAAGAAAATTGTTATTGTCGAGGTTAGCAGAAATCTCTGTACAAGAAAAAAAAACATCTTTGAGAAGTAAAATGTATGGAAAAAAAATTCTGGTTTTTTGAAAAACCCAAATTCTTTCTCACTTTAAAACAAGGTCTTTACATTCTTCTAAAAAAGTAATGTTGTTTGTCATAATGCTAATATTTATAAAAATTAAGTAAATGTATAATTAACCCTTTGCACTCGAGGGCTCCGGAGCGGAGCCATTAAAAATTTGTCTTCAAGCTCAAGCTTGTCTTCAATGCATAAATCTAATAATAAATCAAATATATTTCCATCAAAATCAATGTAAGCACAGAAAAATTTATTACTTTATGAAAATAAGATGGAATATTAACCCTTTGAGGACAAATTTTAAATGGCTCCGCTCCGGAGCCCTCGAGTGCAAAGGGTTAAAATATGCATAACTATAGAATTTTTTGAGATATCTTCGTACAGCAAGGGCATATTGAATTGAGTTCAATGTACTCTTGGCCATTCAATACCCATTATGGTTCCAGTTAATCATCGCATCGTCTCTGACAACATTGCCAACTGTACCATCAAATTTATTTATCAATACTTTAAATATATTATATATCTTATAAGAAAAATAAAAACTCTAATTCAGAAAAAAAATTGTTAAATATATTTTTTTAAATTAACTAAATCAGTTAAAACTAGCAGAAAGCAATGCACTTATTCAGTTGAATACACCACGGAACAATATTACTGAAGATTTCTTAATTCATCAGTATTATAAATTTTTATATAATTTAAAAATCATTTTGGATATTTTGGTTCAAGATAAATGTATTTTCATCAATGTCTTTGACAACATTGCCAACTGTACCATTCTATTTATTGATAAAAAAAGCCCCAAGATGGGTAACATAAAAGCATTATTATGTAATTCAAGAGCTAATCCAGTTGGCTAATAAGTACAATATATGTTGGTAGCATATAGTACAACACATGCTTTGAAAAACATTGACGATTCCAGCGGCAATTCGGACGCAGTGTCTCACCATCGCAGCACGACCATCAGTCAACCATTACACATTCCCCAATATGACTTTGCAAAAGTGGCAAGGGCACCCCAAAGTTTGGTCTGGTTTTGTTTGGTTCATTGCTCTACAGTCCTGATGTGTACAAGAGGGATAAACAGACCGGGAAACACAGTATAATGTGGCTTCCGAACCACTCACAAACATCCATGCCAAAGCCAGCATTCGAACCTGAAGCCTGTGGTACCATAGACCAGAGCACTAGCCACTTGGCCATCAGGCCACTCCAAAATCAAATGCTTGTTGGTTGGGGTTTTATGGCACAAGAGCCAGATTTGGCTATGCTGTGCCAAACAAGGTTTGTTTAAAAAGGTTTGCAAGTATCAATAAAACCAGTTTAAATTCGAAACTCGGTAAAAACATGAAAAACCATGATTAATATACGTAAAAAAATCCGGAAAAGACAGATATCATATTTAAAAGTCAAATGCAAGGTTTAAAAAAGGTATTTGAGTTAATAAGCATTCGAAGTTAGAGTTCCAGCATTCGAACCTAAAGCTTGTGATGCCAATAGCCAGAGTTCTAGCCACTTGACTACTAGGCCGCAGGGCACGCCTAAGAGTTCCTAGAAGGCATCCTTCCGCTCATTTCTCTACATGGCCGAAGTTTTGAAGGTCTCTATTGGCGCAACTTGTTTAATGTTAAATATGATAAAATGCAGATATATCAGCGGTGAATTATGAAAGTCAAATAACTGAGGACTGGATAAAAACCCCTTCAAAATATGTGAAAATAAATTCTTAAAAAACAATTATTTAAAACAACAAAATATACCTTTGTTAATTTATGTAATTAACAAACTTGTAATAATGGTATACGTATCTATCAACAGTTCCTTTTAGAATGGAATACTGTGACAGAATATTTAATATTTGTTAAAGAATATTAATCAAAACGATTCACCAAATCTTTTTTTACAGTGTTTACACTGACTTTTCTATTAATTTGGATGGGTAATAGAAAAAGTCGCAATACACAAGTGCTAACGTAATTCAACTACTGAACGTAACGTAACTTAATTCAACGTAATTAACGTAATTCAACTACTGCAACATGATGAAATTAACATGACTACTGAAACATGAAATTTTTTTTAATCTTAACTTATTATCAATTCGACAAAAATTAAATTAATTAAAATCTGGATTATATAGACCTATTAAATAAGATAATTCACCGTAAGAAAGTATAACCTGCACCAGTTAGAAAATATAGTCTCAACATTGGAAAAAACCAATTGTACATGCCAAACCATCGCAGATAGGACAAAATTTCAACCAAGCCATCGCAGTTGAGGTCTTCCAGAGGACCGCAGATCCCAGTTAGTGAATAACTGGTCTTGATGACAGTATATCTTCTCCTTATTTTGTATGAAGATTCCTTATAAATATTTCTTTTAACAAATAAAAACATTTGGTTATTTAGAAAAAATGCCTTTTACGCAGCTCAAAAAGTTTTATGTATGCGAACCAGATTTTAGGAGTTAACAAAACACTCTTAGCCCTTGGAATGTATGCGAAAATCATTGATCTAAATATCAGAAAAGTACATGATGATATAATCATTCTACAATTATTCAGAATTCTTAAAAATTAAATTTAAACTTGATATTTTTGTCTTCATTCTTTTAAAAAAAAAAAGGATGCTTCAAACGTTATTCATAATTGCACATATTTTAAGAAAAAAAGAAAAAAAGCCTCTTAAAGATCGCCTTATTCTATTTTAAAGCCATTTATCAAACCTGCCCGATAAAGTTTCGCAAACATTTTTCAGAATTTAAAAGAATAACATATTCCCCGTGTAGGCAAAGAATCTATCGTCATAAAATATCCAGATCATTTTTTTTTTGCCATTATGGATGGCGCATTCAGTGGCAGATGCTGTTAAAAGTATCCTGCGAGCAATAAAACCTTAAAATTTGACAAATATCTCGGAGAGGAATAAAACGCAGCTGCTGACAATAATTCAACTTAACTTTCCACTCACGCTTTTCTGCCCCGGAAGATGCAGGGATGGGGTATTCTGCAAATCCCACTCGACATAGAAGATGCGCACCATTTATTGTGTGGAGTCTTCTCCATAACACATGTGGCGCCTTACCCCTCACATTCCTCACTTCATTTTTAATTTAGTGATTCTTATGTTGTCTTTATATGAGGTTTGATGGACAAGTGGCTAGCGCTTGGTACAACAGGTATCGGGTTCGAATCCCGGCGGTGCCATGGGTGTTTGTAGTGGTTCGGAATCCACTTTAAACAGTAGGTCCCGATCCTAATAGGATCGTAGAGTGTTGCGGGGGTATTGTAACTCCACATCCGTGGCTTATCTTCAAGTTACACGTGCCCCCTGGGTAATGCAAAGTGAGTAGCGTCTGTGCAGCGCTTGCCTTAAAGCATCCAAAACCGAGCTGTCTAAGTATTTGCCAGCTGCATTAGAACGAAAAAAAATTTCTTTATATTTACATTTACATGGCAATTAGAAATTTCAGAGAGTTTAGGCACACCCTTATAAAGATGATTCACATCCTTATAATGTTGCCCCTTTATAATATTGTCACTCTACTGTCATTTCGTGTACATTTTAGGCTCAATAGACTGGGACCAACAGTTTAAAGTGGATTTCGAACATCTAACAAACAACCAGACCACCGCCAGGATTTGAACCTGGACAAAATGTCTCCTATCTTGAAATCTGCCAATAGGCAGACGGCCTTGATGATGATGAATAGCAAATGTTTGTCAATAAACTTAATTTTTTTTCAATAAAATTAAAAAATTAATTTAATTAAAGAAATTCTTAATCTATTGAGAAATATACAAATAGCAGCATGATAAATCAAAAAAATCCTGTAAGACTCATTACCCGCTCTGGCCTTTCGTACCTACGCAACCAACTACAGTACCAAAGGCCAGAGCACTAGCCAATTGGCCATCAAAAGATGAAGGAGACTCGAGGGATTAAAAAAAATTACGAAATTTGAGTGGACACAACTTCACGATATTGATGTTAAAAATATATAGGAAGTTAAAAAAAATAGTATTCACTTTTGTTTCAGGTGATTGAAAGATGATAATAATGCACCTTTAAAATAAACTTCGAATCTGCTACATATCTACATTTGCAATTGTTTCAGGTCCAAAAATTGAAGAGCAAACGGAAACCGAAAAAATGTAAGGTTCAAAAATATTTTGACCGAAAAGCAGTGTGCTTGAGTTCGGGACGGAGAGGTAAAGACCTCCCTCCCCCCAAATGCCTGGTCTTTGGTATTACTGGCTTCAGGTTTGAATCCTGGTGGTAGCATGAATGTTCGTTAGTGGTTCGTAAACCACGTAAAAACTGTAGGTCCCTGCCTAATTAGCCCTCGCGCGCACAATATGACCGTAGAGCGACAAACCAAACCCCCCAAATGCCTGAAGGCCTATAATTGCAAAATACAGGGTTATTCAAAATGAAGGAGAGGAAAGTTACTGTTAAGTCATTTTACTGTTCAAAGTTTTTTTTAGCTTCTTTCAACATGAGCACCATTAGTTATTTGCCAAACATAGAATCTGTACGCGTGCTCCTTCATTTTGAATAACCCTGTATTTCATTTAAATTTTATTCATTTAAAAAGTTTAAAAATACTCCTATCATAATCAACTTGCATCTTTCATCACGCGTACAGATTCCACGTTTTGCAAATAACAAATGGTGCTCATGTTGTAAACAAAAAAAACTTTGAACTTTCCTCTATCCATTGATGTGTAATATGTGGACCATCGTTACTGTTCATTGTAAATAAACATTTAAAATCTATTCCTTCATTTTGAATAACCTTGTGCAATTGTACACAAGGTGGATAATGAATCTGCTATACATTTACCGCTCTAGTAAGGAAGGAAATGAGGCCAAACTATAATTTGAAATTAACAGCGACAATATTAAAAACAAATCCTGCTAACCATATGCAAGTATCTTCTAGCGTATTGGGCAAAAGCGAGTATTTATGCTCTGGGGTGAATTTGACCTACTGTGCAAAAGAGTCTTAAATAAAGAATTCCTAATTTTACAGGAGTGTTCATTCCAAAGAGTAGATGTAGCTTTCCCCTAGTGTTCTGCGAGGAAAGAATTCTTTTTATACTAACAAACAGACGAAATAAAAAAAGGGTCTTTTGAAAACGACAGACGCACCCATCTCACAATCATTGACAGTTTTAAAGGAAAGTCCCCGCCTGATTTTGACACGATTTACGGGTGCTTGTTTCTATGGTGTCACCGCCAGGAAACCGATATCTTTTGCTTTAATTGGACGAGTTCTTAGCGCCACACTTAATTAACGTCCCCGTGATAAATTCGCACCCGATACGATCCGATGCGGTGGCAGATTAACACAGGAACCAATTTTCGTGGTTTGGATTCGTATCTGAAACGAACCCTTGTTAGCTGTGGCATAAATGGATTTGTTTGCCGAGTGATTTGCAGTTTTTGAAAACAGCTTGCTCGGATTTTTCTGCACCATGAATCTTGAATGATGAAGTTATTCCTGCTGAATAAGTCTCATTACACGACATTTTTTTCTTGGAATTTGGAACGTAATTGGCGGTCATTTTTTGCGCAGAGATTAGATTATGAAGTATTATTTTTAATGTGCTGATCAGAAGAAGTAATATGTCATTCGTAAATGACAAGCACTTTGATAGTCCACCTATTTGACACGATTTTATTGCTGGTAATTTATCTTTTAACTTGTTAGCACTCTTATTAAAAGCGATACTTTATTTTAAATGATAAATTTTGTACTCTCCCCCCCCTGACAAACAACAATAAAATCAGAAAGTAAATTTTTACGAAGTGTTATAAGACTTGCCCACACTGCCGTACCAATTAATCTGCGAAGAAAAATACGAGTTTAAATAACCGAGTTGAAAAAATAATTCCCCAATTATTAATCTTTCTTCTTTCATAATGGTTTAATATGAATGGACAACATTGTTTGTTTTCAAATCAAGTTTCTTCACATTCACGGAGAATGCTCCCTTTTCATACATGTATTTCGTTCCTTGAAGGTCTTTGAACGATTAAAAATGTATTTTATTTTAATAAAATAAAAGTAACTTTCTATTCTTCAAATGTATTTAAGAAACACTGAAAGTATCCATAAATGATTGTTAGTTTCATAATATAACACTAAATTAATTTAAAAGTTGCGTTGTATCTTTATTTATAATAAATCCTTTAATTAGATCTATAAAAATTTTAAAATTTAATTTCTGCTACAAACAATGAGTTGCTAATCTACAGGTTTGGTTTATCACTCTACGATCCTATTTTACACACTTTGCACTAAACATACAGGGAACTGTAGTTTAAAGTGGATTCCGAACCACTCACCAAGAATTCACACCAGGATTCGAACCTGAAGCATGTGATGCCAAAGGCCAGAGCGCTAGCCACTTGGCCATCAGGTAATCTACTGGAGTTCACATTTCATATCACCAGTTGGTTGATATTCCTTTAAATTTCTGTTGGTTAGACGAACATGGATGGTCAACAAGATACTATTCGGTAAAAAGTTTTAATTAAAATGCAACTACATTTTAAGAACAGTTTAACATTTTTAAAAAATCAGATTTTTCGTCTTAAAGATGAACGTATCACATATACATGGAAATAATCCGATCTTATATAAACGTTTAAACATAAGACGTTTAAAACAATTGTCACCATTCTTCCAACGTATTCTATGTTGTTCCCAGTTTGTTTCACTAGTGGCACTAAAGAAAATGTATCACCATTCTTCCGACGAAGTCTTAATAGTTCCAATTTTTTTTGTTTAGCGACACTAAAAATGGCAAACAAACATATTTTAATGATTAGACTTTTTTAGAAAAATAAAGATCAATTGCATATGTATAACCCGATTTCCCCCCTTACGTATTAAATTAACGTGGCTACATTTTTTAGAAGACTCCCAATAAGACATTTTTCCCCATAACAGACCAATGTTTTCCCACAGAAACTGTCAATCTTTAATATGAGTGATAAGGTGTTATTTAATATTCACATTGAATGGAATTGCGGATGTAAATCTGTTTTTTAATGAAATGCACTTCTTCAGCAAAAACATTACAGCAATTATTGCAATCTCATTGAAACGCTATCGCGACGAATCTCAGGGGGAAAAAAAGGCTCTTCGGACCTTATCGGCAAACACCACGGAATCAGTCTTGCAGAGCATTAGGACACAATCCATGGCAGAAGACATTAAACTCTCCTTTCGCGAGTGCATCCTCGAGAACTCCGATACCATCTCCTCTTCCCGGAGTAGAAAAAGAAGAGAAATAATTTCCACTCAATTACTTCAATTACCACGGATGCTTGAAAACGGAGGATTTAATGATGACACTGAGCGATAAATAATTGTTCAAATCCCAGAAATTATAACGGGGGATCAAGGGATGCGTGCTGATTCGGCACCGATAACACATCTCTCCAGTTTTTTCCCCTCCTGTTCCCAGTCGATCCCTATCTTGGTAAAAGGGGGCAGGGAAGGGGAGTAGCTGATGAATCAAAGAGGGTTAAGCAACAGATAACTGTGTGCGATCTTGCACATCATCGATCATCAACAAGGAGGATTGCTCTGTGCAATCTTTTGATGAAACACGTTTTTTTCTTTAACAAGAATAAAAAAATTGTTTTATTATTTTAATTTTATCTGTTCTGTGAGTCTTCCAGAGAGCAATTCACCTTTCTCAAGAACTCGAAAATTACGCGGTGCAAAGACGATGAATTCTGCGTACATTTTCACTGAAAGTTAGTACGAGTACCAATAGCACTCATTCATTTACCACCATAACAAATTTTTTTAATGACAACGAGCAATAAAAATGGTCCCAATAAGTCTTACCTTTTGAAATTCTCCCCCTTTTTTTTACCTCTTTCTATCAAAACATGAAGCAAATACTTGTAGTAAAGGCATCTTGAAGGTTTGCATCCCTTCTGATCTCTATAGAAAAACTTACCAATCAACAGAAACCCAACACTCCAATTAGCAACTATACTTCAATGCTAGAGCCAGTACTTCACAGAAAGAGTGTACCTAAGAAATTTTTTTTTAAATTTTATATTTGGATGGACAACAAGATGCTATTCAGTAAAAATTTCTAATTAAAATCCTTAATTTCAAAACAGTTTAACATTTTGACAAATTAGATTTTTGTCTTAAACGATGAAATAAGATGAACGTATGATATATACATGGAAATAACTCTATCCTATTTGGACGTTTAAACATAAGACGTTAAAAATATGTATCAATATTCTTCCCAGACGATCCCTATCTTGCTAAAGGGGGCAGGGAGGGGGAGTAGCTGATGAATCAAAGGGGGTTAAAGCAACTGTGTGCGATTTTGCACATCATAGATCATCAACAAGGAGGATTTCTCTGTACAATCATTTGATGAAACAGGTTTTTTTTCTTTAAGAATAAAAAGTTCTTTTTATTATTTTAATTTCATCATGTTTTGTATGTTTTCTAGAGAGCAATCCACCTTCTCAATAACTCTGAAGTTGTACGGTGCAAAGACGATGAATTCTGGGTACATTTTTACATAAAGATTCGTGTTACCTTTTTTTAAATGAATGATATTCATCAATAGCCCTCATTCATTTACCACCATAACAATTTTTTTTTTATTGGTACAATTTGTATGGCTCGTCGTCATAAAGTCCTACCTTTTGAAAGCCTCCCCCTTTTTTTCGCCTCTTTCTATGCAAACGTGAAGCAAGTACTTGCAGTAAAGGTATCTTTCACCCATCCCTTCTGATCACTATAAAAAAAAACTTTCCAGTCAACAGAAGCCCAACACGCTAATTAGAAGGCCGTTCCAAGCTATGATTTAATGCCAGATCCAGTACTTCACAGAAAGAGTGCACCTAAGTGCATTTTTTTTAATAATAAAAATAATTTATTTGCATTTACTTAATATTATCTCGTGGGTAATTCCTTTCTTTTGAGCATTGATTTTATCAAATCAATGTTCATGTTTGTGAGCAAGGGCATTTTTGCCACTTAATGTGTTAAATTTATTTTAGCATTTTATTGATGTCATCGTTCTTGTGCCTTAAGAATATTTGTGACTTCTAAATTTTTCCTCTTAGGTTTACATTACATTAAGTAAACAGTAACATTAAATTTTGTTTTAAAAACAAAGTAGTAGAAGAATACTGAATTTCCTATTTTAAAAAATAATGTCAGGCACATATAGTTTATAACATGTGAAATATGAATTTGTTTTTATCCGATTAGGTTTATCTTCACAGTTTGGTTTTTCTTAATATCCAACAACGCCCACGATAAGATTCAATAGTGATTCAAAAGACCATTTTTGCATCACAGACTACATTTGGTGAGCAAACTTAAAGGACTTGAAGCAAGGGATTGAAAACATTTCATTTGTTGACAAAACCCTGTTTCAAAAAATTGTGTGTGTGTAGCATGGATGGAGCTCATGCATCACTTATATATCTCACGAACAAGCCCACCAACGGGTGATAAGGAGTGGACTGTGCCTTCAGAAATGACTTTGAAGGGGTAACTCCCCGGATTTGCGTGTCATATCGGAGAAAAAAAAAGTTTGTCTTTCTTCGCTGGATTTAATTCTTGGCAAATTGTACTGACAAGTTAGTCAAAGTGATCCTGATTGGGAAAATTTCTTTTTAGTAAATGCCGTGCTCAGCAATCTAATTTGTATTTAATCTTTTCTGCTCAAGTAATAATGGTGATACATACATTTACGAGGTACATTACATTAATGATGATACACACATTTACGATCTATTTGAAAATATTATTTTCAAAAAGATCTCTCAAAATATCGTTCAAAAGCGGAATTCCAGGAAACTCCCACCAAGAGCCCAAATGTTGATACGAGATGCTTTAAACGTCACAATCGTCATCGAGGTTATTCGTTTCTGAAAGCAGTGACTACAACAATGCCGCTAATGGATTCGAACATAGGCCCTCTTGCACGCCAGCGCACATTGTGTCTGGACCACAAGTCAGGCAACAGATCTTTTGAATGATATTTTGAGAGATCTTTTAAAAATAGATCCAAATGTGTGTTCCTCATTATTACTCGTGCAGAAAAGATTAAATAGAATTAAATGGCTGAACACGGCATCAACTAAAAAAGAGCATTTTCCCAATCAGGGTCGCTTTGACTAACTTGTCAGCACAATTTGCCACGAATCAACTCCAACGAAGAAAGACAAAAACCGATGAATATATTTTTTTTTCTCAATGTCTGGCACGTCCACCACTAATCTTCGGGACATTACCTTAATTGTGCGTCAGCAGTTTACTTTCTTTTCATTACCTCACAGAAATGCGATGCCTCCTTTTTTTTTTTTTTTTTTTTTTTTGCTAAAATGGTAACTAAAGTCTATTATGGCGGCAGTTATTTTTTGCTGCCAAATAAACGATGACACGCTCCCTACTGCAGGGCCGAGTGGGCGACATCTCTTAACCTTAATGATAACAAGATCTGTCCAATCCGACCGACATGCAGCTAAAAGACGGCGGTCATTAGGAGGAAGATAACTCGGGGACGCTCTCGGCAGGAAGTCTCCCTCTCTTTCTAACGACCACCCCCCTCCAGTAACCAATCAGTTGGCAGAACAACAGCGCCCCTTACCCCCTCGTTACAGCAGGAAAAATGCCCCGCCGGTGCACAATTCTAATGATGATGGCACGTGAGCAATGCTTTGCCGTGCAGTAAAAAAAGGCCCAACTGCCGCAGTTAGTGAGACGAGTGGAAGACTTCTTGGTGCACTAAAAATTCTTCGCTGTGAGTGAATTAGAGAAAATTGCGATGAGCTCGGCAGAGCGGGATCCAGTTTCTTTCACCTAATACCCATGAAATACTTACCAGGGATTAAGTATTCATGATCCACATCCATGAATCATATTTCACATCTTAGCATCAAGGAAGTTTCACAATGTAAAATCTTCTTAAATGACGATTTAAAAAAAATAAAGATGATTTAAAATCTGCTTCCTTATTCTTACTTATAAAAGCCTCCAACCTCCAATCTTTGTGCAAATTTCCAAAAATTTGTGGAAGGATATATGATTGTTTACTATACTGTCACCAAATAATGAATTTCATATTCATTTAACTAGCAAGACAAGAACCAAACGATTTTAGATCGGCTATCCACTTGCGATTTTGGCAAAATTATGATTGCAAGAGGAGCCTGAATGGCCGAGTGTCTAGCGCTCTGACTTTCGATACCATGGATGTTTATAGTGGTTCGGAATCCACTTTAAGCCGTAGGTCCCAATATCATAGGACCGTACAGCGTCACAGAGCCATATCAAGCTTCTGAACCACATCATTCCCCAAATTTTAAAGGAGAAACTAAGCTCTAGGCACAGTGATTTGGTGGGGTGTAGTAGTGGTGGTGGTGGTCTCATATGACTGTAGAGCGTCACGGATCCAAGTGAGACTTCTACCTACGGATGCTTCATCACAACAGAATTTGCCCCCTTTCCCTCTTTCCATGGGACCACAGGGGCTCGTGGGCTTGATGTAGATGTCTACTTAGTAGGATAAGAAACAACATGATTGGAAAACACGTAATCCTACCAGCTGATAAACCTGGAAGAGTGAAAATTTACACATTGCTGTTTTTGGCATAAGAGGGACGATAGGTGTCTGGAGTGTCCTGGTTGATAGATATTGGGGTTTCTAAACAAAAGTGAGTGGGATCTCAGTTCGAATCTCGACAATTACAGCCACAAATTACCGACTCAAAAACTAGCTGTTCAATAAAGTGTATTTCAGAAAAAATATATCACTTCAACTTTTCAAATCAAGAACGTAATTGACTCAAGCTCACGATTAAAAAAAAAAAATAAAACTTCTATTTTTTAAAATCTATTTTTTATTTGATTTTGTAAAGTAATGAATAATAAAGAATAATCCGAATAAAAAATAATCCTACACACATCACAAAATAAATTTTATTCTTTTATTATTATTGTATAATTATATGACACGCTTGTAATTATTTGTAATTATTAGAATGATAATTAAATTCAAATTAATATTTTTATATTTATACAAATACAGCCGACACTAATTAGTTTTAAATTACATCAAAAAAATTCTTTAACACACTTTAATAAAGAAACTCATTTATTAGATATTATTCAAAATTTATGCAAATTAAAAGTATGCATCCTCTAATTAAGAAGATGCGAAATGAAGCATTCAAGATGTAATACGAGTAATATTTTCCTATTTTTATGAAAATATTAAAATAAACTAATTGAAACAAAAAAATTAAAAGATTTTAATTCAGAGAATAATTATTATAATTATTATAATTATTATAACTATTACAGACGTAACTGTTGACAATAACTACTTGAGACGTTCTTTCGTAAACAATAGTTGAGATGCAGACTCAATTTAATTGTTCATAAAAAAAAAATCAAAACGAGTTTAATAATTTCTTCTGTAAAGTACAGAACATCATTTCTTGCTAGAATTATAATCACCTAAAACAAAAGAATTTGTTCTGCAGTTAAATTCTGATTTCATTTATAATAAAACGTTTAAACATTTTTAATTATGTAGTTGTTTTGAATTAAAGAGATATTAAAAGAAATATTTCTATTATTATAATTTTCGCATTACAAAAATAAACTTAGTAAATTTTTGTTCATTTTTTCTCTTACAAATTTACTAAAACAAAAGATTTGTTTTACTTTTTAAATTTATGGTAGCTTCATATTGCAAATATTAATATTTATTTTGATAAGCATATTTGGTTTCATAGATCGAATACATCCCATTTTATACTCAAGTTTTTTTTTTAATACTATTACAGATATTTTTTTTTTTGTTCTAATGCAGCTAGCAAACACTTAGACAGCTTGGTCTTGGATATCTTAAGGCAAGCGCTGCACAGATGTTACTCACTTTGCATTACCCAGGGGGCGCGTGTAACTTGATGGTAAGCCACGGACGCGGAGTAACAATGCCCCCGAAATGCTCTGTGATCCTATTAGACCGGAACCTACAGTTTAAAGTGGATTCCGAACCCCTACAAACATCCATGGCACCGCCGGGACTAGAACCCGAAACCTGTGGTACCGAGTGCCAGAGCGCTAGCCACCCGGCCATTCAGGCCCACCTATTACAGATATTAATACGCCTAAACATTTTTATGTGCATGTTTTGCTTAAATACTGCTCCTGGACCTGCCCTTTTATTATTTTTAGTCACATTAGTATAAGTAGCATCACGTTGGTGGTTAAAACAGACAGTTCCAACCAGGTAGCCGAACTCTATACGAAAGACACTGTCAAAGACATATACTGAATCTACTTGTTTTTTCTTTTTTTGCATCCACAGTGAAGCTGTTTTACACATCTTGTTTTCTTAACCTATATGTATATATCGTGAACAGGACAGAGTAGAATAAGAAATATCTACCAGGAGGATATTTACGATATGCCACTTTTACGTGGTGTATGAGAAAAACATAGCAAACTCCTACAGAATAATCTGTCAAATACGAGTCGCTCAAGCATGATGTACATTTTCGCCATAAGTCGTATCTATACTTGATTTTGTAAGTTATGAACGCCACAAACCTACGCGTTCTATACAGGTTTAGTTGCCTGGTGGCCAACTCTAGCTTTTGGTATCACGGGCTTCAGGTTCGAATCCTTGCAGTAGCATTGGTTGTTTGATGAGTGGTTCGGAATAGATTTTAAACTGTAGGTCCTGGTCTGTTTAGACCTCGTGTGTACAAAATGATCCATGAGCGATAAACCAAATCAAACTAAACCGGTTTGTTTGAATTTGGATAAAAATTGTAAATCATGCGAAAATGTTTGTCAGTTTTTGAGAGGTTCAGATTTCCATCATGAATCAAAGGAATCACAGCTGACGGTTTGCGAGTCCCTCTCGCAGCTAGAGCATTGTGAAAAGATCAATTCAAGTACGATCGCGAAAATAACACGACTAAATTTATTCTTAACAGCGAGTACTCCGTTGTATTTCAGAGTGTCGTAAATCCTTTTGATGCATCACTAAAACCGACACTGATTGAAATTTTGCTTATGGAGAGTCGGCAAACGTTTGCGCATGCATTCAAGATTAAGCATTCAATAGTAGATTCCTTTACAGTCAATAGTAGATTGGCGATAGGTTGTCGATGTTATTTCATGACACAAGGACCCATTTTAGGCTTCCTATGCCAAGTATTTACTTCGTGTATATTTCAGTTGGCCAAATTGAAATAATGTTAATTCAATATTTATAATAAATTTAAGCAGGTTTTGTTCCAGCTTACTTGAAGTTTCCACTTTAATTCCGCAACAGTAACATGCTGCTTATAGTGTGTGGTATCCCTCCTTTCCCCGTCCATGAAGATTGATTTGGCTTGTCGCTCTACAGTCATGTTGTGTACACGAGGGCTAAACAGATCGGGACCTACAATTTAACGTGGATTCAGAACCACTCATAAGCATCCCTACCGCCGCAGGATTCGAACTTCAGCCGAGGGCTCTAGCTAATTGGCCACCAAGTTTGCCTTCGAGGAAGAAGATTTTGGTTTGAAGCTACAGAGGTTGGGTTCTGAGATAGAGCAGCACACAAGGACAAACCAAGCTTGCATGCAGTGTAGTTTCCACGACACTATTTAAATTTATTTTTATTAAATTAAATAATTTATAATTATGTGATTTATATTATAATTTATTATAATACGATACATTTTGAGAACAAAAAAAAAAAATTTCTACAAAGAAGTTTGTTTTATTAAAACAGCTCCGCGCAGGAACGTGTTTTAAATCTGGACACGTCTATAAAGTCGCGTCGTTTGTAAAATAGTGATTGTAAGGAATGTTAACACTGTATTCAAAGCTGTGTGCTTCTCACATAAACTGTGAATGCCAGCAATCGGCCGCGATGGATTTGATTTATCACTCTACGGTCGAGGTCTGAAACGAGGTCTAAACTGTCCGGGACTTACAGTTTAAAATACATTACGAACCACTATTACTATTACTACACCACATATCACTGTGCCTAAATCTTGAGTTGCCCCTTTACAGTTTGGGAATAATGTGAGAGCGAAGAACTCAGATTGGGCTCTGTGACGCTCTACTGTCCTACAAGACCGGGACATACGGTTTAAAATGGATTCCGAACCACTCCAAACATCCATGCCACAAACTAGGATTCGAACCTGAAGCCTGTAATATCAAAGACCAGAGCTCTAGCCACTGGGTCACCAGACCCAGCAATCAGCCGGGAGTCAAATCAGAAATATTATGGCTCAAATCGGGTTTTGCTACAACACGAAAGTCGAAAACAATTTAATTTTAAAACCTCAGCATCGGAATGAGCCATTAATCCGAATCAACCGCATAATCACTTTTAACCGCATTCAGCGGTTTCCCGGTTCTTCTTCAAAACTGCTTATAATTAATAGCCCCGTCGCAATCACTCCTGCTGGCAAAGTAAACACCATCTCACGCTTAAACCGCCCTCCACCATCATTTTTCATTATTTATTTCATCATTAATTAGGTATTATTCCGCAATTCATCTTTTACCTGGGCACAAATAGAGCGGACATTGCGAAATTTTTGGGCGGATCGATTTTTATCTTGGGGGGAAGGGGGAGGGGAAGAGTAATACAATTAGCGGGTGGTTGGGGGTGGTGGGAGTTAATTACTTAAATATCCTCCCCTGAATATCGACGGTGCGAAATTCGGATTCCGGTTACAGAAGGCTTTAATCAGATTTTATAGTTGTTGGAAAACAGTGGCAAAAGGGGATCGGGTTTATGTTCTTCCAATACAATATAAAAATTTAATTAGTTTTTTGGCAGTAAATGTTGGGCCATAATGGAAAATGCATCATTAGGAGCCAAGCAGATTTAAGAGGGTACATAATTCATTAGCAGTAATTAATTGTTTTAATACAATATTATCTTTTTAATAGATTCTCATAACGCTACGAAATATTACAAAAAAACGCAACCTATGCACTGGGCACACTTTTAATATTTGTTTTACAGATTACTTGATTTTCTAGTGTTATGACCCAGATATATAACATAGTTTAAGCATGATGTCCTAATTTAAAAAAAAATGTTTTTGAAGAACACACACACGATGTTCCTTATCATACAGAAAAATGGAGAAAAACGAAACAAGTACAACAGAATATATAACTCGCTGTATAGGAAGACAGATAAAGTTTATTGTAGGATACACAGATCCTGTCGTGAGATTCCAATATATTATATGTTTATCAAATGTATTTTAGTGAGATACATATCTTAGTCAGATACCCAATACATTTTAATATCATCATAGATTCACTTTAGTTATCAACTGGGAGATTATTTGAAAGATGGACCATGAAACAGAACGCGATTCTGCTTTAGTTACAACAGTAAAGTTGGTTATCAAAAATCGCCAAGCTATCATCGGACATGTTGAATCACAAAACCCTGAACAACATGTCTAAAACTCATTGTAAATGAATGCAACCTATTCCGCAGTGCAATATAAGCTCGCCTTTCCTCTGTAACGCATGTAAGCAAAGCGGCCAGCACCGTACAAATGAATGGCAGAGTGATCAAAAAAGTGACCAGTCATCACGTCATTCCTGAAAGTGGTCAATGGCGATTATAAAAGAAAAATGAATTGTATGTTCATGTGAAAACCATATTTTCTCCAAATTGGCATCCTTCCTCTTGGTGCAGGCTCCATTTTAATAGAACTCAATAATTGTAAATGTTCGTCTCGTTACAAACCTTGGTTCCTTGAAAGAGAAGAAAAAAACGGGCTGTTAAAAACCTCAAAGGGGCCCCCAATAAATCACTTTCCTCCCCTCATCCTTCATTTGTGGACTTTCCGCGGAATAGAAAACGCCACCAGGATGAATACCGTATTATTTTTTTTTAAGCTCTAATACAATACTACCGATGAGATTTAGGCGCGAGCTAAGTTATTCAAAAATATTAGTATTAATATTTAATTAATATTAACATGAGTATTGATGCAAAAAGTATTTCAAAATCTGAGCTTTTTAAGCGGTGTCGAAATAAAATTTAGTATTAAAAATGACAATGAAAATCTTTAAACTGATAATTTTCAATGTCAAATTAATTAGTTGTGTCTTAGAGAAAGTTTCACAGACGTCATCGAAGGGCAGTTTTTAATGACAAAATTTGCCCTTATATGACAGACCAATAATCAAATGAGTAATGAGGCAGTTATACTTAAGAGACAACCTATCGACGGAGAAGTTCCCACCACAGCCCACCCAAGAAGCACATCCCACCACCATCAATCAACGTTTGGTTTGATTTGGTTTTGCTAGTCGCTCTACAGTCACCTACAGTTTAAAGTGGATTCCGAACCCCTACAAACATCCATGACACAGTCGTCACTCTAACCCGAGACCTGTGGCAGACATTACCAGAGCGCTAGCCACTCGGTCATCAGGCTCCACCGATGAAGGGAACAGATCTCATCACCCATCAATGGTAAACAAAAGCCACTACTATGTTTAAACAACAAGCAAAAAAAGATCAACCCGTCAGTTCGCAAAAGTCCCACTGTTCAGGTATAAAATCATTTCAATTTGTTCAAGGAAATTAAATTCCCCCCCCCCTATTTTCAGATACCACACAGAAATTATCGTCTGTATGTCCAGCTACGAATCCGCAGAGTATTTCGGGATACTGAATGAGTAATGCCCCCCTCTACATTTGAAGTGTTCAGCCGAAAGTATGAAGGCACTTCTCCCAATCTGTGCTGATTCTGCGAATGGAAAATAATCATTGTTGTGATAACGGCCAGCAAGGGCGCGCCGAATGCTTCCCCCCCCCCCCCAAGGGGCGCCGGGGCCCCGGTCTTGAGGGAAATCATTTGAATAACGCTTAATCTTGCACGCCGGGCATTTATCACTGGGAGGCGAGCGTGCCACCGACTTGCCGGAACTTTCCGGACTCTTTAGCGTGAATAATTATTAATTAGAACAAATCCCTCCCCGCCCCCCAACCCCTCTTCGACGAAAGGTGAGGGTTGAGATTCATCATCGTCTCAGAATGGCAATCCGAGATTTAATTCGAATAAACCCTATGTTAATTTCATTGTATCCAAATAAATTTATCATACTCGTTTATTTAACTGATGTTCCTCGTGTTTTTTTTGCCACACCAATATTAAACTATTTTGCCTTATTTTTCAAATTCTATTTATTTGCGGATTTTCTTGGTAGGTTTAGAGTGCGATCATAATTAGCTCAGTCTAGTTTCTAAACTGACAAGCGTAATTAGAAATCCTACAACCATAGTTCTGTTATCTAGACCCGAATGTCTGAATGAAGACACAAATGTCTGCCAATGAAATCAATAGGGTTGGAATTGGGGATTGCAATATCGGACCAAAAGTTCAATACCGGTATTCGGTATTTTTATAGATCTTCATGCCGGGATACCAGTTTTAATACCGGTAGTAGAAATTTTAGAAAAAGAAAGAAAACACAGGTGTTTCTTTGTTTTATTTGCCAGTTTTATTAGAGAATGTAAATATCACAAAAAAATTTGTAATTTATAAACTATGCCAATATAAAAAGAATCGCAAAAAAGTAAAGGAACATCTTATTTATTTAAATCACAAAAGAGTGTAAATATCACTATTCAGTCAGTGGTACTATTACAAATTTTTGAAATGTGATCTTAAAAAACATAATGCATCAATTGTACTATTATTAAGCCTGGAACGTAATTTTGTACAAAAATTACCAGTTGTCGAAAATGCTCTTTCAGCATCTATGCTAGTTGGTGGTAGAACTGTTAGCAATGCGCGATAAACTTTTTCCAAGTATTTAATTCTAAATCCCTCATCTTAAAATAAATCTATATATCGTGGGATTGCTTTGGATATAGCTGATTTCTGTATTGTATTTTGGTTTGCTGAAAATTTTTTAGTTACCTCCAATTCTAATTTATTTAGGAGTATATATATAATAAATCTGAAAAATATTTTGAACTCTAAAGTGTGATATGCAAATACAATGTGAATAACGAACTCACCAATTTAAAAACTATCTAAATATTACACACTTTCTTCACAACTACAACCTTGTTTTCACAGATGAGAATTTCTAGTTTTCGGATAAGCATTCACAGATAGGAATTCTTTCACAGATAAGAATTCTAAATTTCTAGTAAATACCGAAAAAAACGGTATTTAAACTTGCGAATACCGGTATTGCAAAATTGTACAAATGGCTCAAAATACCTGTATTCGGTATTGCAATCCCTAGTTGGAATAGATGACATCTCGCACTTCTCAATTACACTTGGCCTTTTCAAATTGCAATGGTATCTTGAGTTTCGAATCTTTCTATAGCATTTCTTCCCTGATGATCAATTAGCCAGCTCTCTGTTGGCACAACAGGCTTCAGGTTCTAATCTCGGCGGTGGCATGGATGTTTGCGAGTGGTTCGGAATTCAAGTTAAACTGTAGGTCCCTGTCTAATAAGCCCTCGTGTGCACAAGATGACCGTAGACAAACCAAACTTGGATAATATTTAATATGGCTCTAATTTGTCATGATTGGGACAAATGATACATAGGAATAAATGCAAATGTATCGGTTTGCATTGGAAAACATATGTAGGAAATAGCACGGGTATTTTTTATTATATTACATTACTTTTAACATATTATTTATAATTTTGCATTTGAAATTTTTTTTACGAAAAGCCCTTGGCATTATTTTATACGTATATAAGGTTGTGATAACAAATAAACAAATTATGAACCCTAAATTAGAATATTGACGTTTCTCTTAAACCAGAAAATAAAATTAAGAAAAACTATAATTCTTTTTTTGGGTTAAGAATATTTTAAGACCATTTTTTTTTCTAAATGCATCGTTTCATCGAGCTGGCTAATTTAAAGCATTAAAAAAATTTTAATTTAAAGAAAAAAAAAACGTGTGTTAATATTTTACATTCTTTTACAAGTATTCTTAATGTTAAGCAAACTGAGGCAGAAACAAAAAAGTAATATTTTTTGGCTTTAGAGAGGTTCTTTTTCTCTTCTGTAGAAGAATAACAAAAATTTTAGGAGTTTTAAAAAACAATTTCTTTTTTTTTCTATATTAAAAGAAGCAACTTTTGCTTCTGAAAAATTGCTTTTTATTTTTAAGAGTGTAAAACTATTCTTACTTTTTATGCTATAAAATAAGAAAAAAAATAAAGAAAAAAAGCTAATTTAACAATCTATTAAACAAATAGTTTAAAGCTAATGTAAAAAGTAAAAGAAAAGGTTATTCTATTGCATTTTAAGTTTCGAAATTACTTATAAGAGCTGTTCAGACATTCTTTTATTCAGTTTCTTTGTGTTCCAAATTGTGTTGGGACTTGACTGTAAAAGAGCTATTGTTGAAAAAGCGAATACATTCACTTTTAACTATTTCAAATGCAGTCGCTTAACTTTGTCCTTAAAAATTATACATTATTTTTAATTTGGAATTGTATTTTTAAAATACTTCCATATAGAAATATTAGTTTCTGATCAGCAAGAAATGTTTATATTGGCTACATTCTAATCAATGACACAATTCGCATTAATTATTAAAAGGATTTAAAACATTGTTTAACAATAAATGACCTTGCCTTAGATAAGTATAGATAACATATATAGGTCTCTATAATTATATTTTTATAATAATAGATTTCGATTTTTATAATAATGCATTTAGATAAGATAACTTAAGCCACTTATTTATTTCTAGATTAGTTTAGTTTAGTTTGTCGCTCTACGGTTATCTTATGCACACGAGGGCTAATCAGACCGGAACCGTTTTAAGAGGATTCCGAACCACTCAAAAACACTCTTTGCGGTGGCATGGATGCACACACCTGAAGCCTGGGTTACCAATAGCCAGAGCGCTAACCACTTGGCCACCAGACCACATATTTATGTCTAGAAGTTAGGTAAACGTTGCTTAATGGTACAAGAACCAGTTTGAGGCAAGATGCATCTAATAAGCAGATCTAGTAACTGGATCGCAAACATAACCATTCTAGTTTTATAAATTCAATTCAAAGACTATTTCACAAAAATATTTTTGAAATGGATGCCTAATGATTATAATTTTGTTGGTAATTAATTTAGCAAACTGCACATTGATTCAATTGATGTATGACTCAAATTTCAATATAAATGATAACTCCATAAAATTAAAAATCTTAAAAGTGTAGCCCTGGTTTTGCTTCCAAAAATCTTAAAAAGTACAGTCATGGTTTTGCGTCTCGAATGTGTTTGAGTTATATATTAAGAAAAGCCATTATAAAAAAACGGAATTTAATAACAGCGGAAGGTAATATCAAAATATAATCCAATATAATCAAATAATTCATCCTACTTTATATACAGGGTGATTATAAAAGTCCCACTTTCAAAATGTTGTAAAAAAAAAGAACCACTCGACACAATGAGTTCACATTTGAACTGAAGATACTTGAAGGGGGTAACAGGTACGACATCAAAAAACAGTTCAAAGTATTAATAGAGGGCGCTGTGAGAGGCCTAAGGAAAGTGAATTCGGCTGCCAATGATAGTTTGAATTGAAATGACAACGTATTGGGCATGAGTTGCCCATTCAGCCAACTATAATATTCAATGTACTTGATGGTTTCGGTTTTTTAACGAAAAAAAGGACTTCCAAGTCATTCAACAGTTGTGATTCTGTGAGTAGAAAGCATCCACCACAGCAAGGTCATACCCAATTGGATGGGAAATATCGGTGGAACTTTTTTTTGATGTCATAACGTTTCCTCCTTCTTTAAGTGTCTTCAGTTCAAATTTCATCTTAATATGACGAGTGATTCTTTTTTTTGACAGCATTTTGAAAGTGGGATTATAAGCGCACTGTACATAGTATAGGTTGAATTGTGTGTTAAAACTTTGAACCACCATCTTTGTAAATCCAGTTCGTTAAACGTTTATTCGACATTGCTCATCCCCAGTACATCCCCTCCCTCCCTCGCCAATATACTATAGCATGCATTATGGATCGCCCATCGCCGCAGATGGTGATAGATGACCCTCTCCATTCAACTCGACCTCCCTAATGATGTACTCCTCTCTCCAAATTGCAGATGATCACATTCTGAGCATATAAACTATGCTAAGTGACATGTAGGATTTCCATGGGTGCTAGGACACAGAAAAAAAAAGGGTAAATGTATAAAAATTCATCTGTATGCTGAGATTGTATGTGGACGAAAGTGTGTGCGACTTATCTCACTTCATTAACAGACATATCAAGTGAGTAAATTTGAAGATTCATAATACAGAGATGGAAATTGATGATACCTTAGTTCAAAGGTAAGTTGATTGATTAGGGTCTTATGGCACAAGGGCCTGATTTGGCCATGCTGCGCCAAACGACAGTGCTGTTTAAATTCTGGTAAAATGAAATGGTTAACAGCAAAAACAGTGAGTCTTTAGAACAGGTAAAACACAGGACCTAGTAAAATTTTCCTATAAAATCCAGCAAAATTGTCAATTAAAAACCAAGTAAATTATACTGATGAAAACAATAAAATTTCAAAACAAACAAATTTCAAATATATGGCATAAAGCCAATTTGCGCTAATAAAGATTTGCATGGGGAGTGTCTTCCAGCAAGTCTGATAAGGTTCACAACCGAAAGGGCCGAGTCGAATTTTATTGAATCTTGGGCATTCTATTAGTATATGTTTGACGGAAAAAACAGTGTCACACAAAGAACAAGTGGGCGCAGGCTCTGAGCTAAATAAATACGAATGTGTAAAATAAATATGGCATAGACGAAGTCGTGTCAACTTGTCGCTTTGTCGTCGATTTAAATCAATTTGTTTAAAACCTGTAACGGATGGCTGAATTCGGAACAAGTTATTATTAAGTTGTGTACCCCACGTGTTTTGCTAGACATTAGAGAACGTAACATGGGAGAACTTTGTCCATATCGCAAAAAGGAACGACATTTTGTTCAACAAACCTGACGTTAGTTCGAAGGATCTATGACTTCAGTTAATCAAGTTAAATTTTATCAAGAAAGAAATGATATAAAAACAAAAAATAAGTCATGTACACATTTTTTACAATATAATAACTGAAAAGACCCCTTTACAAAGTCCTATGAGTGACTCGAAAAAGTTTGTGAAAACCAACGAATCAACCCAATTCCAACTCTTTTTAATAGTGACTATAATGACCGCTATCAGAGACAGTAATTTTAGTTAAGATATTATTTACCATAAACGACTATAATAAAAAACTTTATTTACTTGTAATTAGTAAAAAATATTACTTATTTAAAAATATTTTTTAACTGTCACTGTGACAAATTAGCAATCGATCTGTGAATCTTTTTTAAGACATTTTCACAAGTTTTACGAATGATGGGGGGTAAGAGTGCAGAATGTTTTGGAGAATTTGAAAGAACTAATGGCAATTTGAGTTACAAATAATAAAAAAAACAAGCCAAACCTCCAAGATAATGACATTCAGATAAGAAAAGCAGCCATGTAGTAGATTTAGTGTTATCCAAAGAGAGATATGAACTCTTAGGATGCATTTTAAGGTCTATCACTCAAGGACTGCACGTTCACATTCTCTTCCCCTCCACACCTTGGCCACAATTGGTCGTGCTATGAAACTGTACCTATCTACCTCCCATCCTTCTCCACCTGAAGTAGCCTTATGGCCAATTGGCTAGCGATCTTGTCTTTACCACAGGCTTCAGGTTAGAATCCTGGCGGTGGCATGGATGTTTGCGAGTGGTTAGGAGTCCACGTTAAACTGTAGGTCCAGGTCTATTTAGTCTAAAGTGTGCACAAAATGATCGTAGAGGGACAAACCAAATCGAATCTCTACCTGTATCTGTATGCCATTCCGGCCTACAGTTTTATCGTTGCAACCCATCGAGCTTTTGGTTCGGTTTCTCTTGGCGGGTTAAATTTAATTTTCCGGTTATGAAACTTTAGTACGCTATCCATTTTGCCCCTCTGACTTTCGTTAAAAATGATAAAAATTGAAATAATGTTATGTAATGAACAGATTAGATTGAATTGAATTTAAGCAGACATCTATTTCGAAGTAAAAGAAAGTCAAATTCAAGAATGTCTGCTATAACTTCTATTGACATAAGTTTTAAAATGAAAAAAAAATATTTTTATGGTGGTGAATATACTTGTCGACCAGGACTCGCACAAAACACCTGACTTTCCACTAATGAAAAAAAGAAGAACAAATAAGGAGAAGAATTCCACTTTTATAAAGCAGGTAATTAATCTTACGAGACTCGGCAGTTGATTATTCTTCTTTTCGAGGAAGAGGGGCGAGACATTCCCTACCCCCTTACCTCTCGGCGATCCATACCTCATACACCACCGCCCACTATTCACAAGGTAAAAGAAGAAAAAAAAAAGTTCATGTTGTTTATCTCCATGTTTTTTGAAGAACTTCTCTTGTTGAGGTACTTTTTTTTCATGCAAGAAAAAAAAAATTTGTCATTTGGACAATAAAAAAAATAAAAAAAATAAGGGTTATTATGAATATGAATTCTTTTTTTTTTTTTTTTCTTCTGGATTTTAGTTTTGCAAAAATCTCCACAGAGGAGTTATCTCTTTCTCACGTTAATTAAAATTTTCATAAATTAAAGTTTCGTACCTGAAAGAGAGTTTTAATGAAGGTCGAAAAAAATTTACTTTTTTTTTGTTGCATTTTAACTCATTTAATTGCAACAGTACTTGTTTACTTATTTCTTTTCAGTCATTTGTTTACATTTAAAAATGTATAGCAACTGTTAATAATCCTAGTAGCAAGCAGTATATGAAGATGATGCTTTAACTGATTCTTTTCTTTCAGTTTTTAAATTGTAATTAAGGCACAATATTATATAACGTTAAATATTTATTAGCAAGTGCATAAAACGACTCCGTGCATCTTAATTTAACTTCATGCGTCTTTTTTTCAAACGTTCTACAGTTATGAATTGATTAAAATCCTCCTGGTTTTAATTAGGCATCCTTTGAACGAATTTCATAGAGAAAATTAAGAGCTAAATTAAAAAAAAATTAATTGAATATACTCTTAGCTTATTTGGATTATAAAAGTAAATTAAATCCTTACAAAGACAAAAATGTTTTACAAAAATAATATTTAATCCTTTTTTTTTTATGAATTCCATTTTTCATTATGAATTTTGAACTGTGCTTATATATGCAGGGTGATTATAATTAAAGTCCCTCTTTCAAAATTCTGTCAAAAAAGAACCGCTCGTCACAATGAGTTCACAATTGAACTGAAAATACTTGAAGGAGGGGGTAATGAGTATGACACAAAAAAAGTTTCAAACAAAGTTCCACCAATTTTTCCCATCAATTGGGAATGACCTTGCTGTAGTGGATGGGCTTTCCACTCACAGTGCCGCAAGTGTTGAATGATTGGGAAGTCACATCGAACACTACAGCTGGTTGAATGTGCAACTCATGCCAAATACTTTGCAATGCCTAATACTCAACCTATCACTGGCAGCCGAATTCACTTTCTTTAGGCCGCTTACAGCGCCATCTATTATTTTAGAACCTTTTTTGATGCCGTACCGTTTCCCCCTTTTTCAAGTATCTTCAGTTGAAATTTGAGCTCATTGTGACGAGTGGTTCTTTTTTTTTTTTTTAATCATTTTGAAAGTGGGACTTTAATTATAATCACCCTTTATATATAATTATAAATTAAGTATACAAATATAATACACAACACTATTATGATTGCAGTTATAATTATGTACAGAAATAAAAATTTCACTGTTTGGTGGCATATAATGAAATGAAATTCAATTTTATATACAGATGATAGATTAGTTTTAGAATAGGAGCACGTGCTCTATTTTATAGGTACAGAAAAATGCTGCAAACATTATCCGTCCTTTTGGTACTGTAGCTGGCGCTCTATCGCCCTTGACTCATTCTCCCCGCGCCAATTTATTTAGAAACGATTCAAAACATTCCGAGACATGCCTGAAATCCTTCTGAAAGTATACGTTTATTCAATTACGCGCTTCAAAACTATATCTAGATACAATAAATATTATGTGTTTATAACTGATCATTTAGTAGTATATATAATAAAATATTACAAAAAGTTCATATATTTTATTTTTTTAAACTTTTTGGACTAAAAATGTTCCACAAGGAAATTTATTAATAGAGTATAAATACCAAATTAAAAGAAAAATAGAATTTATTTCAAATTAGAAAAATTTAATTTATTACTCACAGTTAAAACATTGAATCATATCTTTTGACAATCGTTGGAGGATAGACTTTTTTTTTGTCTTAATTCTTTACTCTTGGCGCTGAATTAAGACCATTCGCCAGAACAGCGATTTTACATTACCACTGTGCCCCAAAATGCACTCCCACAATTTTTTTAAATCGTTCAAACATCCCAAACAATGACATTTGAAGGGTTCCCACACTCCTCCCCTTACTTTAGTTGAGTAAAAACTGGATTAATAGGTAGGACTGGAAAGTTCTTATACCAGATGTCATAAATGGATTCGTTCGACCAAAATTAATATGGGTGCAATGGAGCGTTGTGGGTGTAGTGTTAATCGCTTCGGTAGCCTATCTTCAAGCTACACGTGCCCTCTGGGTAGTGCTCAATGAGTCACAGCTGTGCGGTCCTTGCTTATGACATAAAGATAACTATCTCAGTATTGCCAGCTGCGTTAAAAAAATATACCTTATCCAGATTTAATTCCCTCATATAATTCCCCTCCACGCGCAATGCTCCAGGCTGCTCCATCTCCACTTCATTCCATTCCTTTCAATACCCATCTTCATCTCTCCGGGAATTTCAACCGCATTTAAGAAAATTTTAACACATTTTTTTTTTGTATTGAACTTTACAAGCAATAATCGTGACCGACACATTCGAGGCTTCCCGATATAAAAAAAACAATTCATTTATAAAAATAAACATTTAAATAGTAAATTTAAAGACATATAAATTTACGAAAGACAATTAAAATAAAACAGAGATAGAGATAAACATCGAAATAATATTTCATTTATGACAGCTTACATTTAAAGGCTTTTCGATTCCCCAACTAGTTCCAAGTTGAAAATGCATCTTTTCGACGGCATTCACCCGCACATGTGAATACAACATGAAAAATATTCACATCATTGATTCACGTGCGATGACAAATACAAGAATAGTGACTCTGCCAATGTCAGTAAACGATGTTCAAAGTTCTTTCCGATTTCAAGTCATAATGTTGCGGTATGTAACCAACCACGGCTGGAAGCCATCCAAGAAGCCATTGTCAGACAAGAAGAACTAAGTAAAAGTATATGGAAAACCATTTGTCTAGAATTACAAGCAATGCTAGAAAATTAATCACCTTTGTTTGACTTTTCTGTATCAAAAATATTATCTTAACATTTTTTTTGTATATATTTTCCCATTTTGTTCCTTTATATTAACATTTAGGCAAGAAAATTAAAGCCCTGACTCTATATAGAAAATAGTTTGCATTTATTGTAACTGAAATAGCGCACTGGTGTAACCTTAATATTTAGAGCTTACAAATAATCAATTACAATAAAAATAATTTTTTTTTTAACTAAATAAAAACTAGAATTTATAAAAAACAGTTATGACAAAAGCAATAATAAAGTGTTAGACGTTTTTTTTCGATTTAAATATTACTACCCATTTTTTTCTTCTTTTTTTTTTTATTGTTTTATTGAATTGTCTTTGACATATTAACATTTTAAATTTAGTTTAAAAGGATAGTGAATGTTAAAATTATACAAATATTAATTAAAAACTTTTTAATTTATGTTGAATGTCTTGCTTACTTTTTAATAAAATCTTACCACAGTTATTTTTATTGTGAAAGTTTTAGCTTGCATTTTAATTTACATGTTTATGACAGCTGCTAAAATGCTTCTGTCGCGTTTTCATTTTTTTTCAAATTTCATTTTCGGGTGTCTGATACAAACAGCTTCCATCCTGGAATTTTAAATAAACAATTATTGCAATATTTTAGGAAAACAATTTACGCTTTTTCCGACACATTTTTTGTTTAATTTTCAGGAAAAAAATTTCTAATGCTTATACAGAAGCTTCGAATGTTATATTTAAAATGCATCCTTTGAGATATCAAATGCTGATATAGAAAAACTTAATGAGGAATTTTGAGTTTGCAAGAAACATTTTAAGTGGACTGCGCTAAATGTAATAGAAAGTCGCCTTTACAATTAAATCAATTAGGAAAATACCTTTTAAGTTTATATAGGAATAATTTGTTGATATTGAAGAAGAATACGTAATGAATCTTATAAAAAATACTTTAATACACACTGTTGTTGTTTCATGTCCCCCTGCTCTAGACACCTTGTCCAGGTCCAAGAGACCATATTGCTCACGCATCTTCAAATGAACACAGTTTCTGTAAAATAATTTCTTTAGTGTATAATATATGAAAACTGAACAAAGCTATCTATGTGCACGAATAACTCTTTCCCCTTGTAATTTTATCAAGTTACAAATTTATAATTTACAATCTTTATCAATTGAAATATCTATAATATTAGTAAAATAGAACACGACATTTATAAAAATTGAAATGGGCATGAATGGCAGAGTGTCTAGCGCTCTGGCGTTCGGTACCACAGGTTTCGGGTTCGAGTCCCGGCGGTGCCTCGGATGTTTGTAGTGGTTCGGAATCCACTTTAAATAGTAGGTCCCGGTCTAATAGGATCGTACAGCGTTGCGGGGGCATTGTTACTCCGCGTCCGTGGCTTATCTTCAAGTTACACGCGCATCCGAGACCAAGCTGTCTAAGTGTTTGCCAGCTGCATTAGAAAGAAAAAAAAATAATAAAAATTAAAATGTTCAATGTATTATTTTTTTTTTTTTTTGTCTTGAATGAGCAACTACAACAAGGTCTCCTGAAAGTATGAAATGTTTTACTCATTCTTCATAAAAAAAAACCGTTGCAAAATAAAATTAGTATTAAAAGCATGAATCGAGTCTCTTCTTCAAATATGGTTGGTTGCTCGTTTAACTTTTTTCGCTTGTCATTTTTTCTGAATTAAAATTTGCAATCTATACCAATAGAAACTCAGAATAAAATACAATGCGGCGTTAATAAAATTAAAAAATGGTTAACGGCTTGTTGTGCCCATTCATACAAGATAAAAGACTCCGTGAAAGCTTAAAGTGTTGAACTATTTTTTTTTTTTTTTTTTGTACTCATTCTTGATGAAAAATGATGCAGAATAAAAAGAGTAGTAAAAACGGAAAGAAAATCTCTTCTTTTTTTTTATCAACAAGGAGGGAGTTTTATGGCCCCGGCCTCTCAATGGTAGCGCCCCTGCGAAGACCTCGGCATACGAGGGAAGGACATGATTGGGTCGTTTCCCAGATTGCGCTGTTTCCAGACCAGACATAATTAAAGGCGACATGTTTACGATCAGAAGCCTTCCAGACAAACGCAATTAGGCGGACATTGACGACTCGGGAAAGAATGGAACTACAGATGCAGGGATTGCTTCTTGGCCAACAGCAAAAATCCTTTCAAGATCCTGAATCGCAATTTTTTTAAAAATAAATAAAAGATTTTTAAATTATATTTTGTTTTATTTCGTTTGATTCATTTAATATCGACAGCCTTTCAATGGAACACAAGTTAAAAAAAATCAAGAAATAGATAAAAAGAAAAGTTATACAATGATGATCTCATATGTAGGCGATCATCATCAAAAGTTGTTTCAGGGAATATCAGCTTCAACAAATACAGGGTGATTATAATTAAAATCCCACTTTCTAAATTCTGTGCAAAAAGAACCACTGGTCACAATGAGTTCAAATTGAACTGAAGATACTTGAAGGAGGGGGAAACGGTATAGCATCAAAAACGGTTCCAAAGTGTATGAATAGATTGCTCTGTAAGCCACCTGAAGAAAGTGAATTCGGCTGCCAGTGATAGTTTGAATCGAAATGACAACGTATTTGGCATGAGTTACACATTAAAAACAATTGTAGTGTTCAACGAGCTTGATTGTTTCAGTGTTTTGGACAGAAAAACTGACTTCCAAGACATTCAACAGTTATGGCACTGTTAATGGAAAGCATACCCACCACGGCAATGTCAAGGTTTTTTTTACAGCATTTTAAAAGTGGGACATTATCATCACCCTGTATACCTTTTATCACCTGTATCAAATAAATTTCGTGGTTTCAATAGTGCAATGCTCGCCGTAATGCTAAATCGCAACAAACGTGCTTGTACAGAATTCACCAGAAGCAAATCAATGAACATTGCATGCGAAAGCACTCCGATACAACTACAGCTTTCCAAATAGGCAGGACGAAGACAGTTTCTCGGAATAAAATGTATTATGACGTTTTGAAAAACAAAAACAAAAATCACTATCTTAAAACAAGGAAGAAAAAAAGAACAATCCGCCATTTCCCCATCCCATTCTTTTGCAACCAAATAAATTTTTTTCCTACTTTTTTGACGTGACTCCTCCGACAGAACTATCTCTCCAGTTGCATTGATCGTCAGGCAAGAAGAAGAAAGAGGGCCAAAAATGAAGAATGGACATTTGACATGTGAAAAGGGCCCTCGCGGCGAAAACCAACTTTTCGGCGACGCATTTTTCACCAGACCATTGTTTGAAAACGAAAACACAGGGGGCCTACCCACCCCCCTTTTTCCACCCCTCTCTGGACAATTAAAGTTTTCCTCGGCGAGTTTATATTAGATTTGATTCGGGAGTAAATGGCGCGTCAACAGAGCTTTGTTCTTTCCATTGTTCCCTTCTGACAGCTCTGCTTCCAACTTGAAATCCAATAAATAGCCTGGACATCGGTTCCCAATCGATGGTTTGGCATCGGCAAAACTCCCACTGGGTGTGAATCGATTCCTCTACCACCGCTGACAGGCAGGCACGACAATTTTTATGGAAGCCTTCCATTGCTAATTGTTTGATTGCGCTGGTGCACATTCCTGCAGCTCTCGCTATTGGCATGCCTCCTACCCGGGATCAATGCAAAAGGAAAAGCATTCATTAGGCAAACTTTCCCGCCTTCTGCTCCATTGGGTTTGTGTGTGGAGGGCAGAGAAGTTATTTCATTGTATTGAACTCAAAACAAAGACTGTTTGAATAAAGACGGCTAGATTTATCAAAACTTTTTTATTATTACATTTTCTAGTGATTTATCTTTGGATTTATCTTTTTTTTTCAACTTAGTGTAGTGGTAACTTGCGAAATTAGTGCACATGAGGGTTTATGTACGAATCCGCTGATAGAGTACATTGCAATCGCTGCTTTAAAAACCAAGGAGTATCTGGACTTGGCTTGGTTTGGTTTGTCGCTCTATGGTCATCCTGTGTACAACTTTGCTAATTAGACCGGGACTTACAATTTAAAGGGGATTCCATGCCACAGCCAGGATTCGAATCTGTGATACCAAACAATCACAGGTATGACATGTTGCAAACCTGTGGTACCAAAGGCCAGAGCGCTAGCCAATTGGCCATCAGACTGCAGGGGTGAATGTCAGAATGGGTGAAGGCAATGTGTTTAAAACGCCTGGCCTCGATAATCCGGAGAAAGGTATTTTGGTGTTTTTTCTTATGCTACACTCAAATGAGCGATGTTATCCCCATTAACTCCTCTTGCGAGGGTCGGCCTGATGACCAATTAGCTAGTGACCAATTGGCTTAGAATACTGGCTGGGGCACAGATGTTTGTAAGTGGTTCGGAATCCACTTTAAACTGTTGGTCCCGGTTTAATTACACCAAAGTGTGCATAAAATGGCCGTAGAATGAAAAACCAAACCTCCTGGAAGGCAGAGCCTCTCCTCATCTACCGTTGTTAAAAATGTGTGAAATGAAAAGCGATCGAAAACAATAACTTTACGATTTTTAGTTGTTAAAGATACATCTTAAGATAGCAACAAAACAATTATGATCGAAATATATATAAATCCAGCTTATTTTTCAATTTAAATAGGAAAGCCTCAATCATTCCAGTATGAATTCGCATCTGAAAGTGTTTTTAATAAACTAATATACTCTAGCCAGATTATACTCGTAAGGGATTTAATTTGTGAAATATAGTCTGTGTGGTGCGTGTGTCTTCGTATGTGTGTTATTTTTCAGTGAAGTTATTGAAATATTTCAATGTATAGTCTATACAAACGTTTGTGCATCAAATTAGCAATGTACAAAACATATTTTTCATCTTTTATCAATTTTAGTTAAGTTGAAATGAAATTTCACTAACAGCCATGCATTTTTTTTAAAGCGACATATCATTTAAAACAGTTTCGCATTCAAGTTTCACTTGACAGATATAAAATGACATCACAAAAGAAAAAAAGTAGGTTCGGAACTGAACACCGTATCACGCATGGACCGTGGGCAGCAACAAAAACGCGAATCACTTTTTCCCACTTCATCAACGATTCAAGAAAACCGTGCTCTTTCAGAGCGGCGGGATCTCTGCAATTTCACGCAACGCATTACAAGAACGGTGGGGCCGGGGCTTTTTTCCTCTTAATCACCGCCCCTGCGTCTCAGCGAACTTCTGCGAAAGAGGGGCATATCGCCCGCCCCAAGAAAGCAGAAGCCCCAAAACTCCGCTTTTAATTAAACTTTTCTCCCAAACTTTATCACGGGGGATTTTTCTTAAGTATCGAGGAATCGGTCGCCCGTGAAATTGGAAAGGTATTGACTCGACGTCCCCTTCTCCCCCCTTCCCCCCTGGGTCTTTCCCCAGGGGCATAAACTGCGAGACAAGCCCCGTCGATTATTTTTGCCGACGACCGAAATAAATATCGACTAGCCATCGAACAGTCGAGAAGTTCCTTTTCTTTTCCCGAAATAAATAGGATTAAACAAATAATGAATTCCGATTCCGGTGTCATTGTGCAAGGGACATTCCCCATAAAAAAGTTGGAAAGATCAGATCTCCTGGAAGTTGTATTTGCCGCATGGCTCCCGGCAAACGCACGAAGGCAACAGTTAACGGTTGTATATTCGTTCGCTTTGCTGCACGAAGATTGCACGGCTTCCTTTCAGAACTTGGTGGAAACAATTCAATACATTCGTTCCGAAGTCTTCGGGGATTCGGTTTGGGGACTGGCATAAATGTTTTTATGGATATCATTAAGAAATGTTTTTATAAATAATTCTACGATACAGAACACGTTTAAGTAAGTATTTACAACATTCTATACCAGGGGTTTCTAAACCAAATGATCTTGCGGGCCACTTTGGAAATGCATCAATACTTCGCGGGCAGCATATAAAATTATAGATCTCCCCTATTAGATTCAGACCCACTGTAGACATTTTTTTGGAGTGAAAAACTGAAACATAATGAGTTACTTTTTTTTCGTCTACTATCCTTACATGCAAACATATATACATTACATATCATCCTTACATGCAAACATAGATACTATAATAATAATGATACTAAACACACACTGTAGATAAATATATAACACTGAAAATGATATATAAAAAATACATAAATATAAACGACATAAAAAAATGTAAAATCACTAAAAAATATTTGACAATTGCGATATTTGTTTCTCCACATCCACTAAGTTCGCAGAATATGATTTAATTATTGTTACCATTATGATTACCATTCAATCAATAATCAAAATCAATTACAGTAATCACAATAACAATCAATATCATCTCATTTTCGTGATTTTACATATTAATTTATATTTAATTTTAGAGATATTTTGTAAAATTAAAGGTCCTGAAAATAATACTTATATTCGAAATAAGGATAATTCACATTCTACATTTTTAGATTTTATCATAATTCATCGAGGCATAATTATCTCAAGATAAATATATTTCCCATTTTTTTCATCGAACTTTTTCTGTAAGTGAAATATAACAATCATAAAATATTCGTATAATTATAATAAAGAGAACATTGCTAGCTTAATAACAAATTTCTGTTCAAGTTATCAAATTGATAGCAAATATCTATACGCGCAAAATAAATACGAATTTTCTATTCCCAAGTCATTCTAATGCGCTCTTTCGTTGTGAATAAATAACGAGAAAATCTAATATTGTTATTAAAATATACTTAGTACAAATGGAGATACAAAGAGATAATTACAAATAGTTCTGGATAATAAACCATTCATAATGTTTACAACAAACAAGTGGAGGAATAATTAAATTGCCTTTTTTGAAAGTAAATAAGAAATTCCGATGATAACGAAATTATTATAACTTTAATATTAAACTAAAATTGCATTTCATTTCTTCATTTAAAGAAATGTTTCTTTTATAAAAAATGTCTACAGCGGAAATAAAAGATGTGTTATACATGTTTATATTCCATATTATGATATATTAGATATTCAAAATAAAATGTATACACTATAACTATAAATTAAATACAAGGTCCTGTCAATATTTATTACGAATTAGCAGCTGTTTTACCCGTCGTTGGCCGGAAAGTTATATTCTATACATATTAACAGAAGAATTATAATGCGCCAAGACGACAAATGTTGTAAGAAATTGACTTGGACCATAGAGCATTAATTATAACTCTATGCTTAGACAATGCATATTCCGGGAAGCCTTATTATAATAATAATAAACACTTATGGAATCAACCAAAAGACAAAAATGAAATGAATGTAATAATTTTTGAATTCCTTAAGAATATTATACTGCAAAAAAAGGCATTGTAGAAAATTGCATAACGCGAATCTATTCTCCATGTTCCAATATATGTGCATACTCATTTTCATGGATATCGTTTGAAAGGTCTATAAGATGAAATGCTGCAGCACCCTCTGTTGGCGATTTGCATCAAATGGGATGGCATAAAAATATTCTCCATGTTTTGTCGAACACACACAAAAAAATTTCGTCGAAATCGGTCCAGCCGTTTAAGTGGATGGAGTTCAGTGACAAACACACGTACAGAAGAATTATATATAAAGATATATTGCATTTTGGAAATTCGCCAATAAAAGGTCTGAGATGCACCAGATTCAGCGTAATCCAGGGTAGAGATCACGGGGGTCTGCTACACATCTGCAATTTTGAACAAACATCTTGAAAGGTGGCCTTTGAGAAGCTCATACACTATTTAAATTGAGGCGGTGTTTCATATCGGCTGATTGGAGAAGAGGGTATATAACAATTAGAAACCGGACACAAGAATAATCAGAAGAAACAGTGCAACAAAATGGAAGTCGCAGTTACTGTTACCCGAGTCTCATGAATTGCGGCATAAATATAAATTATCATTTCATATGTAGCATTTCTATGCATTTCGGTATTTAAATTTATTAATGGTAATCCTTTCCGCTGAATACATCATTTTACTGAAGGAAGTACTGTACGTAAGCAATAACCTGGACGATTCTAAACTTAAATGTGAGTAACAAAAAAACAAATTGCAAAATATTTCAGCCTATTAATCTAATTTAATGTACGTCCGTACGTACGTCTTTCAAATCTGATTTATATCAAATTTTACTTATTCGAAACTGGACGGAATTATATTATAATACCATAAACATTATAATATACCATAAAAAGTTTTAAACTCAGATTTACTGAGTTTCGTTGTTCTATTGTAGATGACAATAGAGACAGTTCATCTTTATGCCATAAGCAAGCGCTGTACCACTTTTACACATTTGTACTACCCGGGGGGCGTGTAGCTTGAGGATAGGCTACGTACACGATTAATACTCTACTATCCTATTAGACCAGGACCTACTGTTTAAGGTGGATTCGAAACCACTACACACATCCATGGCACCCTCCGGGACCCGAACATTTGTGATACCGAGCGCCAGAGCGCTAGCCAATTGGCCGCCAGGCAGCATCAATTCCAGTCAATTCCTTTTTTTTCCACTCTATTGCAGAAAGTCCTTCATAAATAATTTTCATTCATTTTTTTTAAGTATATCTGGTGCCATCTATGGGTAGATACACAGGCAACTTAAATCTAAAAAACCTAAAATTAATGAATTAAATTTTATGAGTGAAATAATCTTTGAAAAAACTGTATTAACATCCAGTGTCATCCACTACAAGTTCAAAAAAAATGTATTTGAACTTGAGTGAATGAATAAAAAGTATTTTATTAAGGATTGAAAATTTGAACAAGATATATAGAGAGAGAGTGTGAGCTATTAGAAGGAATTGGAAAATAGACCCCCTTTATTGAGTTGCAAAGTGGTGCTATTTACCACAAAGTAAACAGCGATCATTTTGTGTCGCATTCACATGACATCGGTTTCTCAATCAAGCATGGGGAATGTCCACCGACATTGAGTCAATGGGCTACCGAATCCCCCCTCCCATTCATTTAAAATTTGGAATAACGACGTGCACTCAAAGGGATGGCTCCGAAAAGCGCGCCTTCATTAGGGAGGGCGCAGCTCAGAGAGAGGAGCCCCGTTTAATTGTTGTCGTTATTCTAATGACGCCCCCGCGAATGGACAGAACGCACAATAGGGGACGAGGCAGACGATCCTCCAACAAAGGAATCGCCTCTCCCCTGGGTGGGGGAGGGGGTGGGGCAGGCAGAGAATTTATGACGATCATTTGACTGAACGGCAAGAACGAAAAATTCCCCCCTTTTTCCTTCTTCCAGAGTTTTCTTTCGATTTTCTTCGGAATCGAAAAGAAGTGTTGCGTTCTCTTTAGCGTCGGAGCAGCAGCACGGAGGAAATAAAAGCGCGGGAAATGTACGATTTTATTTGTATGGCGGATGTTCCTTTTCGGGAATGGGGGATCCAAATGTACAACAGAAAATCGGAATGTTTATTTCTTGGGTGAGCGACGCTCCTTCTCAAAGGCAGATCCTTTCTCATAGTCATGCTGAAAGGAAGGTATCTTTTTTTTTCCTTTTATGTATGCAAAAATTCTTATTCATATTTTTTTAATGAGCATCGATATGCGTTATATTCTAATGGTGTATATATGACGAATGAGTGAAAAGGGGAATGGTTTGGTTTGCCCCTATATGGTCATTTTGTGCTCATGAGGGCTAAACAGACCGGGATCTACAGTTTAACGGGGATTCCGAACCACTAACAAGCATGCATGCCACCGGACAGAGATTCGATCCTGGAGCCTATGGTACCGAAGGCCTGTTCGCTAGCCACTTGACCAACAAGGGGATAAGAGGAGGACCTTCTCTACAAGGAAAATCTTTTAGTTTTTATGTCCAAGGGTAGAAAACACGGAAAATTCCCTCTATTTATCCCGATTATTGCTTTACACACGTGGCAAAAATCGCTTTCCAATTAGCTCCTTTATAAAATTAGTAACTACAAGAGGATCTGATGGCCGAGTGGCTGGTGCTCTGGCTATCAGTACCACAGGTTTCGGGGTGGAGTCCTGACGGATGTATGTTGTGGTTCAGATTCCACTTTAAACCGTATGTCCCGGTCTCACAGGATTGTAGAGTACTGTGGGGTTAGTGTTTGTCGCGTCCGCAGCTTATTTTCCAGCTGCACGTGTTCCCTGGGTAATGCTGAAGGAGCAACGTCGGTGCAGCTCTTGTTGAGGGCATAAAGATGAACTGATTCTGTATTGCCAGCTGCATTAGAGCAACAGTAACTTCAATGAACGCTGATAGCTTGCAGAAGGCATAGGTTTGAATACGCTAACTGCACGGTCGCCACTGTTCTACAAGTCAAGCAAAAACGTTAAATGAACGTTAAACCAAATGTTTCTGCGAGTTTAAAAGATTTCAAATGCAAAATATTAGTAGGAAATCCCGGGGTAAAGGAATCAATGTTTATAATTCGGATGACAGCATCTTAGAAGCTTAGAGTAAGGGTTGAGGTTTCGTTACTGGAGTCTGGTTCGTAGCACATATAAAGCTAAACAGCATGTTTCCTGGTAATGTGAGAAACCTTTCACCTTGAAATTCCTTCCGAGACGAATTCGACGCATCCAAAACCGCGAGTAACGCTGGATTCGCTACAAATCTTTTTTATTGCCGTATTCGTACAGTAACGTGTCAGTTAATAAACAGTTGGATTCTGATGTGGCTCTGCTGCCAACATGCATTGTATTCACTACTCTTAGAAACGCTGATAGTCGATGAAGATCACGTTTGGTTTGTCGCCGACGGTAATTTTTGCATACTTTAGGCTAATTAGGCCAGAACCTACTGTTTAATGTGGATTCTGAACCCTTAACCACAGCCTTGGTACCACAAGCTACGGCCTGGCCTTTGATACCACAGGCTCTAGGTTTGAATCCTGACGATTGCTTGGATGTTCGTGAGTGGTTTGGAATTCAAGTTAAACTGTAGGTGAGGGTCTGTTTATCCTAAAGTGTGCACAAAATGACCGGAGAGCGACAAATCAAATTTTGTCCCATAGCTTTGAATTCAATTGTATATCTACAGGCATAATCACTACATAATTTACAGGTTCTTTTCATTAGAAAAAATAAAAAACAGTGCCCAATAAGAAGTCGAGAAGACAGCAATTTTACCATGTCTCTATTTCTTTTGGGTATTTCTTTTAAAATAAAGATAAAAGATATTCTTTTCTAAATAATTGCTTAAAGATATTATTTTTCTAAATAATTGCTATGGTTACAAACGTCAATAAATAAATGGGTTCTTTATGCAAGAAAATTATGAAAATTCATTAAATTGGTTTTGGATTTTGAATTTTTTTTTAAAGACACATCTAAATGGAAAATTTTGTTATTTGCTTTTTAATAAATTTCCATAATTTTTTGAATCAATTTTACTTACATTAAAACTTTAGTGTTTAAGGGAGAGCTGCTTATGTGTAATCAGAAGATAAAAATTATTATAATAATCTTCTGTTTAACTATAACAATATTTTACTCGCCCATACTCGTGTTATATACAGGTGATCTTAATTAAAGTACAACTTTTAAAATGCTGTAAAAAAAAAAAAAAAAAGAAAAGAAACATTCTTCTCAAGTTCACATTTGAACTGAAGATACTAGAGAAAGGCGTAAACGATATGCCATCAAAAAAAATGTTCCACCGATTTTTCCCATCCAATTGGGTACGACCTTGCCGTGGTGGATGTGCTTTCCACTCACAGTGTCACAACTGTTGAATGACTTGGAATTCATTTCTTCCGTCAAACAACCGAAACAATCAAGTACATTGAATACTGCAGTTGGTTTAATGTGCAACTCGTGTCAAATACGTTGCCGTTTCGATTCAAACTATCACTGGCAGACGAATTCACTTTCTTTAGGCCGCTTGCAGCGGCATCTATTAATGCACTTTGGAACTTTCTTATGCTGTACCGTTTCCCCCTTCTTCCAGTATCTTCAATTCAACTTTTAAACTTCAAAAAAATTTGAATTGAAAATTGAAATTTCATCAAATTTTAAAATTTTACAGTATCTTCATTGTGGCGAATGGTTCTGTTTTATTTTACAGCATTTTGAAAGTGGAACTTTAATTATAATCACCCCAGTATATTTAATGGGACATATTTATGACTTTTCAAAATGGAGATAATGCAAATTTATGGAACAAACAAAACAAATTATCATCTCCAGAATTTACTAATGAAAATTCATTTCATCTGACCTTATTAACATTTCGCCTTACAGCGCAATTTTAAAGTACAATAAATGAATATCTAAATAACGTGTGCTCAATTTGAGAAGAAGAATGTTTAAGCCGCTTTCTCGTTAGTGCACTAATATGCAAAGAAACGTCGATAATTGGAAAGAAATTTGGAACGAAAGAACGACATAATTGGATAATTTATTTCTTTATACAACAAAAGAAAAGATTTAATTAAGTTGTTTTATATTCTAATGTATTAAAATATGTAAAATCGGCAAAAGTTTTTTTTATTTGCGCAGCGAACTCAAATAAATTATTCATATGCATTACAAAAATGATGCGTATTTCGAAGGTTCAAACACACATTATAAATATTTATGCAAAATATAGCTGTATTAATTCGTTATTGGAAATGGTGTCGGCCAAAAAGTCTTCATTTGTGATCGCCCCGATACGAATTTTAATTTCCTTTGTGATGTAAATTTTTAAACTATTTCAAAAGCCGTATATTAAATTCTATATTTCGGAGAATCTTAATGCGTGGTTTAATTAAATTAAAATACTTTCGAATGTAGCATACAATATTCGCCTACGCATTATTTTATAGGAATCGTATTCAAATCAATTTTTATGTCTTCCTATTTATGCAAGTTCAAAAGAAAGATTAAAAATGGAGTTCTAGAACTCTGGTCACTTCAACCTAAAGTCATTCACCTCCAGAATGGCAGATATGTAACAATTTCAGCGTTACCAATGTGCATCCCGAAGTAGGACTACTAAGTTAAAACTACATTTTCCAAATCAATATAGACCGTGCTCTTCTTACACTTGGGGTTTAGTTTAGTTTGTCACTCCGGTCATTTTATGCACACAAGGGCTAACTAGACCGAGACCTATAGTTTAAAGTGGGTTCCGAACCACTCACAAACATCCACGACACCGCCAGGATTCGAACCTGAAGCCTGGGGTGCCAAAAACCAGATCGCCTACATTTTTAGGAGAGATAGAAGAGTCGAATCTTCCTTTTTTTTTGTTCGAGCCCTATGGAAAGTTATTCCAGTTTACAGATTTATCATGCCTTTTATCATTCTCATATATAGCATCTCTTTCTGGCTTGACTGGTGTCAAACTCGTCTGCCCTAATTTGTAAACTCATTTCTTTATTGATCAAACCACGTCGGTTCAGAGTGATGAATATCACATGCTAAGAAATGGGGTTAACATCTTAATGATATATTAAAATATAAAAATTATATTTATATTAAATTGTTATATATTAAATGTATAAAATTATACATTTTATAAATTTAAAAATTTCAACAATTCATTAATATTTATATTAAATATTTTGTAAAATAAAAATAAATATGGGGGACTTTTTTTAACTACAAATTTCACTAAAATGTTTAGTAACTCAATATAATCCATTAAAGCTGGGGTTGCTATTTTTTCCCTTCTTAGAATGAACATTAAGAAATGTGGTTCGTCAACATTATGAAATCAACATCAGTCCAAATTATCAAATACTTTACCCCAGACCGCATTTTGAAGAAAAAAAATTCGAGCCACCTGTAAATACACCCAATTAATCATTAATATTATAGTAATTAAGAAATATCAATACCGTACATGAACTTTTATATTCACTATAAAAGTAAGAGGGGACCTGATAGCTCTCTGGCGCTCGGTACCACGTTTTTCAGATTCTAGTCCCGGCGGTGCAATGGATGCTTGCAGTGATTCGAAATCCATTTTAAACAGTAGGTCCCGGTCTTATTTGACTGTAGAGCGCTGTGGCGGTAGTGTAATTCGTGTCCGTAGTATAAACTCAAGCTACACATACCACCTGGATAGTGCTAAATGAGTAACAGCGTTCGTCGATGCAGCGAACATGACATGCCTCTTCAAGGATAGTTTGTATCGGGCAGCTCAAAGGAAGTGGTCAATATGACCCAGTCCTCGACGTAATTAAGAAAAAGCGAAGTTCCGATAGTACGAAAATTTTTTATTTTCGTCAAAATGTTTTTGCTAGTTGATCGAGTAGGTCGTGTAATTTTGATCACTAAAGTTGAAATGAGAGAAGTATAACGGTATACAAATAAAATCATTAGGTTTGTATTGAGCATTAATATTGAAGCATGTATTTTTGTTCTTCGTGTATTTTAATAAAGTTAAAGTCAATGAATGTAGTTCTTTAAAAAATTCACTATTTATATAATAAGAAATTTCAAGTTGGATCAACATTTATTATTGGATGTTGTGCGTTGTTCAGCTTTATAGCAACTATCCGAAATGAACCCGTTTTATATAGCTTAAGCCCTTTTTTATGTATAGCGGTGCAAAGCCTGCATCTTAATTATTAGATAAAAGAAAAGGAGATTTCACACCATATGATTGTTGAAAATATATATAACGTTAAAATAAAAGAACGTTAAAAAAGACAAAAAGTTCGTTAAAAAAGATAGAATGTTAAAAAAAAAATGAAATGTAATGAGTAGAGAATTGCTGCATTTAACCATTTTCAAATGAAGATTGCTAACTAAAGTAGAATAGGCTCGTGTCAATTATTTTCTTCCATTTTAAGTATTAATTCATTGTTTTAATTGTTGAAATTTTTCTAAAAGCACATAAACATTACTTTTTTTTAATTTTTAAGGATTTCTACGAAGTTTACCCACATGGTAGAATGATGTGTGATTTTTGATAAAGTATTTTTTTTTTAATTATTATTTATTCTTTCGTTATTAATTTTCTTCTTAAAAATACTTTTTCTCTAACGTATAAAATTCTTTTAAAACTGAGCCAATATTGAATTTGTCCATGTTATTTTTTTAAATTATCGGCAAAAAGTGTTAAATATAAGAAAAATGAAATTAGAGAAGTATAACGGTATAGAAACAAAGTCTAGAATATAATGTGCAATAATAGTTACATTAAAATATAAAAAAAATACGAACAAACAATCATACTACTATATTCCTATATAAAAACTCATATGGGCACATTAAAAAAAAATTAAGTAAATTTCCCAATTTTTTTCTTGTTTTGCAACTTTTGAATGAAACAAATTTAATTAAAATGCACTGATTTATAACGAATATTGTTTTACAATTTGATATATATCATGGATGAAAATCTACGTATTTTATCCTAAAATACTAATAAAAAGAAGAATTCTCACATTTTTATGCCGTTTAATTTCAACGTAAGGCCAGCTCAGTGAAATCGAATCTTTATAATTCAAATATAACTGGAAGTTTAAAAATTTGGTTTGAAGAATGTATAAAATCTTATTCATTAATTAAACTTACTTTTTTAAAAAACAGAAATAAATTTATTGCATACTCTAAATTAGAATGAGACAAAGAAAACAATATATTTACAGATTTGGTAATCGAAATAGAGAAGAAAGACTTAACAACAAAATTTTTTTAAAAAAACTCTCTAAACATTTAAGTAAAATATCCGAAATTTTAAGACACAAATTCTATTGTAAGACAAATAACGGTTATTTTAATTAATTGAATTGAATCAATGCATTTAAATCCCCCTTATTAATACGAACATTTAAATCCTCCTTATTAATACGAACATTTAAATCCCCTTTATTAATACGAACATTTAAATCCCCTTTATTAATACGAACATTTAAATCCCCTTTATTAATACGAACATTTAAATCCCCTTTATTAATACGAACATTTAAATCCCCTTTATTAATACGAACATTTAAATCCCCTTTATTAATACGAACATTTAAATCCCCTTATTAATACGAACATTTAAATCCCCTTATTAATACCATTTAAATCCCCTTATTAATACGAACATTTAAATCCCCTTATTAATACGAACATTTAAAACATTTAAATCCCCTTTATTAATACGAACATTTAAATCCCCTTTATTAATACGAACATTTAAATCCCCTTTATTAATACGAACATTTAAATCCCCTTTATTAATACGAACATTTAAATCCCCTTTATTAATACGAACATTTAAATCCCCTTTATTAATACGAACATTTAAATCCCCTTTATTAATACGAACATTTAAATCCCCTTATTAATACGAACATTTAAATCCCCCTTATTAATACGAACATTTAAATCCCCTTTATTAATACGAACCCCCTTATTAATACGAACATTTAAATCCCCTTTATTAATACGAACATTTAAATCCCCTTTATTAATACGAACATTTAAATCCCCTTTATTAATACGAACATTTAAATCCCCTTTATTAATACGAACATTTAAATCCCCTTTATTAATACGAACATTTAAATCCCCTTTATTAATACGAACATTTAAATCCCTTTATTAATACGAACATTTAAATCCCCTTTATTAATACGAACATTTAAATCCCCTTATGAATACGAACATTTAAATCCCCCTTATGAATACGAACATTTAAATCCCCCTTATTAACAAAAATTTACATTTTAATTCCTCTTACAAACGTATTGTAAAACAAAAATTATTTATGGTTGATAACAATCCTGAAGATTCTCTTAATAACTTGGCTGCTGTAAAAAAGAACTATTTCCGTAACTGCATGGTAAGATGGTATTATTAAAAGGGTCCCCACTACTCGATGTAGGAGAGAAGTAGCACACAAAAGAGAAGTAGAAAAGCTTAGTAGAAGAAAGCCACCGAGACAAACACAAGCAAAAGGCGCCAACCTATTGATTAGGAAGTTTCCTGACAACAAAACGCATTCGAAAACTAACTTCTAGTATTCCAAAAACATAATAAACAACGTATACGTAATTCATCTGGCAATTAAGCAAAAAAAATTGACACAGGGCGTTAATTTTCACGCAATAAAACTCTTAATATTGATGAAATAAAAATGGAAATGAATGTGCAATGATAAAAAAAAAATCTGCCTTCTGCTACAAACTGTTAACTAAACTTTAGAAAAACAATAATCCTCCAAATACTTAAAAATACTGAATTACCTTTCGGCATATAAGCATTGACAGAAGAATTCACATATTTTAAAAGATGATTACATTCCGAATTGTTACATTACATCATATACGTAAATTATCTTCTTTTATTATTCAAAATTATCTTTATTATTTTCTAAGATAATTTATTATTATATTTTTGATAATATGACTTATGTAAAATATGTTTAATGAAGTTTTTATTTTATAGGAACATTAGAGAAAATATTTCAAATAATTTCTCATGAAAATAATAAGTAGAAAGTTGTAAAGAACTTAAAAATATTTTATAGAAAAAAATGTTTATTAAAGAATCCATTGTTTTATTTGTACGAAATTTAAATCAATCCAAATATAATCGATTCATTGTACATGTTTCGTAAAAAACATTTGTTTTCAAATTTTTAAAAAATAGTTACTTAAACTAAATTTAAAAAGTCTAAAAAAATTTAATAATATATTTAAAAATTGTAGAAGACACTTGAGAAAACATATTTTGCAAGATTTACTCCAGAAAAAATAACAGTTTAAAAAAGGAACGATTTTTAGTACGAATAAGTTATTTTAAAATAATAAATTAAAAAAATTAAATCAAATTCGATAATAAATATAAAATGAAAATATCTCAACTGCTTACAAATTTTGAATTTGGTAAAAGAATATTTTACGAAGAATTTCAAAACTTTACTATTTGTAAAATAATCCGATTCTCGATTTTAAAACTTGGATTTTCTAAACTCAAATATTCAAAATCTATGTTTTGGAAATCGCGAATTCCAACCGGGATTTACTTTAAATCCTTTTTTCCACCAGCTTATCTACAAAAAAAAGGAATTCGAGTTTTCAACTAGTCCCAAACAGAAAATATTTCCCGGAGTATAGAATATTTTCCATAAATATTTTCCAAATTCAAATTTCTGTTAAAAATAGTAGCATTTCTATAAATATAGAGACAGTCATTTTCAAACTTTTTAAGAACATATTCAGCAACGAAAAGCATTTTCTGAAAAGTAGTAAAAAAAAAAAAGAATCGACTTACCCGATACGATATCAGAGCACTGCAATCCAGGTAACATTGCCATAAATACCAGAAATGGCTTTCAGAGTAAGAATCACGTCTTGTCTTGAAGAAGCCTTGCATTTCTTGCTATGGAAGTTTGCCATACAACTACTCAAAAACTGTTTCATTTCCAAAGGCATTTTTAAATATTTTCCAATAATTTTCGACCAATTTTTCTTCATTTAAAATTCCTCTGTTTAATAATGAATCATAAATGCAGGTCAGATATCATATAGTAATCATTATAGTCAGTTTTAAACACAAGATGAATAGAAATAATTGCTTTTTGTGCCTATATGAAAACTGTATTATCACATTAGTCTAATCACGAATTCTGCATTTCTACAAACACTATATCTAAAAATACGTACTCAGATTGAGTATAGCTCTCTACAACAACATCAACAACATTGTATATCAATTTCTAATAAGTACAACAATATTTTAGAGCGAAAAACTGATCAATGCGCACATGTTTTACAACTTTTTCGAAACTTGCTAGACTTCAACAACACTATAAACTTTAACACACTTCGCTAAATAAAGTTATTTCTGATCGCTTCCGAATCATTCGTGAAAATTCGGCACTCTGTGACTCGAATCAGAGTGAGTTTCCGAGCGGGGTCGACGAATGGATCGGGTGTCGAGCAGACGATCTTTGACTCCCGACCGGGAGGGATGCAGACTGTGTTCTGCCCATCGCGGAGCTTCGAAGTGGGATGAGTTGCGAAAAATCGTCTGCTGAAAAGGATGGGATCTTTGGAAGACGGATCGTTAGCACTCCCTGGTAGAGAGCGACACCTGGCGATACGAGTCAGAAAGTTCCTGGTTAAGTCATTGGTCAAATAAGTGGACTTCTTCCTTTAACATACAACACGTTTTTTTTCATGGCCGAACAGAAAAATCATGTTTCTTTATCCTTCGAATCTAATGTCTCATTTACTAAATGCTCAATTAATCGAATATTCCGATTGAGATCATTTCAACGATTTATATTTTTTTTAAAATTTCTCAGATGAATAAAATAAGTGAGAAAAAAAACCATTTACTTAAAAAGTTATGAAAATTTGAAAACTCATTAGGCAATATGGATGCAAGTAAAATGTAATTTCGAATATAATCCAGATATATATCTGTAAACAACTTACAAATAAAGTATAAAGGGCGCAATCAGATCATTCTGATCAAGCTAAAAACAGAATTGAAACCATAATTGTAGTAAACTTGGAAGTTTAATTTTTACAGGGATAATAATTAAAATATTGTGGTTTTTCTGCGCAACACTTTTACATGATCTCGATTCGTCCCCAGAACGCACAAACAGTGTTTTGAAAGATTCGAACCCTCCTCTTCTCCTCCAAGAACCACGGCCTGGTGGCCAATTAGATAGCGTTCTGGATTTTGGTATCGCAGGTTTCAGGTTCGAATCTTGACGGTGGTATGCATGTTTTTGAGGGGTTCGAAATCCATGTTTAATTGTATGACGGTGACATGGATATTTGTAAGGGGTTCAGAATCCACGTTATACTGTATGACGGTGGCACGGATGTTTGTGAGGGGTTCGGAATCCATTTTAAATTTTAGGTCTCATTCTAATTAACCTAAAATGCAAGTCAAATGACTGTAGATCGATAAACCTAACCAAACCTCCAAGAACCCAACTGGCAATCGTACCATCCCCGGCTTACATAAGGAAAATCCGGTGGGATTTTGAAACTCACTTTTCCTGTTCGTGAAAGTCCATGCATTGTTCATTAGCTCCCTCCACTCCACAAAGAAGCCTGGATGGACGAGTGGCTAGCGCTCTGGAGCTCGGTACCGCAGGTTTCGGGTTCGAGTCCCAGCGATGCCATGGATGTTTGTGAGTGGTTCGGAATCCACTTTAAGCAGTAGGTCGCGGTCTGTTTAGCCTAAAGTGTGCACCAGATGACCGTAGAGCGACAAACCAAATTAACTCCACATGTCAAATGGAGTACTTAGCATTAAAATCGGGATTCATTAAATGCTAACTCACATACATTGAACCATTTTAACATTTGACCTTAGCGTTCATACAAGGTCGCGTCAAAGCCGCTGTTTTACCCTCCTTATGACAGGTTTTAAGAATGGAATACATTATTCAATTTTTTTTTCGTCTAAAATGCACTGTCCAGTCCCATTAATGTGACCAGCACCTACTTTCGACGTCAAAGTGAAATAACCCATCACAAAAGGCAGGTGGCAGCACATTGCAGTGGAGTGTATAGAAAGGATCTCTTAGGGCATCGGAAAGCATTTCAATCGTTATGTATATTTTGACAGGTGGTCACATTAATGTGACTGGATTGTGTAGTTAATAAAGTATTGGTGGTTATCTAATACATTTTGCTGGGAACCCAAATGAACCACCTTGGCAAGCATAGCGTGTGGTCTATTGTTGACGCATTTAAAAGAGTTTCATGAGTTGTTAGATTAACAGAATAGTTCTTTGAAGATTCATTTTTAATCTCTGTGGCTTATTTCTATTTTATTAACATGTTCATAATCAATAAACTTTATGACAAATCCCGAACACACTAAAACCTGTTTTTATTCGGTCCTTTATTTGTGAAATTTTTTTCCTCGTGAGGTATATAAAAAAATTGAATTCAATGCATATTATATATAAATAAAAACTACTGAGGATTCTAACAGATAGCCCACTGATGTTATATCATCACATTACCACAGCATCTTCACCACAAGTAAATCTGCGTTTTTAACTTCGGCGAATAGTCTTAAACGCACATTTTGGAGTCTTTATAAGCAAATGTTATTCTAATGCAGCCGGAAATACATAGACAGTTATAATCTTTATGCCATACGCAAGGGCTGCACCGCTGTTACTCATTGAGCACTACCCAAGGGGGCATGTATAGCTTGAAGACGCGAATCTTACGCGCGAATAGACGCGCTAACTTACGGACGCGAATCACATTACCTCACTCCAACACTCTACGGTCCTATTAGACCGGGATCTATGGTTTAAAGTGGATTCCGAACTCACTACAAATATCCATGACAGCGTCAAGACTCGAACCCGAAAGCTGTGGTACCGAGCTCCAGAGCTCTCAGTCGGCCATCAGACCCAGAAATGCATGAGTGCAATGAGTAAAAATACGTTATGGTAACTATCATAACAATAACTTCGGAATATCATAATATTATGAGACTAATATAAACATAATATTGAAACGAGAAGTATACAATGCAGAAGGAATAAACAATGGAGATAAAACCTATGATAAAGAAAGAGTATGGCATGGGATGCAAAATAGAATAACAGTTTTCATTCTGCGTAGAATGAAATACTCTTGTTGGGAGTGATAGAAGGAGCTTTTCAATTTGCATGCTGCTGTTTCTTATCCTACTTGACATCTAGATCGAGTCCACGAACCCGTGTGCACTCATGGTTGAAGGGAAAAGGGGGAGGCAGCTTTTGTTATGATGAAACTCCCGTAGGTAGAAGTCTGACTGGGATCTGTGACACCCTTACAACCATATGGGACCAGAACCTACGGTTTAACAGGGATTCCGAACCACTACAAACATCCATGGCACAGCCAGGATTCGAATCCGAAACTTGTGGCCCCGAGATTCAGAGCGCTAGCCTCTCGGCCGTCAGGCCCATTTCTGTGAATATTTTTTTTTCCAATGCAGCTGGCAAACAGACATGGACGTCTTGGATGCCTTAAGGCAAGCGCTGCACAGACGTTACTCACATTGCATTACCCAGGGGGCGCGTGTAACTTGAAGATAAGCCACGGACGCGGAGTAACCATGCCCCCGCAACGCTCTACGATCCTATTACACCGGGACCTACGGTTTAAAGTGGATTCCGAACCACTACACACATCCATGGCACCGCCGGGACTCGAATCCGAAACCTGTGGTATCGAGCGCCCGAGCGCTAGCCTCTCGGCCATCAGAACCCTTTCTGTGAATATTAGTCAAACAAAAAATTAAAAATAGTAATAAATAGCTGTCTTTAACGTTGGCTACTGCATATCATCACCGACCCTTTCAATAGCTTCATTTCCTGTAATCGAATTAAGCCATTGGACAGGATTCATTAAAATAATTTAAAACAAAGAAGAAGAAGACGCCGCTATGTTGGCGGTACAATTAGGCAAAGTGGCTATTCGGCGGGCCCCAAAGAAAACCAAATTTGCGCCAACCCAATTAACTCCGGGCAGCGAATTACCCCAAAGAACGTCGCGTCCGATACGCCGAAAGTCGATTTCTTCGGCTCGGTCCGATTTAAGAGATAGAACGGCTTCATTGGCGAGAGTTCTCTCCGGATCAGTGGCCCGGAGGACTCGCATTACACTGCAATCAAAAACAGGAAGCGTCAATCGCCTCCCATCTGTCGAAGATCACATCTTCCTGTATTGCAGATACTTACATGAATTACAAACTGCTGAAATCTTTCAAAGTCAAAATCATAAGCTAACCGAATAATATATTTTTCAATTCCTTCTATTAGCTCACACTCTCCTATATATATCTTGTTCAAATTTTCAATCGTTCATAAAATACTTTTTATTCATCCACTCGAGTTCAAATACATTTTTTTTTCAACTTGTAGTGGATGACACTGGATGTTAATACAGTATTTTCAAATATTAATTTATTCATTAAATTTAATTAATTAATTTTAGTCTTTTTTTTAGATTTATGTTGCATATATCTACCAATAGAGGGCACCAGATAAACTTAAAAAAATGAATGAAAATTATTTATAAAGGACTTTCTGCAATATAGAGAAAAAAGTGGGAATTGACTTTAAATTTATTTTATACTATTATAGAATCTATTGAGCTTGACTGCGGCCTGAATGGCCAAGTGGTTAGGTGGTCGGTACCACAGGTTTCGGGTTCGAGGCCCAGCGGTGGCATGGATGTTCGTCGTGGTTCGGAATCGACTTTAAGCTGTAGGTCCCGGTCAAATAGGATCGTAGAGAGTTGTTGGGGCATTGTTACACCGCGTCCATGGCTTATCTTCAAGTTACACGCGCCCCCTGGGTAGTGTAAAGTGAGTAACGTCTGTGCAGCGCTTGCCGTTAGGCATCCAAGACAGCTGTCTAAGTGTTTTCCAGTTGCATTAGAACAAATAAAATTGAACTGAAGTGCAGGACAGTAATGTTTTGAATCCACGGTTAACGTGCGTTGCAGCCATTTTTTTCTGAAACGGAAACAACAAAAGGGTAAATGAGACAGGTTGTTGACTGTTTCTTCACGGCAGCCAGGTTTTCATCTTAAAGTTTTCAAGGATTTCTTTTAAACTACAGGGCGATTATATTTGAAGTCCCTCTTTCAAAATGCTGTAAAAAAAATAACCACTCGTTTCAATTTGTATATTATTGTTTCTTATCCCACTTATCTAGGCCAAGCCCACGAACCAGTATGGATTCACAGTTGAGCGACCTGATGGTCAAGTGGCTAGCGCTCTATACTTTGGTACCGTAGGGTTCAGGTTTGAATCCTGATGGTAGCAGGGATATTTGTGAATGGTTTGGAATCCACTTTAAACTGTAGGTCCCGGTCTGCTTAGCTTAAAGTGTACACAAAGCGGCAGTAGAGCAACACACCGAACCAAATCACGACAGACAGGTTTTCATGTTAAGGCTTTCCATTTAAACTATATAAATAAGTATAATTTACTTTGTTTACCTCACTTTATCCCTCAACTCACTCCTCTATTCAGGGTTACGTAACCCCTTAATAGTTATGAAAGTTAGAGTTAAAATAATAATAATAATAATAATAAAGAAAAATTTACAGTTACAGAAATACATGAATATAGTGAGTTTAAATACGTTATGGTAACTAACATAAGAATTACAACGGAATAACATAATACTGTTGTGTAACTAATTCTCAGTGTTTCTGCAGCGCGGGACGGACATTCCATGAGTAATCTACTCATGGATGAAATGAAAAGGGGACGGTTTCTGTTGTGATGGAGCCCCTGTAGATAGAAGTCTGACTTCTATCCGTGACGCTCTTACAGTCACATGAAACTGGGATATAAGGCTTAAAGGGGATTCTGAACCACTACAAAATTCCATGGCACCGCCGGCACTCGAAGCCGAAATCTGTGGCACCGAGTGCTAGTCACTCGATCATCAAGCCCCCATTTAAAAACTCCTTCATAATAGTTTTCAATTATTTGTATATTAATTCTTTTAACTGATAATAATAAAATTTATAAATGAGAATTAGACATGAATGGCGTGCTGAATTTTTCTAACAAGTGTATTCGGGTTCGGAACCGAATCGAAAGTGTTCTCACCTACCTCAGGAATGAGCATGATAAATCCACAAACCGGTAAATCTTTCCGATAGACTGGATGAGAAGGGAAGCAGACTTTTTGCCCTACAGCCATGAATGTTCTTTCTGAAAATGCAGATTTAAAATCGTGGTGTACAAACGGTTGAAGTGGCGCTGGTCCTGAGTAACGCTGAATCTGTTGCATTTCTAATTTAACTGAGTTTCGGGAATTCAAATAGAACAGAAATACGAATTTAAGTAGAATATATAAACACTAACGACATTTGTTTATTTCTGTGTTATTTCTTCCTGTAAAGAATCTAAAATATTTTCTACTACCTCAAATGATTATGTTATTTATTTCTATTGTTCACATGTCTACCTTTACATTCAAGTAATAATAAGTCTATTTATCAGAAACTATATTATTATTTTTATTCGATTTATTGTAATCGCAATAAAGGGGCATTTACAGAAGATAAAATTGTAGCGAGTATTACATTATTGCCTATTCTTGGCCGTGCTATGCCATTATTAACATTGTTCCTTCTTCTTACCATCGATTCTTGTCTACCAAATATTTTGATAATCTTTGCTACAGTGTCAGCTTATTATGCTACATTCTGCGAAAACATCCATATTGATTATCAATAGATGGCTACATTCCCGCCGCCGTTCTCTGCGCAGCTGTAGGCCTTTAGCTGCATTACTCCTAAAAATATAATTTATTTCCTTATATGCCAGACATCTACAATATGAAACTTCTTAACTTTTTGATCACTTCATTAAAAAAACATCCAAATTTGTTCCCTTGCTACTGAGAACTAACAAATCCAGGGGCACACATGTGATGATTCGACTTTGTTACTTACTTCTTAGGGGCCTGATGGCCGAATGACGCTCGATGAAACAGGTTTCGGGTTCGAATCCCGGCCGTGCCATGGATGTTTGTAGTGGCATTCGGAATCTACTTTAAGCGGTAGGTCCCGGTCTCATATGACCGTAGAGTAGTGCCCAAGATCTCAGAGCCCAATCAGACTTCTTCTCACCCACATTATTCCCAAACTGTAAAGGGCAGCTCAGCTCTTGGCAGGTACATTGATGTGGTGTGGTGTATTAGTAGTAGTGGTTCAGAATCTCCTTTAAGTCGTAGATCCCGTTCTCATGCGTAGAGCGTCATAGAGCCCAATCAGACCTCTTCTCACCCACATCATTACCAAACTGTAAAGGAGCGACTCAGCTCTAGGCACAGTGATGTGATGGGGTGTGGTGTAGTAGTAGTAGTTATCTAGTTTTTACAGCATATTGGTTAAATATGCTCATATACGACAAAGATATTTCGTTTTGGTGTGTCTTTAGTAATCGAATAAAGTTATCTCAGTTCAGAGATCAAATGCACGTTGACAGACTCGTGGGACAGCTAACTTGCTGGATTCTGATCAATGTTTCAAATTCCCCGTTAAATTATTCGTTACTTTTGCCGAGCAGCGTGCATAATAAAACAAGCAAAAAAGAAAGCAGTTGTTTGTTTTAAGATAAAATATCAGCTTGCATCTGTGTGGCATCGTAAACTACTCAACATTCTACGAGAAAGCATTGTATCATAAGTGATTGTTAAGAGGTAACTGCTGACATTTGCGTCTTATAAGAAAGGAAACTAATAAAACTCCTTAAAAGTAAATTTCATAGAAAATCTTTCTGATGGCGTGTTATAAGAAAAAAAACTAAGACTCCTACAAGCAGAATTTTCTGAGATAGCTAATTAGCATTTGCCTGTCATAGTATAAAACCTCCTACAAAGCAAAACTTCACGGGAAGGCAGTTCTTTTAAGAAAATCTTTCAAATTGCGTGTCATAAGAAGGAAAACTAAGACTCCTACGAGGCAGGAAAGCAATATTTTTGGGGACATTTTTATTGCCAATATTTACGTGTCGTAAAACGAAACCTTCTATAAGACAAAATTCCGTGGGATGGCAGTTCTTTTAAGGTTTCGTTTGGTTTGTTTTGTCGTTCTACGGTCATCTTGGGCACACGAGGGCTAATTAGACCCGGACCTACAATTTAAAGTGGATTCCGAAACACTCACAAACATCCATGCACCACCACGATTCGAACCTGGAGCCATTATTTTAAGGAGAATGTTCAAAGAATATTGCCAACATTTACGAATCACAAGAAATTAAACTAATAAAAATCTTATGCAAAAGTCCATGGGAAAGTAGACTCTTTAGGGAGATTTTTCGCTGCCAAAATAGACATGACAGGTAGGATTTGTTTGTCTGCTATAGTGCCCCATTACTGTTATGTATCGATAGCACAGATCTTCACCGTGTGGGAAGCTTTGTACTTTGAACCTCGACCCCAGGAGAAGGGAACAGATCCCCGTAGATGAGAGGGAGGAGCGAGACTGGCGGCCGACGGGATAGCTGCGAGATGCCGCGAGAGAGTGAAGATGATGATTGTATAAGCAAGAATTCTGTACTATATAGTTGTATATAATAATGGGATTCATTTAATGGCTGTTGGCCTTAAAATAAACACCCTATTTATTCCTTTTGTTTGATAGATTAACCCCTGGGCACCCCTAGCCCCACCCTGTAAAGAGTGGAACTTCAGCCGCATGAGTTCATTGCATGCGTTTGGAAACTACAGCCTACATGCCCTAAAAAAGAAAGCTAGATATCTTAAAATGCGACTTTGTTCCATTCTCTCCTGTAGCATGTAATTAACAGAATCGAATCACTCTATTTTTAAGTTCTACGCATAGGCAGCCGGATGGTCGAGTCGCTAGCGCTCTGAGTGCCACAGGTTTCTTTGAGTCCGCCGGTGCATGGATGTTTGTAGTGGTTCGGAATCCACTTTAAATCGTAGGTCCCGGCCTAATAGGATCGCGGAGGTATTGCTACTCCGCGTTCATAGCCTATCTTCAAGCTACACGTGCCCCCTGGGTAGTGCTAAATGAGTAACACCGTTCGTCGGTGCAGCCCACTTTAGGTTGTTCAGAGGGAAATGGTCAATACGACCCAGTAATTAAAAAAAAGTTCTACATATAAAGTAATTTAATTGTTTTTTTTAAGACATAAGTTAATTTTATAGCTTTGTTGAGTAAAAACCCTTTTGAAAAAAAAATGGATGTTTGCAAAAATTATATTGAAATAAATCATAATTTAAAAGAAACTGAAAATTTACGAGGAAAAATATGCGTATTCATTAGGGCAAAATGGAAAAATAAATATTGCAGTAGAATATATTGAATTATTTATTCAAATATTTTATAGTAAAATTTAAAAATGAAAACAAAATTATTATTCTAAATCAGCAAAAAATGAAAAGAGTTGATAAAACAGAATTTTATGCTTTGAATAAAATTTTGAATGATTGCCGTTCCTGTAATCAAATTCCTATTGCAATAAACCAACGCATAAATAATTATTATTAACAACATCGTATGAAGCTTTCATTAATATTTCACGCAAATATTTATATTGTATTTCTGAAGAAAAAACTACTTTAATTAAAAATGTGAAAATAAATAACTTTTCGTAGTTACGCAAATTAATTCGTGAAAGAAGCAAGGAAATTGCTTGTTTTCGGTTTTATTATATTTCACGGCAATATTTCTTTCTTTGCTGCCGAGAAATAATTAAATGAAACCTTTGGAATTTCTAACAAAAGTTCGGCCGAAAAACAGTGTGATTTATAGAATATGTATATCTAATTAAGATGCGGGACCGGATATTTTTTCCCATTACAAATTTAAAAAAAATACATCTTGTTATTAAAAATACTTTTTGATTTGCATGTTTTAAATTAATGTTCAAACATAATTGAAAATGGCTGGACTCAATTTCAAATATTGCAAAATTTTTAGTATTCTTTATTTTAAAATAAAATATGATCAGTCTTTTTTAAAAAATATATATATATATATATATATTTGATTCATTCCTTAGAAAAGAATATTAGATTTTTTATATTAACCAAAAAAAAAAATTAATTAAAATAGTAGACTAACATATAGTTTAATAATACTATGTAGGATGTAGTACTAAGTAGGATGACTAACTGGTATGCTAATGCTTGTATGCTTATATATACTTGTATATGCTTGTATATATGCTTATATATACTTGTATATGCTTGTATATATGCTTATATATGCTTGTATGCTTATTGGCATAAAAAGGGGTACTAACAAAGAATTGTCTGAAAGATGTTTTGCATTTGTGTTTGTAAGTATTGATGTAAATATGTGGTCCCAAAATTTAAATAAAATTTTTCTGTATCACAGGAAAACACACAAAAAAACAAGATATAGCATCTTGTTCGGGTGCCTCAAAGTTTAACGCACAACACAATACGATTACTCAAAAGACCTGAACCTGTACAGGTTTACAGGTTTCTTAGGTTATCATAAAATATCTCATTACACAATTGTTGTAAACTTGTTTCTAGTTAAACAGAACTACTACAGTGCCACATCATCTCATAAGTTTTGAATCAGTGACAGATCTGGAGATCGTCATGGCCAACAAGGTGTTCTGATAAGGAGGAGTTATTGCTGTAACATACAGAAAAAGGGACGTATAAAGTATATTATTCTGTTAAGAAGGACCTCATAGAAGCCCTGCCATAAAAGGCACCACATGTTGTTGCAAGAGATCAGGAATGTACAGATAAGCTGCAATGATAATTATTAGTAGAAATCGAGTGTGCTATGTAGTGCCACTGCAATTAATCACACAAAGTGTACCATCTTACAGAATTTTGGGTTCGAACTTAACTCCCTTAGTTCAGAAGTTAATGACTTGGTCATTCATGGCCCATGTAATGTATTATTTAGTAATTTATTTATATTTAGAACATATAAAATTCTGAATAGCTTCATTAAACACTTATGTGAAATTATTAACTTTTCCAAGTCATAGTGTACCATAAATATTTATAAACAATGGTTAAAAAAAAACCCAGCTCACTTCTAAAATAATATACACTTTTATGAAATAAGCAGAATCTCGACCCATCCTGAATTCTTTTAAAAAGTACTTAAAATAAAAAATTTTATTTAGCTAAGCTAAATATTTCATATCGCAGAACTTGCATACTTTATAAGCAATCTATTTTTTAACAAGGTAGCAAAATTCCATTCCTCCCTATTCTTTATCATTTTTTTAAAAAAAAACTAACTTTTTGCTCGGTTTAAATCGCATGCAGAATCCTTTGCATGGAATCCAATCCATTGTGAACAAAATGTCCATAACCCAAATTAAATAAATGCCCCCTTTTTTTCCTCCAGAATTCCCCTTCCATGCGAAAGAGCGCGCAGAAATTGGATGAAATATTCAGAGGGACGTTTTCTCTTTATGAATTGGAAAGAAAATTTAGCCAGCTCGAGATCTCGAAAGGAATCCATTTATCTGAGATGATCTATTCCGAGTCTTTGCGGTCGAGGGGCCCTGTGTACACGGCCCCATTCATATTTTCCGCTCGTCTTCACTCTAATAGAGATCAAAGGAGCGCAGAATCAATACGTCAACGAAATAAAAAAAGAATCCGCCTCTCCATCTCTCTGCCCCCTTCCTTTTTTTTTAACAATGAAAAATAAAATATCCGTCTTTTTTTTCATGTTTTGATCAAAATGTTCTTTGCTATTTCTTCGGGATTAAAATCAGCATTATTTGTCAAAGTCATGCGTAGTGTGCTTTGCTGTTTCTTTCAGAAACAATTGTTATTTTCGTGTTCCACGCATTTTGACTGGAGGCTATTCGTCCATTGAGATATCAGGTATAAGGCTTATTCAGTGAAAGCGAAAGTTGGAACAATCATCCCTTACAAATGCAACTTTCACCTACAAGTTGGAACGGCCATCTCTTACAAATGCAATCTTCCCTTATAAGTTGGAATGACCATCCCTTACAAATGCAACCTTCACTTATAAGTTGGAACGGCCATCCTTTACAAATGCAACCTTCACTTACAAGTTGTAACGACCAACCCTTACAAATTCTACCTTTACTTACAAGTTGGAACGACCAACCCTTACAAATGCAACCTTTACTTACAAGTTGTAACTACCATCTCATACAAATGCAACCTTCACTTACAAGTTGTAATGACCACCCCTTAAAAATGCAACCTTCACTTACAAGTTGGAACGACCATCCCTTACAAATGCAACCTTCACTTACAAATTGGAACGACCATCTCCAAAAAACGACTATCTCGCATCTGGGGATTCACACCGTTGTCCTCAAGCCCAGTTGCAGAGTTTAGTTATTGTGATCATTCCTGAACAACGACACAAGAGATTTAATTAGGCTGCACTTATTCAGGTTTTTACCTACCATTTTCTCAAATCTAACTAAAAGAAACTTGTGGCTTAATCATGATTTTCGATAGTATAGACAAGAGAGCTTTGCTTCCTGCACTGGTTATTAGGTCGAGACTAAATAATCACTTAATTGTCAATTTATGTGGCATTACTTCACTTCACTTCAGCCTACGCCCGTCAGTGGCCTCTCTACCATTCGTTGTCATGCCATCCACTAAAGATTTGCCATCCCTCGTAGCTTCTGTCGTGGTCGACATCGTCAAGTTCACTGCAAGGTGGGAGGTGGTATGCAGTGCCGAGGGAGTCGGAGCAAAGTGGGCAGGTTGATTATTCATAGCTCCGTCTAAAGAAATGTGCGCTTCATCTGACCATAGAATTTGCCAAGGTCATACGTCAGCAACCTCCATTCCCGCCAAAAATCGGCGGTGGTCTGGAGGTTGCAGTATTTGCACCACGTGAATCTTATACGGATACCATTTTAAAGCGGATCGCAGAATTCTTCGTACTGTCGACCACGAAATCGACCACCAACTCACGTGGCGATCGAGCACTTGCTGAAGAATAGCTGGAAGTGGAGGCTCTTTCAACCTCAGCAGTAGCGATTTCTTCCATAGTTTCATTCGTAAGTCGTTTCCGCCCTCTTCCTGGCAGCACAACCAAGTCTCCAATCTCTCAAATTTCATAACCATCATCTTCAGCCATTCTACGTGGAACTTTTTCGCAATCCTTTTAAATGAAGATATCCACGCAGTGAAGCTATTGCTACCTTTCTGATGAAACAGTTTTAGCAGTAAAGCTGTAAGCCTCTGTATGAGCATGATTAACAATGGCAAAGGTTTCTTTTTCTTTATAATGCAGCTGGCAAACACTTAGACAGCTTGGTCTTGGATGCCTTAAGGCAGGCGCTCCACAGACGTTACTCACTTTGCATTATCCAGGAGGCGCGTGTCACTTGAAGATAAGCCACGGACGCGGAGTAACAATACCCCCGCAACGCTCTACGATCCTATCAGACCGGGACCTACGGTTTAAAGTGGATTCTGAACCACTACAAATATCCAAGGCACCTCCGGGACTCGAACCCGAAACCTGTGGTACCGAGCGCCAGAGCGTTAGCTACTCAGCCATTCAGACCCCACAACAAGGGCAAAGGTACGCAGAATGATTTTCGGCACTGACTGCAAATCTCTTTATAGGTTTGGCTCATTTTCATAAGGAATTTTTGAAAATTGCCCCCTGGTGATCAAAACTTGAACTATTTTTATTGCAGAAATATTTTCCCATGGCCCATATATACCAAGTTTCATCAAATTCCGAAAGGCAAAAAGGGTTTTAAAGGGGTCGGAATAGGGTCAGTTTAATTATAACCACCCTGCATTAAGAAACCTCAAGCTTCAATTAAACATAGTTTTAAAACAGCTAGGATATATGAACTTTCTTCACATGACAGATAATTAGAAAATAAATTATAATGATGCTTTAACAGAATTAATGAACATAATTTTTTTCAAAAGTAATTAAAGTCTCAGCTTGTTGACCACAACACTGAGTTAATATGTTTATTTAGGATGAAGGGATAAGTAATGCTTCGAATTTGTATGTACTAAAATCCAGAAAATTCATAACAAGCTGCCATATTTGCAATGCGAAACATTCTATCACATTTTTTATTAAAACCACTCATTTTTTAAAACATAAATTGCAGAGCACTCCAGATGAAATTTTAATCCCATTCACAATATTAATTGACCTGGACTTTTATTTGTTAACAGATAAGATACATGTACGATAGTTAAATTAAAATTTAACAAGAACAACAATGTATACAAACAACGTATGTTTTTTAAATATTCAAGGACAAATACACTGAAGTGACAAAAGTCATGGGATAGCAATATGCATATTTTCAGATGGCAGTAGCATCGCGTAGAACAGGTATAAATGCGCAGTGCTTTCGCAGAGCTTTCATTTCTGTTCAAGTTATTCAGGTGAAGAGGTTTTGACGTGATGATGACCGCACGACGGGAATTAACAGACTTTGAAGGCGGAATGTTAGTTGGAGCTAGACGCATGGGTCATGCCATTTCGGAAATCGTTAGGGAATTCAACATTCCCAGATCCACTGTGTCAAGAGTGTGCCGAGAGTATGAAATTGCAGGCATAACATCCCACCATGGACAGCGCAGTGGTCGACCGCCTGCACTTAACGACCGAGACCTGCGATGTCTACAAAGAGTCGTAAATTCTAACAGACAAGCAACACTGCGTCAAATAACCGCAGAAATCAATGTGGGACGTACAAGGGACTTGTCTGTTTGAACTGTGCGGAGAAATTTGGCTTTCTTGGGCTATTCCAGCAGAAGACCGACTCGAGTGCCTTTACTGACAGAACGACATCGCTTGCAGCGACTCTCGTGGGCACGTGAGCATATCGGTTGGTCCCTAGATGAATGGACAACCGTGGCCTGGTCCGATGAGTCACGATTTCAGTTGGTAAGAGCTGATGGTAGGGTTCGAGTGTGGCGCAGACCCCACGAAGCCATGGACCCAAACTGTCAGCAAGACACTGTTCAAGCAGGTGGTGGCTCCGTAATGGTGTGGGCTGTTTTTTCATGGCATGGACTTGGTCCTCTGGTGCGACTGGACCGAACATTGACTGGAAATGCTTATGTTCAGCTACTTGGAGATCACTTGCAGCCATTCATGGACTTCATGTACCCAAACAACGATGGGATTTTTATGGATGACAATGCGCCATGTCACCGGGCCACAACTGTTCGCGATTGGTTTGAAAAACATTCTGGACAATTCCAACGAATGATCTGGCCACCTAGATCGCCCGACATGAATCCCATCGAGCATTTATGGGACATCATCGAGACGTCTGTTCGTGCTCAAAATCCTGTACCATCAACGCTTTCACAATTATGGACGTCTATCGAAACAGCATGGTTCAATATTCCTGCAGAAGACTTCCAACGACTTGTTGAGTCCATGCCACGTCGAGTTGCTGCACTTCGCCGGGCGATAGGAGGGCCGACACGATATTAAGAGGTATCCCATGACTTTTGTCACTTCAGTGTATGTCAAAGGCGGGACAGAATAAACAAAACATTGATGCTATACACTTTTTTTAATGTTTTAAAAAAATTTGGACTCGGAATTTAGCAGGTACAACAAAGTTTGAACAAAAATATTGTTTGCAAGTAAACAAAAATTGATTTTTATAATGGTTGTGTTTTTTTTTTCCTTAACTTCTTTCGAAAACAAAACAAAAATAAATTTATACTTGAAAAGTCGTGAGAAATGACAATTCCTTCACACCAGAATTCTCACAATCAACGAAATTTGTATCATCAGTGAATTTTTTTATCATCAGTTTAATAATTTTTTTTTATTCTAATCAATCTCCATTTTAATCATTACCTTTGATTAAAAATTCCAATGCATCTTCAGAAATTAAAAAAAAAAAAAGATTATTTTTTTTTTCCTCTTAGCAAATACAGAAATTCTTATAGAAAAAAATTTATTTCAACTTAAATAATCATTTATAGTCCAAATATGTTTGCTTGATGATTAGATGGATGATTAGAAATGATGATGACTACAATGATTAGAAATTAGTTGAGTATTAAACCACTATGTTTTTTCACCACTGTTTCTGAAAGTGGCTGTTTACAAATAATCATTTTACTTTACTTCACATCTTAGGCCCTGTATCACGGACTACATAACCACTACAAATTCAAGCGACCTGGCGGTCAATTAGCTAGCTCTCTGGCCTTTGGTACCACAGGCTTCAGGTTCGAATTCTGGCGATGGCATGGACGTTTATGAGTGGTTCGGAATCCATGTTAAACAGTAGGTCCCGGTATGTTTAGCCTAAAGACGGCACAAAATGAACCGCAGAGTGATAAAGTCAAGCTAAACCTACAAATTTAAAAGTTGATCTGTTATTAATGAGCTATTGAAAATGCTAAAAATAATATACAAATTTTAATCGAAATATGGAACAGCAGGAATGCATTGAATTTTTAAGATGGATAAAAATATGATATAATATAATTTAAATTTGACTACGTGAAACGAAAGGTACACAGTACATTGATTATAAATAGGATCTGAAAATAGGGTACACAACATTATTACAGCTGGGGGCCTGATGGCCGAGTGGCTAGCGCACTGGCACTCGGTACCACAGATATCGGGTTCGAATCCCGCCGGTGCCACGGGTGTTTATAGTGGTTTCGGAATCCACTTTAAACCGTAGGTCCCTTGTCCTAATAGGATCGTAGATCGTTGCGGGGGCATTATTACTCCGCGTCCGTGGCTTACTATCAAGCTATATGCGCCCCCTGGGTAGTGCAAAGTGAGTAACGTCTGTGCAGCGCTTGCCTTAAGGCATCCAAGATCTAGCTGTCTAAGTGTTTGCCAGCTACATTAGAAAGAAAGAAAAATCATTATTGCAGCTTTCGGTCTACGGTGTCTAAATGACAAAATATTTTCATTTAAGGTGAAAGAATGAGTGCATAGAATTTGGTTAATGTTTCGGAGATGACGTTTTCTTGGGATGATTAATTGATCCTTTTCTTCTGTGCGATTTATGAAATGGGTGATTTTCCATTTGGTCATTGAGATGTAAATTATGCAGGTTGATTATAATGAAAGTTCCACTTTCAAAATGCTATAGAAAAAGAACTACTCGTCACAATGAGTTCACATTTAAACTGAAGATACTTGAAGGAGGTGGATAGGGCATGGCATCAAAAAAATGTTCCACCAATTTTTCCCATCCCATTTGGCGTGACAGTGACGTGGTGGATGGGCTTTCTACTCACAGTGTCACAACTGTTGAATGACTTGGGAGCCATTTTTTCTGTCAAAAAAAACCGAAACAATCCAGCACTTTGAACACTACAGTGGGCTGAATGTGCAACTCATGTCAAATTCGTTGTCATTTCGATTCAAACTATCAGGGGCAGCTAAATTCACTTTGTT